>CM048039.1:15260000-16460000 GCA_026259375.1 Verasper variegatus | reverse complement strand
CTATAAGAGAAATAAAATGGTTCATTTTCTTCACTTTTAAACCACTGCTGGGTTTATAAGGGAGCTAATCCTGGGAGGTGTAAAGCCTGGATACGCAACCCGTCATTTTCTTTCCCCATAAAATTCAAGCCACTGATTTAGGTCAAAATATCAGTTACCATTTTTATCTTCGCACATTTACAGGTGTCGTTCTTTCTTTTTGCAAGAGGTTTCAAATGGTTCCACCTCGTCCTCTTTGGTTGTCATGGAATCTTTCTCTGTGTCTCTCGTCCAGGTGTCCTACGACGCGGAGGGTTTCTGCGAGAGGAACCGAGACGTCCTTTTTTCCGACCTCATTGAGTTGATGCAGAGCAGTGAAATGTAAGTAACTCCCATTTGCACATTGCACCAACAGGTGGTGAGGATTTCCATGGCGCTCAACTTGAAAGAACTCTTGTATTGTGATGCATGTGGTTGTAATTGAACACATGTGAATGAGCGCTTCGGATGCTCCAGTGCATCTGGGAACTGGTGGGAGTAGCAGAAGTGTGCAGGGCTGGGTTGTGCCGTGCCCTCTGCCCCAAATCACGTCTGGCTGCTCTCCCGGTTTGCAGCTTTATGGGGGTCTTCTCAGTCTGGCCTTGAAAGTGGGGGTCTCCCTCTGGGGAAACACAGTGGTGTCTGGTCCCTCTGTGTCTTGGTTTCTTGGCCTTTCTTTGTGTCAAAGGGGCCATCTGTGCAAACAGCCTGCATTATCTGTGTAAACCCTGCGGACCTCAGCCGACGCTCGTCCCCTTTGTGGACATGTGTTGTGAGGCGTCACAGGCCATTGTGCCAAATTCACATTCACGCACGCGTTGTAAAATACATACTTGAACTTCACTCTGAAAACATGTGCACATATAGATTGGCACCATCGTAGATAAAGGAAGCACGAGAAGGAAGGAAGCAGCCTCATTCCTTGGAGCAGCAGGTCTGAATAGAGAAGAAAGGAATGGGCAGTATTGTCAGCTGGATAATATTAGAAGACTTCTGGTCTATTTGTACACACAACCTGCTGATCCTTTCTTCTGTGTCCATGGCCCTGAGCCTGAAATGCTAAATCAAACAAATACCAATGGGGGAGCAAACTGTAAAGGGGCTGGAATTATGAAGGAGAAAAAAAACTACATGAAAACGCACTTTGAAATAATAAAACAATAAACATCAAATGCAGCGACATATGCAAGTTGGAACATGTGGAATGCTCAGCTGCACTACATGTCCACGTTCGACCAGGCCTGACGGTCACCACATTTCTGCCTGAATGACAGATGTGGTGAAAATAATACTGATGATAGTGTTAAAGATAACGACTGTGTTTAATTCAATTTGACCTCCATCAGATTATATATACACACGAGTATTTGAAATGTGTAACCTTCAAACAAGTCTTCGAATAAGTCGGACATTTATAACCCAAGTCTGCTGAGAAAAACTATAAGACATCGTTGTTCGTTTTTTATTTTACAGCTGTGAGTAAAACCCTGGTGTTATTATAATATTCCTGTGTGTATTCATTTTCCTTAATACAGGAACATCTTGTGTATACAAGAATATGAGACATGAGTAACAAAAGAGTTAAATTGTGTTTTATGTGAGGTCAGTATTTGTATTTGGTGTTTTATTGTGGCTCAGTCCAGTTACTGAAAGATTCTCATTCATCATTTCAAAATCAGAAGAATTTTAGATTTTTGATTTAACCAAGCTTGTTGTCAGATACTAGCAGCATCACTATTCCTTTATATAGAGCTGTGGCCTTGAGGAGATTTGGTGCACAGAGAGGTCTCACACACACACACACGCACACACACACACACACTTGTTTTCCCACCAGCTCAGACCTTCCCAAGAGGTTCAGGAATTTAAACCATTGACCTCAGTTAAATGTCCTTGGTTCTTTAATCATTAACTTTGTCTTTGTTTTTAGCTTCCATGGTAACTCATTATACATGTTTTTAGGTCTGAGATCCTTTGTTTTGGTTGGAACGAGGATGATACCAGTGTTTCTGTGTCCTCACTCCGTGTCCTCCCCCTCTCCCCCTGACAGCGCCTTCATCAGAGCACTGTTTCTAGAAAACCTCAACGCTGAGAAGAAGGGTAGACCCTCAACTGCAGGCAGCAAAATAAAGGTGTGTGTTCAGTAAAGTTTGCTTGTGTGTGTGTGTACACCTGACCCTCCGCCTTATCAGGGTGGCTGTGGGAGAGGCCTTCGTCAAGAATATGTGCGTTAGCTGTTCTGTGGCGTGTCCTTCAGCCAGTAATTCATTCTCAGTGTTTTGGGTTTTCATGACTTTGACATTGTGATCCTCAGTCTCATCATCGTCTTCTTTCCTCTTTTCTTGATATTTTCTCAAACTACTCTCCTCAGAAACAAGCCAATGATTTGGTGAGCACACTGATGAAATGTACCCCGCACTACATCCGTTGCATCAAGCCCAATGAAACCAAGAAGCCCAGAGACTGGGAGGAGAGCCGGTAAGTTTCACTGTGGCCCCTCACAGTCACACACACACACACACACACACACACACACAGACATTAGAGACAGCAACCATCCACGGGCTGTATGTACCATTATATGTAAGAGTGCGCTGAAGCAGCAAAGTGAGAGTAGAGTAGAGACTGAGAAGAATGAAACACACTTATCAAGTTGACTTACTCCGACTTGGTGATGAGTTTTCCTTTTACATTTGAAAAACCCAGCTGGAAATTGTTTGGATCAGTCAAGTTCACAACAACAGGAGCATTCAGGAGAGGGGTGGCACCGGGGTTTTTTTTTTTTAAACACATCAACACCGGCATTGGCTCTTACAGCTTAAAGCTCTTCTCGAACTCAAACATTTGTCAGAATCTTCTTCGTGTATGACTCCTCCTTTTCATCCAGAGATATTCATATTCTTTTATTTATTTATTTTTTTTATTTTCCATCCGTCGCATGTTAGAAAATCCATCAACACGTAAACACCAAATTCATTCAGCTAAGTTATCCATCATCATACCCAAATTATATTTTGTGTTTGGTACAATCACTCTTTTCATTAAAGAGTCAAAATGACTTTTTGTAGTTTGATAAACACAGGCCTGTCTTTTTAGACCTCACACAAACACGGGATCTTATTTTGTATTTTTTTTAAATCTTTGTCTTCAGACTAAGTCATGTGAGATGTGTTGGAGACATTCCCCCGCCGCTCTTTATCCCTTTGTTTCAGCTTCCCGCTCTTTCTTCCCTGCTCGCAGGCGTCATGCGCTACATGTTCAGATGTATTGTGCAGTCGTATTGTTCAGGGCCGATGACCTTCCTGTTGTGAGTCAGGCACAGGGTGGCTCATTAATTAGCAACGGAACCGCTGTTTTCACAGGAAGTCTGAGTGCACTAAGTAGTCCTTAAGTTCTTTGTGTGAGGAAAAAGTTTGCAACATGCAGCTGTTTTACATACAATGACCTGTGATAAGTTCTTCCGCCAGTGGAGAGGAAGCTTCTCGTGCTGAAGACATGGCAGCTAATATACTGGTGAAATGAAAAGTTGAGGGTATCAATCAATGTCGACTAGAAGGGCACTTTGAGAGTGTATACTTCTGCTGATTGGCCACTTTATCAACATATACCTACAGTATATTGCTTCAGATACATACACCATGCACACACAAAGGAACTGCTTACTGATCACAATATAGTGAAAGGAATATTTGAGGAAAGAGCATTTGCCTAAAAATACTTAATTTGATTCTTAAAATCTGAATCATTATCTGGATCTGCACCAAATTCAATGTGTTCACAAATATTAGCAGTTTAAAGATCTGTGCATTCATTCTAGTTGAAAGACACCCTAGTTTGCATTGTTAGCAGTGAAAGTAAAATTTCAAAACTTCCCTGATCCAAACTGCATCCTTCCACCAAGTTTTATGGAAATCAGTCCTGTAGTTTTTGCATAATCATTGATTAACTGAAGAGACAGAAGCTTGTTCATTTTCTGCTCATGTTGACTCTGGCTTCTTTTTGTCTCGTCTTCAGAGTGAAGCACCAGGTCGAGTATCTGGGTCTGAAGGAAAACATCAGGGTGAGGCGTGCTGGCTACGCCTACCGCAGAGTCTTCAAGAAGTTCCTCAACAGGTAACAACTCTCACACTCACAGCACGGCCACATGTGTTTCTGACGGGGATCTCGTTTAAAAGTTGGGCTTCGCTTTAATGGTATCCAATGGAGTTTTACCTGGAATGGTTCTACTAAGATTTTTACCATTCAGGTATGTGAGTGATAAATATCCTGATTTTAGGTTTTTGGAATTCGATTCAGGACAGAAAACATTGAGTTGGTCCCACATCAACATTAAACCTCATCCAGCTTTGAACCAGTGTCCTATTGTGCAGATAATCAAACACCCTGTCATCCTAACCCATACAAGCAGCCCATCTAATGCCAAATTCTTCAAAACCTCCTGGTGCTCAGGTACGCCATCCTGACCAAAGAGTCCTGGCCAACGTGGCGAGGAGACGAGAAACAAGGCGTCATTCATCTCTTACGCTCTGTCAACATGGACCAGGATCAGTTCCAGCTCGGTCGCACCAAGATCTTCGTTAAAGCCCCAGAGTCGGTACGTTTGTCGTCCATCATGTCTTCTGCTCTACTGCACTTTGTAAACCCACAGAGTTTATTAGAAAGCTTTCCAGGAAAATGCACTACAGGGCAAAAAAACTTGCAGACAAAGTTTTTCACATGTTGTTCTTGTATTGAGGGAAAACTCGGATCACATGTCCGAAGGTCCGCTGGTACGTAAAGGCCTGTTTGTAAGAAGGGAGAAAACTGAACGTGCTCATTTTACACTAAATACCATAAATGGGCACTAATGTCCCACATCATGCTGAAATCCTTGTAGCAGGGGCGGAGATTGAACCCGCCCCCCGCACCACGTCAGCACTGAGTCAACAGCGCTCTGCAACTAAAACATAAGCACAGACTGTGGTTGCAAAGTTTGGGGCGGGGGGGGGGGGGGGGGGCATCGTAAAGGCTCGTCTTTTTCCACCATAACTGCCCTTTTTTCATGACTCCTATGAAAGCAGCACTTGTGTGACGCCTGTGCGCTCACTTGTTGACATTTGTACACTTTGTGCATAAATGAGCATGCATGTGTACGCACACACGCACACACACACACACACACACACACACACACACACAGATGTATGTTCAGAAGCTTATACACAGGCATCTTAGTCTTAATTCAAGCCTTACAGCTGACCCTGAATGCCTTTACTTATTCATCGCAGCCAGGCACTGCCAAGAGGGTCCCATCCCCCCACTCTGCCTGACTGAGAGTCCAAGTCATGGAGGTGTGCTTATGAAAGGCAAATATCACACAGGGCGGGCCGCTGAAATGAGCTGCCAGGCTTCTCAAAACAGCTCTGTCTGATAAGACACTGACACCAGTTAATTAGTCGAGGGACTGAAGCTTTTTCTTTTTCGGGTTGGATAGAATTAGTTTGTTTGACATGAAGCCAGATGTTGGAGAAGAGCTGCTCCCTCCAAGTGTTGATGGATGAGCTGGCGGGTTCACTGTCAGTCAGAGGTCTCACTAAGGCTGCACTGGGAGCTGCATTTGGCTTTAAATCCCTCCATTATTTAGAATTTATAAACAGCATACAAACATGTATTTAATGGTTTATAACACATCGTTATGTAGCTGCTGTAGGGACATTTTAAATGTTTTAAATTTACACTGTTTGTCAGCATTTATAGTTTTTCATATGACGACTTTTACATTTCCTGTTCATTACCTGTTTATACAGCAGATATAGTTAATTAGACATATGACATAATTATATAACTGTATGTTAATCATTACTTAACAGAACTATATTAAAATGTATTTTAAACCATTTATTAAATGTGAGGTGTTACTGACTAACTCAGCAAGTAACTACATTATTCACTCAAACAAATAGAATTTCTTTTTATAATAAAAATAATCATTAGTTGCAGTCTCAATAATGATTATTACTGGTTTGGTATGAAGATGTCAGATGTTTTTTGGTAAAACGATATAATATAAACCAAAACCCCACCTGCTGTTTGTTCTTGGATTTGTCACAGTTCTGGTGAAAAACTCCTGGTTGTGTAGTTCCCTTGTCTCAATCAGTGACTCAGTACATTTTTCTCCTCACAGCTATTGTGGTTAAAGTTTGTTCCGTCACGTTGTGTTTTGGTTTTGCCCGTGGTCGGTTCCGGCCCCATCGCCCTGTGGCCTGTGGCCGGCCCAGTCGATGCCAGTCCCGTCTCAGCAGCGAGGCAGTGGGCAGGATGTTTAGTCTGGGTGGGAGAGGACAGAGAGTGTGATTGCATATCTACAGGCCTGTCAGGAAATGACATAGACTGGTGAGAAGACTGGTCCAGCTCCTTGTACACGAGATTATGAAATTACTTTATCGCCAAAGAATAAAACTGTATATTTTTTATATAATGGTAACCATTATATTTATATACAATATCAAAAATCATGCCACCTGTTTAATCTGGCCAATATCTGGCTGTTCCTGCTGTCAGATAGTGATCAGGACAGTTCAGTAGATGAGTTGGTAACATTATCAGTGACACCAGAGTTTAGTGAATTGTTCAGTATGTATGTGTTCTCGTTCCTTGTGTCAGTGTTCGTGTCTCTCACAGTGGTTTCCTCTCTGTTTGCCCTCACAGCTCTTTCTGCTGGAAGAGACGAGGGAGCGCAAGTTTGACGGCTACGCCAGGACCATCCAAAAGGCCTGGAGGAAATATGTGGCCCGCAAGAAGTACGTCCAGATGAGGGAGGAAGGTGAGTCTCGCAACATGTCACAGCTTTATCTGTTTATCCATCTCCCTGCGTCATGCTCGTCTCACTCTCTCCTCCTCCTGGGTTTATCTTCAGCTTCTGACCTGCTGGTGAATCGAAAGGAGAGGCGGCGACACAGCCTCAACAGAAACTTTGTAGGAGACTACCTGGGAATGGACGACAGGCCCGAGCTGCGGCAGTTTCTGGGGAAGAGAGAAAAGATCGACTTTGCAGACAAGGTCACAAAATACGACCGTCGCTTCAAGGTTGGTTTTCCTCAGGCTCCGTCTGCAGCCTGTTCTCTTTCTTTCCCTTCAGCTGAAGAACATCTATGGAGTTTTTGTGTGTTTTTCTGCTCTGTAGGGAATCAAGAGAGACTTGATCCTGACGCCAAAGTCTGTGTACCTGGTTGGAAGAGAGAAGGTGAAGCAGGGACCAGAGAAAGGTCAGGTGACCGAGGTGATGAAGAGGCGGATTGAGGTGGAGAAGATCTTGGCAGGTATCACTCAGGTACGAACTAGTCAGAGAATTACAGAATTATATAAATAGGATTACTCAGTGGAAATAAAAGCCAATGTCAATCATTTGTAAAAGAGATTTCCATCTTGGAGAGGCAATACCGATGTTTATCCTCGTTTCTGTCATCGAGCCTTCACAATTTTTCGCTTCTTAGACGACACTGGTCTACGTTCCCTTGCTTTTTCTGTTGTTTCTCTACAAGTATGATCCTCTATTTAGCGTAATTTCAGTTTTCAAACTTCCAGAAAAAAATGTAAGAACAACCTCCTCGCCCAGCTTCTTCTTCTTATTTGGTTTTTCTATGGACGCGGTTCTTCTTCGTCCGTCAAATCAAGCTGCTGCATCAATGTACAGACACGAAAAGCCATCTCTAACAGATTTGTCCATTCTAGGCTACTGTAGAAACCATGACGTGGCGATTTCTTGTTTGAGCACTTTGTGACCTCGTTTAAATAAGAGATATAGAAATGAAGTATTATGATGATGATTATTATGGTTGGAAAGGATTGAATTTGAAACCTCTGTGTGTGTTCTGTGCTTGTGTGTGCTGCTGCGAGCAGAGACCAGTGGGTAATGATTTGTTTCCACAACAAGACACTGGCTGTTCAACGAGCAGCAGATTGTTTTGCAGGGATCCGCCATATAATCTGTAGACAGTGCAAAGAGTTGTGGATCTACTTCAAGGCCAAGGCCTGTTTTTCCAATCACACAAGAGACATGTGGAGATTATTAAAACGACCTCTCCTATTCGTCTGTGTCCCTGTTTGTAATGTTATAATGAACAATCAAAAACACTCGGGTGAAAGAATGTAGACTGGGTCACTACAAAGAAAGAGAAAAAAAAAGAGGAAGAGGAACTGAAAGAGTCGCGGGGCCTTTGTTGTTGATGGGAACTCGTGTATAAGCGGTTTGAGAGGTAGGAATCACAGAGCCGCTGGTTCGAGCATGTGGCTTTTGAGTCACTGGGGTAATACGGACCAGGTGGCGCAGTGAACGAAAGCAGGAGTTGTAAAGGGCTCATCAGAGAGAAACTCCACTTCACTGGGGGGAACAAAGTATCCTTGTGTGGGTGACGGGGCACGAGCTGTCTTCCCTCTTCAGATGTGAGCGGCCCCGTGAGGCTCCCTCTGTGTCTATGCAAATGTGAAAGACGATTCTGACGCTGAGGCCTCATCAAAAGGACAAAAGCAACAAAAGCAGCTGTGAGATTTCTTTCTTATCCTTTTAACGGAGTACGTCTTCTTCATGTTTTTCCAGCACGATGCAGGACGACTTCATGATCCTACACGAGCAGGAGTACGACAGCCTGCTGGACTGCGTCTTCAAGACCGAGTTCATCAGCTTACTGTCCCGCAGGTTCGAGGAGAAAACTCAGAGGAAGCTACCACTCAAGTTTAGTAACACGTAAGTCAACACACGCAGCACGATCCCAGACAACCACACAAACCAACCACAACACACGATCGTGTACTTCTGATTCCGATTTTTCAATCAGATAATAGATGACCAGTCATTTGAACTAATATTTTGTATTAACTATGAAAAGAATGATGCCGCTAAGCAGGCTCCTTACTGTGATGCGTTTTTTAAAAAAAGGATCCATGAATCCATGATGCGTTTAGTGGCTTTTAAAAGCTAAATGTGACGATCAACAGAAAATATCCGAGCCCTACTCCTGTCTTTGTCTATAACCTGCCAAATTGAGCAGGTAAAAAAGAAAAGAGATAGCACACACCTTGCCACCTTTACCCGGGAGTTAAATAAACAATAACAAACACTTTGGCTACACATACTATGAAAAAGATCTAATAGTTGTCCCAACTTAAAAGAATCGGACTCTAACCGAACCTTCGCTGTAATATGAAGCTTTTATTGACGTCGTTTTCAGACTGGAGTTGAAACTGAAGAAGGAGAACTGGGGCTTCTTGAGCGGTGGCGGCTCCCGGCAGGTCTTGTTTGTCCAGGGTCAGGGAAACGTGCCCGTCCTGAAGCCTTCCACCAAATCCCTGCAGGTCAGCATCGGCCCCGGGCTTCCCAAGAACACACGTGAGTATAAACAGCCCCGGCAATGACCTGCTCTGACAACGAGCCTGAAAAAACCCATCTGACTCTTGGATTTGAACATAATCACTCGAAGTAGATGATGTCAGAGGCTCATTCAAAGACAGCACAGATGTTTTAGCTTTTAAAATATAAACATAGAAAAGTATATAACCTGTATAAGAGGATGTCTCTATCGCAGACTTCACATTTATTGGTCATTTAGTCTCATGTCTTTCACATCTTGTTAGATCCATATACAACTAATACAACTATTTTTCAATGCACTTTGTTTACAAAAGTTAACGATCCAAAAGCTGAATTGAAAACAGGCCGACGTCAGACACACAAACCAATCTATGTCAAGTAAAGGTAGACGCTGCCCATGTAGGTGATGACAACAGGACGTATGTGACATCATACAAAAGTCTCCAGTCCGCTCCCTAAGCTTCAAACTAAAACTAACTTGATCAAATGTTAAAATGTATAAATGTTCGCCATTTCTACAATTCCTCTCTCTCTCTCTCAGCATCATGTCAGATATTTACTTTCTGAAAATCTCATCCTCAGGCCCCACCAGGAAGAGCTTCACTCAGAGTCGCACGAACATGTCCAGAACCCACCAGAACGTCCCTGCACGGGCTGCACCAGGACCTCCAGGTACGGGGATCCTCACAGTGTTCCTGCTCCTCTTCTACACTGTCCACAACACAGCATCACACAAACCCATATTTTGTTTCCTCTCCACAGGCTCTCACCAGAACGGTGGCCTGAAGAACACCAACCACGTAGCCAATCAGAGAAACTCTCAGCATCACAGCCAGAGGCCTCCGCCGTCCGGCAACTCAACGCGCCCCTTCCTGCCGAGCAACATCAGCCAGCTGAAGGAGCGAGGCGGCAGCCGACCGCAGCCCAACCTCGACTGCCTGAAAGTGCCTGATCAAGGAGCTGCAGGGTGAGAAACCCAAAACACACACACACACACACACAGTACACGCAGAAGAAGATGAAATAACACACACACACACTAACATGTTAGTGCTATGAGGATGGGCCATATTAGGTTGAATTTAAATGTTTCAACCCTTCACACTGGAGAAGAAGTTTATCATATCTCTTCTGGTTGGTTTCATCGTGTGAAAACTCTTTCCAGTTCTCTCTGTAAGTTGTAAACAGTTTCACGGTTTTACTATAATCCTCAGTGCAGGTGATTTGGTCTCTTTGGAGACGTTGTGTAACTTTGTGGCAGATCAAGTTCATATGTTCATCTCACAGCTCCGAAATAAAAATCTTACACCTGCACGCTTAAAACCTGAAAATAAAAAAGTGTTGTGAGTGATACAAAACTGGTGATGAGCAACAAAGGTAAAAATCAAGGAGCGAGTTTAGTTTCCATTGGCACAAACGGGCAAGTTGTTGGATCTTTGGTGAGACCAGACTTCCTTTTCTCTTTCCATTGTATATCATTAGTCTCATATATCAACTCATCAGCTGAAAAATGCTGTTTATTGTCCCTGAACCTAATACGGCCCAATGCTGTAGCAGTGTGATTCACAGTTCATAGTTTATGATCATTCTTTTTTATATTAGTTTGACTTCCTAGGACTCACATAAGACACATTTATTTATATTTGATGAAGTCTGGATTTCTTGGCGTGCAAACAGCATCTCTGCACAAAGCGGTAAAGCTCTCAGGCTGTTCTATGTCAATGTGGACACACTCATACACGTACCTGTGTTTCTGTGATGTGACATAATTTGGATGATTTATTCTTTTGTAGTAATGGAGACAGACGACCAGCTTCCAATGGAGGAATGTGAGTTGGAGTGTTTGCGGTGTTTCTGGTGGTGGTGGTTCACGAGTAGCAAAGCTTCCAGCAGCAGCACATGTTGATGCTTCTTCTCTTGTTTTTTTTATTTTTTTATTTTATCATCCTGGAAATGAAATAGTTCAACCTCGCTAAAGGAGCCGACTGCAGCACACAACTAATATTTCATTTTCTGCTGCTGATGCTCATTCTAGTGGATATCAGAGGTGACCTGTTGGGACGCATCTTTCATTTGTGTCATGAAAGACGATTGAAAGAGTTTTTTTAGTGAAAGAGTTCCTGCTGTGCCTCAGGGATCCTCTTCACTACAGAAATTCATGACATTTACTTTCACGTACACGGCCATAACCGGAAGACATATATTTTTATTCAGTACATAAAATATATTGTATAAACTAACTACTTCACTCTGTGCTCACTGCTCCCTGAGGTGACGCCACCTAAACTATTTGATCCTCAGTTAGTTGAGTCTTTTTTTGACAGGACCTTTTATGAAAAGCACTAGAGCACCATCTTGTGGCTAATGTGTGAACAGTTGAAAAAAAAATCACAATATTTACAGTTTCCAAAAAATCGAAATTGGAGTATTTTCATACAGTGAAACAAGATGGTGATTATGCATGTACTCGTATGTTGGGATATACTCTATGACAGTGTAATATCCCATTTAAAAAAAAGCCTTCATCTGAGTTTCCTTCACAGCCACTGCAGCACAGTGAACTCAATCTTTCACTTCTCGTCCGCCTGCACGAAGCTCAGTCCTGACAGTCCTCTGGTTTCTCTCTTTGTCTCATGATCCCTCAGAGCCCACAGACCCTCAGCCAGCCGACCTCCGCCGGGAGGAGGACGACCCAAACCTGCCCCCAAACCCAAACCGCAGGTGCCGCAGTGCAAAGCTCTGTACGCCTACGACGCTCAGGACACGGACGAGCTCAGCTTCAACGCTGACGATCTAATCGACCTCATCAAAGAGGGTAAGCGCACAGCAGGACTCTCTTTCTGGAGGTAGAGGGGGGTCGTCCACTAAGCAGGAGGTCGGTGGTTCGATCCCCAGCTCCCACAGGCTGCATTCCAAAGTGTCCTTGGGCAAGATACTGAACCCCAAATCGTGTATAGATCCTGTGTATAGAATTACTGTATGAATGTGCATGTGAATGGATGATTGTGACTTGTACAGTAAAGCACTTTGAAGGTTCAGCGTGTAAAATTTAGTGACATCTAGTGGTGAAGTTTCACGTTGCAGCTGAATACCCCTCACCTCAGCCTCCCCTTCCAAACACGAACTAGAACCTGTGGCAGCCTTCAGTCATAAAACTCAAAAGATGTTTAGTTTGTCCAGTCCGGGCTACTGTAAAAACATGGCGGCCTCCGCAGAGAGGACCTGCTCCAGATGTAAATAGAAAGTTTTTCAATATAAAGGGCCAATTCTAGGGTACAGAAAACAATTTGTATCACTAGGATTATTTTATATTCAGTTTCTACCAATAGACCCTTTCACCTAAATCAGTGAACCCTTAAGACTGGAAAAGCAGTAATATGAATACTGTCCATTTATCAGTTATAAACGTCTTTATTCTTCTCATACTCTCGGTTTGAGACTGTAAACTAACTTGAGTCATGTTTTCACCAGATGCATCAGGATGGTGGATGGGACGACTGCGTGGAAAGCAGGGACTTTTCCCCAACAACTACGTCACCAAGATCTAAGAGCTGCAGGTTTACAGCACAAGGAGGAGGGAGCCTGCTGCGGCCCCGGCGACCCCCTCAGGCGACGGCGTGGAGACAGAAGCACTGCGAGCTTCCCTGAGGAGAGAAACTCCAGCTTCCTCCACTTTCTGCCTCGTGGTGCACGAGGGTAACCCTCGGCTATGCCACCAGACCAAAAGACCGTCAGGCTCGACAGCGAGGCTCCGCTTTAAAGACAAGAACACTGTTTGACCCAGGGGTCTGGTTCCCTCCACAGTCCCTTTTGAGTAGTGAACAAAAACTATTTATTGTATTTATAGCTTTCTGTGTTCTCCTCGCTGCCATTTATATTCTTGCAGAGGATTTGAGCTCAAACGTTTTGAAGCGCTGGAATGAAGTATGCTTTATCTGTGGGACCAGGCTGTGATTTATCTTTATTTTTCAACATGTCGTCTTTCGATGAAGGTGTGATCTCCGAAGCACGGACGGTCGTCTCGGTGTCCGAGCTGCAGAGAGACGGCTGTTTTACCAGGTTTTTATTTATTTTGATGCAAAAGCTGTAACTGCTTCCTCGGGAAAGGACGTTCCGTAAATCACCACACTGTGATTGTTTTTAATGATTTTACCAAAGGAATATAAATTTGAACAGGTCTGTCCGAGGGCAGCTGGGTGACTCACCTGGAACACCACCTTCATCTTTGTTGTTTTTTTGTTTTTTTTCCTATCACACCAGTATACTTAACCTACAGAATCGAGGCCATACTGTAACCTGAGCATGCTGTCTGTGGTGTATTAGCACTTTATTGGTACAGGTACTACCTTTGGATACAGACGCCGTCACTCGTTCATGCCACAGCCAGTAAGTTTAGTCTATGAAGGACAGGTTGCCAAGCTAAAGCAATAAGCCCAGTTACTGAGGAGAAGTTGTTTACATGAGATGATGAAACTTAACAGGCGTCGTAGAGCTGATTCTGTATATGTGTTCATATTTAGGAACGTGCCTGTCGTTGGTTAGATTTTAAATTATATATTTTTTTTGTATTTTCTCTGAAGGATCTTAGTATTCTTAGTAATTTTTTCTGCTTTTGATATTCACGGAGGGCTGCTTTGTTTCCATTTCAGCTACAAATAGATAATAATAGTTATCACACACGAGGGTGAATGGATTTTTGTTTTGTCAAGTTGTTTTGGTAGAAAGAAAAGATTTGTTCACATTTTTCCACGGCACTACAAAGAATTCCTTTTGCTTCTGCTTGATTGTTTCTGCACATCCTTTGCACTGCTGTTGAATTACTCACACATTCCTTTAGTCATTTGTTTTTGTTTTATTTTCATTGAATAACCATATTATACTCGAGTCAGTAAAGCGACATGCTGGGACTTCTTGTCACAGATCTTTCGCATCATCAAATATAGTTTGATCTTGGATGGTTTAAAACATCCTTGTGCAATACAAAAACAGTAGATGAGTCTTTTAATGAAGCATGTAATATTGTATATTGAACTGCTTTTTTGTTTTATTAAAAAGATCATTAAATGAATGACCATCAATCGGAGGTTTCTCTTTTTTATCTCACACACATGACACCAGGGCTGCGTGGCTCAGTGTAAGATACACGTTTACACATAATAATCTTAATAAACTTATGTTGAACAGAGCCCAAACTGTCATAAAGCCCTGAAACCACTGAACTGTATTTTTTTTTATAGATTAATTGTTTAATACATTTTTAAATAATAAAGAGGTTGAATTAAAGAATAATAACTGCCATTAGCAGGATAACAATGGGAAGAACCCATTACATTTGGGAGAAGATCTGGATAATGGGCAGATCCAGGCTTGTTTTTAAAATGGGTCTGGCGGAGGTCCGTGCTCTCTGATTGTTCTTCTAGTTAATTTAAACTACTGAACAGATTTGCACAGAACTTGGTGGAAGGACAGGACATGGGAAAAGAAAGACTCTGGGGAAAAAAGGGACAACTCCAGGATTTCATTTTATTATTATTATTATCTGAGTGTTTATTATCTGAGTGTTTATTATCTGAGTGTATGCAATTTGAATGTGGATTCATAAGGGGACTGCTGGGCCTTGGCAGAGGTATGAACTGCACTGAGTGCCATTCTAGTTGATCCAGTTTCTTATGTAACAACCTTTACAGTTCTCTCACTCAGACCTGAAGATTATTGTCTGTCTA
The DNA here is from genome assembly GCA_026259375.1 of Verasper variegatus. NCBI lineage: Eukaryota > Metazoa > Chordata > Actinopteri > Pleuronectiformes > Pleuronectidae > Verasper > Verasper variegatus. Next base: position 16,444,913 of record CM048039.1, on the reverse strand, counting down.
CTTTCAATTAACTAAACTAATAGAATCAATTTCGAATATGAAACCCAAACACCACCACATCATTGCTGAGTGGTTAGTTTGTTTCGGTCACTTGATCAGAGTATATCAAATCACATACTCATGTATCACAGTTTGTATCATGGATCTAATGACATGAACAAACTCTTCCCTTCACTGTTTATTCATGATCACATCTGTCCTCCACTGCAGCTTCCTGAGAAATACTGTCTGCCTTCCTCTCCACCCTGCGGCCGAAGCTGGTACTGCATCTTGATTTACTGATATAAAAGTCATACATTTAATGAATAATACAGCAGCAGCCATGTTTCTTTATGTAGAGGTGTTGTGGAGTATTGTCGTTTTGGTTGTCTGTACAGTACATTACGCTTCTGTTGCATTGATTATAGCATATACCGTATAAGCATTAAAGTGAGTATAACGTTTATAATGACACATTTGTCTCAGAAATGAAACATGATCATTAACTGATAACACTCATGGTTTTACTGAAAGTGACCTCCAGCCTTTATTACATCTCAGAAAACTCAGTTCATCCCAATTCATCCTCACCATTTTCATTTCCTTTGAATCTATTCATGTAAACTTTTTGCAGCCTAATGCTCGAATAAAATCAACATAAATACATAAAGAAGTGCTGCATAGTTGTGTTAATGTGATATTTCAGTCTTACTTTTGATGAATTTGCAAAAATTCCAGAAATTATTGGTTATGAAGAGAAGACTTATGATTGAAAATTACAAATTTGTTTTATTTGAGTATGAATGGACTGAACTTCTTCCTGAAAGGGGACATTTTCCTCTTTATACAGATTTGTGCAGTTTAGGTTTTTACACTTTAATAAATCTTGCAGCCAAATCCCTTTGAGTATAAACTATATTAAGTATATAACATTGGAAGTGTTTATTATTAAGATACAACTTGGAGGTGATTATTGAAAATGATAATATATCCTACAAAATTTTGAATTATTCTTCTATGTCACAAAATGTTTTTAACCCTTGACATTGTTTATATACATGATAAATACATTTCATATTTGAACATTTTCTTCAAATATTTGCAGCACTTATTTGAACAAATACAAGACGTTTTTAGGATGAGAGTGTATTAACATTGTGTATTTACTAAATCAAATTAAAACATATTAAATCATAAAACACCAACAATCAATCAAACAGCCGAGTTTCAAAGAGCACGCCAAGGAAAGGAATCAAGAGTTATCCAAGTTTATTATTTTTTAAAACTAATATAAATCCCACAGAATATGATCCTGGTGCCTTTAAGTCAATTAATGCATGGATACCTGCTTTAAGTACTGCATTTCAACACTCCATTCAAAATATTGTTTTTTTCTTCTTCTTTTTTCATATTCATCAGAGTGGAAATACATGGCCTCAGCGCACTGTCATATTCACTACTATTCTCCTACCTTTTTCTCTCTTGTGCAAGTCTATGCGAGTGAGTTAGTCAACAGTATTAGTGTTTTTCTTTGCTCAGCAGCCGGAGCGGACGCTGCTGCTCGACCACAGAGAGACAAAAGGGCAGGTGGATAAAAATGGTTTTGAAGTGCGAAGAACAAACAGTAAATAGTAATCCCACACTTGAGCTGTGTATTTCCCTCTGAACACACACTGGAAACCAAAGTCCACACCACTGCCAGTATCAAGTCGACAAAAATGACCCCAGGTTGCAGGCTCATGCGAAATGTCTTTACACTCACACACACAGCCCTGAGATCATCTTACCGAGATCGAGTAAACTGTAACAGGCCTGTCTGCAGGGGGGGGGGGGGGAGAGAGAAGAGAACCCCCCTCCCCCCCGACTAAATGAAGAAAAAGATTCACAGCAGATTCCCCAAAAAAAACGCTCGGTTTAGAAAGAACAGTCAAGAGAGGGATGTGACATTCTTTTTCTGGTTCTCTAAAATACATGAGATGGTGGTGCTAACGGTGTTCTCGTCAAATGAAGGTGCTGGAGGAGGAGGAGGGAGGGGGGGGAGGAGGTGTCATCGTAGCAAAGCATGTGCATATTCTGGGAGTGAGGTGAACATTGGAGTTTATTTCCACTCTAGAAATACTGGGTGTGCACTAATACAGCAGCTGATCTGTTAACATATTTCCCTAGTTAGGAATGTCTTGATTTACTTAAAAAACATCTTTCACTAACAATCCACATCTTCTAAACATAAACTAATCAATACAATGATCGGTAAAATGAATCCTGCAATGTTTTTTTTGTTTTTTTTTTTCAAACTGGAGGCTGACATTCTATTCTAGTAAAGCAAGGCATTAAGTTTACAGAAATGCATCTTTACTAGAGCAGCTATCCTCACCTGCAAATTGTTAGGCCGTGTTAAGCCCACGTTATATGTGCAAAGAAATGCATTGCAAGGAAACATGCAGAGAAACAAAAACAAAAAAATGACACTTGAGGAAACAATCAAAAGCTACATAAAAGCTTTATAAATACAATAAAATCTTAAACCCTTAATGGAGAATTCTAGCTGTTGTAGTAATATGTGATAGCTGGCACTCTAGGCTCAATGCGTTTATGTCAGATGTTTTTTTTTATTATTTTCTCAAAGTGGAGCTGCACAGGTAATTCATGCCATCTTTGGTTGACTGCAGTACTGAAGAGATAATTCATATGATCTCAAAATAAACTTTGAACGAAAGGGGTTGTTAGAAAAACAGCATCAACTCTCGGCAGACAGCTGCGCCTCGATGTCCACTCTGCAGATGGGGCACTTCTTATTGGTGAGGAGCCACTGGTCCACACACAGCTGATGGAAGAGGTGCATACATGGTAGACGTCTGCAGAAGAAGACCAAGAGAGATGAGGAGTGGTACGAACGGAAACACACATCGTTTTATAAACCTACGTATATATGGGGAGGGAGACCCAGCTCTTCGTCTGGTTTCGTCTCTCTGAGGGGATTTTGGTACATTTTCAGCAAATTCTCGGGTGAAATTCATGGATCTTGATAAAAAAATAACATTGATTGATATTTGTGATATGTGTTTGATATTTGTGCAATTGAATGAAATAAAGAGAAAATGGGGCCTTGGTGGAGATATCTGCTCAAGTGAGTACCATTCTAGTTTTTTCTTTTATTGGCGTAATAATGTACTTAGACCCTGTTGTTAGTTTTTAACATCCAGGTGAAAGAATATATTTTTATTACTTTCCCCAAATCCCATATGACCAATTCCAAAGATGACATCATCCCTCTGAGATGCGCACACAATCCTCCTACAGTAACTAGACTTTAAATGTTACCTAACAAATACACTATTTGCACATTTTGGAGGTTTGGTCTTTTTATAGGAAATGGTCGCAGTAAAACTATCGCTGACCTCATCCTTAAAAAAAAAACACAAGAGCGAGTAGGGAGCCGCTGATGTTTCACACTGAATGAAGTGTGAAACACATCAGAATAAATGAGAAATGTGTAAAATATAATATACAACCAGAACCATTTGATACATGTACAGACTCAAAATCTTTCAAATCTTTGTGGTTCAAGAAAAGTAAAATGTTTATCAAAAACCTTGATTTTAAAACCCTGAGTTTTGTACAAACTGAAATGTGACACTCATGATCACCTTTTGTACCAACAGAGGGCAGACAACGCTCTCCCAAAACCTGAGTGTGTGCCAAAGTACAATTCCTTGAGGTGGGTAATTTTGAGGTACTCTGGGGTTTTCTGCTGATTAATATACCTCTGGGTTTTTTCACAAATATATCTCTAGAGATGGTGGCAAAGCAGAACAGCTACACCTGCCACCCCATGTCTGTGTTTAAAGGCTCACACACACACACACACACACACACACACACACACACACACACACACACACACACACACACACACACACACACACACACACACACACACACACACACACACACACACACCGCAATTTAACACACTTAAAATTGTGAGCAACAAACACCCAAGAGGGGAGCCATTTACCTGACGTCCTCCCCCTCCTCTAATATTGACAGACAGATGGTGCACTTTTCTTCCGTGTCTTCATCTGCCCCCTCGTCTTCGTCTTGCTTGCCAAGCAGCTTCCTCTGTTTGTGAGAAACGTTTGGACACGTGACTTTTGATCAGTACACACTCATTACATGTGGTTAATAATCATATTAAATCAATATTGAACTGCTCAACTAAACACTGCGGTAACATTACAAATACATGTTTTACATTTGTATGAAAATAGAAATATTGCTCATGAAGAGGTAACTCTACTTAGAAAAAAACATTTCAACAAAATACATTCTTTGGGGACAGAGAGAATGGTCATTTTGTCCTTAAAACTTTCTATACTACACAAATAAAGTTATTCAAATCAAAGGTATTAGCCGAATTCCCTGACCCACAAGACTAACACTAACATCTACTGTACATGTGAGCAGAGACATGATTCCAAATTGATTTGTTCATTATTTCTCACCGATTCTGGGGTTGCGTGCATATTTTTCCCAATAGATGCCCAAGCTTCAGGGGTTAACTGTTGGTCAATGTCTCTCTCCAACACCTTCTGTATTGGGTGGCAGGGTGTTAGATTGCTTATTTAGATACATTTGGAAAACGCTAAGGAAACCTTTCCCCAACATTGTCGTCACAGCTGGAATCTCTGGTAAAAGTCACTACAGTATTTTTAAATGTTGGCAAAACATCATATGTTTGAAAAGAGCACAAAAGACCACTACGCACTCTGTCCCAGAATAAACTGCAACAGGCATGCACATCTACATACAGCTTCTGTAAAATACATTGGACACTGTACACAGCACAAAGCTGAACACACATTCTCACAGATCCTCACCTTTTTGTACTTGTGTGGGTAAGTGCACCTCTCTATGGTTCCCTGAGAGGCTCCTCGGTTCACAGTCCCCAGTCGTTCCTCTAAATGCAGCAGGTCCTGCAAGAATTAAATTAAGAAGAAGTGAATGAGACATTAATCAATAGTCCTGACAAACTTGGCGGAGACTAAAATAGTTTGCCAATTAGTTATATTTTTAAGAACATCAGTGATCACATTAACACCCGTGTGTCTGTCCTGAGCTCTGGCAAAGATTGTTGCATTCAGGTGTCAATTTGCTGGAAAAACAATCGAACAGCAAACTTTAAACATGATTGTATTTCCAGCTCAGAACAGGCAACTGATATTTAATTACATTCTCTTAGCAGAAACTCCTGTACAAAGCATATTTCATTTGTCACATACACATATATTGGTATTAATTTGAGGTTCAGTCTCTTGCTGCAAGGAATGTTGACACTTGGTCCAGATCCTGTGGTATCAGAGTCAGCACAAGTCAGTGCCGGGAAGGGGAAATGGTATCTGAACATATCTGCTAGTTTTACAACACGTTAAACTGGAGGCTGAAATACTAGTATGTGAATTTAACCTTTTTCTTCTCCTTTCCTTATGAACACTGTTCATCCAGTTCCAGTGATGGTTCTAAATATAACTAAACTAATATTGGATGGTGAAAGTAAGTAATAATGACTTACTTGTTTGTTTTATGTGTTCCCGAAGCACAAACAGCAACAACAGTGGTATTTCAAACAATCAAAAACAGTCCTCACCTCATAAGTTCTCCCGAAGCCAGATGAGATGTACCGAATGTGCGGATAAGTCACATCAGATATGCCAGTGTGCTGCGAGGGAGAAAACAAAACATGCACAACACGTTACTTTTAACCCTGAGAAAACACTGTTTCATAAAAAGACTACCTTCTGAGACACAAGACGACTGTACATTCTTACCACACAGTTCTTATTTCTTTTAACAGGTATAAATAGAGGGTTAAATCAGTGGCTGAGTACTTTGACTTTCAGCTATGCCGTAGAACTGTATTTATAGTTGTGTAAATAGCAGAGCCAGGACGGATGTGTCTTATGGAGAGAAGGACGTGTACATTTTCCCAGGGGGGTAACATTTGGTTTAACTACATCTTCATAAGTAAACTGCTGAAAAAAGGGAACTTCTTTGCAAGATGAATGTAGGTATTGTTTGTATTGGAGGAACAAATAAGAGGAGCATCTAAAAGTGTTCACATGGCACGTATGTAATGATGAAGGTCACAGACAAAACTATAATTAAAAGTCATCTGCTGAGTTCATCAAAATTCACTTGTGTATTCTTGGGTTCCACTTTGCTACCACCGGATTCTGAGCATCACGTTGTGATTAACTGGATACACTCAAAACATCTGGGAAACTTTAAGCTGCAGCCTGACTTCACATGCACTTGCTTTGATGCTTCAAAGAAGAAGCGACTACAGAGGACAACTGATGTTCTGTTGTTTGAGGGTGACCATGGAAGGAAACAAAAATGTCACAAAACTGTCGACTATATTTGCGCAGGATCTGACTCGAGGCTTTTGGATTTGTTGAGTGTGCATTTGAAATGCCTGATGAGCAACTATTAATTGCTAATGCATTATTCATCTGGTTCACCAAACCATCCTTGAAATAACTGATGTTATAAATAAGAAGCCAGCACCATTAATCTCAGCTAGACTTCATATAAAAGTGATTCTCTCATTTATGCTAATGTATGCATGTGTGCTGCTCACCATGAAGGGAATGGGGAAGTGGTGCAGTCTGGGGGGTGGGTGGTAGTGGGGCAAGTGGGAGTGCAGGTGCCCTGAAGGGTATGGTGCCATAGTTACTCCAGCCTCAATGCCAAGCTCCCTGTTGACAAACACATAAACACCCATTAGTCATCTCTACCAAGGAATCATAGCTCTGCGTTCAACATGTAATATTTGCATGTCTGATGCTGACCATGCTGTTCTCTGCTCGGGCTGGCGAGGATGGGAAGACATAGTTTGTGGCACATGGATGTGATGTCCATGGCCGTAGTTGGGGTGCATTCTGTGGGGGTGTGGAGGCGGCCGTTCATGTGCTCGTCTGCAAGGAAATCAAAATATCAGTTTGACACTGAGGTGCATCACAGCTGGAGTTTCTTCTACAGAAATATGAATACTCAGAATACTCACGTGGGGTGCTGCATCATCCTGCGCCTCTGGACCTCCATCCTCTGCAGCATCTCGTGCTGATGGAGCCTCTGCACAGATGTCCCCAGCGCCGGCATATGGTGCGGCAGGGTCTGGTGGTCTGTAGGCAGGTGCTGGGCCAGTGGGGCACTTGAACTAGAGAGGTGGTGGCCAGACAGAGGTGGGGGAGGGGCAGGGGGCACAACGTGGCCTGGAGGGTGGGATGGCAGTGGCGGATGAAAGGTGACAGTGTGGGGGATGACATAATCGCCTTGTGGAGCCGGCTGAGGTGTAAGCTGGGGGTTCCCATGGGAGTGAGGGCAGGCGGAGGAGGGCTGATGATGCAGTGAGCGTGCTAGAGAACCATCTGGGTGAGAGGAAAGAAAAACAATTATGTTTTTAAACACAAAACAATAAGGCTGCTGATATTCTTCATTTTTGTTGTTCAGTGAAAGGCCAAATTCAACAACATTCATGTCAATGGATTTCATTCATTCTTACTAAAGACAGAAAGGGGTATTAATAATGGGTTATGAATACATGCTTACATAATTAGAAGGCAATGATTAATTTGTATGGCATTGAAAACAAACTACAGTGCCCATGCTCGTTTTAATGAAGAAACATATCTCACATGAATTCCTGTTTCTGTCTTGGGCTTGAGATTTCTTTTTCTACAATTTTGGTTCTAATCAGACTTTGGCCACACAGGAAATAGATGTTTATGAGATTTAGGTGTTAGCTGTCAATAAACACCTGACCTGACCGTAAAGTTGCAGTGTGTAGAATTTAGTGACATAAAGTGGTGAAGTTGCATGTTGCAGCTGAATGCCCCTCACCACATCCTCCCCTTCCCAACATGAAATAGAACCTGTTGTAGCCTTCAGTTTTCATAAAAACTCAAAGGGTGTTTAGTTTGTCCAGTCTGGGCTACTACAAGAAACATGGCAGCTTTCATAGAGAGGACCCCCCCTGATGTAAATATAAAGTATTTCAATATAAAGGGCCCATTCTAAGATAAATAAAACCACAATTTGTATAATTTAGATGAAACACACTCGTGAAAAAATCCCTAGGATTACTTTACATATCATTTTTTATATATAGATCCCTTTCACCTAAAACTTAAACACTGGACCTTTAAAGAAAATATTATTTAAAATGTATCAGCAGAAATCATCATGTTACAGATATGTTATGGGATTCAAATGACAGTTTTCTGGGGGGGAAACAGCGGTTTAAAAACAGTCTAAATTGACTTGTGGCTCATCCAGCTAATAAACGTTCAGTTTTATTGTAGTTTGGAGAAACAAGCAAGAGAGGGGTGATCACAAGCACCAGCAGCCACCAACTGTTTTGTTCCATACCCACATGAAAGCCTTGTCACTCTGCTTCACTCTCCATACTGAGCCATTCTGAGTAGAATGAGCATTTAACTAGTTCTGCCTGGTACAGTGCCCACAGCACTTGGGACAATAAGCATCAGCCTGTGTTAATTACTATTAGCATTAGGATTTAGGAGTGTAGCTGTCAGCGGACAATTTTCACTAGTACCGCTATTTTTTTTTTAAACAATTCTGAAAAACCAGTGGTGAATGTCTGGTTTCCTGAACTGCATAGGGGCGATGTACTCACATGAGGGGTGGATGTAATGTCTGCAGGGCTGGGGCTGTGTTTGTGGCTGGGGCTGAGCCACCATGGGGGAGCTGAACGAGTCCACCACGGCTGGCTGGCTGGGCCCAGGGGTGGCCTGAGAAACGTAAGTGGGAGGCCGCGAGGTGGAGCCTGGGCAGCACGGGTCAAAGGCCGAGGTGCTGCCATGGAAACTTGCCCCGCTATTTGCACCACCACGAACACTGCTGTTGCTCAGGTCCACTGGCAGAGTTTGCTGTGGGAGAAAGGCAGAGAGGTTTTAGAAATAAGAGGGACAATGTTCCCCTGTGGAATGCGAAATGAATCTACAAGTTTCCTTCAAGGGACATTTTCCCAGGCTTCAAATGTACTCTTTCAAGTGTTGATACCAAAATCAGGACTTTGATACTATTTCTGCGTAAATAGCTCGACACCAATACTGAATACCAAGTCTGTTCTCATTAACTGTATTTATTCAATCGAATTTGACTGAATATAAAAACTAGAGAATGTGCTCAGTAGAGTTCAGATTTCTGCCAAGGATGTGTGGCAGACTACTAACGGTATAAATCACAAACTACTGTACAACTACTGCATGTAGGTGTTAAAGGCAGCATAGGTATACCTGGTCGTGGAAGTGGCCTGTGTTGCTGCTGCTACTGCCGCTGTTACTACTGCTGACTCCAGCGCAGGGAGCAGGCAGAGCAGTGGGCCTCTCCACAGGGCAGCTGGCCTCTTGAAAGGGCAGGGTCCCTGGGGGCTGGGGTGCTGGGTGATGGACATGGTGGAGGAAGTGGTGAGCATTGCTGTGACTGTGGCTGTGCTGTGAGCCGCTGGTCTGCTGAGATGACGACGCCTGCAAGCAGCTTGAATGGGAGTGGCTCAGGGACAGGTGACCAGGAGAGGGGCCTCCACACGGGGAGTGCTGCTGACAGCATGATGGGAGTCTGGGCATGGCCGCGCCTGTGTTCTCTCCTGCTGTGGCTGACAAACCTGTTCTGCTGTCATCTATAAGAGTCAGCAATATGATTAGGAAAACGTTTGGGTGAGACAGTAGAAAAAGAAGAGAAATACGGGTCACCTATGGTGACACATGACTGCAGAAAAAACATGTACAAACATCTTAAATTATATCAGCAGCTGAAAAGATGTAACATTAGAGCCAAGCTCCCTCTGAGTTTAACAGCTGAAATAAAGTAGTAAACAGCAGCTGGTTTCAACATGCCTTGTCCCATCTTACCCTCTGTGGCTGTACGAGAAGAGCCACTTGGCCTCTGGGTGTGCATACTTTCAGGTATTGACCCTGGGCAGCTAGTAGAAGGGCCTGGGGCATCATTGAGCTCTGAGGTAGAGGCATGATGGGAAGATGATGATGACGACGACCTGACTGTTTGAGGGTGAATGCCGCCGGAGGTTGTTGGCACAACTGACAGATCTGGGGAGAGAGAAGAAAACACAGGAGATTCTGTCAAAATCTAGTTTGTGGCTGGACCATGTGTGGTGAATGTGTGAATTGGAGAACTTAACTTAAACTGTAATATGCTAATTCACCTTCCTGACATCATTGCAGTGTATTTACATTACATATAAAATCAACCAGTTTCAGCCCTTCAGATATTTGCACATCAGCTCAGACGGATATTACACAGACTTTGCAGAAGGGATCTGCAGGTGTAATATCTATTTAATGGCTGGTTCAAGTAATTTGTACATTTGCATTCACACATGAAAGCAGCTTTTTTGTGGCACATAGGTGGAGCAGCAGTTTGTTACCCAACGAAGACTGTACACTCTCTGCCACTATCTGAGCACAGTAGACGCAGAGACTGGTCTGCCCCTCACTCACAGGGCAGCACCGATGACTCTTCTATAAAGCCTCTTTTCCACTGGTTAAGAACACTACTAACACCTGATAACATCTGGCTTTTGTCTTCAGTGGGAATGGAGACAATCACCTTCCATTTGGGCTTAAATGACTCTGCAGTTGATACATGTTTGTTTAAATCATCCCTGGCTCCAATCAGCAGTGATGGAAACATGACACATGGGTAAATGCGCCTATTTCTTCTTCTTCTTTATTTTGGCAGTCTAGATGCAAGTTTCAGGACTTTGGTGCATAAATAGCCTTGAACATGCTGAAGTGAAATTTTGTCTTCGTATTACACAGGTTGCTACACTGGCAAGACAGCAAGTTGAGAGAGCTTCTCAGTGTCCGGCAGGTTCGTGATGTCAAACACGTATCACAGAAGGAAAACATAAAGTGAAACTCCCCTACTGGCAAGAGGAAAAGGCGTCAATCGTCTTTTTCAGCAGGTGTTTATAAAAACCTGTGTATACTCACCAATTTTGGTGTAAAAGGGTTGTAAAGCAGTACCTGTTCAAAGTAACTATTTGTGTCGTACACAAACATGCATATATACATTCATTCATTCAGGAATGTTAGTGCGAGGACCAGCAAATAATATAAAAAAGGAGTCAGTGGGGAAAGAAGGATTAGTAACAAGTGTTTGTGAGAGATACAAGAATCATTTCGCCAGAGTCTGTATATTAAAAATTAGGAAATAAAAGAGCAAACAAACAACGGTCAAGTCTTGAATTACTGACACAAATGAGAATTATTGAATGATCTAAAAAATCTGCAAACAGTTCACAACTAAATCAACAGTCGCTACAATTACAAGGGTCTGAGTGTGTGTTTATCCTAATATCACAATAACACTTGATGACATCATAAGAAAACAAGAGGTGCCAGTTGTTAATTTGTAGATAAACATATATAATTCTAAAATCCATCCTGACACTATTATCCTCATTTAGGCTGCAGCATGTGTGCCTGCAAAAACTGAGCAGCCAAGGAGAAGAGCAGAGCTTATTAGCATTCCAGTGTGTGAGCTCTCTCTGGTTTTCATATTCACAAATTAATTACCCCCTCGTTCTTCTAACAAATGCAAATATTCTAATACTCAATGTTCCACAGTTTTTCTGTCCATCATGGGTGTGGGCTGATAAAGAGACTGACATTAGACTCCAGTCACATAAACACCGAAGGTCACAAAGCAGCCTGCTTTTACAGAAATGAACTGCACTTGTTTGCTGTTGTAAGAAATGCAATGGATATGGTACTGCTTCAGATGAATGCGGTTAATGGTTAATAAGAAAATATACTTCTTTAAATTTTACTTGATTTGATAATTTTTAGATATCAAGACTAATATTCCTTGAATTAACAAACATCATTTCTCATCTGTACTATGTTTATTGCTCTGGCAACTTTCTCATGAGAAATTGAATACAACATATTATTTGCAACATTTAAAGTATATCTTAAATTCTAGCTTCATAAGTCTTCCATAAAACTGTTATGTCCACCTTAAAACAGAGATATTGTTTGGGGCCTAATTTAGTACAATCTCTTATTTAAAGTTAAATCTGAGACTTAATGTTTGAAATGTGTGTTTAATATTTATAATTTTTTGCTTTATGTTTTCTGTAATCCTGTAAAATGTTATTCAGCAGTGTTAAAGGTGCTATAGAAATAAAATTAAAAATTAAATCCAAGGTGAAACATGATTCTAGTCGCTAAGTTGTAAGTTATATCTCCCTCTCTCGACACTAATGTCTTTAGTTAGATTGTCTAAATACATGGACCATAATTTACATCTTCAAGATACTAATTAGACTCATTTCACAGATGAATAGTTACTGTGATTTTACGAGTAGTTTGCTTTAAGAAAGCATCACAGAGTAATAGGCATGTGCTTTTGTGCAGCTGGGAGGAGGCAGATTACTAGAAAAGTAAAACCTGAAGTAAAGACATGGTGACAATGTAGTTGGACGGGGGACTTTTCTCGGTTCATTCTTACCATCTTCATCAACAGTGAGATCCACCACCTCCCCAGCATTCTGGCGCAGTGGTTGGATAACAGTGGAGAGTCTGTGACGTCCTCGTGGCTCCTGGAGGCGATTCTGAGAGCAACTATTAGCCCAAATCCTGCCAAGACCTCCCACTGAGCGTGACCTGTAGATACATAGACATGAAAAAAAAAAAATCAATTACACCAAACCAGCAGGAAAATCTTAACAGCTCAACTGTGCAGCATTTGCTTTGCCAGAGCCAGACTCTTGTTTCCAGGACAGCGGCTGCTTAGAAAAGTCAGCTGGTGCAAAGGTATGTGTGGAAGAAAACATGGACAATTATGATAAAAGCATTCAGATCTGATTTCAGAAAATGTATGTATTGTGGTTTTTACTGCGGTCTCTTAAGCTGTTTTCAGACATGAAATCTGCAAAATGTCTGGACACTAGAGTCTGGCCTTTCTCTAGATATTTCCTTCACATATGAAGAACGCAGCAGGAGATTGTCCAAGTCAGATGCATTTACAACAGAAAAATATCCGGAACATGGTGGTGGCTGTGTAATGCATGCAGGAGGCAGGACATGACATACAAATTATGCTTTATTTTGAAGTTGACGTCTTCTACGCGTATTTTTTCTCCTGAGATTTAGGTATTCTTGTTATTTTTTCAGTTTTACGTGGCCACTCGCTCACTATACATTTTTCAGACATCATCCTGCTTAATTCTCACATGGGCTCACTCTCTGGACATTTTACTTGGGGGCTGGTTGCAAAAACTCTTTACATGCGGCCCCTCGGTGTGTGTAAAAAGGTGATTGATCCTGACATGATTACTAAGACAACTTTTGTTTATTATATTTAAGTAAATTAGTGGTAATAAAACAGCACTTTAAGGGCATACAGACATATCCGAAGCTGATCTAACTATTTAGGATAAACATTTTCTAATATAAAATGTGTTTTGTTTTCTCTTGTGTCACAACTGATCATGTAACAAAACAGTGTTTATAGTCTGTGTATGAAACGCTGTCAGCTGTATCCATGACCACCCCAACACTTCCTTAGAAACCTTACTATTCATTCCAAATGTTGAATGCTCTGCACCTCTCTCGCTGTGGCTTCTGCCCTTCCTTTTTTCCCCCCTCCTTTTAATTTTCTCTCTCAAAGGCTTCTGTCGCGGTAGACCTTGTTCTCTGAGACTGGAGTAAGAGGCCAGGGAATAGTTGTATTTCCCCACAGGGCTGTAAAGCCAGGTGATCAGAGGGAGGAGGGATGAGCCTTAGGGACGGCTGATAAGAGACTGAATGGGAGTGCCGTAAACCTGGACACCATGGAGATGTGCTACTCAGGGAATTCACTGCTTCTCCCTGGGTGATTTTTAAAAATACAAATGCGCAAAGGGAAAAGGCTGTATATGTGAGTGCCAACAGCAAGGCTTTATAAACCACAGAGCTGTTTGTGTCGAAGTATATTACAGACAGGCTCACTGATTCTTAGAGATGAAATCATAGATGCATAAAAAATTACAAATGATTCAATTAATCCTTTTTGTGATGATGCAAGTTGTTTTTTCCCTCTTTAGCTGCGTGGATTTCCCACAGACCAAATTCAGACAGATAACGTAGATTAGAAAAATAAAACTGGCTTTATGTCAATGCACTGTTTATGTGATATAATGTATTTGTCTGTGTGTTAGTCTTGTGACAGATTAACAAGCTGCGCCTACATATAAATACAGTGATAGGCTGCACACAACCGTGAGGAATACATGGAACAATTATTCTGACAATACTTCTATTTGGCTATTCTACCTTTATAATATGAGCTCTTAACTAGTAACTAACTCCTGACTAGTGTGTATTTAAAAGTGGTTCGTTCACTCAAAAAAATTTACAAATATGATGATACAAATCAAGATAATACTTAAAGGTGTGATCCTATGAGAATGTCCTATGAGACACACTGCACAACTATGAAAATGGAATTAAGGAAGTTGCTTATTATCTGTCTGAATTCACAAATGGGAAATCTACAAAGGCACACACACACACAAACGCACACACACATTGTGACTGTACACGAAACACACTTGGATGAGGGTGATATGCAGAGGGGGGCGTGTGGTGGTTGTTGTGGGATCTAATTGGCCAGGCTCCACAGCTCTGGGTTGATCCCAGGGAGCCGGACTACCCACTAGGGAGGAGTACCTAATTAGGTAGACCTGGGATTATTTTGTAAATATCTGTTTACCACCATGATCCCCTGAGTATGGGGGGGGGGGCAACCAAGAGGAAAACAGTACATTATAAACATGAAAGCTATGGGAATGGGTGGCTTGGCAAAGCCCAGGTTGTGCCAAACCGATGTGATGTGAGCCACGTACCCCGGGGATCTGAGCAGGGCTGAGCACTGCGATAATGTGGAGTAAACTGCTGGGACCGATGCTACTGACAACCAAGGCTGGGAGTTTGGGAGTTAAAGAGGAGGAGATCAAGCAGGTGAAGAATAGCACATTGTAAGTGGTAAACAAAACACGTACAAAAGCATTGAGTTGGACTTCAGCCATTAATGATACCATGATGTCACTTTCTTACACTGAGCACTGAATATCTGTCACTGAGGACTGATCTGACACATAGGGGGTTTCCACAACATTTGCCAGGTAGTTTTAATGTTGTGGCTGATCGGTGATAAAGTGTTGAGGTTTCAGAAATGAAAATGCGAGGCTACAAGATATACTTGGGCAAAATAGATTTTAAACTGGAAGTTGCAACATTTGCTTAATCTCCAACTTGAATGGAATATGTTTTTATTTTAAGTTGACAGAAAACACTTGTGAATCAGTCATGCAACATGAATTACGTTAATACCCGATTGTTTTCAACACAGGTACAACATTACCATGTTATACACGATCACTGGTCTGACAGCTGATGGCAGAGTGTTAAAAGAAAGTGGAATAACATACAAAACGTTTTGTGATCCCGCGACTGTTTGTGTCCTGAGCTGAGCTGCAGAATCAGGGCAGAGAGTGATCGTGGCCTTTTTAAATTGATCCATATCAGCTACACAATCCTTGTTTATTGTAACTGACTGCGCTCTGGGTAAAGCAGCTGCCAAACACGCCCCACAGTGCGCTGTTAAAGCACTGGAATGTTCTCCTAATGCACTGCTTTACAAGTGAGCAAAGTGTGGAGTGGCATGAACAAATAAATAACACCCAAATTAAAGATAGAATGGCTCTGAGCAACATGAGACGAGCAGGTTTGAAATGATGGCTTTACCCAGATTTCAGTAACTTTTTGCAGCATGTCCCTAAAGTGTCTGAATTCCAACATTTTGTAGGAATGAAGCTGGGAATGGAGAGAGGCTTTTTAAAATCCTTTCCAAGCCTTTGAGCCACAACTTCACCAGACTGCCAGTCTCGTATTCACAGATATTATGATAAATACACCAAAGGAAACATTCAAGGTAAAGCATTATTTGTTCATATAAATGTTAAGTGATTTTTATTGAATCAAAGAAGGCCAATCTGTCCACTGTAAAGCTATCTTATACAAGAGAATGCAAATACCCCACTGAACATGGTATTTGCAAATAGTCAAAACTTAATGGATGGGATCAGAGGCAGCATACCAACCAACTACCAAGTAAATGAAAAATACTTTTGAAAAAACTATGATAAATGAAAGCCATGACACAGTATGTATGTGTGTTTTATGTATGTGCAAATGTATAGTGCCTATGTTGACAAAAAGTACACACAAACACACATTCACCAATTGGAGCACCGACAGTGTAAACAAAGATTTCATTGCTCATTCTGTTGGCCTTTGATTCTCCGCCCTCCCGCTCCACTGCTGCCCATCCCCCCAGTTAGTGAGGCTCATCTCTACATTCTCTAGCGAGCCAGGACATCTTTGGAAGTCAGGAAAACAGGCAGATTAGACAGGAGGCTATGGCATTCCTTAGCGTTATCGTTTCCGGGGAACTCTTTTCAAATATTACTGATACATTAAAATAAAGTGCGCAAAGAGGGAAAGGTACTGTAAAAGCAGAGGCATGTAAATTTAACTGTTTATTCACATACAACAGGAATTGGGGGAGTTCTAAGACAGGAAGTCATATCATGAAAATGAGGGTGAGGATTTTCACCGGGTAGAGGAAAATGGAGTTAACTGAAGTAGTGGTGGTGGGAAATATCTTTTGTAAATGTATTGCTCTAGCACTGTATTTATATGTATGCATTTATATGTATGCCCTGATAACACTGAAAGTGTTATGTTCCAATTCATAGATCATCCACTGAGAAAACCTTAATGTACTCCCTCATATAACCAGTTACAGATGAATGATATGTAGCATTAAATACATGATATGGTTTGACTGTTCTAGTGTAGAATGGGTGTTCATTGTCATCACACTGCACAAAATAGTGTATTTTCTAGAAATCGATTAAAATTGTTCACATTTAATGACATGAGGTTGTAATGTATGAGTATGATAACTAACTCACACCACTGTGTCAGAAAATCTGAACTACCATAGACATGAAGCTTACTGAAATACATTTTCTATCTCATGCTCGTTTTGGCTGGGTGGTGAGACAACTAAAAATCAAAGTCTATATAATTTACACTAAATTGGCTACAGCCCACAAAACACTTTTATAATAATATTAATATTATATAATATATCAATATTGCAACATGGGGCAATTTTCAACATTTTCATAAATCTTTCAAGAATGAATGCACAGGTTTTTTTGCTTTTATATTTCTACAATAAGAACTGGACAATGATGTGTAGGATTGTTTGGCCCTGGTGGAGAATGGTGATTTACTGAGTTCCATTCCAGTTACCTAATGTATTTCATTTCCTGGGACACTTCTTTGATGTCAAACACCAGATCAAATCGAATATTAGCAACATATGGTTTTAATATGTGAGTTGCCTGCGAAACAATGACCCTTTCACATGCTCAAAGTGACTTGCCATGTCCACTCAAGCCATCCATCTGGGAGAAAACTAATTATCAACATTCAGTTCGACAGTCGGAATGTTTTGGGGTAATGTCGACTGAATTGGCATATGATGTTGTGTACAGTGAAACATCGTGATGAGGGGGGTGTTACAGGTTTGCCAAGCTCTAACACTAATAATCGCCAGCACACATAATTCGCATTAGCAAGTGCAAAGCTGTCACCAGGGTAAAATAACAAACATGGTCGTGATGTTCCGTCAAATAAGCTGTAAATGATTATCTCGATGAAGGGCCTAGATTAAACTTGTCTGTTGTGTGCTCTCTGCTGCTCCCAGTTCTTGTCAAAGACAGTTTGTGACTAAAGAACAACCACTCTGTAATACAACTGTACAACCACAAGCAACTGAGTGTTTTTTGCAGTGAGACATCTCAGCATTTTCATCATAGCACTGACAGTGTTAGTATACTCAAGAATGAAACCTTTCATTCATTCATATTATATAATTAATTAAGCCAACAAACTACACATTTTTAACCATAATTTAAGCATTTGTAAGAAAAAGCTCAAAGCTGGGCTAAGTATCATGATGACTATCAGCCATCGGAAAAAGATGAGGGCATCGTCCATCTGCCCGACTCTGATGTGTGAGGATTCTAGAAAGAGTTAAATAACAGGAGTGTTGCACACATTGCTTCAGAGTGATGTAGTTTAACTATCCATACAGCTCTACTATGCCTGTGCTGTCTGGGCAAAGTCAGCAGGGATGAGTAAATCCTAAAGCAAATCCATGGGAACACACCCCACCCTGTGCTTTTTCATCTAAAGAACTATCCCAAAGTCCTTAAAGGCAAGTCCTGCCACTTGGCATCCATCTTGAGAACGCCCCAGATGGTTTCCTAACAAAAGCAGCATCCTAACTAAATTAATGGGCTGAGAGTCACAACTGCACTGTCACTGGCACAAAAACTGTATACAATCCCCCATTCAAATCTGATTTTAAATATTGCTTTCAAAATTTGGCTACATAAAAATGCTTTTCCTCCTCAGGTTATACTTCTCCATGCAACAACATGATGTAAATACACTGTAAATATAAAGTATCTACATATAAAGGTCCCTTTCTAGGGTAAATAAAACAATTTGTATAATTTAGATGATTACACACAAGTAAAAACATCACATTGATTATCTTATGTATAATTTCTAGCAATCAGAAATCTGCATTGACTCAATTTCCTACTGGTGTCATTAAGGCTGCACCAGCATGCACACAGCATCACAGCCAATGGCCACAATCTAGCTAATGTTTCAATAAGATTAAGGCATCACATAATCTAAAACATTATCCAGCTGGCCAATAATATATACAGAGTAATGATTGAAGTGGCAGAACATTATCTATCATCATTGCCTACCCTGAAAATAAAGGGTCTAAGAACAAAAAGCATGAACAATCTCCCACAAACAACTGTCAACACTTCAATATGCAGATAGTCTTCATACAGTAAATATCATTTGTAAGGTGCATATAAACCTTGTGTTCTCTCTTGCACCATTATCCACTTCTCAATTGTTTGTTCCAAACACTCATCAGATTGCCTGAATATTGCTGCACACACTGCTTCCGTTAGTTGCTTGCTCATGGGTGCACTCGAGAGGACGCCCAACCCATATCACCAACTCTGACTTCTGCATTTCACAAACAGTGCGCAGGTCGGCCCTGTGCGCTGCTCAGCTGTAGGTACAGTGCTGTGAGTGTTACTCTGAGATATCTGCACCAAAAGTTACTGTGTAATTTAAAGTTACTGTTTCATAAAAGGTAAAAAGACACAAGACTACACCGACATATAAATAGCATTACCTATGCAGAAGAGGGAAAGGGGGTTTGTTTTGTTTGAGGAGTCCTGCAAAGATCCTGATGAGAAGCTTTCCCTCAGCCCCAGGCTTCTACAGACCTGACTCCTCGTGAGTGAAAAATGTTCTGACAAGCAATGACACATTTCAGATACTTCTCTATCTGGAAAGAAGTTTGATTTATAGCTCTGCAAATGAACACCTCTGTCATCAGTCTACTGTTCGGTTTTAGTTTTACTGGAACCCAAAGTTTACAAAAGCTATGGATGCCACAGCGTGGAAAATTCCCCAACAGGTAATAAACTCATAACAACACCGGTGTTACCAATTATACCTGACAATTTACAAGAAACGAAGTGTCAGCGCAATATCTGACGAGTGCTTACTGTGATCTTTAAAGTTAGATTTTGCTGCGGGCATCCTCACTCTTGTGCTCTTGAATGTGTTTGTATATTAGAAGTGTTACAACCAAGTGCTGCCACCTTTCTCACACAACGTTTCACCCCATCAATGTTATCAGGTTCCATTTTGGCATCGGACGAGTTGGATTTTCACTTCGACACCTAATGCTCAGCCTCGTCCGTCACTTCTCTGCTCATCACATAGTAAGACTCAGCTACTCTGCTCTTCTCTGCATTGAACTGACATGTTCAGTAATTGCATTGTACAACCAAGTATTAATCAACATTTTACAAAGTTAGGATTCTTTAGTTGATAAACATGGGAGCTACCGGTGAACATGCAAAAGTTAAACAATACTTTTATGTTATTAAAAAAATGTTCAGAAAAAAGATCAGGATTTAAGCTGGGCAGCGTACACACGTGGCTGTTAAGAAAACTTTAAAAACTGGAGCCAAAGAACATGAAGTAAATAATGAACTGAACTGTTTTTCACACCAAAGAGAATAAATATCAAATATTTGTATCCAATGTATCTGAGCTACAGCACAACTAAATGTTTTAATATGAAGCACACAGCACACATCCATTTTTCCTGAGGGTTAGTTTTACCATCAAACATAATGCAAAGTGTGGCTGAACGAGCTGAGGTGCTTACCTGAAACCATCCCCGACAGTGACTATCTCCACCTCGCTGTCTGTTGACGTGACGTTGATCTCCTCATTTGCAGGGACAGCGGGGGCTGGAGCTGGAGTCGCCTCGATCACCACCACATCCTCATCTAAAGCACCTGAATACATGGGTGGAAGTTAGTATATAGCTCTGTTGTACACATTATGATCTCACAAGTATACAACTAAAAGAACTAAACATGCCTGAAATGAGTTTATGGCTATTTGTCATTTCGTTTTTAATGCTTTGATCTGTCTGGATTTTGCACAAGAGTTAAAGTTGGGTGAATAGTTTGATAAGAAACAGCTAAATATGCCTTTTTGTGTTTTGAGTGCAACAACATTATAAGGCCATCGAGATGTACTTCTATTCTGTGGCATCACCAAAACAAACTGTGTCCTTCATCTGTGCCAAAGTCATTCTGCAGCAACAACAACCCCAAACATACAACTTGAGTCATCAAGAACTATCTTCACACCCAGCGCCCCCCCCCCCCCCCCCCGCAGAGCCCCGATCATGACATCATGGGATACATGAAGAGACAGTTACAGAGAAAGTCTACTTCCACAGAAGAACTGTGACAAGTGCTTCAATAAGCTACCTGCAATATTAATTGAAAAACTACGCACAAGCATTTTAAAGACAAGGTGCATTATTTTCGAAAGTAATCCTTACTTTACTTTTAGTGCCTGAACCATCTGCACAGTAATCTATCCGTGTTAAACTGACCAACAATGAATATGCCTGCATATACTTCCACCTCATAAACAAGGGGCCTAGTCCATCACACGAGTTAGTCATAGCAAACTAATTTGAGACGAATGCATCATTCTCCTTAGACAGTGGAGACTGTGCCAGTGCCATGGGAGAGCAATGAGCGCAACGACTCCCTGAATATATCTGAACACACAACTTAATCTACAGGATTATTTTAAGGTGAGGCCCAGGCATTTATCTATCTTTAGTTCCCACCAGTTATGAATATCTAGCATATAGTCACAGCCAATGAACATTTGTTACTTGTGCATGTTTCTAATTATTATCACATTTTCTCAGTGTTGCTGACTCATGCATCTGATATATGACTCAACTTTACAAATACTCTCCCTCATTGTCATGCCTAACATGTAAATACCATGCCAAATGTTTATGGCAAATGTGAACTATACCATTGTCAACCTACATTCAAGACATATATATCAACCTATAAGATCTAACACCTTTTTCATATATTTGTTCATTGCTAACACGATGATGACAGTGAGCAAAACCTGACCACATTCAATAATTTTTTGGTTTCACTTCATCTAGAATTCAGCTCATTTTAATCTGGTCTGTGAAAGCTTGTATTGACTTGCAGCTTTTATTTATGTTGTAGGTTTGTTGTTTAGTTTTGAGAGTTAGGTTTTAAGCTTCAGTAGTGCAGATTGTGTTTTTGTGCACATCGCTACATGTCTCATGCAAGTAAAGTCCACAAATCCCCAGAGTGATTTCTATTCCAATGTCTCCTGAGAACTGCTGCTTAGCACCCTCTGCAAGGCTCGCTGCCTGGCACTCGTGTGGTTTTCATGTGGTTACGCAAACAACAACACCTTTCAAGTTGGTAGAGAAGTGTAACAAATATGTGTAGAGTTTGGCCAGGTAAACAACCTCTACTACTATTTCCTAATGCAATTTAATAACATAAGACAAGAAAAATTTATACAAATGCCCTCTTAAATCCAACATGGGTAGCAACTTGATCAGATGATAGTAAGAGGATTCAATATCCTCTGTAGAGTGTAGGTTAGAGGTAGGACTAACCTGTTTCCTGACTATATCACACACCCACTCTAACTCTGGAGTGGGTGTGTGATGAAGGCAGGTTTCATCACTTGCTTTCCCCTGCTGTAAACACATGGCTTGTTTTCCCTGTGAGACCGGCTGTTTCTATGCAAAGGCTAACACTCAACAGCGACTGAGTTTTCTCCCACTTGCCTCCCACCATAGAGGCATAACAACTAACTTTCCATTCTCCCTCAGGGCCACAGCAAAAGAAATATTGCTGAGGCCAAACGGCTACATGAGGAAAACAACGAGACACAGTAAAGGTGGGGCTTTTTCACAGGATACATTGAGTACATTTTGGATAAGGCAGTAGAAAGTGCCCTTCATGTGCATAGTGGGCCGAGGTTCTTCGCTGAGAGCAGAAAGTGATGGTTTAGATTTAGGAGCGACATAAAACTGTTGCTTCAACAAGTACAGAGGGTTAGCACTTTCCATTACATCCTGCCAGGTGAGGGGTCTTGAGAGGACACAGGGGAGTAGATGTTCCTTTATCATTGGTGCAGAAGCAACAGAGGCCATATACTCATGCAAGCTGCAACATTTAGCAAGAGCAAGAGCAAAGCTATAATAAAAGGTTTATAACTATCACCAAGTTATTTGTAACTACACTTACTCCTGGGGCAGATAAGAGCCATTTGTGAGAATATTTTCTAACGTGTCAAGTACTTTGCAAACACTATGCAAGGTGGGTCCTCTGACTATATGTGTGGGAATCTCGTGATTTGATTCATAATCAGATTCTTACTGTCATGATGATTCTTTATTCAATAAAAAGAAAGTTCCATTTTGATTCCGAACCTGACAGGCATTCTGTTTTTTGTGTCCAAACCCCACCCAAGCCCTATACAAATGATATATGCTGCACTGAGTTTGTGTTACCCTGTCCCTGACGCGCATGGTTATTTCATGTTTTCCCTGATGACAGACATGTGCAGTTTAAAAGAAACCTCAGCCTAGCCAACTTGACTAACTCAATAGCGGAAATAAGAAAATGAGCATGTACGCTATATACGTATGTGCCATGACCAAGCTAGCTTGCTTCTGAGTCTTCTGAATGTTATTCTGATCACGCTGCAATGACACTGTACTTCCCTGTTGGTTTACAATGGCCTACATAGCCTACTTAAACACACCCTGATGCCATAAATCAACATATGTTATATACAATGCAGAGATTACGATCTAAAACAAAGACACAACAGTACTGGGGTCAGGGTTTGTAATTACCTGTGGCTACAGCAGCACTGTTGGCCTGGCTGCTGGTGCTGCTGACATCTACATACAGCTCATCTTCTGCTTCGGTAGACGAGGGGGAGGAAGAATCACTACTTAGCTCCTCGCTGGAACTACTGGTGCTATGGAGAAGAGCATACTTCCTACGTGCAATCACTTCACGTTTCTTCCTCTGCAGTAATAGTCGCTCCTTTTGCTTCTGAGTCCGCTGACCCCCTCCAGGAGTTGTTTTCACAAAGCGTTTCCTATGCAGAGGCCGTCGGCTGTTCATACACGGCCGCTTCAGCAGCACTGGCTCAGCCTCAGACCGCACCCACTTATGAGAGCGATTCCCCCGAGTTCGACCCAGAACAGGACGCAAGCCGTGTCCAGTGGCTCCTCCTGTTGTAAGGGCAGGAGCCTTGTTTTGGCCCCCTGTCGCTCCAGTTTCCCCATCTTCCTCTGAACTAAGAGTGTCCGAGTCCCCAAATCGTAAGCTCGAGGAAGGGGAGGAAGCACAGTCACTAAAAGAGGAATCGTGATTATGTTCATCCTCGCTGGGGTGCTGTAAAAGTTCTACCCTCGGACGCTGAGGGGTCAGTGAGCTCTCGCTGATGTGGCCCTCCTTCAGTGAGCAGTCTGACGGCCCTGCCTGTTGACCTTTTCTTTTTCTTCGTCCAGGGAGGCTGCGTTCTGAGTCTCTGTGTGTTGCTGTGTCCCTCAGAGGCCGATGCCTGGACTCACACAAGGTTTCAAATTCACTGCCTGCCTTCCCAATCACCTCCATGTTGTTGGGGAAGCTCTTGGCTGCCTCCATTGGCTCTGGGTTAACCAGTGGCTCCTTCAGATGCTCCTGTCTGCTCGGGGCCTCAGATGACACCTCACTCTTCATGGTGGCAGGTCTATCCTCACAAGGGGAGAAGGACAGATCATTATGTCAGTGACAGAATTGAAAGTGTTGGAATATCAAGATCAGTTTCACATCACAAACCAAAACAGTGTCATCATCTAATAATAAATTATCTAAAAATATTTCATGTTGGTAATCAACCATTGAATACATATCTGAAAGGAATCATTAGATAACTAAACTTAAATTAATGAATTAAAACATATGCATTGAACATAACGAGATGTGAAATCAATTAATAGATCACCTATACCTAAATCATCTTTTTTTTTTTTTTACTAAAAATGTATCTCAAGTCATGGTTGTCATGACACTGGGGCATTTCTGTATTTGTGTGCAACTCTTAAAAGAAAGAGACTCGTTTCCGCACATTGCAGTGGGACAATTTTAACAGTGGGGTAATGTCTCCCAGAGCAACACCACATTCCAGCACTACCAAAAATGTTGGCAACTTCATAATAATGCAACAAAAAGTCGATATTATGATTTCATGGGTATCTTCAGAGGCCACATGGCTGAATACCCCCTCTGTCAACCAGAAGTGGTGTTAGCATTGAGAGGGGTAACAACACTTAGTACCTGCACTTCTAAATTGGCAAGAAAGAAAAGGTCTGTATGTCCTGTCAGTAATATTGAAGCTTTTAAAGTAGTGACTAAATGTTGGATTTTACTGATCACTGCTTTCATGAAAACTGTGCTGTTTTGGTAAATGTACTCCTCAGTAATACCAATAACCTGCTGCTTTCAACTCACACTGTTATAATGGAAAGCTATTGTATATTTGTACATTAAGAAATAAGGATTTAGGTCAATCATATATGAAAATGATTATAGTATAATACCAAAGATCTTTAACCAATATGAATGGTGTTCTATTTTTATGACTAATACTAATTAATTAAAGGATTCTGAAAAACATGAACCCCAATACTGACCACCCATATCAGTTTGAACATCGCAACTGAGTATCCTAGCCAAGAAACACTTTCACACGTTCATGTAGCTGCAAAGAGCAGATATGATTCAAAGGGATTCAAGGAGTTATCAAAATTGTTGTGGATATCTCTGTTGCAGCTATTACTGTGAAATTAATCACACAGGGTGACATGTTTCCAGGCATTTTCAGTGACTGCATGTTAGTGACAGATGGGTAAATGACACAAGAGCAGGCGTACACAGTGTAATGCAATTGGTGATAACACCCACAGCAAGAAGCTGAATACACTCCTTGATATGACGTAATCAAAAAGACAAAATCACAGTACTATTACTTCAGCAAGTGATTTAAGAACATATTGTACCAACTCTTTCTATGTTGCCATCTTGAAGAACAAGTGATGCAACACAGCAGAAGAAATTAAAACCGATGCTCTGTTAGTCTCATCCAAATAGTTTGCTGAGTATACACAAATGAAGACATTGTCTTACTTCCTAACCCTGATATGACATATTTAAATGTTAAATATGTTATTTTATCTACATCATAACAAAGATATTTTATCAAGACATGTATTTCCGTGTTGGGGGCTCAGCTGTAAGAAATTTTAAGACTTGAAAAAATATTGGACTAATCTGCTTTCCATTCCAGTAAAAATGTAACCACATTTGTGGTAGTGTTTGCTGCAGGTTAACTGTACACTAGAGTGTTCATGACGTACCTATGTGATGCAGTGAGAACAAAAGGCATTGCATTCTTTCTTCATGGGTTATTTCAGAATAATGTGCTAGTTCTCACTTGACCTGAAGCTGTAACTTTATGTTAATGGAGTGATGTCATTGATGCTGCCAGGGGATGTTTCTCTACAGAATTTAGTGAATTCAGTGAAAACACTGAATTCATTGAGCCTGCTATTGATAACACATGCAATACTGGTCTTTATGTGTTTAAATACATGAGTATGAGAGTCCTTCAGATGCCACAGAGAGAGCTGCGCAATGACATGCATGAATTCAGGGGCCTCAGAGGACAGCCCTGAAGGAAGAAAAAACATCCCCAGGCATCAGGGCTGGATAATACAGATTTCTGAATAACGATGAAGGGGAGATAATGTGTGCGAGTCCAACAGAACCGATGGGAGCAACCTGTAGAAGAGAATACATGGTGTAACAGAAATGGAGTAAAGCAATTCAAGATGTACGACTGAAGTGCTGGGCTGCTGCTAGCGATGCCCACTGTGCTTCCAGCCTGTGAAAACCCCATCACCAGCCTCTCAGATTAAACAATAAACACCGCTACGTGTTTCTCTTGACAGCATCGAGCCTGGGACCGGTGCTGTGCATAGTTTTCTACAACGTTTAACAATCACAATAAGCCCAGCAGCAGCTGTCCGTCCGTCTGTGCCCCACAAACGCCGCTGATGTGACTGAGGCCAAAGCTATTCGCGTTGACGGGGAAGCCATTAAAATGTGAAAAATCAAATGTTATGAACTCGCGTTGCGATCGTTTCAATAAGGACTGAGGGGGGAGCCGAGTGGACCCAGTAGCCAGCTCGCCTGACACATACTCCAGACAGAAGACAACAAAGACAGCACGTACCTGGCTCCGAGTCCTTTTTTCAGAATGTGTCACCGTCCTTTTCCGAACATGGGAGGTTAAATCCTGTGGGGGGATAATAATGACACACGTTGAAACCGGGGCAGTGATCCCAATGTTACGCCGAGCAGCAACTAGACAGGCCTGTACAGAAACCGCAGGAGTCCCGCGGAGGCAGCGGCAGAGAGAGTGAAACTGACAACAGCGTCCCGAGCTGAGCCGAGAGGCGACGGCAGCAGCAGCGGGCCCTACTAGCTACGAGCTAAGCTAACGCAGAGGCTAGCTCCACTTCACTCAGCAAATACCCGATTATACTCAGCCATTTTGACTCGCGCGGCTGTTCTATCACACCGTAAGAGCTGCTGCGACATCGCTACCATGTATGTTTGGGACAAGAGAGAAGAGTCTCACTATTAGCCCTCGACGAAGCTCCCATTCCTGCCTTGTTTACCCAGCAGGTCGTCGTTCTGCTGGATACGGCTCACGGCCACAGCTCTCGTCGTTACCCCGAGCGCCGTACGGGGGCGCCAACTCGCCGTCAGCCAGCAGCGGCTTTGCGACACTTCGCGACAGTTTGAGTTAATCCTGTTTTTTTTTATGGAGATTTACACAAATTCCACACAGAACAGTTGCAGAGATCACACACGTGTTGACAAAGAGAATATAAATGTTGAGAAAACAAACAAAGGGGATCCATACAGACCAGACTAAGAATGAGACTGAAAACCGAACACACACATCGATTAAAATGAATGGGTCAGTGTTCAAGCAGCAATTCATTGTTGGAGCTGAGGTGTAGCCAATTTAAACTGCTTTATATACAATACTGTATGTTTGTGGTGATTCTCAGTCATAATGAGACATTATCTGGATCTCTGGGAAGCTGTAACATGCATTTGTCCTTGTTTACCAACACAACATAACACGAATAAATGATTAAAAAGAAAATCATCAGCTGATTAATTGTTTATGAAAACAATTTGCAATACTTAAAATTCAAATTATTAGTAATAATAATAATCAGAGGGCCACAGCAAAGTATCAGATTAAATAGGCTGGAGAAATGAAATTAAGAATCCTGGTATACAAACAATTAAAAAAAATTACATACACAAATGATCCATATGCAGGCTGCAACAACTGGTTATTCAAGATGACTTTTGAATAGGTAAAGAAAATGTTGCAGGAAAACCATATAAACCACACATTGATTTCCTCCACTATCATAACCCATACAGAAATAAGTATATAAAAAATTATCATAGTCAAAAGTTCAACATGCCTGACATGAAGGTATACAGTATTTAACAATGAAAGTGAAAAGACTGGAGAAATGTCAGAATATATATATATTTTTTTGTGATTTTATTGAAATGTTCAAATTTTAAATTTCAATATTTAGATATATGAAATATTATAGGCTTTTTGAAAACAATTCATGTTCAGTAAGTGCTAAATTGATGGGTGTGGTACGTGTGGGGTTCAGGAATTAAACTTGATTTGTGTCTCTGAAAGGTCTCCCATGTGACAGTAGGTCTTTCCAGTTTTGTCAATGGTCATATGGTAAGAAAAAGCTATGGCTTATTAGATTTACCTGAAGAAGGTCTATAGAGCCATATTCTGTCTCCACTGGGAGAAACAGGGTACAAAATTTCTCCTTCACAGGTTTAGCTGAGCAAATTTACACAAGAATATGGACCAAAATATGTTTAGCGCGGGAATAATAAATCACAGGTGCTGTACAACACAAGATGGAATTTTACTTACTGTGAAGAACTCTAGTTTGAGACAGTAGACATAGTACCTGAGGTTGTTGTGACAAAACTAAGTTGGAAAAGCTAAATGTCTTTTGAGATCAAACAGCAACAGAAGAAATTGATTATAGTCTGTGTAAAGGTATGTGCAGGATTCATGTGGGATAAAGAAAGGGGGGGGACTCTGCTGACCACTCTGAGCAGGAGATTTTCAGCTCTTAGATTATACTGAACATCACATATCACAAGGCCTGTACCTGTTGTTTTTAACAGCACATTGTCTGTTTACAATCATATTTGTATTCTTCTCTAACAACCCCCCCACTCGCTCAAGGTGAATCCTATGGAGAATCTCCTGCTGTTTTGTCATTTCAGCTCCTTCAGACTTTCTGCAAGCTCTCACTTGGACATTTTCATTTACATAGCCCCTCCGGATGAAGTGTGAAGGATCTACAGAGTTACAATGATTATTTTGAGCAACAGTAAAGGAACAATACCTCAAATATAGAAGAGGAATCACACACACTATCCTGTACTTGTTAAAATGTTATTATTATTATTCTCAAGTGTACAATGTTTTGGTCCTGTGGACCTTCATCCGGTAAACAGTGAAACGTAGGACCTTCAGACACATATATAGGCTACACCTCTTTGAAAGCAGCCAATCAGAGAGAACAAATTATCAGGCTCTCAGACCCGCTGTCTGTTTCCATTTTCACTAATTAGTAAAGAACGTCACCAACAGTAAGGAAATTGCCTGCAATCAAGAAAGTAATGTTAATATGAGTACAATAGCTCATCAGTGTAACATATTACTGTTTAGGTTAACCTCTAAAAATGCCTCTAAATGGGTTCCCATTATACAAAGTACAAATCGGATAGCCATAAGCAATGACATGGTGAAATTAAAGATAAATATATAAGATAAGATAAGATTATTGTTACTGTAAATCGCTTTGGATAAAAGCGTCAGCTAAATTAAATGTAATGTAATGTAAAAGATAAAACAAGGGATATCAAATCAGGGCTGGATGAAGATAATGTACAAGCACCAACCAACTGGAGATACAAAACAAGGGATGATGTCAAAGAAAAAATGGTGAAGATCATCCACTCAAGGTTTCAATACCTGGGTGAATAGAAACATGAAAACATTAGTGGCTAACTCTGAGAATCTAATCAAAAAATGTAAGTTATCACACTATAATGTGTAAAAAAAAACACATGTTTAGAAATAGGGGTAGTACATTTTAGAAAATATATTGTCACGTTAAAATCCATTAGATCTATATAATGAGAAAACATCTATGTGATAACAAACAAAATCATACAGAAAGGCTTAAATGCCTGGACATAATGAACTTTAAGACTAAGCAAAGTATTGATTACTATTGTGCCAACAGTGTGTGTGTTTGTTTTGATGAATAGTTTACGAAGCTTTTATCTTACACTAACTAATCCCTTCCATTGAAATGATTGAACAGTATTTATATGAAGATTGGTTTGATGCTTTGCTCCTGCATTATTTTATAGGTCATCGGTTTGTTTACATGTTGCCAGTCACTGGCTCCTCCACAACAGTAGGTGGCATCGAACGAAAACAACGAAGAAGAAGAAGCGTGGCCAAATTGGTCTACGCACGCGCGCGGTCAGTTCAGTAATCTCGAGGTAAAATGGCGTCGGGAGCCATTTCCACGGATTCGAAGAAATTAACCGAATTAAGAGTTGTCGACCTTAAATCCGAGCTGAAGCGAAGGAGTTTGGACACTTCCGGCTGTGAAGAGCGTTCTCCTAGCGAGGCTGAAACAGGTGAGTGGAAAACCAGCCTGTTTAGTAGTTGACTGGTTGCTATGCAGAGATGCTAACGCTAGCTACATCCGTGACAGGTTTGCTGTTGGCTCGGTAGACGAGACCGCTGACCCAGTTTAGCTCTACACGCGTCAACTTAAACACCACACCTGGTAAACAGACGTATTAATATCTCCCGACCTAGAAACGCGTGTGGGCTGCTGGGGTTCGAATTAGCACCGGAACCACGAAAGCAACGTATTATCCTAAACGTTAGCATCGACCACGGTAGGCCTCGAGACGACATGAGAGTAATCTGAGTAATTAAAAAGCATGAAAAGCCTCACGTTGTTAAATACGACATTGTGCATTTCCCAAAGTAGAGGCGATGTGATTGAGCTCAGCTTGTTGCTTCGTGCTGGATCGTTCTCACAACCGTTTTCAACTGTGGTTTTAAAATGTAGAAATGTGCGCAGGATTAGTTTATTTTCCCACTGGTTGGTTACTATGAAGTCACCCGCTTAGGAGGCACGGAGCAAGGTGTCAGACGGTTATCCTCGTTTTGTATTTACGCGATGGTCATAAAAACACACAACACAGGTGAATCGATCGTTATGCTTTTCAAGCAGCATACTTTCTTAATAACCTGAACATGCATAACATAGAACCAGTTGCTTTCAAACGGTAACCAACTAGAATTTTGGTTATTAGAGATTTTTTTTTAAATTATCAATTTATCAGCCGATTATTTTCTTTTAAATCATTAATTCGTTTAAGGTTATGTTAGTAAATAGGGGAACGTGCTTTCTACAGTTCCCCAGAGATGTGTCTGTCAGTCCATCCAACAATCAAGACATATATTTGACAAAGAAATGCATTAAATTCAACCGTTGAAAAGCTGGAACTCGCAAATATTTAGCATTTCTGCTTACAAATGGTAACGTTTATTTAATATTTTATAACGTTTATTTGATTTTCCATCAATTGAATGATCAGTTAAAAGCTGTAGCTGTGTTTGGTCTTACAACAGATTATGTTGCCAGTTTGAATTGCATGTTTTTTTTAAAATGTTTTAAGGCTGTCGAGGATGAAGGTGGTGACCCTGAAAAGATGCAGCTTTCAGGTGATGCGTTACCTCGGAAAGTTGGAAAAGCTAAAGGTAATTTTGCCCTTGTCTTCACTGATGACAGGGTGGTGAAGCAAGTCATTTTTTTTTATCCATGTTCATTTTTCTTTATTTATTTCCAAATTTCAGTAAAAAAAACGGATTCAGACGCCGACACCACCGTGGAAGAAGATGTCCTTTACAAGGTGACTGGCACAGGATTCTGTTTTCACTGTTTTCTACATTGTTTTTATCCACCGTGGTCCAAATTTCTAGATACAAATACAATCTTTTCTAATAGCGCACATCTTGGGTAATTTTTTAGATAATTTGTTTAAAGAGCTAGCAAAGGATTGTTTTGTTTGCCTGATCACCAAAATGAAAGGTGCTTGAATGGATACGGCTGGCTTTAACTCTGCCTTGTTGTTCGCTTAACTTTTCATTGTGAACACGAAGCGCTCCAGGTTTGCTTCGCGTTATACCATGTATCGCAGTGAACTGTGCATGTATCGATGTAGTGACGGAACAAAATCACTTCAAGTTTTCTGCAACATTCATTTCATAGAAGTGTCCCACGGCTGCATTACTATTATTATTATTACCAATGCTGATACAGCATCAGGACAGACGCACACTATAGGTCCGGTTGCCTTTTACAGCGTCACAGTCTCCTGTGTCCTTAATCCTCACTCCCCCACTGACCTGCACTCACTTTACACTTAAACACCCTCACTGATCAGAAGTTATTGTGACACGTACATTATTTGAAGTTTACTTTGTGTTTGTTTGATTCACTCTTGAGTTTATGAGACAGTTTAATCCAAAGCAGTAAAGATCTGTGTAACTGAACTAGGTAATGTGTGAACACAGAGAGAACTGAGGCCCCTTCAGAGCAAAAGTGGACCAGATAGAAAACCGAGTCCGTTTTTATGTTGGTCCACTTTAAGAGAACTGAGTTCAGCTCATTTAAAATGAACTATATGTGAAAACACCCTTAGAGCCCCTGACTTTATTCCAAAGTTTGGGAGGCCACATAAACATCTGTTTATTACATCAAGGGTTGTAGTGGTTGCCAGGAAGTGTGACGGGAAGCACTAAATATACTAAACTGAGCTTAATTTGCTTAGAAATAGTTTACAAATCGTCACACTTGCTATACAGAATGTTTTCCTTTCCCATTTAGAACTAAATAATGGAAATTTATGTCAGAATTCTCTGGTAAATGATTTAATTTTAATCCACACCTTGCAGCTGTGGGATTGTTTCATGGAGTCTTAAAGAAGCATATACTCATCTGGAGGGAATATTACTGAACTAATGCAATGAGAACTACTTTTTAACTACTCTACTGAACAACAAGTTCTTTGGACTTACATCTGTGTTCTCCCCCCTCCCCTAGGAAACTGAAGAGTATGAATCAGAGAAAGGTATGTATGCTGGCAGTCTTAATGCCCAAAGTTAATATTGAGTCTCTTTTTTTTTGCAGCTAACGTCTTATGATGAGATTGTTTTGTGCTTCTGCTAGCTGCTGTGGTAGGTCACAATATGCTAAAAGGAGCCATATAGACAGGCTTGATGAAGACAGACTCCAGGTTTTTTGGTCATTGGTACATGTAAGAGTTATCGAATGCGGGTTGCCTTGACTGAGGCACCTGATTTCTTTGGATTTCACACAATATTTCAAGTTAAAGAACTGTTTGCTTCGGTGGATTTCCATGCCCTCTGGCACCCAGCGTCCTACACTCCCCATGGAGACAACGAGGGAAGGTTCACCAACAAACGGACATTTTATTACAAACAATGAATTTGAAGACTCAGCAACTTGTAGCTCGAGGATCATTGCACCTTGCTGCGGACATTTTGATTGACATCACTGGTGGACAGAACAGTGACAAGTGCACCGAATACTTCACCCCCCTTTTACCACAGGAATCTGGCAGCTTGTTACAGGTCTTGCCAGGTGAGACAGCCTGTGAGTGAGGCTCGTATTTGGGTAAATCAAGGACAGCTACACTCCTCAAAACAAGTCTGAGGCCTTGTCATGATGATTCCTTAAAGACCAAGAGATGTCATTCATCACAGTCAACATCCATCTGACATACAGCATCGCCTAGGACTGCAGACAACAGATTGTTATAACCAAAGGGACACAAACATTTTGACTACAGTTGTGTAGATTTGACAGGACACATCCCTGCAGATTGGATTTGATGAGTGTCCTGAAATCTGCTGATCACACAACAACGTCATTCATATTGACGAGATGTTAGACGATGTTTGAGATTGCCTAAAATCAGATGACTTTCCACGGACTGATGCCATGCATTTTGTGTAATGCACAAAACTGAGGGATGAACTGATGGCTTTTTCCTCCTAATATGTACTTGGCCCAAGATTCCCACCTGGAGAACTATTACACATTGTGGGGAAACATCTGGACTTGCACATTCAGTATGAATTGAAAGTGAACCAGCTCCTAACAAGTCAAGAAATGAAGACCACAGAATCGTCCACATTTTCAGTGAAGATTGTGTGTTTAGTGTCTTCTGGTGTCCACGCCCTCGATGACCATTAACACTAAATGTGCTTTCTATTCTACTTTTTAGGTGAATGAATATGCGACATGAATGTTAAAAGTTGTTTTGCCATGTTTATCCTATTAACTCCCTCAGATGTAACTGATACAGATGATGGTACTCGCGAAATTTCTAAGCCTGCACCGAGAGAGGACAGCCTCGCTCAGTCTGAGCCTGAGGCTGAACCAGAGCCTGAAGCTGTGGCGGCTGAGGCTGATTCAGAGCCTGAGCAAGATGTGGACGCAGAGACTGAGCCAGAGGTGGACGCGGAGACTGAGCCAGAGGTTGATGCTGACCCCGATGAGGATGACGATGCTGACCCCGACGAGGATGACGATGCTGACCCCGACATGGATGGGGAGGCTGAGCCAGAGGTGGAGCTCGAACTGGCTGGGATGGATGCTGACACCGAAGCCATGAATTCCTCTAAAGATCTAGAGGACGATCACCTATCCGTCTCAATCCCAAATGAAGATGCCATCACCCTAGATGTTGATGGTGACGATCTCCTGGAAACAGGTAAACATGTGAAACTTCCAGATGCCGAGAAGGGCACAGATGAGCCAGAGGCCTCTGCTGATACGGGCCCAGATGATGACATGAAGGATCAAGAGACAGAGGGCCACAGAGATGGTAAGAAAGACGATGGATCCAGGTGCGAGCCCTCGAAGAAAGACAGCAGAGAGTCCTTGAAGAAAGCTGACACGGGAGATAAAGAAAAAGACTCTGGGAAGAAAGGCCCCTCCACTACTGGGGCATCAGGTCAAGCAAAGAGGTTTGTCTTTCTATGTCAGTTCTTTGATACTACTACCAAGTCCAGCTCACTAAGAACGCACCATTGTGGGTAGCCTCAAGATTTTTTTCGCATAAGGGAAAAGTTCCCTGATGTACCTAATCCTGCCATTTACTACTTTGATGTATTTTTGTGAAGTTGGTTAAATTCTGACATTAACCAGGAGATGACAAAACACCTTATTTTGTTACTTTGACGTTTCCAGAAGTTTTAAAGCCCTTTCCAGTTTCCACACAAGGCATTGTAAAAGAGCATTAGTCCCCAAGATGACAGTTTTTTTTCTTTTTGGCCAAAACATTCACTGAAGTTGAACAAAGCTCCGAAGATTTCATTGGTCCAGGGAATAAATTGGCTGACAACCTGACCCATCTCACCTCTGGAAAAGCAATGAAGCCTTTGAGTCATTGATTCAGATCCACTCTTTGCCTACAGGAATTTTTTTCCTGAAAAGTACTAAATATGTTGCTGTTTTTTTCCCCACAAGACGTACGTCTCTCACTTTACACCTTGGTTTTATTTGTCTGCGCTCATTTTCATCTGTTTGTTGTTGCAACATTTGCTCCATAGCTCTTCAAGAGACCGAGATGGAAAAGATGACAAGGGTAAGATATTGTCCAAACATTCGAAATAAACCCAGGAAATCACTTTTGACCAGTTGATATAGTATCTTTGTGTGTTCTGGCAAACCTCTTAATCAGGAGTCGTTAGCAGCAACAGTTCGTCTCGTAACATCTGGGTGAGCGGCCTGTCCTCGAACACCAAAGCAGCTGATCTAAAAAATCTGTTCGGCAAATATGGGAAGGTAAATAATGTGGAGGAGTTGCTTATTTTGAATACGTCTGAAATTATCGGTCATAGAAAAATATTCAACACATTTTTGCTGCCAACAGGTTCTGAGCGCCAAGGTGGTTACAAATGCTCGCAGTCCTGGTTCAAAATGCTATGGCTTGGTGACGATGTCGTCCAGTACAGAGGTGACACGTTGCGTCTCCCACCTTGACTGCACAGAGCTCCATGGACAGCAGATATATGTGGAGAGGGTAAGTTAGTAATCAGATTAATGGTTTCTGACCAAAACTTGACTGATGTAATGCTATCTTTTTTATTAATTGAATCATTTGGGGCATGTGTTCTTTATTTAATATTCCGCCGTCGTATTTCAGGCCAAAAATGATCCGTTCAAAAAAGAGCCTTCAAAGAAAGAAGCCGAGGACAAAGCAAGTTCCAGCAAAACGAGTGACAAGCGCAGTTCCACAGGGATGAAATGGACTAACAAGTGAGTGACAGAATAAGTTGAACAGTTATTCCTTTACGTGAGGACAGCAAGATATTAAATGTGCTTTCAATCCAACAGAGCACAGCCACCTTACAAGAAGGAAGACAAGAAATCTGATAAACTGTCAGAAAAGGACAAAGATTTATCCAAGAAACAGGAGGCGAAAAGTGGAAAATCTGACTCGGTTTCATCCAACTCGGGACCAGATTCCATGAAGAAAGACGACAGAAAGCATGGCCGTAAGTTTTATTCCTCTTTTTAGCACAGATTTCAAGAATTCAGTTAATCATTCAGCATGGCCTTTGTTGTATATAATCACTCTCTCTCTCTTTCTAGGGACAAAGAGCCCATGCAAGGTGATGGCAGTAGATTATAACAGAGGAGATCCCAATTTTGGCAGAATGAGACCTTTCAGAAGAGGGAGGTATTTTGAGAAGGTAAGACCTATTGTCTATATTTTAATTATATTTACTATAAATATTTGATATACTCTTAAGTTTAAATCAGTAGCTATCAAATGATAAACTTTTTGATATACTTTTCAGCCTCCAGTCAACATGAATTTTCAAAGGCGGCCTAAGTGGTTGATTCCTCCTGAAGAGGTATGAAGCTCCTGATACGAGGGACACGCACGTTTTGTCTTTTCATTTACTGTGCTTCACCGATGAGGTTTTACAACTATAATCTCTCTTCTCCTCTCCTAGTTGGAGATGTTCAAAGACAAACAGCGACCTTTCATGAACAAAGGGGAAGAAAATGACATCCTGCCTTTCGAGAAGATGAAAGAGCAGAGGATGCGTGAGCGAATGGCTCGTATGGAGCGGGTCCGCAGAGCCGTGGAGTTGCGCAGGTATCCTGGAACAACACGCATTTTGTAGACTCAAAATTTAGTTGCTTTTTTTATTCTGCAGTTTTAAAATGAGCCGTATTTTCTCGTTTGTAGGAGGCGTGAAATTGCTGAACAAGAACGACGGGAGCGTGAGCGCATCCGCCTGTTGCGAGAGCGTGAAGAAAGGGAGAATCTGCTCAGGGAGCGCCAGAGACTGGAGATGGAAAGACAAAAACTGGAGAGGGAGCGCTTGGAGAGAGAGAGGCTCGAGAGAGAAAGAATACGCATTGAGCAGGTACAGTGAGCAATAATAAATTCACCTGTTTGTAAAAGTACACATATTTTGCATTCACATCTTTATCTCCAACTGTAAAACTAGAAACTGTCCACCTCAGGGATGAATGATGTGTAAAATTGCATTATTACAAACCGGAGTATCCATCCAGTAACCATTTGTCAATTAAGCACCCCCTTCAAAAAGAATTAGGCCGGGGGAAAGACGAGAGTGGATTAAACTCCTACAGACAGTGAAAGAACTCGTATCGTCAGCTAGCTTGTAATTTAGCACTTCTTTACAAATGCTTTTGATTTTTATAATTACCTGTAGCTATAACAATATCCACATCTCCTAGTAATTGATTTTAATTAGAGTATTTTAATTTAACCTCTTTCAGGAGCGGCGTAAAGAGGCAGAGCGCATGGCACGTGAACGCGAGGAGCTGCGGAGGCAACAGGAACAGCTCCGCTATGAACAAGAAAAGAGAAACAACCTCAAAAGAGGGCGTGAAGTGGAACACGGGTACACACTGTTTGAATGTCCCTCAGTAGTTTGGTAGTTTTACCTTGATTGTAGTTAATTTATTGTCCCTTTTTCGAGCTATTCCCTGGTTTGGTTTGTTAAGGGGTTTTACCTGTTTTAAATTTGACATCGATGCATAACCCCCTCGAAGCAAATCTAGTGTTTTAATAGAAAATGTAACACTAATGTCAGCACAGTATTTTCATCTTCAGTGTTTCTGCTACAGGATCAGGGCGTACACACATTATAGACCCTTGGTATCCTTGTATTGTCCCGTATTACCCTGCAGAATGTCTTCACTCCCCCGCTGACCTGCACTCACTTTACACATTAACAATAAACATCATCACTAATCAGAAGTAGTTAGGACACAAACAGTACTTGAAGTTTGTTTTGTCCGTTTGATTCACACTACAGTTTATTTAAACACAGAAAAAGTCCAACATTTTGCATTCACCTGCCACAGATGATACATGGCGCGCACAGCCAGGACATCAGGGTTAAACTGACCGGAACAATACAGATTCATGATGCGACGCCATCGATCAATGTGATAATTTGTTTGTGTGAAGAGTAACAGATACGGGCAGACATGCATACACACTCCTGCAGGAGAGAGGCACCTCTGAGGATGTTTACACAACACAGTGTTTTAACTTAATTACTGCAAACATAAATATGATTTCATCAGATTTTTATAAAGATCAGTTCTATGTGTCACGAATCATAACCCCCAACAAAAAAAAAAGGAAATGCTATCTGAAACGTTGATCTTGACAGAAGTGATGCATTGAGTTGTTTCTATTTATGCCCATGGCTCATGAGGTGTGTCTGTATGTGTTGTTGCAGTCGGAGGGACGATCCCTATTGGAATGGCAACAAGAAGATGCAGTCAGACTCTGATGTCCGCTTGAACCAAGGCTCAAACTACAACCGTCAGCAGAACCGCTTTTCAAACTTCAGTCCCCGAGAGAGGGGACGTTTTCCAGAAGGTGGCGTCGAGCAGAACAACACGTACGAAAGGTACAAGTTCTGGTGAACTGGTAAAAAAAAAACAGGTCTTGGTTTTTCTTTAGATACCATTAGCTTAGTTTCTGTGTTCATCGTCTCCTTGGACAACATTGAAGCTATATCTGAACAACTGCAGCCATTGAACTTTCATTCCCACTTGTCCTAAAATAAGCCTTGAACAGACCATCAGTCAGACGAAGCTCCCGAACCAGCGGGTGATACTCTCACCTCATGTTTCCACACAGATCTGTTTCTGTGTCAAGTGTCCTCCACCTGTGTTTAAACAACATGAAGGCATCTGTGTGATTACTTCAAAACAAAATTTGAAGACAAACAAAGCTACACTAAGGAATAGTTGCCTAGAATCATTTATTTAGGCTTTACCCCAAAACTTTTCTGCAGGTTGAAAAAAGTGTCTGATCAGAGCCTAGTCCTTTGCAAGAAATACTACTTATAAATCTGTCTGACATATTTATGTTGCCTTCCGGCTCATTTGACGTTTCATTCTAACATTTTAATCACATTCTGTTCTTGTTTTTTTTTTTGCCAGACGTAACCGGTTTGATGGTGAGCCAGAGGTAAAAAAGAGTCGCCCTGCTCCTCACAGAGAGGGCTCTGGCTTTGAGCGCTACCCCAAGAACTTTGAAACAGTCCGCAGAGCTGAGCCGCCGCCTCCTCAACGCAGTGAACTCAGGGACACCGACCGCAGGGACAGAGATGAAAGACGGACCTGTGCCCATGCACGCTCGCCCAATGGGAGCCAGAGCGGGAATGCCTGGCATGTCACACAACCGTTCACCCAGGGACGGAGGGCATGGATGGAAGAATGATGGAGGGATGAACGCCAACAAAGGAGACATGCGGTAAAGAAGAGACTTTGACACTTGACATTCTTGACTTTTTCTAATTCATGAAAAGTAATACGTTTTAAACCGGATCTGTCGTAATTCTTGGTTGAGCAGAGGACAGATGCGTATGCGAGCTGAGCGGTCCGGTCGAGAGGTTCCAGGTCCTGTGCTCAGAGGAGGCTCTTCGGCCAGCCGTGGGCGGAGCAGCTTCAGTGATCGAGATGCAATAAGACCCATGGTGATGAGTAATCAGGTCAGCTCATGTTGTAATGAAATTCTTAAATTCTCTTTTACCTTTGGGACGTGATATTTACAGGTCATGCAAAAAAAGGTTTATGGTGATCCAAAGCCTTTGAATTTTATAAAACTAAACATTTACAAACAAACTCCTTGATGGATGTATTTAATCAGCTAAGTTTAGAACCAATTTGTCAACTTAAGCTGTAGCTGACACATACATTTAACAGATCTCTTGTCTCCAGGCGTTCAGCTCCAGCCGCCAGGTTGTGGTGGAGCGTCACAGCAGGGAGCAGGGCGTGAGGAAGGAGTGGCACGGTGGCTCAAGCTCCCAGCGCGGCGGCTTCTCTGACAATCGCAGGATGGGAGACACTCGCAGCGGCATGATGTCGGCCTCCAGGTATAACAGATATGTAAATAAATGATGACAGCAGTGACTCTTGTTCCCAGCAGACTTTGACATCATGTTTTTGATCCCTCTGCAGTCACTCTTCATCTGGAATGAACCGAATTGTGCAGATCACCAGCAACTCCATTTCCAGCGGTGGCAACGTGGGCGGATTCAAACCCTTCAAATCGACACAGCGGCAGTTCTAACTGCAGCCATACCCTGTAAAGCCACTTTAAAGCACCTGGAAAATTTCAGAACTCTTTATTTTTTAGGATGTCAACTGTGTTAGGTGGTACATTTGTAGCCGCGAGGTTGACTACTTCATTTTATTTTGTATAGACAAGTGTTTACCTCAGTGTAGGGTTTTCCTGACAGTTCCGCTGTTACCAATAAACAACCCTTGCACATGTTTTACTTATATTTAGGAAACTATTGTACAGCCCTAGGTCTTTGTAAGTAAAGTTTTCCAGTGATGTTATGATCTTCTCTAATTGAGTGTTGTATGTACATTTTCAATAGACCAGTGTCTCACATGGTTTCCCTGTGTACCGTCTAATTTTACTATATTATCGAGCTCCTTCAGTGATGAGCGTTCACTTACTTGGATGTTTATTTGTCAGAAAACATGACGCAGGACACCGGAAAATTCATACTTTGTGTTACTTTGGAAACACTAGATTCTAAAATAACGGGCACGGTAATAGACATTCTTCTCAAAGGCCATGAATTAAATTACACAGGCCAGTGTCTCTGAAATATAATGTGTAACTTTCAAGTGTGTTGCTGCAAGGCATTCACTCAAGACTCAAAGGACTATCACACATTTCTTTAGTTGCTCATTGTTATTGCAGTTATCCTGTTTTCAGTCAGTTTTCAGGTTAGACTGATTTTGTAAGATGTATGATATCGTGGCTTTATTTAACCATATGTTACAAACAGGAAGTTCTCTGATGGCAGCATATAAAATATGTTTGAAAAACTTGGTACACGACAAAAGGTGCATTTTGACATAGTTGACCGGTTGATTCTGTAGTGGAGGAACCATCATTTATTTCAATTTAATTTATTTTCTCGTTTTCTTTTTATACCTGTCGAGTTTCTTTAATCCTTTTGTATTTGGACCAGTGCTACACACCCAGGGCTGCCATGCACCTACTCATAAAACACTCTTTACCTACACATCTGCTGTAAATGGTTGATAAAGCTTGATTAAACTACAACAAAAGTGAGACTCAGAATGACTTGTGCTGATTGTTGGGTCATTGTCGCTGCTGTTTTTCCTCTTCACTTTGTGTTGGTTCTCTGTAAACTCAGTTTGTTTTACCTACACACTGGTACTTGGCAGTTTCATTGTCTTCTATAGAGACCCAGTGTTCTCATACCTAAACAATATATGTAGTAATTTTATAGTATAGTAAAATAGTCATTTGAAATCATGGTTTAATTCTGCAATATGTATCAGGTAGGATTCACACTAATAATTGAGGTCTTAAAACTAGTATGTTGGAGGTTTTCAGTATCTTGTAGAACATTAAATTGATGTGGGTTCCTGACAGGACCATCACAAAAAGTAAAAGTGTTTTAAAGGAAAAACAAATCCTGGATCCACACTCATTTCATGTTTTTTTTCTTGGTCCATGTCCCATCCTAACATAGTTTTGTGGAAATCAGTTCCGTAGTTTGATTGATTTAAATATTACTAACCATGCAACCATCAAACCAATCAGACATGGGTGAGAACTACCTCCTGGGTGGAGATGATGATAATGAATTGAGTTGAATCCTGTCAAAGCAGCAGAAAATGCAGACTTTGTGAAATTGGTTCTTGAAGGATAAAACGTGTAGGAATAAGATGCGACAGAGATAAATGAACAATTGACACTGAAGTTACATTGTGATCAACAAAGTGATCGGCTGACTGATTACAAACGACGACACCGAAACCAATGATTGATCTTATTCTTTTATTATCCTCGTAACTTCTAATCAGGTTGAATGTCCCTCGTCTATAAGGCATTTTGTTATATATTTATAACCATATACAATATGTGACTGTAATGTGAAAGGCTACATACATTATTTGGTCATTTATGTAAATAGATGAACATTGAAATCAACACAAATGAGTAACCTCCCATATTCACAACCCCATTCCTTTTTGCTTGTGTGTTGTGTTGAAATATAAACACTATGAGCCGCACAGTTGAAATGATATTCTTGGGGGGGGGGGGGGGGGGGGGGGGGGGTGGAGTTGACGATTTAATTTCTCTTAACCTTAAACTGTTCGGTCCACACGATACTGCACGAGCACCACAAAGTCTAATGTGGCCGTCTGATATTGCAACAAAGGAAAGGTCTCCCTTTAGATTGTTCAGCACTGTGGACGTCTGTCTCGCACAATGACAACGGACAAGTCCCTCTGCTACATACATGACAATGCTCGAGCCTTGTGAAGCAGAATTTTCCCCTTTTTTTTGTTGTTGTATGTTTAAGTTTGGGTGCGTCGCCCTTGTTTGTGAACATCATGTGGTTAAATGACGGGACTCTGGTCTGGAGAAATAACCTGAATTAGAGGTACACCTACACCAGTTTTTTTTTGCTGATTGAATGGATGCCAGTGTTGTCTACGTGCTTTGTAGAAAACTGCTTTAAATGATGTGCACGTAGCTACTGTTGTCATCCATTACGTCCTTCACCACCCACGAGCTGTGTGCTTGTACTCGGACCTTTGAATTGGTCGAGTCTGGTGTTGGTGTACCGCTAACCTGAATATATCAAATTGCATCAGGTTCTATTGAAGTGGAGCGATCATGTTGTTGTCTTTTAACAAATGTACTCATGTCATTTGAAGCCAAAACATTTAAAAAGCCCTTTCATACTTTTACAAATGAATATTATTCTCCTGGCTTTAATATCAACCACTCGAGATCATTCTTTTGGCCATTATTCAGTTTTTTTCTTTAAAAGGTACCAATAGAACAATAGCACTCTTGCACAATTTCTGTTCTGTATAAAATGAGGTATGTTTCTCTTCTGTTAGTGCATATAAATGTAACAGTGCAAAA
The DNA here is from genome assembly GCA_026259375.1 of Verasper variegatus. NCBI lineage: Eukaryota > Metazoa > Chordata > Actinopteri > Pleuronectiformes > Pleuronectidae > Verasper > Verasper variegatus. The sequence continues at coordinate 16,401,517 of CM048039.1, read as the reverse complement.
CCAATTACAACGATTATATGTTCAACAACCACCTTGTCAAAATACTACTTTTACAGCATTTACCCCACCATCACTTTTACAAGGCATACACAAAACCACGCCGAGACACTGAACACACAATATCCTTCTGATCGATTCGTCATAGGGGGGAAACAAACACGTTACAACAGAAAATATTCAAATTCTGGTAATAATGACTCGGGATAGCAAGCAAAAGCACAAGGTAATCTGAAATAAAAACAACAATAATAATAAAAATGTGTGGCTCCACGTTCTTTTCACTCTGACAAACACCAACCAAGTAAAATTGAACTCAAACTGCCCGAAGTGAAGTTTCATTTAAACCTAAACTTCCACTGGAATGATAAATCAGCATGTTCACTTGATGGGCTGAGACGCAAATGAGGTGAAACTCGGTAAAGACAAGAATAAAGGGAAAAGAAAAAATATTGCCACAAAGCCGCCCTGTTGCCTTCTGGCTTTCACCTTATGATTATATCTCAGCTGCATGGGAAATAAAACAACTACTAAAGGAGTCAATGAAACATGTACATAGTTAACGATGTTCCTTAACCCTGTCCAAGGAAGGAGTTTATTTTTCTTTACATAGTCCAACTTAACACAAGAAGCAGCTTTAAGTCAACCCTATTTTTTTTAGTGTGACGTTCACCCACCAGGGTCTTAAATAATAATAGTGTTAAGTCCTTCAAAGTGTCAAATAGTAGTTATGATCATACACACACACAGACTCTTAAAGTTGTGACGGACAAAGTGAATACAGGCCGAGGAACTGTGCCATTACAAAGAATACCATTTGAAAAAGACACTCGAGGATATATGTCCCTTCAGTAAAAGGCCTGAGAGTATTTCTGATGTCTGTGTGAAAAATGCATGGATTGTCTCATTCTGCTAATACGCCTGTTTCCTTTTGTCCTATAAAATATGCTGAAATGTCGTAAGGCGTCATATATATATATTTATATATATGTACATACAAAACATAGACTTGTTGGGGCCAAGCGAACACACAAGCTCAAACTGCAGGCTCCCACACAGTAGGTAGCCCCGCCGCCTCCGTCCTGTCCCGACAGTGAACCTGTTCTCACCGAGCCAAAATAACGGAGGCCGTTTTTTTTACAAGCACTGCGAACACCTCCTGTCACAACTGTCTCCCTCAGTCTGTGGTCGAAGGCTTGAGTCAAGGCATCCAATTGGAATGTATAGGTAGAAAAACGATTCTCAGGAGGCAGTCCCATGGTACAATGACAATGGCGCAACCCACCAGCTGGAGAAACGCATTAGGTAAATATGTACATCGTGTGTTTGCACGCTCAGTGCTGCGGTGAAATGAGGACAAGCTCGTACCACAGAGGTTCAGTATTCAGAGTGTATATTCAACCTTCTAAACCTTCTAATTTACACATCTCTGAATGTGGCCGAGGGGCTGATGGTAATTTCTACTATAATATTAAATTAACCTGGAGATAACAGTGGAGAAAGAGACGGGAAATATCTACACAATAGAGCAGAGTCCAAACATTGTGACTGGAGTTCAAATCCATGCTTCGTCTCAATGTCCCAGTTTTGTGTCCAGTTCATACAAATATGAATCGCACTTTCCTAGTGTAGTGGAATATTACATGTGAATTACTGAAGTCTGTGGTATTTCTTTTCAAAACCTGGCTGCAGTGGAACGTCTACATCCGGAACCTAACAAGAGACATGAGGATAGTGCCGCACACACGTTTGTACTTCTATCTTAGTGAGGACACTCATTAACACAATACATTACCTAGCCCCTTACCCTAACCATCCAAACTAAATGCCTAACCCTAACCTAAACCTAATTCTAACCCTAAAACCAAGTCTTAACCCTCAAAGAGCCCTTTGAAAAAGTGAGGACCTCACTCTGTAGGGTCTATGCTTAAATGGTCCTCACAAAGATAAAAGTACAGGAAACACACACAGACATGCGCAAACACACACTGTGACTGTGAGAAAGACGAGGGTCTCTCAGAACCACCACACTCCAAACTGGGTGAAATCTCATACAAATCTAATCTGCCAACAGCTCGTTGTGTCTCACACAGGAGCATCAGCCCCGAAGCAAAATTTGACCCAGACTTTTTTTTGTGTGTGTGTGACATAGTATCACAACACAAAGGACATCAAATGTCCTGAATGTGCAGCTTAACTAACACAGCGTAAAAGAGTTTGGCTATTTCCAATTAAATGACACATGCCAACCGCACGCCGCTTTACCACGTAGCACACATGTACTGTACAAACCATACACATGGAAACAAATCCACATTCAAACAGAGCAGGATACGACACTGCCACTCTCTGTTAAGGCAAATCTGAACAGGGCAAGCTGTGATGAGTATTGTTGTGAAGCTACAGTATCTGGCAGCTATCTGGCATTGAGTGTTTCCATAGTGTTTCAGAGGGGACACAAACGGTGTCACCGTGAGTTCCAAGAGGCAAATTATCAACAAAAAAAATCCCTTTCAGCTTAAAGAAAAAAAAAAAAAAAAAAATGCTCCCAAAAGCTTTGTTACACAGAGACATAAATAAAATGTGAATCTTGGCATCGACAGTAAACTTACAAAAACAAACAAACATGTGGGTTTTTGTCTACAAACGTTTTTGTAAATATTTATAAGTACAAAAAAAAAAAAGCTTATAAGCTGCAATAATGAAAAATTAGTGAAATGTACGATGGGTGTTTTTTTTGGAAAAGATTATGGTGAAAGCATAATATTTTGTTTCTTAAGATTATATATTTTTGCTATAAAATATACCAACCCAGATAAATTTGACCCCACATCACAAATATAGTGCACTGTGCAACTTGTAACAAAGTTTGGCCGACTCTATGAAAGATAAGGGGTAGTTGTTGTTGTCGTGTCCCTTCCTCTGATGTCTAGGTTTAGAGGATAGCAGGCACCAGTGGTTTGGGAACAGCAAATCCTCTCTTAGTCTCTCCTAAATTGTCTCCTTCCCTTGTTTGTCATCCAGTGGGGCTCAGAGTTGTGTGTCCATTCCACGGAGAAACAAATGCTGTCCCTTTCCTCACAGATTAGCAAATGCACAAAACACACACACTCACACACAGACACGCTGTATGTTACAAAATAACACATTTGTCTTTATCCTTCGCTTCTTTCTTGGTTTTGCGCTCCCCACTTGAGGACTGCTTTCCCGGGCTGGGCGTGGCTCCAGCTGCTGCTGCCGTCCCGGCGCCGGCTGCTGCGCCACCTGCTCCTGCACCTCCTCTGTCCGCCTCGTCTCCCTCCGCAGCCTCCTGCTGGCCCTGTTGCACAACCAGGATTGAAGAGCAAAAGTGTATAAATATATCGACATGTGCATATTATTACAAGTGTGTTTTATTTGTAAGCTCACCCACAAAAAGCATCTGCTGAAATGAATGATTCCTCACAAAAAAAAGAGATCTTCGAAGACACATGATCAAGAATTGTTGATTTGCATAAAGCTGGATTACATCTCAAGGAGTTTAGATATATATCAGTCTACAGTTCAACAAACTGTCTACAGATGAAAGATGATTTTGTTCTGTGGTTGCTCCGTCTGGAAGTGAGCGCCCAATGAGACGACACCAAAATATGGTCCAGAGGAGAAACAGCTGAAGGCTTGAATGAATCACTGGAGCTGGTTAACGTCCCTGTTCATGAGTCACCAAACACAAATCATGGTGCCTGGTTGCATGGAGCAAAGTGTTCATGACCACACACACACGACAGAGGGAGCAACAGCTCTCTAATAATATATTCACTGCACACCTGAAGTTTGCCACAGAGCATCTTCATAGTGTTACTGGAAAAATGTTTTTGTGGGTTGATGAAGCTACGGCTGAATTGTTAATGACTAACATGCTGCTCTGCTCATGGGACACACCAAGCTGCTCGGCTGCCTCTGGGCTCTCCCCCATTTAGGGGAAAATTAATTCCCAAACTAATGAAGACTAGTGCAGCGCCCCTTCTAAACCTGCCTGTTAAAAATGGGCTGTTTGCTCGGCCTGCGGTGATGCTGGTTGCAGCTTTCTTTTTGAAACCAAAGGTGACCGGCAGTACAGCACCCTCTTGCTGGACTCAGTCCACGGAACCCGGAAGTACTCAAAGTTTTCAAAGTTTATTAATATTGAATGTATCGTGTTATAAAATCCCTAGGCCCTTAACAATGCCAAGTGTGAAGGCCATTAGATGAATGCTGGAATTATTACATAGATATCTTTCAGACTAATGTCATCTGATTCACATCAGAAGCAGAAGGTTTGACCAGTTCTAAAATTCGAGGTTTCACTTGCTTATCCCTTCAGCGCTGTGAATGTTTTAAGGATGTTTTCAGTAAAGACACAAAACACTGTAATTCTTTGTGTGTCCTTGGCATGTGCCTTGTGTACTTTGATGAAGCTCCGATCACATTTTATGTCAAGTTACTGCAGAAAACCGTGGAAACCACTGGAATGGATCATTTTTCTTGCCTCTGATTATCTGCAACAAGGGAGTGTAATGACTTTCCATAGCACTTGTGCAGCTCTACAGACAAAGTGTGTGTTGACCTCCTGATAAACAGTGGCAGCTTTACAAGAAAGAAGGAGGTACCACTGTCCCTTTTCATCCTCGGTTCCTCCTTTATAGCTCAAACTCTCTGCTGCACACATCCATCTGTCTCCTCCTACATTAAATGACCCACATTTGTTCAAACTACTTCTCCTCCCTCTCCCATCTGCTTCCATCTCCCTCAATCCCTCCCTCCCCACCTGTGCCGCTGCCGCCGCTGCCGCTGCCACTGCCACCGCCGCCTGCTCCTGCTCTTGCTCCTGGTAGTACTGGGAGGCTCGTCGGTCCTCTTCCTCCTGAAGCTTCTTCGCCAGCTCGAGGTCGCTGATGCCCTCGGGGAGCTGCTCCCACTGTAGGTCCTGGCTTTGCTGCTCCTGCTGCAGCGAGAGCGCCATCAGGTAGTCCTGATACGAACACACAATGAAAGACTTGATCATTTAGGAGCACAGCTGTCAGTTTGGGGCCGTGTTCTCATTATGCAACTTGGTCATTCCTCAGCCTGCACAGCAAGGACCAATCAACAATCCACAACCACAGTTCTTTGCTTATTGATTGACTGACCGAACTGGGTCTGTTATCAATTTTCACTTATCTTCCTATTTTGAATGGTTGAATTAAGAAAAACGTTCTCCACTGTATTATATTCAGTAGGCTCCGCTTCAAAGACCCAATTTCCCCACATGGAATTACAAGAAGTTCTCTCCAATCTAACTGAATTGATTGTGAGTGCATAAATTGCCTGTATAGATTTTTCTCACCGCGCTCTATCTTGCAGATACTGAGGCCTGGGTAAGCACAGAAAAGAAGAAAATAATAGCCCCCATGCTCAGGTCCAGCCTCTGTGTGTACGTGTGAAGGTAGATAATTTGTCTTTGGGCCACTCTGGCAAACCAATAAGAAAACAGCAGTGAGTTGAAGTAAAAATGGATAGGAGACGTAACCCTGCTGCTTTGCTTCGGGGCCTGTGTGGTTATATAGTGAAGCACAGATCAGAATGAAGGGAGGGACTTGGTTGCACTTGGCAGATTGGTGTAGTGAGGCATAACACATCTATTATTTAAGAGCCCTCATTTTTTTTTAGCCTCGGATGTTGCACAATTGATTTTTCCCTGTAATCACTCCCTTCTATGATTGTGTGTTTGTTTCTTTTTCCACACATGCTTGAATAAAGTACAGTGAGGAACAGTGTGCCAATGCTGGTCCTGCATTCTGTCCTAACTTTTGTGGCCCACTGATGGTGAGAAAAGCGCATCAAAAAATAAGCATATCAAGATGTGGCGGTAGACAGTTGCTTGGTTCTGCTAGTCTTGCCTGCGTCAGTGCTCAGACCTGGTCTATCTGATCTTGCTGGCCGCGGTACACCGTCTCTGGATCGGAGGGCGGCCGCAACCGGAACTCGGAGTCACAGAAGTTGCCATCTCCGTCGACGTTGTGCAGACTCTCCCAGACGACCTTCTCCTCTGTCAGGAAACCTTGGTCTGTCACCAGGTGGTACAGCTGACCCTGGGAAACACACCACATGCACATATCTTATCAGTGTAACGCTACACACAGACCAGTTAGTACACACCCACACGACCTACATATGGCTGTTCATCATGTGTGGCTATATGTGTTCATGCACATGTCTGCAGATGAGTGATTACAAGAGAACCAAGGCCGAGGCTGAGGTTATAGGTAACACACACAGCTTTGCTTGAATTGGCAAGGATGGTGTACGATTAAAAAGAGGGTAGTGTGCAGACTTCACTTCCCCTCCTGTGGTCAACAGGAAAGGCCTGTTCCAGCTGCAATGATATGGTGAGCCAGCTGTGGGCAGTTACAGATAGGACACAATGAAAGGGGATGAGAATGATCTAATATTGTATATCAGTTACACATAAACACGTAGCATTTATTGTTTTAAGAATGTGTTATAACAAGTCTGTTTGGTGAACAATATTGTAAAGTACTAATGAGCTTCATCAGAAAGGTAAGAGAAACAGAGAGAAGAGGGCGGATGGTAACACTAACTCGAAAAAAAATCTGTAAATAATTCAAAATTAAAACAAATTTAATCATCATCAAATTTCTATATAATAATTGTAAATAATGATTTCTCAGCAAGGACTCAAAAACCAAAGCTCAACATTTCTGGAGGACTTGATGACAACTTGAACTCTTATAATCACTCACAATACGGAGCTGGAAAAGAGCTTTAAAATGATATGAGAAGCTGCTGCGTTGTGCATGTGTGAAACTCAAACTGCGGGTAAACTCCGGCTTTAGACACGACACGTTTCCATAGCTTTCTCATGTGACCACATCAGCCGAATTTCATTTAGATTTGTGATGATGCAGCCTAAAAGTGTGTTGATTTCACATGGAATTACCCACAGGTGGATCTGCTGACATGTGTAATGAGCATATGGAGAGAAATACAAATTTAGTTTTATCTGCTGGTTATATCTCTGAAGCAAAAAGCAATAACTGTCCTATAAAAGATTTAAGGGCCTCACTGACTAATGACAACATCTTCTGTGCAATTTCTGCGTTACGCTCCGCACATGAATTTTGGTTTATTGCCCTAACAAAGCCAACAGTAATAGGGAGGGAGTTGTTAGAAGCCTTTAGTGTTGTACCTTGTATTTGATCATGGTGCTGAAGTGGTTGTTCCTGAAAAAGACACAGAGCTCTCCCTCCTGTACGGTGGATGTGAGCTCACATAGGCCGTGGTACGTCAGCTGAGTGGCTGTGCTGCTCAGGAACTGCTCCGCTACGATGCCTAGGAAGATAGAGAGAGAGGAAGAGAGAGGAAGAGAGAGGGAGGAGAGAGGGAGAGAAGGAGGAAATATGCAGAGAAGAAGTACAGAAGGAGAAACTGAATTAATGCTTGATTTTAAAATGCAAAAACATGGAATCATGGAATATTTTACCAAATCGAATGACTTTAGTGCTTGCATGCAATCAAACACTCATACATGAAACTATTCTGAAAGCATATAGTGGAAAACCAGCTGGAATGTGTGTTGTCTGTTTGAACAGTGTGAGTCTCTGCTGCTGGAGCTGCTCACTGTTACTGTAGGGAACCCAGTATAGGCTGAGAGACAGATGAGCGACTCCTGTGAGGCAGAACAGCTTCCAATTGGTTTTCTCTGAGTTTTCTAAGAGTCATACCCACCAATTTAAGCAGTGACCAGTGGCCCCAGCAGCAAACCACTCACATGAAGTGCTGAAAGGATTTCCCTATGCTGCACATGGAGAAGCAGAGTAGAAAAGAAGGGAATCTTCCACATCAATATCACCATCGACTAAGATGTTTATGTGTTGACTTGGGCAGCAGCCCAGCGGACGACCACTCAGGAAGCTCAGTGTTGAATGAACAAACATTTACTTGAGAAGTTTCTGACAACTGGAAAAGTGTGAGCTGTGGAAGTAGGTCATTTGATGAGTGCCCTTGTGTGTCCTGGTTGGATTTGAACTTAGTGCTGAATGTGTTTGCACCGGATGGCCCAATAAGCACATGTGGTGTAATGAATGTGCCTCTGATTTAATGTTAAGCTGCACACTGCAATTCCTCTGCTAAGTGGCACATGTGCCACTACAAAAACAGAGACAGGAGGCAGACAGGTCAGAAGAAAGTAGTAGGAGTGAAGAGAGAACGCCTACCTTCACCTGCCCGCTCGCTGTTGTCTGACTGTTTGCAGGATATTATCTTCTCCACCAGCTGGTTGTAGCTGCAGTTGCCCACTGCCTTGACAATGTCATGCATCTGCAAACACAGATACAAAGCTGTAGTGTTGTTTTACTGAGCGCCACTGAAGATCTATTCAAAATTTAAAACTGGCAACAAGGGGGTTTATACTAAAACTGCTACCGCTGTGTAAACCTGATTCCTTTGGTTACACTAAACTCTGGAATAGAACCCATTCGTTTGGTGGTATTAGATAGGACATTAGTCTAAATTAAAAAGCTAAACGATTACATTTACACAATCCATCTTCTGTTTGTAGGAGCCATCAGGGAAGTCATCTCCTAGAATTATTCAAAATGAAACTTATAGAAATACATATATCATCACTGCTAAATGGACCCTACAGCAAGTCAAACTAAACTTTACAAAACCTGATCATGAGCATTATTAGTCAAGTTCAATTTAAGACCATAATGAATGAAATGTTAGGCCTAGGCCGAGTAGAGAATGACCCTCGATATGCTACATTATGTCTCAGGTGGAGACAGTAGATCATCGTTCCCACAGGCAAGCTGAGTGTAGCTGAGATCAATTCTGATAGAAAATCTGTTGTCTTGTTTGTAATTTATTACAGCATGCTAATATCTGTATCACTGAGAAAGAACTACAAAACACAGAGACATTACAAACTGTGCAGGCCACCATATTGACAACATATTGAAGACATTTAAGGCCTCAAATCCAGATGATTGAATAGACCTCACAGAAACCCTGTAATTTATCATACTCTGTGTGAACTGTGACAAAAATATAGAAACAGGAAAAGTGCTTATGTCCTACCTCATGTAATTTAGCAGTAAGCTAAATTACATGAGGTAGGACATAAGCACAGTTTGCCTCTTTTTTTAATCCTTTTCATTTTCTGATTTGTTGATGAAAGTCATTCTGAACTGCTGACAAGTATATGTGTTACCACATATACCAAGGAGTTTGCGATTAGCCATAACAACTAATGTTTACTCTGCTTAGTTTATTTGTAATAAGTTAGTCTGAATAAAAACCGGAACTGGAACTACGAGAAAATGAGGAAACTGTTTTACCATTAAACTGGACCAAATATTCCAACCTTCAGATGCGAGGCAACCACAGACTACTGGTAAGAATATCAACAATATTTAATATTCAAAGTGGAGAGTGTCGAGGATCGACAGCAGGACAAAACAAAACAAAAAGATGGGCTTCAGTGAGGTGAGGAGAAAACAGAAGTGAAGCAAGTAAGGTCCATCTCACCTGGGGGTCGACCAGCCAGCCGTGGTAAAGGGGGATGTCCAGCAGATCAAACACAATGCATTCTGGGGTGTACTCGAAGACTCGCACCCCCGTGAACTTCACATTCACGTCCAGACCGGTCTGCAGCTTGTGCAACACGGCCATTGCATCACTCATGTTCTGGGAAACAAGGAGAACAAAGACACAGGTTCTTGTTAAAATATAATTTTTTATAATTCAGAAGACAGGTTAAACGATGTGAACTTTGAGGTTTACTCAAACAACTATAAAATCACATTATGTCGACCCACTGAATCCAGCTGCTTAATGTGCTGTAAGCTGTCGTTATCTGTTACATTCATTCCTGGCTGCCCGCACTGGCAGCACATCTGAAGCTATCAGCGATTGATTTTTCTACCTTCACAAGAAACCATTAGATGCCATTTATTCCTGTACAATACAAAGAAATCAGCTTCAGAGTCACTTCATTGTGACGGAGTTGAGCTGTTTTCATATTTACTGCTCTTAATGGCTTTTTCTTCGTCCATCAATCAAGCTGCAACCACAGGAAAAAATGGAAGTCGCTGCCAGGAAACCATGTAATATTGCATTTCTGTGGGAGCTTTCAGACTCCTCATCATGAGACATGATATTTCCCTTTGACAATATTAACAATGACTAGACAGAATAACCGGAATAAAGGGCAATACAAAGCAATCCATTAGCTCTGCAGCCCAAAGCCTTTGTTTGGTTATTGGGGGCATTTTATAGTGGACAGTAGAAACATGACAGTGAATGAGGGCAGAGACAGAAGGGGAATGATGATGCAACTATGGTCCTCAGCTGGGCCGAGGCGCTACATGGTCAGTAAACACCAGTTAAACGTTAAAGTTTTAGTTCAGTCACATCAGACAAATGATTCAACTTTTCAATTTTAAAATGTACAATGTGTAACTTCAACCACTAGGGGTCCCTCAATCAAAACAATAACAATAACCTAGTTTGATGATGTTGTGAGGCAGCATGGGATCATGGGAGTTGTTGTCTTCAAGTGAGGGCGACTCAGGTGCAAATCATGTTTAAGAATGAGTTAATGTAAAGTTGTATTCACGTAACACAGTAAACGGTTAATGAATTCTCCTCAATGAGTCAATGAATTATCTTAAAACTCACTACTTCCTCCTGTGAAAGGCGTAATTATTAAAGATGACTGGGCAACAAATATAATTCACATTTTAGTAAATTGAAATGACTTCAACCATGAAAACCTGTGACGTCTTTATGTCCAGTTGATGGGAGATGAGTCACTGCAGCAGCAACATGCATTTAAATCACTCCTTACTGTTACTGTGCAGCTATAAACAGCTATGAAGCTGTGACTCCAGGATAAAGAAAATGCAAAAATCTTGAAAGAGTAAAAGACCAGAAGAATGAGCAATGCTCCGTGTTATAATAGCAGACAGTTTGCTGAAGACAGAAAACTAGGTTCCTGGTGTATATACACACAGAACCTTCACACCAGTTGAGTAACACAAAACAGAGAGTGAAGGCACAAAGATGCCGGGGGCAGGAAACTAGATACGTTTACTGAGTAAAACCCAGAATGCCCTCAAACACACAACATGGTGTAAGACGAGCTGTTCTGGGTTTCAGGGTTTCAGAACCCAACCCATGATGGGCTTCATATTATAATCTGTGTATAGCTTTGCAAATATAATTTAACATTATTCCATGTTTAATCCAGTAAACTGCTTTGATTGTGGATGTTACACAGACTCTGAGAAAGTATGACTTCAGCTTGGCTCTCTTCCTTTTGACCTCGGTAGATTTCACTGAAATAATATCCGACTTCATTTTTTTTCTTTTTAAAGCAGCCTTCATGCTTTTGAGAGGAAGACTGGCATCAGTCTTACACATTTTCAACTTCTTGTCTCTCTAAATTAGAAAACCCTGGAAAGAATTTAGTCAATTAAATTCAATGAGAAACAAAAAATGAATTTTACGTAGATATCTAACACAGGTAATAGAAATAAGCACAATTTGCTCTGTCCCAATTGTTAATAATGACATTGTTGAACCTCTCTTGTTGAATCTGTCAAAAACATGTGGATAGAATTTCCTTTATTTTGAATTAGTGACTGAAGGGGTTGAAGAGAACATTTATCCTTTAACAATAGCTGAGTAATTCCTTTGCAGACCAGCCTTTTACTGCACTGTATGCACATTAGGGAAAATACTTCACATCCACATCACATCATAAGTGTGCCACACGCAGACACAACTGTGTTCCCACCTCACACCTGAGAACCCAGTGAGAAAGACTCATTTCTGCTGTCCGCCTCAGAGCTGCGTTTCCCAGCTGCCTCCGAACCTCCGCTGCCATTTAACTCTGAGCTCAATATAAACCGTACAGCTGAGCCCCGAGTCTGTCACAATGCACAATAACAGAACCATGAACCCGAGTCTACAAACGTTTCTCAGCTGAAATAAATCTGGATGATAAGTAAATTTTAGTATTTATCATCTTTAAGTGGTGTTGCATTATAATATAATAATAATAATAATAATAATAATAATAATAATAATAATAATAATAAGTAATATAATGTTATCATATACTTTACTCCAATAAAACAGTATTGACATAAGGTGGTTATGTTTACACCCCTGTCTGTTTGTTGGTTTCTTTGTAAACGGGATTAAGCAAAAACTATGGGATGGATTACCATGAAACTTGGTGGAAGGATGTGGTTCTTCTGGCCATTAACATGGAGACGGTGTGTTTTTCAACATTTTCATCGATTTCCTAGGGAATGATTAATGGATCTTGATGAAAAAAATGCATGTTTAGGGAACTGATACCTATGAATTGAAGGGGACTGTTGTTCCTTGGCGGAGGTATGCACTTTACTGACTGTCATTCTAGTTTTAAGTGAGAAGAAATTGGTGGGATTACTTTATGTGTTTGTACCATGTTGATGTAGATACTGCGGTATTCATTTCAGCCAGTGTGTTTTGCTTAGTTTGCTTTGACACACAATTGTTGAATGGTTAAAAAAAGCATCACTATTGTGGACATTGATCTTTAATCATCCATGCTACGCTGCATTCCTTGCCTATGTACACATTACGAAATGTAATAACCCATTATTTTTAACGTCTTCCATTGTCCTGTGATGGTGTCATGATATCACATAGCCTAGGATTGAAATAACAGATGAGAAAATGTTCACAGTGCAGTGTGTGGACTCGGGTTACAGAGTCAGATTCTATACATCCCATGAGCAGTGAGTTACTGCAGCTTTACTGCGGAGCTGAGGTGAAAAAAACTTTCCGAGTGTGCGGATTAGGACGCTTCTGAGCAGCACTGATGGCGGGATTAACAGGGCTGTGTAATGGACCACATCTTTTCACTTTAGGCTCCAACAGCAGATGAGCGCTCAGAGATCAGATGATTAGCACTGCACCGCTCACATTCATCTGTGCTTGTGTTGGATACATTTTCACAGAATAACATTGACTCTGCAGAGGCTTTGCTTGGGTTTTTTCACTTTCACTCTTCTGTCTATGGGAACTTCTCTCTGCTTCTCAAACTAAATTTACCCGGAGTTGATCGAATTAAGTGGTGGGTCACAGAATATGGTATGAGGGGAGGTTCTGTATAGAGGACTCGCTTCGATATGAGCTATTCTCCTCACTTTGGTTTCACAGTTTAAAACCAATAGAGCATTTTTTGACTTTAGAAATACACATGAATATAAACATACATCGTTCTCCTGCTGTACTCTCTCATGGGCTCATTCAGACATTTTACTAATCTTTTGCGTCATAGGGTTTCTGTTGATGCACATTTTATTAGTCTGACTATATTTGTGTCTATAAAAATCTTTAAAATAAATAGAGCAGATCTATGCACATTAAAAAAACCAATACAGTAAACTATTACGTGATGCCATTGCCCATCAGTGGGAGCGTAAATAATGAACTGTTTACTAGACTGTAATGTCCCATAATGTGGGTCACACTTGCATGAAACACATCAGTGGCTGCAACTGCTCTACATTTGAGACCTTATTTAAATACACGAGGACAGAGCACCTCTCGATATAATGCAGTCCAGGCTTAACATTGACCAAAGGGGTGAATCAGCTCCTTTCCCACATATTCAACATAAAGGTATTATAAGCTTTAAAAAAAAATCATGCATTGTTTTGCACTGGAGCTACTGTAAAGGATTGCATTCAATTGTACACGTGTACCTCTCACACTGATGATAAGCCTGTTTGTAGCTTAATGTCTGATTATATAATAAGATGGGCCCTGCTTGAATTAGTCCAGCAGCCATAACCTGCACAACTGATAGCACAGTCTCCCCCTCTACTCGCCCACTCAGGGCTCTGTTCTCCATACAGAGCTAATAAACTGAGCCGTTTCTTTTTATGAGACTTTTAAGATTCTAATTTTAAAAAGAACCATTTATTTGCCTTTTGTGTTTCTGTTATCGTCTCTGCTTATTCATAGATATATTCCCTGTTGATTAATCCCAGCCAAGGAGGTTATGTATGTTTGTTTGTTGGTAGTTTAGTATGTTTGTGTTACACAAAAAACGACTGAGTTGATTTCAAAGAAAATTGGTGAAAGTATGGAATGCGGGTCAGCGACCAACCCATTAAATTTTGGTGGATCTGGATCAAGTTGCGGATCCAAGAAGTGATCTCACTTTCTTTAACATTGCCGAGCGTTTTTCAACACTTTCCTTGATTTCTCAGAGAATAATATCTTGATGAAAAAAACAAGGCAGATTTATGGGACTGATATCCTATGAGAGTGGGAAATCTGGTGCAGCTTGACTGAATTTAAGGGGACTGTTGGGCCTTGGCGGAGGTGTGCGCTCTACAGAGAGCCATCCTAGTTAATAGAGTGTCTATCAAACAGATATGCATGAAAAATTTGCATCCACTCATTATTCGTCAGGCCTGGGCTAATGTGCAAGATCAGAGAGGGATGCTTTTTGAAACCCAGACTGGGACTGTATCTGCTTTAGTCAGCACAAATGAAATGGAAACATCAGTGAACAACGTCCATTACTGCAAATGATGTCAAATTAAAACAAGAGGCTTCTTGACCGTGAAAACACATTTCCTCCAATGGCTGAACAGTCATCATTTTCCTTGCTGCAGTGAGCTGGATCTGCTGAGACAAAAGCAGAGCAAAGCCATACTCTCACTTCCACAGCTCCTCCGAGTAAATATTTAACAATAGCTAAAGAGCCGCTGTGCAACTGCTATTTTAATCCCTCGTATACTCCTGTGACAGATGATGTTTTTTCAAGCTGAACATATAAATAGAACCACTCCTGTTATGCACTCCTACGGCTCTTTAGTGAGTCTGAGCCACTTCAGTTGTATTTTATCACAATAAGCGATGAGAACACATTTCTTTATCGTGTATAGAGGAGGAAAAACCTTCTGTGTGATGTGCACATGAACACAACTCACTGACTTTCTCTCTCATCTCTCAGCCCCGCCCACCGTGGCCTCCAAATTCTGTGTCGACCACAGCACTGACACACACGGCACATGACATGAGGACACCCACATGCTAAACAGCTCCCCAGGCACTGGACCGCCATAATAACTATGCAACACAAACTTTCACCACTCCCTGGCTTTAACTGTGCATGCCGAGTGCACCACTGACCTATTTAAGAGGCTGCATTTTAGTTTCAACTTAAATTTAGAAATAGCCATTCAGTGAGCATCTATGAGGAGAGCGATTCTTTTTTTTTCTTTTCTCCTCCTCTCTAAACGAGGGACAAGTGTGGCTTCAAATCATTCACAGATGTGCTGGTGCTCTGCCACGCAAGAGGAGGAGAGGCAGGGACCCTCCCACTCCATCGGCGGGCAGTGGAGATGGGAGGAAGCAGGGGAGTTAGTCGGAGTTGGAGCTCCATCTCTAAGTGTCTTTCATGGTTAACCACACGCATGCACGCGCGCACGCACGCATGCATGCGCACACACCCACACACTCAGTAATAGCCAGGAGCTGAACCCAGCCATGCATCCCTAAGCATCCACCGCCATGTGAAACAACATAATCTGACACTCCTGACCTCTGTTGTTCCCTGGACTTTGCAAGACACATCTTATGTAACCTATAGAGCAGTGGAAAAAAAAACACTAAGCTGCAGTTTAGCGTGGTTAGTAATCAACCTGATGCTTATTTCCATTTTACGGAACATCCACTGACTTTCTCTGTAACGCCAATGCAAATGTAAAAAAAACTGCTTTTAGCATGAGACAATACTGAATGTGTATGTGAGCGGGTACATCAGAGAAGCGTGCTGATAATATATTGATAATGGTCCCAAGAACAGATGAAGATATTTGAGTCTGTCAGTGCGACATGAAAGCTAACGCTAAACTTGCAGTCAGAGTTTTTCGACGCAGAGAGGGAGAAGGAGAGGAGACAAAGAGGGAGTTCATTCCAACAGCCCTGTGCTGCTCGAGCACCATAAACAGTCAGCAGGTTACAAATGCACACAGATAAGCAGAACCACATGCCCGTTTAACAGTAGAACAGTATTTTGCGTCGATTGGGCAGATCTTACCTGCTCATAGTTTAGCCGCTGAGCCTCAGTTATCTCTTTAGGCTTGGTTTCCAGGATGTAGTCTCCTACAGAGGGACAGAAAGACAAATATGTTGAGTTAATGTTTATTGTACAGTAACTATCTCAACCTGCTCTGGTTATGACTGAGGATTCTAATCTTAAGTATTCGTAGGAGAGGCTGTGCCAAACAGCATCATCTGAGTCCCTGTCCACCGCGGTGTCACCTGAGATCTCTGCACCTCGCGCTCTGTAGCAGCGCGAGCTGCATCAGAGCCTGGCAGATGTCTGGCTCCTGCTCTGTTCCGGCCCGATCAGCACTTCAAAAAACCCCGTGCTGCAACCTTTAAACTATTTCACACACTCCGAAGGGCGAGCGAAAGCCAAGCAAATGCATTCTTGCTATCGCTGTGAAAGTGTTATTGCGGGTCTACTCCTTACCTTTTAAAACTCTGGTGTAAATATTTTTGCAGAACGTTTCTCGGCGAATCATTCATTTATTAGAGAGCTGGCAAGAGCATCATGCGGCACTGTCGACACAGACTATCCCTGAGAATTTACTCAAAGAAATTCCATCAACCTCTTGTCATCATCAGCCAGGTTGAGTAAAAACAGCTACACATGGAGATAAATGTGCACAAGCAAAAAGAATGAGCTTACGTTTTTGTTTATATAGTTGCAATGCCTGACCTACCAACGGTAAAATGGACGCATTACCACATAACTTAGTGGAAGGATGTGGTGTGGATCAGGAAATAGCCCACTAGGTTCTGGTGTAGATCAATTTGTTGCCAGATAGGGCATTTTTCAATACTCTTGAGCCATTCTAGTTTCTTGCTGTAAGAAATGACTGATCAATCCCCACACTGACCACAGAATATAGTCAATATCAAACAAACACAGGATTCTGTATTGCAAACTTGTGAACTCTAAGTTTTCTCAAGAGGTTCCGACTGACCGAGACACAAGCTGCTGGTTGCACTTAAAAAAAAAACAACTTCTGACTTAATTGTTATGCTGTCACCGTACATTAAGTCTTCAGTGCGAGTGGAGATTGTTCCCAGCAGGGGGCTGGCAAGCTGAGTGGCTTTACTACGGTGCCCCCCCTCTCCCCTCCACTGCTGTGTGGTCCACTGAACTGTGAACCCTCTCATCCGCTGTCCCCACTGAATGTGTCTGTATCCGTCCGTCGGGATCGTGATCGTGCTACGCTGCTTATTTCCGAGTTGCCGAGGGACCGTCAACCACCACCCACTTTGTACACCACATCTGAAATTCATCACCCATCTTCAGCCTTGGTGGTTTTTTTTGCGTGTATGTGTTATGACAAACACTGTGGAGTTTCAAAGTTATCCAGCAGCCCCTGAACATAACACGAGATTAACTGTGTGCAGGGACTGAACTCGGGTTCCTGAACGGCACACAAATCGGACCTATTTTGATGAAAAGAAAAGAACTAATTGATCAGTTTCTTTACTATTTAACTGCGACGTATAGACATGAGAGTGCTGTTGGAATCGGGCCGCTAAAAGACACACATTCAACTAGAATGGCCACATACCCACACCGAGGCCTGACAGTCCCCTTAGATTCAAGCCACAACAAATCTCCTATCAGTCCTCACAGAACATTGAGGTCAAATAATTCCATTGATACTGAAGATAGATACCGAAGATAGATACCGAAGATAGATACCAAAGATAGATACTGACACTCTGCTTTGATATTGTAGATGAATTTAAGTTATGACGGGCAGGAGACAGCCAGAGAGAAGAGACTGTATCTCTTGTTTCCCTTGCGAATGCAGAGGATTGGCTCATGGGGGTTTCCCCTGCTCTGGTCTCTCCTTCCTCTGTTGACTCTGGAATATATATATCTGACCTTAAGTATCCACTCATTTGAGGGGAAGTGAAACCCTAGAATGTTTACTGGGTTCGGTGAAACTCGGTGCCAGTGGCTTTTGGGCGCTAGTATGTTTACAAGTGTGCACTCCGGTAAACAAGGGCTAGCACAGTGATAAGCTCCACTATAAATGTGTTATTATCCCTGAGTTAAGAATCAAGTTGTTATTGTGACTGTCCCCTGTAGATAAGTCACGATGAATCACCTTGCTCTTGTCTTGTATAACAGGTTTTCGTGGTGACATACACTCACCTAGATACTCCATCAGCTGCTCCGCGGTTATGATCTCCATCATGGGTGGCATCTTAACCTGCAACACAGACATGTGGACACTCATTGTTCATTTGTTTATTCCCCCCTTTCATCAGACAAGGCATGGCCAACCAAGTTCACCCCCAAACTATTCACTACTGGAGCATCAGCTGGTAAGAAACAGGCCTCCTCAGAGTTCAACGTGTGCTGACATGGTGAAGTAAATGCAAATCTAATTCTGACATTGAGAAATCATATATGAGCGAGTCCGGACAGACATATTCAAACAGGAAATGATGAGGGATCCACAGGCACTATGGTTTACACAGTAGATCCAGTGTTCGATGTGTATGTCAACCGTTAGCAGAACTAAATGTGAGATTATGAGTCTCACAACAAACCTTCCTCTGTGAGAACATGAAAACACTGGTGACGATGGCGGATGAGCTCAGAGCTGCTCCTCATGAAATATGACTATTTGTATTGAGTTGGAATCAAGTTTCTATTGATCTGTGCGCATCTCAGAGTCTTTTACCTTCCATGCGAGCAGAAGGACATTCATAATTGCCAGTAATGGACACGGGCCGTTCTCGTTCTGGGTGATGATCGGGGTGTTCTCCTCCCTCCACTTGATCCACTTAATGTGGTATATGGACTGTCCGGCGGCCCGGTCCTTACTGCAGGCGGTCTTCGACCCCTCGGCCCCGTACTCGCCCTGCAGGGCCAGGGCCAGCCCCCGGTCCTCCAGCCCCTCGCTGTTCAGGTCCGAGCTGGGGCACGAGTTGAGGTTGGAGAAGGACTCGAGTGAATCGATGCTTCGGGACTCTCCGCCGAGGCTGGGATCGCGGTCACTCCCACTCGGCAATCCCTCGGATAAGGTGCGATCGCCGGACTTACCGTCCGCCGTGGTCGCGTTGTCCGGACACAGATGCGTCGGCTTGGCAAGTTTAGTCTCTTCACTTCCCGCACAAGCCGAACCCGCGCTCTCCTTCGCGGGAGGCGAGGACGCTCCATCGCTTGTGTTGTTTACTAACTTTGAGGCACCACCCTCTCTATCTCCTGCGGCCAGCAGCATCGAGTCATGCCCCATCCCGTTACTGATCCGATCCCCGGACCCAGATCCGCTCCCCTCGGGTTTCGCAGCCTCCTGCGCGGGGAGGACCTGGACCGGCACCGACGCGTCAGACTTCCCGACGATGGACGTGACAGGAGCGGCGCCGGGAGCAGCAACGTCCGCGGTGCTGTCACTACAACTAGCGTCCACCAAAGTACCGAGGGGAGCCGCACTATTCCTGCATTTCTCGGCGGCTCCTTTCACTCCGCCGCCGACCGAGACGTCGCCCATCTCCGGCGCGACCGTGGCGCACACGGAGCTCCCGTCGGCGTCTCGGTGCAGGTTTGCATTTTTCTCCATGTCGGCTCACGCACCGTCGACAGATTGTTTTTTAGCTAAATTGCAGCAGCAGCACCTTCGGTCCCAAAGACGCCATGACAACTCTGCGAGTGACGTCATCAGCGTGAATCGCTTTCAGGCCGAGGAAGAGGGGGGGGGGGGGGGGGGCGGCCCGGCGCTGCTGCGTTTGGGTGCGCTCGTATTCTGTAAAACCATTTAAACCATCCGAGGTTTTCATCTGAATTAGAACCAAATGTAATATATTTATAATGAAGATTTAATCTTGATTCTAATCAGAAAATCTGAATTACAAAATTTTGAACATAATGTTTGCTTGTAATTTTTCTTCTTCTCCTGAAAAGCACCCTCACTCACCCAAATGAACATATCATGTCATTAAATCTTGAATATCTTTGGAGGATTATTATACTTATAATAGTTTTAGCCATACGGAATAAACTCAGATGCATATTTACAAATAGAAGACCATTGTTTCAAATCTTTTGAATAGGGGTAAAAAAAATTGTTGAATTGAAAAATTTGTCTGTTTATGTTTTATATCTTCTTGCTCAGTCTGGTTTTGACAACTTGAAATCTGTATTGGCCTGATACTTAATAGATTTAACAAAAAACAGCTGTATTTCTTCCACTATAGCAAATTATTCAGTTGTTAGTTGTTTATACAAGTCTATATTTGCATGTTTATTTCAATATCTCCTTAAACATAATGCACAAATACAGTAGATACATCCTCGGGCATCATTCTGTGCCACTACGCTTTACTCAAGCATGTTTCTCGACAAAAATTGTATTTGATTAAATTATATTTTACACCTTATCTTATCTTGACGTGTAAATAAATCATTCCACGAGCTCAAATCTTTGTAGTGTATAGCTGACCGCTAAACACAAAGCTCTGAGTTCTCCTTTTTACGAGGATTCATGAACGTAGAATCAAAAGAACCTGCCTTGGCCGTGACCATGTTGCGCACGCGCATGTGTAAAGGCCGTTCTCGCGTGATCTGACCTCCCGAGCTCCCACCACAAACGAGACCTCAGAAATGTTGAGGCAGTGCAGTAACTCTGTAGAAACACTGGGTGGCAGCCATTTCTCAGCTGTACATGAGAGAAGCCTGAGCACAGACACATCTCATAACTGTCAGACTGTAGAAAAACAGTCTTCCAACATGAATGATTGTTTATTTGTATCAGTAAGACAATGACAGTGCAGAGGAAGTTCTGCAAAGGAACGTTTTATTTTTAGAACAGAAGTAGTTTGATTTAATTCAGACTCTAAATGCCAACACATTCAGTGTAAATGATTTCATCAAACGATGATCAGATTTTTGTAACTGTGCTACATATACAGACTTTTACTGTTTTTTCGCTAACACTAATTACTTTGATTTCTCAATAACTGAAGTGATTGTGATTCTAAATGTATTTGTTAATTTTAAAAGTATATTTTCTTTTATTTGCTTCAATGTAGGGTAATAGTTGTAAGTAGACCGTTAAGACATCAGTCACAACTTTGACCCGGTCAGCTCCTGTAACAAACACCGGATATAACCACAAACAAAAGACTCATGTGGTTGAGAGGCCTGTAACCAGATGTTATATCTTAACATTACATTACATTTTATTGTTATTATTGATATTATCATCATCAATTGTCAATGGTAGTTAGTGAATGAGGAAGTGAAGATCTGAGGGTGTAAACAACTTGTAGACTGATGAATGAAAACAACAGCATTCCGGATCATGTTTTCTGTTTGGTTACAGAGAGGTTCACACGTCAATGTTTTACTTGTAGAAGATGTAAACAGTGTTTTAAACTGCGGTCATGTGGTTTGTGAAAACCAGGTCACACCTGCCCCACTTTGAAAATTCGTACAGGTCCTGAGAGTGTGAAAAAGAACAAAATTCAGTACACATGTGTATCACTCCTCCTAGAGCTTTCATCAGATCAACTTCAAATTCGGTGAATGTCATCTTAACTTCATGGAGGTTAAAACTAAGTCTTACACTCCGCATCCATTAACCACAACCATGTCAAACTTTGTCACAAGGGCTTCAAGACATTGATAATGAAGTCATATGGAAACTGTGATTTTTTTGTCGAACACCATCTTAGTGGCGTGGCTTCGACTTTCAACGTGTCGCAGTGACATGCAAAATTGCTGTAACTTCAGTGTGCACTGTTCAATCTCCCTCAAACTGCACATGTTTAACAACACAACGCTGGCGACAGGAAGTTACATGTTTTATGCTTTGTTGCAATGCTCCTGTCTGCTTTACAATATACAGCTCAAATGAGCTCAGACAAGTCATAAGACCTTCATGATACTTCATGGTCAGAATTGTGACATTTCCTCAAACTGTGTAAACATTGAGGTGCGGCGAAGGTTGATACTTCGCCAAAGGAGAAAAAGTTGTCATAGGTCCACTGTGCATTGTCCAACCAGCACCAAAATCCTGTCACATGATCAGTGTCCCAGTGTAACAGCTCCATATGTCAACGTTAACTCAGGGTCATAGCGCCATCTACTGATTTGTCATGAAACAGGAAGTATTTTTTGACTCCATTGTGCACTGTCCAATAAGAACCAACATTTTAACAAAGTTTACTTTTTTTTATAAAGTAAGAAAGGAAAATAATGATTTGTGGTAAAAAAACAAACAAACAAACAAGATATTTAATGAATACTTACAATATAAAATGATCAAATAAATGTATTTCAAAGATACACCCCATGCATGAAATAACACAGGAAATGAATACGGGTCATTTTTGACCCAAAGGGTTGAGCTGAAAGAATAACACTTTTGCTTGTGACTTACTATTTAACTCCACCAAGGCTTTACATAAAAGAAAACTTCAAATAATCCACCACCCAGCCAGGCTGACGTCACAGAGAGAGAGAGAGAGAGAGGCAGGGCCGAGCGGAGCCGCCGGTGTTTGTGATGGACCCAGCTAACTAGGAAGGGCGGCTGTGCCTTTAACTGACATAAAACCGAAAGAAGAAGCAGTCAGCGCCGCCGCTGGGTCGCTAAGCTGCCTTCACTGGGACCCACCGGGGATTTCGATATGATACTTGTCAAAGTCACTCTCATGTTCTGCCTCCTGGCGGATATCACAGGTGAGTTCTCGGACGATTCGCGGGGAAAGGAAAGTGTCGAGCGATCGACCGGCGGAGCTCGCGCTAATCGGATCAGGCGCTCGTACTCTGGCTATCGAACTTGCTAGCTAGCTGGCTAACGCTACAAGTGCAGTGTTTGTGGCTGATAACCCGCTGTTTATTGACACGGTGTTAACCCGGGACAGGTCAGAGAGGCTGTTTCGACCGGGTGCCAGGTTAACTCGATGGGTTTGTCACAGGGGGAGTTCTCTAATGGAGGAACAACCTGTGGGTTTTTGTCAGTTAGTGAATTAACGTCACGGCGCCAGCGTCTGGTCACAAACAGCGCAGTAGTTTGTATGTAGCTAACAAACTAACAAACAGTAGTTGAAGTGTGTAGCTGTGCTGGGGGAGTATACGTAAAGTAGGTTTCTGTATAGACACAGGAAATGCTCCACTGCTGACTCCTCACTTCTGACAGCAGCAAGCAAACATCTGCAAGATCCATCGATTGAATTCGTTCAGCTACTGACGCTCAGCGTTTCTCTGTTGCAATGGTGTTGTTACAATTGTCAAATTAAAACATGTCAAGTCGCTGAATAACCATTTCTAGGGATGCGTCGCAAATGGGTTTTGATTGTGTTCGATGCAGAAGTTGCGGTATGACTTTCACAACAAAGTTTCAGTCTGAAAAGCAAACTCAGGTGTTGTGTAACTGAGGGAAATACAAGTCAATGAATCAAACCTGAAGACGGAGTCTCTCCACCCAGATGAGTCAAACTGTTCAGAGGGGGGTTTGTGCTTGGACAGCACGAAGAACTTCATAGAAAGAGTAGCTGCCAAATACATGTAAATCACATTGTCATACGATTGTGATTCAAAGTGTACATCATTCTTTTATAACCCCTTGAGATCACTATTTGACTGTACAGATATTTGAAACATGTTGTCAGATTCAGAGATTCAAAAGTTAAAGTCACTAAAAAGTGAAAGGGAGCAGAAACAGTTTGTAAAACCAGGACAGGAAAATCACCAACTTGTTTTTTAGTTACCGTCACGCTCTAATGGTGAATGTAAGCTTGATCGCTTTTGTTGCCCTTTGACTTTATCTTCTTTTGGAAAACGTATTTTATTGTTGAACCTTTTTAATGCTTTTTCAATTTTGCACTTTTTATAAACAAGAATATTTTTAGTCTAAAGCTTCTAAAAGCCTAATGGCTCTGTGGCTTGATATGTTTCATGGTGCCTTCCCTTTTTTATTCTGGTATATGTATTTATACTTTGTTAATCTGTTTTTTTAAAACCGTCTCTGTACAAGCCTGATCCTTGCATTTCACCTGGCACATAAGCAAGTGAGTTCTGTTGCTTTGTGAACATTGAGCAAGCCCTCCTTTTTCTCTATACTTTTCTGCCTGACATCAATCTGTTCGTTCATTGGATTGGTGTGTCTGTGAGGGAGTGAGGGAAACTGTTTATATTCCCTCAAGATGAGGCAAAGTTGGGACAAACGATGTCCTGATCTGACCCTCCATTGCTACAAAGCCAGCTTCCCTCATTCCAATACACTACAGACGGTCCTAAAGATTCATGATCGATGTGAGAGGTTTGTTGAAAAAGCTGAATGTGGAGTTTGAACGTTTTTTAATTGTGAGGATCAGAAATGTCTGAGGAAATCAGTGTGTCGTATAAACTAGGTTTTATCATTCGGACAACGTTGCTGGTACCTGGCCTGCGTCCAGTGGTGGTGTGATGCTGAGAATTTTTGATCCTCAAATTGCCTCTTGAGCAGTCTTGGTCAGATATATTGCTTGCAGATTACAACCAACCCTCTTTTTAAGGTTTTTTTCCCCCATTACTGTATCATCTACAATATTAAAGGAATACATTAAGCTTGCCCTGAGATGTGGGGTTTCAGAGGTGTCATGTTAGATAACCTGCTGTCACCCAGCATGTATGGTAATGCAAGGCTCAGATCAGATGTGAACCGTGCTGTTACCACCTCCTCTGGTCCTGTCAGCGCTTTCCCTCTCTGACAAGGATTGCACTTCACATATCACTGGGGCACTCTGGGCTGAAATGGACTGCACTGGAATTATGATGACATCGCCGTTCACAGTGAAATTGACTGGCAGGTTTTTCCCAATCTTGCTGTCTTCCATGAAAATTCAAGTACTAATCTATGTAGGAGCAAAGTAAGGATTGTAGCATTACTGCCAGGTCAGGATTCAGCAAAGTTTAAAAGTATTAGTCACTAATCTGGCAACAAATTTCAAAACGTCATACAACACATACCACTTTCTATTTAACAAAACATATTTAATTAATCCTTTTTGGTGAGTTTTGACTCAATATGTTGCAATCATAAATAAAATAATGATAAATTATGAAATGTAAATAAATCCTATTCAATTAATACACGTGGAACTCACATCGATTCTTTATGAAGCTGTACATTTCTTAAAGCAATATGCAAAATCAATTTGATCCAGTCGCAAATGTGTAGGTTCAGGGACTGCGGTGGTGGTTGTTCAAAGTGAATGCTGTGTTCAATTCTGGTGGGAATGTTGTAACCACCATGTGGTTAACAGTTTGAACAAAGTAGCCTGGGGCCACATCACATTCTTGGAGCAGAAAATATTAGCAGTCTGTTATCTATTTATTTTTGTAAATACTTTTTGCCAAGCGAGAGATAAAGAATGTCATGCAGCAAAGGTCATCAGAAATAAACTGGGCACATTGCATTGTTCTTGGTGGGGACTTTAACCCCTCCACCATCAGGACGCCCTGGTTCACTCAAGTCTTTACTTTGATGATCTGGTTAAGTTGCTGGCAATATCTTGCCCACTGCCTCTGTAGTTAAAAAATGGTATCACAGGTTTTAAGTCTTTAGATAGTCTTTTAAACACTTGTTTTATTTTATGTCAGACAGCTTTGGAGTAGCTGCCTCTCTTTATGAAAAAGTTTGCATATATATTAATGTCCTAGTTTTGATCTTATTCTGGATGTGACTTGATGTTTACATGGATAACAGGGTAAACTGCTTATTCATTCCTCTATAGGCGATGCTATCATTTGTCTGAATGAGCCTTTGATTCCTTGACATTTCAGTCTCTCTCTGTTATTTCTCTACAAATGGAATTACCTCAGCATTTTCCACTTTTTGCTGCATTTAGCTTTTGCATCTTCTCATCAATAATAACTGACAGTAAGCATTTCCCCTGCTTAATCAGTGACAGACCTTTAATACAGTGTGTAAAACAACTTTGTATTTGATGAACAACTACTGTATGCGACCCATCTGGCTGTGGCGCAACTGTCACCATATTCAAATTTATTTTTTGACATAACCCAGCATATTCAGTTTTACTGCAATGAAGGTCTATTCAGTTATCTGAAACCAGGATGTAATGTTTACTTACTCAAAATATCAATCAGTCCAGTAGCGCTGATAATAACCAGGAAGGAATGTGCAAGTAAATGAACTCTGTGGTTGCTACATTCATTTATGATTCTTGTTTGTTTGTAATTTATTGGGAGGAAATTTGTTTAAACATCCCAGAAATGTCCGATTTATTGCCTAGTGATTACGCAAGTGGCCATCTTGACAATTCATCATTGTGCTGCCTCTTCGTTGTATATTAATACAGTTGTCATGTCGTATGGAGGAGGTCGGTAAGGGCGGTCTGAGCTGGCAGTGTTTGTTTTGGTACAAACTCAACAGATTCCCTCATTAGTTATACTTCACTCTTCTCACCCCTGAATCCATTGTGTTGATTCCTTTTCTATTTGTTGATTCAGTCTAGTTTACTGTCATTATCTTTTCTAAAGTGCAAATGAAGCTGATTCCATGGTGTCTTTGCATTCATGGACAAGTTGCTGCTAGCCTGGTGCAGCCTCAACCTGTTTGGGAATTGTTGCTCCCACCACATACAAACTAAACTCTACAGTAATGAAGAGAACTGTGCAGTGTACAACCACAGTGAAGGTGGAGAACCTTCCTTATCATGTTTTGCCTGTGGGAGTCTTGTAGTAGTAAGGTGTATTCATTACAGCTCAGAGTTCAGTGTCAAGTCTCAGCTCTTAATAAACCTACTTCTAAAGGCACATTTTGTAGCTCATAGCAGGGTTTTTCCTGTTGGAACCCAAACGCTCAGGCAGATATTTAGTCTGTAGCATTCTGTTTTGCCTTGGAATGTAGATTAGCATTTGAACAGTCTGCAACAAACCCAGTCAGTGAGCTCGCACAATGACATACAGTACCACTGAAACAGAACCTCGGTCACCTGATGCACATCACATGCTCCTCACTTGTGCTTTAAACTGACCGCCTTCTTTGTCTTTGTGAAAAGAACAAAGAAAACTGGGTTTAAAAGCCAACAGGATTATCTCTGTGGACTCGCGTCAATAAGCTGAATAAGCCTTTTAAGCATAACTAGTCAGTGACAGCTTGTACTACAACTGATCGCTTTCTTTTCCCAACCTGGTTCCAATAAGACTTTTTAATGAAGAGCTTGTCCCTGTAAGAAAAGCATACGGTAACATCATGTTTGTTTCAAGTCAAGACCAAAACCAACATTCATGTTCAAAATTATTTTATGTGTTCCACCTGCCACCGTGTTTGTTCAGTGTCCAGTGTAACATCAATAGATATATTTATTGAAGTTTATTGGGATTTAAGAAAATTACATCACGATAAATATACCTATTGTTTTATTGCCCAAGCTGTACAAGTGAAGCTTTTTGCTTGTTGAATCCATAATGGTGTCCTTGAAAAATGAAGTCACTGCTGTCATATATGATGTGATGAAACCTAGTGGTAAAAAGAAGAAATGCATAGGGTAGTTTTGTTAGCAATAGAACAATTGAAATTTAAAGGCATGAGGTGACTCATCCAATGGTTTTACCACACCATGCTGCCCTTTTTTCTGAATTCCTTAATGGGAGATGTAGAAAGTTGTAATATCTGTTCCATCAGTTAAATTCTATATAAGTTGGATAACAGGCTATCAAGTAAACCCAGAATGAATACATCAATACATCATGTGACTTTCCTTTACTGCCTTACAGCAGACTTTTGTTGACAAACACTGACGAGCCGTTGAATTCTCTTTCAGGTCAGTCTGGGAAGCCATTGAACAAATATATTCGTCATTATGAAGGTCTATCGTATGACACGGAGGCTCTGCACAACAGTCACCAGAGAGCGAAGAGAGCACTGGCTCCTGCAGAAAGGGCTGTGCACCTGGACTTCCACGCACATGGAAGGTCAGTTTGAGTACACGCACACGCACATGATGCTTTCATTCACTCACTTTAACGTCATTTCTTTTCTTCATTTTCATTTATCTCGCCACTGTTTACCTGGATGATGCTGTGCTTGGCTTGTTGTGTTTAGTTGCCACGTCATCGCCACATTATTATATGTATTATTTGTCATTGATAATTACTGTAGCTCAAGACCAAACAAACGTTATTGTAATACTGGGTTATCGAATTACTGAAATGCAGAGCTTAAAAATCCACATATTGGGGAAGTGCTTGCTTGTGTGAAAGTTAAAATAAACTCAAACCTTTTAGTGTGTTGATCTTGATCTTGAATTGAATGGGTTTTATTCCTGCCACCACAGTGCAGACTTCTCTGGGAGAACCATGCATCGCAATCATTGACAAACCATCATTAAAGTTTAATGAGTGACAGCCGGATGCAGAAGAATGTGTGTGAAAACAACATTTTGCAAATAAGTTGCTTACACTCATAAAGTAAATGATTAAAAGTATTCACATTGAAAGCAGAAACTTCTTTAGCATGTTAGCAAAGAATCTCAAAGCATCATTTACAGTATATACCAGTATGTTTTGTTTGTTTTCTTTCAGGCCTCTGTGCTGACCGTAGCCAAGGCCATTCTTTTTTTGAATGGGAGGTAGAGTAGGTCCCATTGTTGTTAACATCTTGAGGGAACATCACTACATTTGACACAAAGGGTTGTCTCAAGGGAGAACTGGTTAGAATTTGGTGCTCAAAGGTCAAGTTTACTGTGACATCGCAAGGTTCTGTGAAAACATTTTGCTGACCGTTATTCAACGTCAATGCAGGAACAGAAGGGGAGATTGTGAACATATTTCATATTTGTTATGATACTGAACTGGGTGGCGACATTGAATCTGTCATTGATTGCCTGTTTGTCAGAGGCATACATCTGTTATTTCTAGTTTACTTCTGAGCAATGTGATGTCATGTTATTGTGAGACTGGTAATTACATTTTCTCTACTCGCATCAGGAATTAAAGATATAGTTCAAAAAGCCTTTACTGAGAACAGTGACCAGATACAACTCCAAGGAGTCACTGAGTCACGAGTGCCTGTCCCAAAGTAGACCCCAGGTTAGGGCCGCTGCATAGACATAGAAAATATGGACGTGCTGGCTTGTCTTCACTCACTGACAATAAAAGTTAGTTTTCTGCTGCTTTGAACATAAACATCATCTCTTTAGTATTCATATACGAAACTAAACACACACACTTACACACACACAGAGTAAAGCATAGTTTAACATTCTCTCTTGTAATCTTGGTGCAGTTCTGGGGCCAATCTTACTAATGGAAAATGTATTTCCATTTGTCCCTATCTGCTTTTCCCCCTTTTCTTTTTTCACATAGCACCACATTGAAGAATGAGACAATAATTTACCTCAGCAACACTGTTTTTCCAGCCAGCTCCCCGTGTTTTCCTCTTCACCAAGCCTGTCTGTTTTGGGTTATCTATCAAACAGATCCTTTTCCTGTACATTTGTGCTCCTTCCTGTCATTGCTGGAGCGGCCTGTATTGGTGAGGTAATCACAGAGTCACACAGCTAAAGAAGACGTGAACAATATTTTGTAGAAGACGTTGAATTGGAGCTCCATTGCAGTTTCAGCCTGCAGTAAATCTACTGTAAACAAACTGTCAATGATGTAAAAAACAAATAGTGGTGCTACATAGAAAACAACACGCAGAGAAACGACACAGACAATATACAGAACTAAAGTGTTTCACCTACCAGGCAAAAGGGTTCACCATGATTGATATATGAATAGAATGAAATATTATTGGAGGAAGTTTCCATAAACAACTGGTTGTTACATGACATAATAACTCGATAATAATCAGGCTGTAATGTAACACCACTGTGAAAATAGAAAACAAATCAATTTTCATTGACTGTTTTGTAGCATTATGAGCTCTTATTATTACTCGTGCGGTGTCCGTTCATATCTCTTTGGAATGGGATTTTTTTGGGGCCTGTGGTGATGGTTGCAGCTTTCTGAAACTGTCAAAGTGACCTGTAGTAGCTGAGCAACAGTAGGTGAAGACCAGCTGCAGGACCCAGTCTGCAGAACCCTGAAGCCACCGCAGCTCCACAAAGAGCTGTTGACGTTTCAACTAAGTTACGTCAAGGCTGTTGTCTATTTAGTTATTGACGTCATATTGTACATAAATATCAGTGTTTTACATATTATTAAAAAAAATCATCTTGAGAAACCGAACCAAGCTAGTGGTCATAAAGCTTTTATCTTATTCTTTGCATGCAGTGTGTACATACAGACCAGATACTCTAGTTCCTCTGAGAGCGCGGCTTTGTGGCACTGTAGAGGTTTGTTGTAACAAGAGAAAAGCGTACTTGTGTTGGCCCACTCGCATACTTGTGGCTGGATCAGGTGACGGAACAAGGCAGGGCAGACTCTGCGGACAGCTTCTTTATAGACAGAGATGCCAAAAGATTGTGGCAAAGCGTTGGATAATACAATGCTGGTGGAAGTGACTCACAGTTTGTGTTTGTGAGCTGTTCGATGTGCTTGTTCTCAATCTTTGTTTAATGTGAATAAACCTACCTAACATCAAACATGAACCCTTGTAGAGCGAGCGGCTTGTGACTGTGTGATGTCTCCCTTCCTGTCTGGAGTACGTGGGGCTGTCGGGCCTCGGGGCAAGTGAGGAGGACAAAGTATGGCTTTCTTAAATGTCGTTGCATTACAATAAGTTGGATGATCTTTCAGGAAATCTAATCATGTGACAAGACTGCATATTGTTTTTTAGCTAGATAGTGTTCCGTCTGTAGGCATATCATCTCTATGGACATGGCTTACGGGCACGCTGTTTCTTTTAGCTGGCCTGCTTACTGAGCAAAGAATATGACTGTCAGATGCTTGAGTCAGTATGTTCAGCGTTTGAGACATGTCTGAATAATTTATCAGTCAGCCGCTTCTCTTAGACAAGTCGCTCTGACTTGCTCGTCGAGAGAGAGAGAGAGAGAGAGAGAGAGAGAGAGAGAGAGAGAGAGAGAGAGAGAGAGAGAGAGAGAGAGAGAGAGAGAGAGAGAGAGAGAGAGAGAGAGAGAGAGAGAGAGAGAGAGAGAGAGAGAGAGAGAGAGAGAGAGAGAGAGAGAGAGAGAGAGAGAGAGAGAGAGAGAGAGAGAGAGAGAGAGAGAGAGAGAGAGAGAGAGAATCATCATTTGAGTTATCTGGAGGGAGCTTCACAGCTTGAGGTTATCCCCATGTGATTGATAAAGACATCCCTCATCCAAACTGCTCACTGCATTGCCTGAGGTCTCTGGGAAGCTGGTGGCTCATGTGCACCTCATGTGATGCAAGCCTTTTTTCTTTGTCGTGATGGTTATGTGAACGAGGATTACAAAAAAAAAATTATTATGGCCGTGCACAAATGCTCATGTGTTTTTCCTCATGACATAATTCTTCTGACTCACTGAGCACAGCAGCCTGGTGAGGCTCAGTAAAAATGTGTAAATGCTGCTTTCTTTTTCTTCTAAATCCTTTTGTGTGCTGGTGTAGCTTTCCACTTTCATATTGTTGAACCTTGTGGTGAAAGCATGACTTTAACATTGCGAATTGAGTATCAAACTCTCAGCGGGACTGTGTATCTATGTATCGCTTTGTCCACATGTCAGTATATTCAAGCACAACTTTGCTTCACATTTTCTCCTATTCTTCTTTTCAGATATTTTAACTTGCGGATGAAGAGGGACACGGCTCTATTCTCTCCAGATCTCATCATTGAGGTGTCAGGAGAGGAGTCACCTGTTGATACCTCGCACATATACAGCGGAGAAATCTTTGGTAAGTCCACATCCTTAATCTTGTGGTATTTATCTTTCAGTTAAATTTAAAGTCTGACACTTCTCATTTTATCATTCCCACTTCATCTACTACATCATCTCTTCAACTCACATTTTCATCTACAATCCTCTCTCTCTCTCTCTCTCTTTCTCTCTCTCTCTCTCTCTCTCTCTCTCTCTCTCTCTCTCTCTCTCTCTCTCTCTCTCTCTCTCTCTCTCTCTCTCTCTGTGTGTGTGAAATATAAAGGTTGTTTTAGTCAAGTGTTTATTACGTCACATTACACAACCCAACACACACAGGAACCCTTGCATCCTGTTCTTCCTTCCTTCCGCTCTCCTCCCCTTCACTTCCTGGACGTCTCTCTGCGTTAACTGAGTTAACAAAACAAACGTTTAAAACGTTCTTAACAAACATTATATCTATTTTTCCTCTGCTGTGTTTCAGGTGAAAAGGGCACATTGACCCACGGCTCTGTGGTTGATGGGCGCTTTGAAGGCTTCATTAAAACCCACCAAGGAATGTACTATGTCGAACCCTCAGAGAGGTACCTAACGGACAAGAATGTTCCCTTCCACTCTGTAATCTATCACGAGGATGACATCGGTAAGTATAATGAAGCACTACAGGAAGTTGAAGTCCCTTTGTTGTATGCAAGAATGTAGTAGGTTTGATCATTTACAATGACACAGTCACAGCCCGTTGGATAACCAGAAGTAGTTTCAAAAAAGGATTGACAAATTCTGAATGAGAGATTAAGACAACCATGTTATTAAAATGACTGAGATAGTATATTGAAAACTATGGAGACAGCAATTATATGTTTTTAATGCTATAACTATTGGAGAAAACTTTCCATTTCTATTATATATAATACAACTGTGATGTGTTGTAAGGTCGGGGCTGATGGTTAATCAGTTCATAGACTACACTGACTAGATGGGAGGAAAGTTTCGTTAGACTGACTCGTAGCAGCAGGATTTGGCTCTGTGTCAAAGACGAGGTCGATAGTATTCATACTGAAGGTTGGGTTGGAACACAACTGAGCGTGGGCATGACTCATAGCCACTCTGCTAAAGATCAAACTAGTGCCAACAGAGACATTCTCAGACAGGAAACTTCTCATGGAGAACAGATGACTCTTTTGACTGTGATCAGTAGATTTTATACAGACAAGGTGTGATTGTGGGTGAACATAATGAAGCAAACATGGGGAGGAATAAAAACAAAGTGCAGTAAATTGAGTCTCATGAAGCTACAGGAACTTCATTTATCAGACAGGTAGTGAGTCGGTTATTAACTCAACCAAGGCTTCCTGACCATTACCGCAGTTTGCCCCACTGGTTACTTGTGTTCTAACACACACACACACTTGCCTAAACAAACAAATGGAGATTCGTTTGAGCAGCCAAGTCAATTGAAGGGACAAGAAGCTGTTTGGAGTGTAAGAATGAAAGTTTGCAGGTGAATAAGAGGAAAGGGCCAACTGTAGGCTCTGTCATGGGTTCATCTTCACTTCCGCCAAGGAGGTTATGTTTTCAATGCAGTTTGTCTGCTTATCCATCTGTTTGCAGCAGATTCAATTGAAGGGGTGGACCCCGGATTTTATTTTTTTCTCACTTAGTCTAACATTGCAAGATAGGGCATCAACCTGGGTGGAGGGATGTGCTCTCAGACTACCCATGTAATTCTACAGTATATAAGGCAATTCTGGATCTGCTCCCATTCTACCAATGTATCTGCATCACACAGAAAGGTTCTGGTAGTGTCTGAGTTTATCTTTTCTTTTCTGTACAAAATGCTGCAGAAGTACTTGAAGACTTAAATCAAGAATGAAAGAACTACTGGCCAACCCTTAAAGATATTTTTGGAGCAGAAATCTTTAAATGTGGGTTTCCTGAACTTGATTTATAGTTCTTTCAACCGTGTCTCCTTTTGTATTTTCTGTCTGTATCTTAGCATGTTTTTGTGCTGCTGCCCACTTTGACCAGATGTGATTCATGATGCAGAGTAAGCTCTTCACTATCTCACCCTTATCTCCTCCCTATCTGCCAGATTATCCTCATAAGTATGGTTCGGCGGGCGGCTGCGCTGACCACTCAGTGTTTGAGAGGATGAGGAGGTACCAGGCGTCGGCAGTAGAGGAGCAAGCCGAGGTATGTACCGACAGAGCCCCTCCCCCTCCTCCCAGCTCATAATTAAACACACAGATGGACGAGGCTCATGCGATTACAAGCATCTCATAACTCATATTCAAACTGCCTTATGCAAACAGTAAGTGCACGTGTATATTTTTAGCAAACATGCACATACTTTAAATTGAATACCTGCTAATTATAAATGTTGAAGCCAAGCCCAGCCTTGGTAAATATGGC
The DNA here is from genome assembly GCA_026259375.1 of Verasper variegatus. Classification (NCBI taxonomy): domain Eukaryota; kingdom Metazoa; phylum Chordata; class Actinopteri; order Pleuronectiformes; family Pleuronectidae; genus Verasper; species Verasper variegatus. The sequence continues at coordinate 16,367,236 of CM048039.1, read as the reverse complement.
TGTGTGAATTTCCCCCAGGTGTTTTGTGCTAAAAGCAGTTACATGAACTTGGGTTATTGTGTAGAGTGTAATCCAGTACTGAACCATTTTATCTGTGCAGTATCTTTAGAGCAGAAAGTCTTGTCTTCTACACAGTGGCTAAATTCACCAGACACTATTAAAGCACACTACAGTGCCTTGCAGAATAACACGCAGCTATAATAAGAGAAAAAGGAATCACTGTAATCCTGACTGATGAACATTTGACTCAGAGTCCTGCACAGGTCCATTTTTTGAAAATCTTTACTCGCCCGCATACGCAAAGCCCCACACTGGACCCGACCCATAATTATCTCTATGTAATATGTGGATCTGCAGGGAACCAATATTACATGTCCTGCTTCCAACCCATCACTGATGATTTAACACACATGCTACATACCCAGTCAGTCACATCAAATGGGCTTGTGGCCTCCTTGTCGTCCCGTTTTGATGGTCGTGGGAAAGTGTCTGTGAATTGTAGCAGCACCTGTGCTCGTGCAGCTGTCGACGAGTTTCCTCAGCAGCTACAGTGCCAAGTAGGCGGCCATCAAGAATGTTTCCACTTTTTAAAAACAGCAAAGCCACTGAGAACTTATTCATCGCTGGCTATTTTTGTCTTCATGTGATCCATTTTGATTTACTTGAAGTGACGGTAGTCAAATCTGGTGTCATAGGACTTTCACAATAAAAATTAATCCTTGCAGCTGACTAGGATTCATATAAGCTGCTTTAGATGTTAAAAATACTGCACAATCATTTTGATTTCTAATTCCCCCCCCCCCCAAAAAAAACATACTTTAATTCAATATCCTGCTGTCCGTGTTTAGTTCACTTTTACCTGTGGCCTATGAATTTATTAAAAACATGTTTTTACCCATTACACAACTTATTTGCAGGTCGTTCCATCGTTCACCCAATCCGATGCAAAACTAATTTCACTAGGTTTAGAATCAACTGTCTATTTCACTTCCACTTTCCCACCATCTTCATCCTTTTTTGGTTCTTTTTTTCTGCAGGGGGTGAACAGCGTAGTGGAGGACGAGCACTTCCATGGTCCTCTCATTCTGAGGAAGAAGAGGGCAACAGGGAAAGAGAAAAATACCTGCCAGCTCTTCATCCAGACTGACCACATGTTCTTCAGATACTACGGAACAAGAGAGGCTGTCATTGCCCAGGTATGCAGCCATACCTGCAGTATGCCAACATGAATTCAGTCCAGATGCCAGCTCCTATAGTACTGTATACTCAATCCCATATCTGCTTTGCTGCATAATTATTCATCTGCTCAGGTTACGTTTTGTCTGTCAAAGAATTATTCAAAACCTGATTAGCTGATGTGTCTCAACACTGAAAATTTAGTCTGTAGTTGCTCTCCTACTGATCTTCAGCTCGTCACTTTCTCCTCAGATCTCCAGCCACGTGAAGGCTATCGACTCCATTTACCAGGCCACAGACTTCAGGGGCATCCGAAACATCAGCTTCATGGTTAAAAGGATCAGGGTGAGCTGCTGATATTTTGAGTGAAGAAGTGTGTTGAGCTGTGTGCTTGTAACAGAACCTTGTGCTGCAGACGTTATCTCCTCATTGCAAATATTTGTTTATGCCAAGGACCTTTTCATTTGTTCAAGCTGAATATACGACTGCCTCCATGGAAACCTGTGCCACCTTTCTTACCTTTTTCTCTGTTTGTGAACTTGTGTCTTTCAGATAAATGACACCACTGCTGAAAAGGACCCAAGCAATCCTTTTCGCTTTGCCAATATCGGAGTGGAGAAGTTTTTGGAACTTAACTCCGAACAGAACCATGATGACTACTGCCTGGCCTACGTCTTCAGTGATAGGGACTTTGATGATGGTGTGCTCGGCTTGGCTTGGGTTGGGGCTCCCTCAGGTTTGTACAAAAAACAATCACACACACACACCCAGCCCTGTGGTGACTTCCTGTTTTGCTCAGAGACATAAACCGGTGCTTTCTTTCTTTTTCCGTGTGTTCATTGGAAGCTGTAGGATTTGTTTGCAGAACAATTTGAATAAGCTGCCAGAATCTAGAGGATTTACTGTAAAAATAATATTCAAATTTTGAATGTATAAAAAAATAAAATAGGTTGATGTTGTATTTAGTTATGACTACATAGTAGATATAATATTTGTATGTGGTCATGTTTGCCAGGAGTACCCTTTTCTGTCTTGCTGTTTTGTGGGATTCATGTTGCGTCCTCCCCCACAGAGATTGAATCAATGAATTATAGTTATGGAGGCTTCTCCTGCCCGTTCCTCTGAATACGTTCGGCCGCAACCATCTCGACATGAAGAACACAGCAGCAATCTCAGACAATCAATACAGACAAATTAGCAAAGCTGTAAGCTGAAAGAATCGATGGAGGGTAAGAGATTGGTTGCTGCGAGCTGTGTGAGGTGAACGTCTGAACAAAAGCGACCGTAGAACAAATGGCCATCCGGGATACTGGGGAAAATGTGCAGTCATACACATGTACAATTACATGTAATGGACACATTGTTTATTTAAGTGCTCTGCTCTCATGTCTGTGCTGAGACCACAAGTAGCCTGCTAACCACTGCATTTATGGATAATGGGAAACGCAACTGCCAGAGCTGCCAGACAATGCCCCATGAATACAGACAGTTCCTCACACTTCATAGCACAGCTTTTAGATTTTTAATCAAATATTTTGCTTCTTTGCATTGTGCATCTTCATTTCCTTTCTATATAAATGCTAGATTCATAAGCAACTTTAATATGCACACATATGTTATGATTATAGTGGCAAGTGGTTCACCTGTGTGTAGGGCTGTGCAATTCCAGATTTTAGTGAATTACCATGACAAATTAAACAGTATATTGACTGTGGAAGAGAAAAACAGGCCATTCAACACGTTTGCCACATCAAACATATCAAGGTGTAACTTTAACTTTTCAATATGGTTTAATTTAGTTAATTGCTTACTTTACATCACAATTGATTTAGACTAGAAGGTGCACATAATGTATTTTAATAGTTTGGTTTATGGATCATCAGTGATAAACTAGAGTCTAGTTAATTTAGATTATCTTTGTGGACATGGTTGAAAAGCATGTGGATGTAATTAATACAAATTATGGTAAAATATTTAGATATTAAAATCACAGACGTTTTGTCATTAGAGTGTCCACCTTGATTCGGTCATCTGTTTTTCCACATAAAAACAGTTGGTCTGTCTTTTTTATATGCTGTGATTTTTTTTTTATTGGCTCTTTATCTTCGTTAAGTATGTTTTATTTTTTGATCATTTTGTTTGGATCATTTTCCCTCTTTACTGCTCACTTCAGTAAAGTGACAAGAATAATAATCAAGAAAACCATATTAACAAAATGTTTAATCCCCTCTGCTGTTATCTTCTTCATTCTCCTGACACAGGAAGCTCTGGTGGCATCTGTGAGAAGAGCAAACTGTACTCTGACGGAAAGAGGAAGTCTCTGAACACTGGTATCATCACTGTGCAGAACTATGCCTCTCATGTCCCTCCTAAAGTGTCACACATTACCTTTGCTCATGAGGTCGGGCACAACTTTGGCTCTCCTGTAAGTACTGTGATTTCAAACATATGCAGCTCTGTCTCAAGTCATTTTGCCCTACTCTCCTTAACATGCCTCCTGTTTTTCAGCATGACTCTGGGATCGAATGCACCCCTGGAGAGTCGAAGGTACAAGACAAAAAGGAGTACGGTAACTACATCATGTATGCCAGAGCCACATCGGGAGACAAGCTCAACAACAACAAGTTCTCTATCTGCAGCATCCGCAACATAAGTGCTGTGCTGGCGAAGAAGCGAGACGACTGTTTTGTTGGTAAATTCTCTCATAAACGTATTCATACGTTTTCATTCCTGTCTGTGTGAGAGAGAGAGGTCCTGTGTTCATGCTGTTGTGTCTGTTTGTGCAGAGTCTGGCCAGCCTATCTGTGGTAACGGACTCGTGGAAGATGGAGAACAGTGTGACTGTGGCTACAGCGATCAATGTAAAGACCCCTGCTGCTATAACGCCAATGAAGAGGATGGCAAAAAGTGTAAACTCCAACCTGGCAAAATCTGCAGGTCAGATGTGATGAGCATTTTTTTTTTTTGTACAGTGCTGTATTATGTTGCAGTCCTCTTAAAGTACTTTGACATGTTTGATTGCAAGTTTGTCAATTTCTTTCTACAGTCCAAGCCAAGGCCCATGTTGCACAGCAGAGTGTTCTTTCAAAACTACAAATGACATGTGCCGACTGGAGTCCGAATGTGCCAGAGAGGGCACGTGCAACGGAGCCACGGCTCTGTGTCCTGCCTCAGAACCAAAGACAAACTTCACAACTTGCCATTCCGAAACGCAAGTCTGCCTCAATGGGGTATGCTGGTTTGAGTTGTTTGGTGTCTGCTAAGCACAGTTGGTGAGCTTGTGTTTGCATTTGAAGTAAAAGGTTAAGTGAACGTGTTTTCTTGCTATACCTGCTTTTCCCCACCAGGTCTGCTCAGGTTCCATTTGTAAAAAGTATTCTCTTGAGGTCTGCACCTGTGCCAGCGAAGAGGGCAAGGACGAGGCATCTGAGCTGTGCCACGTGTGCTGCATGGACAAATGTGAGTGACAGGCAGCAGGACTCTTCATGAGCCAAAAAAACCCATCACAGTGCGAACATGAAGCTAGAATTGTGTGATTATATGATGTTAGCGACTATCAGTTTTACTTGTTAGTTCTTAGGTATAATCTGGAGTAAATCAGTAATCTAAAGATCTTCCCTCTTCTTCTGCCCTCAGTGAACCCCAGCACCTGCAGCAGCACAGGCTCAGAGAAATGGGACAAATACTTCAGCAAGAAGATCGTGACACTGCAGCCCGGCTCACCCTGCAATGACTTCAAGGGCTACTGCGATGTGTTCATGAGGTGTCGTCTGGTGGATGCCGACGGGCCTCTGGCAAGGCTAAAGAAAGCCATCTTCAACGCAGAGCTCTATGAGAATATCGCAGAATGGATAGTGGTGAGTGCAGTAACTCTCTTCAGCACAGTTACATAAATACTAATACAAGCTGGTTCTGCTGTGGTTCTCGTCTATATTTAATTTCTCCCATTGTTACCCAGGATCACTGGTGGGCAGTGCTGTTGATGGGCATCGCTCTTATTATGCTAATGGCCGGGTTCATCAAGATCTGCAGCGTCCACACCCCCAGCAGCAACCCCAAACTGCCCCCACCAAAACCACTGCCAGGTACAGTACACATACATTTATATTTGCACACATGAGTGACAGACAGATCAAAGCATTCATTGACTCTGTTTGACTGTTACTGAGATGTGGCTGTTCTGTAGGTACACTGAAACGAAGAAGACAACAGCAAGCAAACCAACAGGCCCGGGGCCATCGTCCCCAGCAACAGTACAGAGAGAACTATCAGATGGGACAGATGGAACCGATGAGACGCTGAGACACTGGTCAGCTACTTTGCCTTAGTTCTTCCTAGTGCCTACAATGGGATCACTTCACTCCAAAGAGTTACCTTTACCACAACATTCAAAGAACTTGTAACTGAGACGCTTTCACTGGACAAAAGCCTGACGTTTTGTTTTTTTTGTTAGTTTCATTTTTGGGCCTAACTAACTCGCTGAGCTCCTCTGCTCTGAGAGCCAGATCAGCAGTTCACACAGATTCTACTGGATATAAATCTTTTTTTCAAGGAGGGACAGGAGCAGAAATTCTCTGCTCTTTGTTAGGTGGTCTTAATCTTAGTTTTTTCATTCAAAGAACTGAGGAGAGAGAAGCAGCTTTGTGTCAGAGTTCGCCTTCCTCCCTCTGTGCAACCTTTTCCTTCCCTGTACTTCCTCTCCAAAGTGCTGCCATCATCAGCACAATAGCAGGACTGCAAGTCGCATGAGTTTTTGCTGCCAATCAGAAACAACAGAGACATTTTCTTGGAAGAAAATAAATTGAATTGCCAATGTAATTAGATTGTTTAAATAGCAAAACACCACAGCTTTTCATTTCTAAAGCAACCATGTTCCTTCAGTGTGCAATTGTACAGATGTTGCAGTATATATCTTTTTCTCTTTCGAATGAACCTGATCTTCTGTATGATGAAGATAATTTACTGTTTTAATTCACTTTCTCAGGATTATTAACACAACAGCAAACAAGTGTGTTGGGGGGGGGGGGGGACGGCTGCATGCATATTTCAAGGCAAAGTCCCTCCTGGCTGATGCCTGTGCAGAAGGGGTCACATTAGCTGCTGTGGGGTGTAGAGGGCAGTTAGTTGGTGAAGAAGATGCAGATTATAGAGTCATCTGTTGTCAGATGGAGGGTTGTGGCGGGGGAGATATATTTTCTAGATATGTATTTTTCTTGTTGTCATGGTTCTGCAGCTGTGTTTACATAATGGTCTTTAGTCTAGGGCTGGAATAATTGGTGAGAGAATATATAGCTTTTATCAACCTGATTGTATCAAACTTTTAACTTTTACAAATTCGCAGTCTAAGAAAATGACTAAATCTGTTCAAACCACTGTCGGCTGGTTGAATCCTCTCGGCCTCTGTAGCCAGATGAAGAACCTCTTGGGTTTAAATGTGATTGTGGATTTAGCTTTTATTGCTTTTACTTGCAGTTCAGATTATTTTGTATATCTGGAATAGTTTAATTAACCGAGAGAAACTAGAGATTCTAATTTTATTGTTGTTGCTGTTGCTGCAGGTAACGGACATTTACCAGAGTGAAACAATCAATTTGTGTCGGCCATTTCTTGTTCTGTCTTTTGTTTTTTCTACTGATTAGAATTTTCTCCAGGAAACTTATTATCCATGTTACGCCCTCTTCCTTTGTCTAATTACATAGAAAAAATGTGCCTACACAGAATAGTGTGACTGAAATTGGTGAACCAGTGTCAGGGAGCTTGACTTAGGCGGAAGCAGTGTACCCTTAAGATTGTTGATTTGTTGTGTGCGCTACAGACGTTACAAACATAGAGTTTCACATCATATTCCTCCGTTTCAGATTGGAGTTAGTATTTACTTTCTATGGTATCATATTAATTTGAGTTTTCAGTTGTCGTCCGCCAGATTCAACTGAAGCCACCTTCACTGACAGATTAATAAGAGTTGCGTTACTGGCAAATATTGAAATATATATATATATAGTTTCTTAAAGTTATTTTCTGTGGGAGAACTTTGTGGAGAAAGGATTCTTATATCTCGACCTTGTGAAGGAGTTGTATGAAGCACAGCTACAGCTCCGCATTGTTTTCTGTGCAGGGTGTGAGGATGTTGATCCAATCAGATTCTATGCAGACGGTCACACGGCACTCAAGTTGGCCTCTTCACAAAGAAATGCCTTCATCGATTTCTTTCTCCTAGATGGGTACATGATCCATTCTGTTGTGTTTTCAGAACATGATAGTGTTTCATGCTACTGCAAAGTTTCGATACAGACAAAAATGCAATCCTCTATTGCTTCTTTTGCTGATTCTGTTTGTTGTTTTGGTGCTACTGGATCAGAGCCTGAACTCTATTTTCATTATCGTTGGCTTGTGTTCATGTGTGTGCGTACGTGCGTCTTTGCTGAATCATCGTTTTCTCTGTGTTGCGTTGGTATGGTGTGGACAATATGTGGGTGTTTAGGGTAAATACTCTGGGAAAACTCTTCTTTGCTTTCACATTTCTGTGATGTTAAGAAAACGTGCACTGAAGTGTAAGTGGTGTAAACTGCGACTCAAAACTAGTAAAGGTTCAGAACTGCTGTCTGATTTTAATGTCTTCTGTTTTTTATACAGTGTCTTTTTGTTTTTAATTAACTTTTTTTTGTCCTGTTTCCCCACCACATTTACTTTGAAAATTTTACTAAATTTGCAAAGGTATTGTGCAAAAATATAATTTCTCTTTGAACTACTTGAAATGCGTTAATAAAACAGAATTGATCAAATGTTTGTGTTCTCTGTTTGTAATATAATAGCAAAAGGTATCATGATAGAGTTGAAATGTTTTTTTCTTCTCAGTATAAAGTTCGACAGTAACAGAGGTGGTGATTGGTCGGATCCTGCAGCATTTGGATCTCCTCATGCAGTCGGACAGGATGGTCTCACATGAGCTCACGTTTACTGTCTCTGTGATTAAACCTGAGTTTATTGCCTCCACTTTGAACTGTGCCCTCTGGAGCCACCAATCGCTAAATACTCAGAATGGCCTCATTATGGATGTTCCTGCCCTAATTCTGTGTTTACTGACTGAGCTTTGACAGATTTCTCCAGCTGTAAAATCTTTTTAGCTACGTTTTCATTCAGCTTTAGTGATTTTTATTATTTGTTAAACATTAACTCAAACACTACCGTTCACAAGTTCTTGTTTTTTGTCCTCAGCTATCTTGGAGATTCTGGTTCTGAATCAGTGTGTAAATAAGATCCACCTTCACAGATGAGGAGAAAAAGATCATCCCACCAGATAGAATAGAAAAGAAGTGTTTATTGCTTTGGTATGAATTTGAGTAACAATATATTCATATAAAGTTATTGGCAAGACTTGTGTTTGTTTTTAAATGATGAGATTGATCATTTTACATAGAACATTAGACACTTTAAAAAAAATACATGTACACTCTTTGGAATGAAAGTCATCAAAAGGCCGTTGAACTTCTGACTCTGTTCACTGTCTGGTTAATATTTAAATTGGCAAAGGTTCCACTGTTGAAAACATTTATTTTTGGACAGAGATGTAAATCTCAGCAGATCACAAGCTGTACTCAAAAAATTACATCATATACTCAAACATCATGTTCCTGTTAATTGTAAACACAGTTTACAAAAGCTGCTAGTGTGCTTTCTATCCTCAGTAACACTATGTAACATTAGTTTAGTGCTACATCTTTCAGAAAATACACACAGATCTACTGGTTGAGCTTTCTTCTGCGCTGTCTTGGCTTCTCTTCGGTGCAGCGCACAAACACTTTATCTTGCGACAACTCGACATGCTGCTCGTTGTCTGTCACGGCGCAAAAAGAGGTTCTGGAAAACAAAAGCAATGTTGGGTCCTGTGATTAGGGAACAATCCACTAGGGGGCGTTACAAGTCTTCAATAGTGTCCATGTGGAAGGTTTTCTACGTTTATACTGGAACATTTAATTATGCATTACATTCAATTATAATACTCAAGTATCAATCCTCTGACAATAAAATAATTATGCTTGACTTCTCATGTGTCCTTCTATCCTACAGTGCAGTGTATTCACAGTACAGTTTTTAGATTTCTTTTTTTTTTTATAATTTATTATCATTATTTTGATCATTATTATAACTGTTAAATTGTACCAATATATACATGTTATAATAGTAATATAGTCTTTTATGTACTAGCCCACATTATTAAGTTGTAGGATTTTCAATTCAAAAACATGATCTCTATCTAAATGATTATGATACAATATGATTTATACTAAACAAGCATCCCCTCAAATTAGTTTCTACCTTTAAGTATTTGAAAATATACTCGTAATGTTGTTTCAATTTTGGTGTTTGTAATCCTCGTGAGTCGTCTGAATACTTGTTTGGTTTCATGCAAGTAAACTGGACACGACCGTCCGTACCACCACCGTTAGTCCAACAACCTGACAACATTGTGTAATAAAGCACGGTGTGTTGTATATTGTTGGAGGGTTGTGCGACATCTCTCTCTGCACTTTGCACAAAGAAGAAGCTGATGCACTAAACTACCTGCAGGTTACATTTAAAATGCTGCTTACGTCCTAATGTTACACTGTAAAATAACATAAAAACTTTTTCATCCCTTGTGAGCTTGCCATGACATTTTAATGTTAAGTCAACGATTCTTGATTTTTTGGAGAAGCAGCCAAAATATTTCAAGGTCAAGTGACGACATATCCATTCAGCATTCAGCATATATTTAAATCGCTGATGACAAATAAAGTCGTGCAGTTTATTCTGAACACTAATATTTTACCCTCTTAATTTAAAATTGCGGCAGTTTTATTTGCTAGCACACTGAGTTTAGTAAAACATAAGCGCATAACTTTCATGTTTCTGTATAGATACATAAAAGGAATTTCTGCAATAAGATTTTAAGTTCGGTAATTTACGGTGACTTTTACTCGAGGTGTTTTGCGTGTAGGACGGAGTACCTCTTCTGCGTCTCGCCAGATTTGATGCTGATCTTTTTCACAGTCAGCAGCGGTTTTCCCTCCCGGCCGCCCCAGGGCATGATGGTCTGCACCCGGCTCCACACGTTCTTCCACAGGGCCGGTCGCTCCCAGTGCAATCTGAGCAGCATCAGATCACCCAAGTCTCGGTCCAGGGTGATCAGGAAGGTGTAGGTCTTGTTACCCGTGATCTTTTCAGTGCTTTAGTGGAAAGTGAAGAGAGAAAGAGACGTTTATAGCAGAGAACATCCTGCAAAAGGCCGTCACGTTTCTTTACAACAAAGCAAAGACAGTTGTGACAGAAGTCTGCAGCAGAGCAGCACTTGAGATTTCCTCTGCTCACACTCTTTGATACACAGAACACGAGGGATCACACACTTGTTAGTGAATAGTGTCTCAAGTAAATAATTCACTCCGTCGTCCCCATTTACAGTTCTCTTTCATGCAGGGGCTTGAGTTGTTTCCATGTGTGTCAGCTGTTCCCCTCAACTTGCTTTTCTTTTTTTCCCACTACGGCGTTGAGAGCCCAGCTGCATATTGCATGTATCAGAGGATTCAGGGTTCACTGAGCATCGATGTGATGCAATGTAAGCCCGACGGGAGGTCGGTACAGTACTCACAAGGAGATGGGGAGGTTTCCACTCTCCTCCTGCGTTCCGGTGAGGGAGATGGTGAGAGAGGGCTCCATCTTCTCCATCTGGTTGACAAACTGGATCCTGAACTGGTAATGATAGACTTCAGAGGACAAATAGAAGCAGAGGAGGAGGAGGAGGAGGAGATGAAGACAGACAAGTCATCCAGCACAGTGTTTACTTTCTGTCAGATTACAACTGGTGATAATGTGAGACTGTGAGTCAATTCCATGTTGATGATTAGTAATAATTGATGCATTATCCATCCAAAGCAACCATGTCATATCTCATCATATAATAATGCAAATAGAGTCCCTTTGAATTTATATACCCTTTTAAATACTTGTACTATGAACAACAAAGCCAAATATGATGTATGTTTATGTGGCTTCTTTTCAAATTGTAATCTATGTCTTGTTTTCCCTCTTTTTATCTCTGTTCCCCAAAGGAGAAGTATACCCAGACCTGTAACTTAAGTAAAATTAGCAACATTAAAGAGTAGCAGTAATCTATTACAAGTAAAGATCATATTTTGTGAAGCTGGTTAAAGTGAGGATCATTTTACGTACTCAGTATATGGCTTGGTTATGAACTGACCCAAGGATCAACAAACTATTATCTTAACCTACAACATATTAGTTTAACAAATAAGGTCAATTTAAGTTTCTCAAATTTAAGTAGTGGAATATTAGCAATTATTATGCAAAAACTACTCAACCCATTTCCATGAAATGTTGTGGAAGGGTGGGGCATGACCCAAGGAAGAATCCATTCAATTTGAGTCCAGACCCGGCTTTGCAGGGTTTTTCTCAACATTTTCAATGATTTCTCATAAAAGAATTGTGCTTCTTGTTAAATCAGGCATGTTATTTATAAAATGTGTGAGTGTTGGCTTTTGGTGTGGATCCAAAGAAGTATCCGCATCCAGTGAATTTAAAAATGGTTTCACGAGGGGACTGTTGGGCCTTGATTTTACAAGACAGACATGCAGAACTGTTTGGAGATTCGAGATCTGTATGGAAATGTATCTTGAGGCTGTTTGTTTGCAATCATGACGAAGAACCACGTACGTTTGTAAGGCATCCAAGGGCGTGTCCTCAGGTAGAGCCTCTTCTCTCTTGCACTGGGAACCTTCTTGATACCGTAGCCCAGTGTGTTGCAGCGATTCTTCCGACAGTCCAGACACGCACCGTGGTCGAAGGCGCTCTTATCGGTGCAGCTGTAGGCCGTGCTCTGCTTGTCTTTGTTCTGCAGGGAGTCAATGAATAGATGGACGGAGCGTTCATGAGCACATTTCACTGTCTGCTCGAAACCTTTGGGAGGAAACAAACATATGGTGGACGTTTATAAAAGAGTTTTTGAAAACAGCCTTGTGACAGATCAATTCCACACAACATGTAGGTTGGAAGACTGTGGCTTAATTTAGAATGTCTGGTGGATTGAGTTCATTATCACCAAATGCTGACATTGATCAGACTGTCCCTCCTAAAAGAGTCTCATTAAGTGTGACACTGTTCTGCTCTTTTCTCCTGTAGCCTGGAGGCAGCTCAGCTCGGAGCGATGGACGGAGCGGAGGAGGGCACATGTTGCTAATTAGCTCCCGGGGATGACAGATGCTTTAATGTGGCTGTCACTGTCACACATGATGTGAATGGGTTTTGGATTGTGGAGCACCATAAATCCCACAGCCGCTTAGAGGAAATTAAACGCATCTGCTTCGACGGTGGACTAGAAACTGTCAACAAGCAAAAGATGAACCGGTGCCCAAGATATGGCTTCTAAAGCAGTTTTTTGAGGTGACAAGAGCTATTAAGACCAAAACAAATATTATGACAGAGCAGAGAAGGAGGCAAACCAGAGAGTTAGGCTGCACAACACATTGCTCAGATGCAGGAAAGCGGAACGGTCTGACACCTGAATGAAAAATAACTCCCTTCAATCTCACAAAAAAATCCTCCAACAAAGCGCAAAATAAACAAGAATAATGGAAGAAAAAGAGTCCACTCCTGTACTGAAGGTTATTTAAAGGGATAGTTGGCTCCGGAGGAGGATCACAGACATTTAGGCTAAAAACATGGTCTAAATGATCTCGTTTAGAGTGGAATTTGAATGTAGGGGCTTGCGGACCCTTGAATGCCGCCACAGGAGCAGTATGAAGGCACGTTGTGTTTTCTTCTCTTGTTTTTTCGCGTTTGAATAAGGACTCACCATTTACTTCAATTGGATTTGGATTTGGCTGCAACACTGTTTACCCCTGAAACTCAAACTCAAGTGTTTTGTGGACTCAAACACTTCACCCTCAAGTACCCCCATCGGCATAGTGGTGACTAGATAATGACAGCATTTTCATTTTTGGGTGATCCCTTTAAAGCGAGAACTCTGACAGTGGATGACAATGTAGATAGGTCAGGAGCCTTTTGTGTTTTCTTCATGGTTCCCAGAGGTTGAGTCGTGATATTTTTGGTGCCTGTGGAACCTTCCTTACGCCACCATTTGGGTAAAATATTTTTCATACAAGAAATATCAAAAATCCACATGGGTAGAATATTTTCTTGAAACTTACTGAGCACATTCATTCTCCCCAGAGGATGGACTCCTCAAATTATTTGTTCTGCTTTAGTGCAAAGGTGGCACTTTGAAAGCTGGACTTACTGCATCACCACTGATGCCAGGGAAACCCCATGAGTGGATTGTGATAATCTTTTGGCATGTTCATGGTTCCCAGAGGATAAACATCATAGCTTTTTCTCTGACCTTACTTTTAAAATTGTCATCATTACTGCAATGACTAGAGCAGGATGTTTTTTTCTGTGTGACATTTTGGTTCTATGTGGTTTTATACACATTCCCCAGACGACATATACTACATATATTTTCTAAGGTGTCCCAGTGTGTTCTTTATCGTACCCATAAGCCCGTACTGGGTTATGTGCTCGTAAATGCTTTGCAGGTCGCATCCTGGTTGGAAGTCTCCTCCGTTAGGGTAAAAGTCATAATGGGCCACCGCTTGTTTGATGCCCACACTGAGGCCCATACGTTCCTGGGTGAAGGTGTGGATGGCGTCCACAAATTCAGCGTCATCTGGGGAGAGTCTGTCTGAGGGAGACATGCCTTCAAACAGTGGCCCTGCTGGATCCAGGCCTGGAAAAAACAACATTATTCAACATGAAGCATTGGTTTGTTTTAGAATACGGAATAAAAAAGTTCATTATCATTTTGCCAATAGGGTTTTTGGCCAGAAAGATTTAAGCTCGCGCAACACAACTGCATTCCCGCTGTGGAAAAACTCACCAGTGATTCTTCCAATCTTGTCCGGACCATCCAGATAACTTCCTGCAAATCCAGAGATGTGAGCACCAAGGCTGTAGCCAATCAAATGAGCTTTTCTTACTGGGTACTGGTACTGTTCCTGTTTTGGACAGATATTTGACATAGTCTTGGCAACTGCACTACATTCATGTTGTTCAATAGTGTTTCTTCAGAATCAAACTGAGGTTTCGCCCCCCTGACCTGAAGTGAGTGCAGCAGGTGAGCTATGTCTTTTCCCACTGTGCGGGTGCTCTGTGCTGCAGTGGGGTAGTGCTGGTGAGCCAGGGACAACCAGTCAGTGATCACCACGTTGACATCTTTCAGGTTGGTCTTCAGGGCTGTGGCTAACCTGAGCACCCAGCTCTCCATCATACCATCCACCTGAGGGGAAACTGCTGCTTAGAGATGTGTGTCTTATCAAAGGGTTTCTACTGATTAGAACATCCATCCTGAACCGTCAGTCCCTGAGTCAGAGGCCCATCGAGCTGTTTTTAGTGCATGCTCCTAATCTGAGAGCGCCCACCTCTGTTTGCAGAGGGGCTGAAGTGCAAGAGATTACTTCTACGCGGTGAGCTCCATGTTTTGTATGCAGTGGTTGAAGTCGGCGAAGCGTGAGGAGAGCGGGAGTTGACCTTACCGACCACCCGTGAGTGATGATGATGAGGGGATTACTGCTGTTGAAGCCACAGGAGGTGAGAGTGTGCAGCTGCAGAGGGTCCAGTGTGCAGGTGTCCTCACCTTCTAAAAACAGCCCGAAGAGCGAGCTGCTGACAAAAGGCTCCATCCCGTTCAGGACCGTGCTCCGCTCTGTGTCCACTGCAAGCACAGACGTTTTCTGGTTATTCTTCAGGTTTTTAAAAAACAAACCTTTTAATTGAATTTTGGGTAATTGTCTCTTTATTTATCCATACATCTTAGATTGTTTTACAGATGCGTCGTTTTTTTAAATTTTAATTATCTATTCAATAATTTACTTACTTATTTACTGTCTCTGAATAATTTTTACTTTAATACCCGACTTTTTATCTCTAGTTTTACTTATTCCTCTTTTAGTATTTTATCTGTCTCCTTTTAGTCACTCTTTTTATTTAATTATCTCTCTATTTAAACATCTTACATTGTTTTACAGATACGTCCTCTTATTCAATTTGATTTAATTATTAGATTATTTCTTTACCTTTTCTATTTGCTTACTTGAAATATTTTACTCATTCCTATGAAGTTTATGAATTGTTAGCCTTTTTCATTTATTTTAGTATGTTATTATTATATTATATTATATTATATTATCATGTTATCTCTTGTGTTTCCTCATTTGAAATAATTAAACTTATATTAACATTTCCTTAGTTCCTATTAATATTGTCTTACTCTGTGCAGTGATGGGGTGGAGATTGGTCGGGCTATAATTTGTATTGGTTTTATTGGTTTTATTAAAGCCCTTTGAGTTGCATGGTTTGTATGAAAAGGGCTTTGCAAATATTGACTGAAATCTCACTTTGTTTGTCCATTGGAAAGCTAATAAATGGTTTTAACTTGTGTATTGATCTGATTATCTGAGAGTAAATAGGGAGAAATCAAACCGTCATTTCCAATATAGGGTCACTAACACTAACTCAGAGGCACTTTGCTGTGTTCCTGGGTCATGCAGACCTCTTTGGCAGATGCACACACATGTCACTTGACAAAAACAAATGAGTCGTTGCCAGACTCCTCTCGTAAGTTCTTGAATAATCCCTCCTCTCTTAAAATGTTGAAACCGCCGCAGAAACCTCCCAAGTCTCACTCTCAAACATTATAGATCCTGCTCCAAAGAAATGATCATTACATTTCCTTTATCGTTCGCCATCGATTTCTGTCCAGCATATTTATTATTCTCACGTTTGAATTTTAATAAGACCAGAAACCCAGGGGTGATCAGTGACAGAGTTGTCATCGGATGAGCTCTGGTTGTTGAGATGAAGCCGATGAAAACATCTCAACCGTAATGACAGTAATTATCGCTCCATCGTTCATCTTAAGTGTCTCTGTTAAATAAATGTCTCCTCCCTGTTATGACTGTTTATCCACATGAACATGTTGAGCACATGAAATCGGTCTCATTATAAGTCATTATAGAGCATAAACACTCTAATTAAAAAGGGCTCTTTATCAGTCTGTAACCACCACAGCACAGTGCCAAATGTAAAAAAAACAATGTTTGCATGCTGTGACTGAAGAGCTGTTCTCAGCTTAAATCAGCATTTTGGCATTTTCATACATTTTTGAATGAAATTCTTGTGATAATTTCACATTTTTTTAAAACAAAGTGTATCCGTAAGAAAGTTAAAAGACAAAAACCTAAACACATCAGAGCTATAACTCTTCAGGCCCACAAGATATTCAGCAACTAGGTTTTTTCACAACAGAACAGATATGAAGAAATGTGGCTACAGCTTCTTACTCCCGCACAAAGCATTGTGTCGTTAGTGGATTCCAGTGTTGGATTTAAATTAAAATACTTCAAATAGATGTTAAAAACAAGATAAAACAGAAGAACCCAAAGTTAACATCCAATTACAAGCAGATACAATTACATGTGATGGGATGAAATCTGGCAGTAAAAACCACGTTTTAAAGGCCCAATTTTCAAACTACAGTTTGGCAATATGTGTGAAAACTGCGTCACCAGGAGTTTATCATTAATGAATTCACTCATTATTTGCATCATTGTTAAGGAAAACTGATTCAAATGGCTACAATTATATTCAGGATGTCTTATATTTTTCCAGGTTTGTCTAATATTGAAATAAAATCAATATTCCAGATCCATCACCATGTGTAGCATAAAAGTATCCAAACTATCAGGGATCCATCTGTCTCCTGTATTGTCTGTTGATTTGTAGCTTTGATCCGTTAATTTGATATATTTTATATTTATTGATTAATCGATAAAAGAAGCAATTGTCTTGAACACTCCCGTTTGGGATGATTTTAAACATCACTCACCTTCTCTGTTCCCTTTGATTTTCTTCCCTTCACTGATGTGATAGGTTAACAGCAAACAGCAGAGGATATTAAGCACAGACATGACGCCCCACAGACACTTCTCTACTTCCTTAGTACCACCGCTCCTCTCACAGGTGAGGAGCTCAGACTTAAACCTGTAGCTGGGGGAGAAATGCAGATAACGTGGAGTCTGAGGGTGAGATCCTTCTGTCTGTGGGAGAAGAGGCGGTTTCAGAGACGTCTCATCTCTGTCCTGCGTGCGGGAAACACATTGTACTGTATTGTACAGAGGGAGAGAAGACAGCAGCAGTGTTGGTTTATGGATCAGGAGGATTGGGTCTCGTCCTGATTGGCCGAGCTGTGTAGATCGAACACATTGCGAAAGAGCAGAGTTATGAACGGGGAGGGGGGTGTGGTACAATGTGCTGATAATGGCTGAGAGGTTGAAATTACCCTAGATCCTTCTGTCAGTACACGGGCCACTTACAAGTACTGTTATCTGAAACTGCCTATAGACATGAATTACAAAATCAATGATCCCTCAGTTAAAGGCTAAAATAAAGTCTGTGGACAAACATGAATGAGTAAATCCACGGTTGAAGATTTAGAAACGGATCATTCTTATGTGGTAGGATTCAGTAAAATCAATGATTTGTGACTGGTTACATGTACTGTCACCTTTACACTGGAGTGTTCTAAAGTATCAGCTTGTTTCAGGTTATATGGTGTAGGTAAGCACAGGACACACACGTGGTTAATGATCACACAGTGGTCACAGAGAGACTGAGATACTGAGACAAATCACAATCCACATCATTGTTTAAAACAAAAAAATCTATATTTGCTGATATTAAGTTACAAATAAATCTCTAATGAACATTAAAGACTAAAAGTTACAATTATCAATGTTCTGGATATATCTTTTTTTCATCTTTCAATGTACAGAGGGTACAATTCAAATAAAAGTGAATGTAGCTCGGTTGTGGTTGTGGTTTTTTACAACTATGAGGTAGACCAGTTATGTTCCACACTGTGTTTACACAATGCATTGAACTTTTGAACTATTGATGATATTGCGATAATTCTTGATAATGTTTAATTTCCCAGCCCTGATGCATATACACATTAATACTTGAACTGGCATTGGTGAATAACTGTATTTTCATTATACGATGTATAAGCAAAAGACAGTAAATTAGCTCAGTATTCACACATATAAACACATGCAGACACATTGTTGTCATAGTTCAAGGTCAGGTGACATTTACCATGAATCGAACAACATTTCACACTGTAAACACACGACTTTCTGTAAAGGCTCGATTCCGTTCAGCAGCCAAAGAGTTAAGGTCACAGTTTGTCTAATGTGTGATGTCACATCTGCAGGTGAACGGATCTGAAAAGCAAACATGAGGAACCTTTGCTTTTCCAAATACTGTGTGTGTGTGTGTGTGTGTGTGTGTGTGTGTGTGTGTGTGTGTGTGTGTGTGCGTGTGTGTGCGTGTGTGTGTGTGTGCGTGTGTGCGTGTGTGTGTGTGTGTGTGTGTGTGTGTGTGTGTGTGTGTGTGTGTGTGTGTGTGTGTGTGCGTGTGACTCATCTTAAGGAAAAATGCATACAAATACGACAGTGCTCTCAAACTAGAATACTATAAATCATGTCTGGAGGAAACAGAATAAAGACAGAAAACTCGTCGCTCGTGTCATCCATCATTAATGTGAAGCAGATATTATTTAAGTCAAAGAAAGGATGCACTCTGTGGGAAGAGCCCTGAAACCGCTGAACTGTGAAAAGTTATGTAAGCTCTTCCACTTGTCTTCTTTTAAATTTGAATGTATCACTGCTTTAATCCCGTTGATGATTCGTGGCCGTGCATTGACCTACTGGGGTGACTCTGGACTTGACTGATATGACTGAAGATTTTATATGTAGAATCAATGCTTGACTATAACAACAAAGCTACATTTGGGGGATATATGTCAGTCAATTGGGGATGTCTCATCCAGTTTAGGACAAAGCTTTTGCCTGAGTTTTGGCCTTTGGATTATAGGGTTAGGCAAATAGTGGTTAGGATTAGTCTCCAGGAAATTAATGTTAAAGTCCCCAAAGGTGACCTAGGACGTCATGAGAGTAAGACATCAACATCATTAACAGAACCATTTGTTTTTTAAATTCTTTGCAGATTCGAGTGTAAACTGAAAATAAAATCACTTCAAAGGAAATTATTTTGAATTAACTTTAATGATGGCTGTGTTCGATTCAAGCGTCCCGGTCGACTTTACAACGTGCCTCATGCACACTAGTCTACAAATGTGAGTTCATTTGAAATTTTATGTCACCTTTTGTGACATATCAAACTGTCTTCTGTGAAAAGGCCTGATTTTCATGATAAAAAAAAACAAAAAACGTAATTCTGGCTTTGGACAATTACATGTCAAATGAGTATTTTCTAACAGGAAGAACAATCTGTTTATTAGTGATTATAATGTATTTTTACCTTTTGACATTTAATTTGTATGAAAAAAATGGGAGGGGTAGCTTTCCCATACTGTCACACTAATATATTTAGCTAAACTTCTGATTATTTGTAGTTTTTAGAAAATATACATAACAAGTGTGAACAAAACACTATTTTTATTCAATATATGATACACTGAATCATTTGAAAGAAAAATATAATACTAAAAAGATTACTTGAGAAAGTAAACTACACCTTAATAATAAGCCATAAAAGAATATACAACATCGTGAAAAGGTTAAAATACTTCCTGTTTTGCTTAATAAAAGTGTCAGACAGGGAGAGAAAATAAGCAACATATAAAAAAGATTCAATTAAACAATCTTAAACATCTTTTCAAACATGCACATTGTAATGACTCTGACTCAAATGTAGGCCACATAAAAGGGTTTGAAGTCAAATGGACACTCACATTAATTGACTTTGATTGAGAAAAATAAACATTTAAATACAAATCTATGTGATTGTCGAGTTGCCAAATAAGTGTTCACACTGTGCTGTTGCAGAATATTCAACACACTACCATATAACCTCAAATATATAGATGCCTGTGTAACCGACAACATATATCCACACTAACATCAGCATACTATAGATCTACATGCATCATATTGTCTGACAGTGGTGCTCACAGCATGTTATCCACTATTACAGGTTGGGCTATAAATCCTACAGCCTGTTCACCTCAGGATTGTCTTTGCAATTTCACATTTCTCTGGTTCACAGGAAAGAAGCATTACAAATCACAAGTGCACAGTTAATACAGGAAGAAAACTGTGTTTTGACGAATCCATTTTACACGTGTAGCCTATATTGTTCCTTTTGTAATACTCGTAACGTCGTCTTTGAATTTTCAACGCTGATCTTCGAACCAGACCGACCCCATCTGAGGTTTTGATGTAAACAATTATAAACAGTGATTGCAGTCTTGCATTGCCAGACTTAGTTGAGTTATGGCTCTTTGATATCAAGCGTCTTATAAATCTGTAATCCAGCAGCATGATGAAGGATTGTGTGTCACAGCATTATGGAAATGACTGAAAACGTAAGCGACACCAGTGTAATCTTTTAAGGCTGGATTTTCTACATAAATGTTTTATGCTGATAAAGCAATCAATCACTCTCTCTTTACGCACATGTAAAGGATGAAGAGAAACAGAAGAAAGAAATCACGAAACACACATCACTTTAAAACTGTACAATGATTACATTCCCACATTAAATCAATTGTTTCCTAAGTGCTACATGCTTTGAATGCCCCTGGTTGTCAGGTAGACAGTAGTATATAAAAAAAGATGTACAGAAGCTTGGCAAATATTTCTAACATGAGGAAATGATTCCCAGTTAAGAAAAAGGAAAAAATAAAGAATACTGTATGTGTATACAATATAAAACAGAGGAAACTTAATACATCAAGGAACTAAACATGACATCTAATTAAAATATATTTTGTAAGCAAGTTCAATACTTTGATGAAAGAAACCCTCAAACCTATAAACAGCCCTGACTTCTTGGGAAAAGACTCCATTCATGCATATTATAGAAATGACTGACATCGTGGAGTCACATGCATGCCTTGTATTAAACAACCAGCTGGGAATGTATGGTAGAAATGTAAAAAAAAACTGTGATCTAGAGGAAGTTTTTTTTAACTCATGGTTATCATTTCATATTTGTCCTGCATGTTGTTCTCCTCCAGTTTTTCCGGCTCTTGGTGGTGCAACTCAATGAAGAGAAAGTAAATGCCAGGCTCCGACTGCTCCGCCAACCATGGGCCCAACCACAGGGATCCACCACCAGCAGCCTCCAGCTCTGCAGGGAGGAACACATGCAAATAATTATGTCAAAATACAATCTAAAAATGTAGTTTTTTATTTTATTTAGACAATGTCCTGCATGACTAAAACCTTTAAAACATTCTTGTGCCTTAATTTGGAACGCCACCACTGAAAATTACTATGCATGGAGAATATAACAATACGTCCTTTAAATCTCAGTGTAAAGGATTAGTCCAACATCTTGGGAAATCCACCTTTTCACTTTCTTGCTTTAGGATATATGAGATGAATGTTAGCACTCTCAGGTTTGCATGGTGGCTTAGTTTAGGACAAAGACAGGAAACTCTGTCCAGAGGTAATAAGATCCACCGATCTGCACCTCTTGAGTGCATTAATTATCCGCAAAATGTCAAACTACCCAACAGTATAGAAGACTTTGGCTGACACAAGGCATACGTGATGGTTTGTTTTTCACACTAATGTACTCAGTAGTGGATTTGTAGGGGGGTGAGGGGGGGATGTCATCCTCTTTAAACCAAAATGGCCGTAAAGACCCTACCACCCATCCCCTCTCAGCCAGATAGAGTGCTGTGTGTGCAGACGGAGAATTTGTGCATGCAGGTGAACATCCTACAGTTAATGCTGCTAACTAAACTGTGTGATCTGCAGTATAGTTTAAAAAGTTGGAACTGAATGCTTTCGAAAAGAACAGGAGGAAAGCGCTCTTTGTCTCACTCTCCCTCTTAAATGCAAATGTTCTCTTTCTATGCTTCTGTTGGTGGTGTGACCATCATCGGTACCATCTTTGAGTCCATATGACAACTTTGAAGAAATTCCCTAAAGACATACTTCAGATATAGTGTTCAAGAGGTCAAAACATGTTTTGGGAGGCAACCACGACCTTGACCTTTAACCACCCAAATCTCTATCTATGAGCCAAAGTAAACATTTGTGCCAAATTTGAAAGGATTCTCTCAAAACTTTCTTAACATTCACGAGGCAAGAAAGATTTCGTGAGGTCCCAGTGACCTTGACCTTTGACAACCAAATTCTAATGAATTCAACTTTGAGTCCCAGTAAATGTTTGTACCAAATATGAAGAAATTCCCCGGAGGAGTTCCTGAGATATCACATTCACAAGGCAAAAAATGTGTTTTGTGAGACACTGTGACCTTGAACTTTGACCACCAAAATCAGTATGAGAAAATCAGCTCATCCTTAAATGTTTGTACCAAACTTGAAGAAAATCCTTTCAGGTGTTCTTGTGATATCTTGTTCACAAGAAAGAGAAGGATGGACGGATGGATAACCTGAAAATATAATGTCTCTGGCCACCAGCAGTCGACCCCAATATGATATTGTTAAATTGCTGCAGTTCTCTTTTATAATTAATAATATATACTGTCTGCATAATCTGTATATTTATGTTTGTATCATCCTACCTGAGGCGAGTTATATATGCAGTTATCCCAGATTACAGTAAAGTCTTAAGGAGCTCTGTGTGTCACATCTACTGCATGTGTCCTCATTCTGGCTCTGGCTGACCTCAGACAGACTGTTTTACTTAGCCGGAGGGAGATTAGAATCGTGCTGGTCGATGTGGCTGGTCGGAGCCTTTACTGCAGGTGAAAGGGCTTCACTTAACAGAGCTGATGCGCAGGCTTGAGAGCAAACAAGCGTCTGAGCAGGTCATCTTGCTCTGTTGTAGGCATCCAGGAAGTAGACTACAGGAGGGAGGCGGCAGGATTATAGACTTTAATCTATGGCCACAGCTAAGATGAGCAGGCTGAGAGACAGTGGGTCACATTGATACCACGTGGACATTGTATGGAGCCAAGTGCCACCCTTCACACTCAGTCCTAAAAAGATCTGTGCATTTCTAGCAGCTATGTTTAAATCGTAAATGTAAAAGATTATACCAGATTTAGCACATACTTTATGCATGATATTACTGTTGGCACTGATGGTATCAAAAGCTTATAGGTGCATTAAAGCAATATTGCTATATATTTTATGGGCATATGAGCCATCTGGTGATAGTTAAAGCTGTGGTTTATCAGAAACTACGTCTATGCCCCAGTGAGCCGTTCGACTGCCTACAACCACTTAAGACAACTCAAGAATTCATCCAGGACTTGTTTTGGTTGCAGTTGTAATTTAAGTGCTACCTCCTATTAAACTCATTCACATATATTCCTGTATTCTGTGTCCTTGCTGCGACTTCAAAACACAATACTGCATTGTTAGTGCAAGTTTTGGCCAGATGTTGGCGAGAATTGGTGCAGCAAGGAAGCATGAACAATCTCAGGCCACCATAAACAACCCTTTTGAGTTGCTAATCCAGAGGGCATACTCCTCTGTATGCAATCAACCCTGACACGTGAACAACTGTGTTCAATAAATCTCATTATTTATCAGTGAAACTGTCGCTGAATGTCAGCTTAAGCGCCAGCCCGAGTGTTGCCCTCCTTGTGTGAAGACCTACTTGGGTAAGGATAGCTAATTCACGTGTGGGAGTCCACCAAGCTCGTCGACCATCGTGAGCATACAAGTACGAAAGTAAGTAAAACTTAGTTATGTGCCTCCACTCCATTCGTGTTGGCTGAAATAAATATGCCAGAAGGCAAAGGAATCTGGCTATGCGCCGGTCTTTGCAACGTTCCACCCACATGTGCCTACTTCCTTGATGGGTTGTAGAGCTGCCAGTCTGCAGTTAATAAAGCCGAATTACTTCCTGCCTATGCTAACCAGCTGTCTCTTGAACTGCTGGTGCTGACTGAGACTTGGATCAAACCAGATAATACTGAGACCCTGTGATCTATGCTTCTCTTGCCATGCTGTATTCATCTCCTGCTCATGCTGCTTTGCAACATAAGAAGGCCTTCTACCTAACCCAACTCTTGTTACAGGCCATGGGTATGTCCAGCCTCAACTATTGCAATGGCCGTCTGGTCGGCCTTCCTTCAGGCACAGTGAAACCCTTACAGACCATCTAGATAGATTGTGG
Organism: Verasper variegatus; assembly: GCA_026259375.1. Lineage (NCBI taxonomy): Eukaryota > Metazoa > Chordata > Actinopteri > Pleuronectiformes > Pleuronectidae > Verasper > Verasper variegatus. The sequence continues at coordinate 16,342,825 of CM048039.1, read as the reverse complement.
CATCTTCAATCAGCAAAAAACCTCCACTGTTCACTCAATGGTGGAACAAGCTATAAAAGCCATCAAAGTAGGGACGTAATTCTCTACCTTTAATAATCTCTCAGAGAGTGCCTCCTCTCCTAACACCCTCACTAACACGTACTGTGCACTTCTCACCTGATCTTAGAACAGATTTAGCCCTTACTACATTACTTAGATCAATGTGTCTGTACTATACTGTACTGAAGCTTTAGACAGGCAACACGTGTGTAAAAGAGGCTTTGATTTGCTGAGTAAAGCAGAACAACTATGGCCTAAAATAAAAGCATCACTGACACTAAAAGTGAATATTTTCTGGGAATGTGGGTGAAAAGCACAAGAGATGTAACATGGGTTTTGAGGAAAGAGCCTCTGACTTGGCACAAATAAACAAATAAACGTCATCACTTTGTAACCAGAGGCATCTGTTTCAACCAGGTTTCCACTTTCAAGGAAGCTTTCACCATTTGTGAAAATAAAAAGCCTCAAATCCAGATGCTGCAAAAAATGATTGAAGAACGATATTTTAGCATTGCACAGGTAATAGAGGGATAAAACAAGTTTGCTTATCTAGCCTATATATGTTTTTAGAGGTATCCTGTATAAGTATGGCATTTCAAATGTTCTGTTGTGAGCCACTGAGTTTATGTAACCGAGAATGACAGCTTTGTTTGCACTCTTGACAAAGTCCAACGTGAAAGTGAGACAGTATCTCAAATGAAGCAATTTGTTTACATTAGAGTGGCAGCTTTTTTTAAGTGACGCTATCGCTTTTTGATTTTATTTAAAGTTATCATCTGTAACATTCAGAAACGTGTTATTAATGACAGCGGTGGCCATGAAGGGAACTATAGTCAGCATCCTATTGCTGGTACTCGTGTGTGCTTGCACTCTGTAGGAGGATATAAGAGAGGATCCTATGCATCGGCTCAAACAGTGATCTGACATATACCACGTTGATTGTGACTGGTTGCCATAGACACAATATAGGCTAATTACGCTGCCTCAATTAATTCTCGCTGTATGATGCATTGATTTATATGACACGTTAGCATGAGCTGGCCAGCCAACTTTATCAGTCTCTAGCTTTTACTGAGAGCAGTGTCAGCACAGCTAAATTTGCAGGATGATAACTTTAACAGTTAAGATGTGTTGCCACATTTGCAGAGTACAGACATAGGCTCAGTCCATTTCCATATACTAATGTTGAGCATAAATAGGCCCTAACAGTGCTGCCTGATAAAGTAATTGACACAAACAAAGTACTGCTCCATAGGGGTCAAAACCTCAACCAAGTTTCTAGATGGTTAAAGATGGTAAATTAATTTCTGTCCAAAATGAATAACTCAAATTATGGGTTTAAAGAGCTTAAAAGCTCGATTTAGATATTTGTATATTCATATAAGAATAATATTCTATCCTTTAAAGTCTAATCAATATATGGTAAATTTTGAGCATAAATACAATAAATACAAAACTATGAAGACTAGGGGAGAATGAACAGATCAAAGCGAGAAAGCAGAACACACCATTGTGCCATTTCAATAATGAAGCGCTGAATATTTCATATTTATGTGCATGGAATCTCTCCCTGTTCACTTAAATCCCAGAACCCTTTTTCAAAATGCAGTGAATACATGCATGGTCTTTGAAATATTCATTGTGTTGGTCAGGAGAACAGAGATGTGGGAAAGGAAAGTGCAGCCACTTGATTAAACTTGGAGTTTCTTACATCACACATCGACAGTGTCTCAGGAACAGCAATACTTAATGGACCAGTGACCTTCTCAGTGAAGCAGCTTGGAAAAATAGTTTCTTCTATTTTTCTTTCTGATAATAATCCCAACATAGCTCTGGATATAAAAAATGTAGGGTTTTTAACCTTTTTGTCACTGCATCATCATTGCAAATTACCTGAACACATCCATGCCCCAGCCGGCCACAGCCGTGAAGAACCGTGGGCCGAGGTCTCGGGCTGGGTTGAGGGGATAGCCGGAGTTCAGTCCCATGGCCACTCCGATGCCCAGGATGACCAAGCCGATGCACAGAGGCTCCATGCCTTTTGGGGCACCAATGTTCTTCTTGTCAGTGATGGCCAGGATGCACAGGACCAGAGCGCCAGTTGAGATGACCTTAAAAACAAAAGCTTCAGGATATTAGCATGAAAACACCTCTACCCTGTCATTTGGTCTAAGCCTATTATGAGGCTTCCCCTTTACCCTGGTTTCTGTCTGGATAAAGCAGTGTTTCTATATAGCTCCATAAAAAATCACTCCTGGGTGAGATGACCGTTACTCTTCGAGTTAATTATTAATGTTTCTAATAGTGTAGCTGCTTTGTTTACATCGGTTATGCTTGTAAACATGCAGAAATAATCGCTTTTCAAAAATATAATCACAAACTTAATGTACCTAAAATGTATATTATCAACAAAAAAAGAAAGAGAAACAACAGATTATCCTCATTGCCTTCATTAATACACTAACTGACATGTACACTCATGCAGATGGTGGTTATTCTTAGCATCGGAGCAGAATTGTTCATACATCAGCAAACAACTGTGTCCATTTATGCTTAGATTCATTCATGAATGCACAAAATGCACGCTCACATCGTCGTCTTTATATAGGCTCTTATGCATCTCTGTGCGCTCCAGTGACTTCCACTATACAAAGAATCATGATGGAAAAATCCCACCATCCCACTGATATCAATAATTCTGCAAAAAGGGGCAAAAACGCTCCAATGCTGAATATAAGATTCAAAACGAAAAAAGAAAAGAAAAATACTCTCATGTCATCAGGCAGTTTGTTTAAAGTGTATAAATTGTATAAATATCAAATGAAAACAAGTCTTAAGCCCCTACCTGATCCACAAACCCATTTAGGATGGAGAGATGTTTGGCAGGATAAGATGCAAAGATGTTGGCTGTGGCATTGGCACCAGTGACAAATAATTCTCCATCGCTATAGTCCATCAAAGCATCTGAGGAAAAGAACATACAAGAAAAATAAACAACTGTTTATTCCTTTTATTACTAAAAAAGCTTTTTTTATGTTAACAAATCATAAAAAAGACAGTATTCAAATATTGGGTGAATTCATAAGCAGGTTTACTAGATTATCTGAATTCTGACCTGGATATCCATGCTTTCTGAGACAGTTCATTCACACCTACCATAGTACAACCCATAGACGGCACAGGATCCAGTGAAAGCACCCAGGAACTGAGCCACCAGGTACACAGGGAACTTCTTCAGTGGCAGCTTCCCCAGGATCACCATGGCCAGAGAGACTGCAGGGTTCACGTGGCCTCCTACAACAATGGCGAGGAAACAGATGGACACAAGTAACAAAAAGCTTGATATACACCATCTTGTCATGCACGCAGTGGTCCTCAACAAGACCCCCAGATGTGTTCAATGATGTCAATATAGCTGCTGATTCTTGATTAACTGAATCAGTTGACAAAGAAAAAAAGTTGAAACATTTGTGTCCAAGCTCATTCGAAATTACTTAGCCAAGTTTTTTTTATTACAGTCAATATAAGTGGAGTTCAGTGGATTACACACTCTGTGACAGACTGATCATTTGGTGCTTAAATTCAAACCCTCAGATGTTCATTCAGTCAAACATCTCCATGAATTTCAAGACAAAGGGCACTGGGTTTTGGGGCCCTCAGAGTCGGCCTGTTTTCCTATATTCTACATTGTCTTAAAGAGGCGTGTGTGGACACATTCCAGCCAATTGTTTCTGGGCGGGGGTGGTAGTGTGGGGTCATTTATTTAACACTCTGGGATCTTGGCTTTGACCTCACTGTGGTCACACCACTGGGGGTATCAGCCATGCGCCCATTGTTAATCTCCCCGTCCTGTTCACAAACACTGTCCACGACAACCAGCCAGACCTGCCTATCTGAATTGCATCTGACATAATCTGCTTGAATCTGCTTAAGGCACACGTAGACGGCAGGTCATTAGAGTGACCATGATGTGTCACACTTACGGAACACTGTCATCTAAAATCTGAGACTACAAAGTGAAAACAATTGTTTTTTCTTCTCCTATGGGGCCATCCTGCCAGGCGAGCCTAGAAAGCCAGGCTTGTCACACCTGACCCCCCTCCTCTCCAGAGACCCATGCCCCAGTAAAGCTCATTAGTCCAATACCTATGATCATCTTCAGAGATGTCGTTGGACAGAAGCTTCCCACTGAGCTGTGGACCCCGGGGCTGAATGGCCCAGTCATGCAGCAAAAGCTCTCCATATATTACCCTCCGTGTCCTCAGGCTTTTTCTACTATTCCTCTGAAGCTTTACAACTCCTCTCATTAAACATCTCGCACAAGTTCCATTGGAACGTGGGTCAGAATAAAAGACCAAAACGTGACAAACAACAACAAAACCATGTGAAGGTTGTTTCCTTCAAACTCATCTTCCTCATGAATAATTTTCTAGTCTCAAAGACAAACCACATTAGCCCCTCAATCTTCTGAAGCACTAAAACACATACAGAAAGAATCATGCCATCATGGGACTGATTAGTTCAAATCTGATGCATCTTATTTGCCGTCTTTCTTCTATGAGAAGATCAACATCATTCTCATATTTGTCTGTTAAATATATATGGTTAGCTTAAGTTAGCTTCCCTCAGCTTTAAGAAAACTGAAGGAAAAGGCTAACCTGAAGCTGTCCAGAGGTGACACTTGGGCAGTAAAACAATACCAATAGTTATCGTAATATAATTTTCATCAATAACAATATAACAAAGGTTCAATATACATCTATATAATGCTTATTCATCGTGCAAGCAAAGTGAGGAGGTAAAACACATATTTCATCAACCTCCGATTTGTAAAATGTTTTGCTGTTGATCAAGTGTTTGTCTCTGCTCATACAAGAGTATAAAAACCACCACCTTCACTCAGGAGCAAAAATCCATCTTCAAATTTAACTGAAAAAATAACATTGGTCACATGATCCAGCTATCTATTCATCCAAGATCTGAAGTGCTACAACAACAATTTGGCATTTTTATCTGCTGTACTATTTCTTGCCTGGGACCAGTAACATTTGCATTTATTGCAGTTGCCTGGTAACTGCCTAAAGGAAAGAAAAAGTCTGACACACCACCCTCGTAAAAAGATCGATTTTACACTGGTTTGTGCACAGATAAAAAAGAAAATACATAAAATGTTAATTAGTGAGCTAAATGTACTGGTGGGTGGATCTTGTTGCCGTGAAACCACAAGGTAGCAGTTGCCCCATGTTCCCAAATATCAAACTATACCTTCCAGCAGGTATTATGCAATCAGACATCACAACATTTAAACGATCTCTTCTGTCTGTTTCTGATGATTATTTTCCCGTCCCAAATATGAAGGAAATGACCATAAAGACAACTTGTGGAGTCTGTACAATGTAGCCCTTGACGTGCTGAATCCCTCAATTACTGTTTAATGGACAGTCAACATGAGAAGCACTGTGACATTCAACAACTCTTCCCTCGTATCCATATCACTGCTGGCAAACTGCAGCAGGCTCTTCTTACTATAATCCTGGAGGAATGCCGCAGATAAAGTCCCATTTGGACACAATATCTCCACACACACACACACCAACCACTCTTATACTACAAATCAATCAATTAAATAATAGCTATAAATTGTTTACTCTCCAATAAAAAAGTATCCATCAGTATCAGTGATTCTTGCCTTCAGCACCATAATGCTCCCCATTATGTAACATTGTTTGTCCATAACAGAGGTCTACGCTGCTCTTCACAGGCCATTACTTTATCTAGATGAGTAAGCTAATGCAATGATGACAATGACCCGAAATAAAAATCGGCATGATACTTTTCTTTTCTGCAGATTTTTTTCTCTCTCTGTGTGAATATTCCAGAAGATGGCAAAAATAACAGTGACACAGAGTAACTTGGTGGACAAAACGGATTGTTGTGCTGTGAGGGCACAGAGAGAGACAGACATCCACGACCAAAGATCGCATCTCCGACACAGGACGCACACTGACCTCTGTTATCAGCATGTGTCTGCAGCGAATTCCTGCTGCCTGAAATATTAAATGACTGTGAGCTGGGCTTGTTTTTCTTTCACTCCGAACCAGGGAGAGCTGTGGAAACTGCTGAACTGACCAGAAACCAACTTACCAACAAAATAGCACTAGTGTCTAAAAGTTTGCAGACAGAGCTGCAGTAATTAGTCGATTATTTGTGTGTGGAATTAACAGAGAATTAATCAGCAACAGTTTTAATGGTCTTCTTTTCTGTCAAGCAAAAATATCAAACATCCTTATAGCTTATTTATTACTCTGTATTCTATTCATTATCAGTGTGAACTAAACGTGTTTGGGTTTAATGATGTGTGGTCTGGCATTTTTCGAATTTTATTTCAATGCTTGAATGATACTGAAACATATAGATAGTTGCCTCTGAACTAAGATGTGGATATTTTGTGATCACTCGGCTGTTACCTGACACTCCTCCTGCCATGAAGACGGCCATCATGACTCCCAGAGTGAAGCCTATGTGGATGGTCAAGGGCTCCCCGAGAGCCCCTTTACTGAGCACCGCCTGGGCCACTGAACCACATCCAAAGAGCTGGGACACAGACAAAAAGAAAAAGAAAAAAACCCCACAAAGGATTGAGGAGGAAAGAGCCATTGTTTTTAATTATTCCAATTATACCCACCATTAACACTAGCCCTCTTGTCCAGCAACAGCCTCTGACTGCCACAGACAATTTGTCCAACTTGAAAAATAATTAATCCCCCCATTTATTAGGTAAAAAGGAAGAAGCAATTTAGAGATGAGAGCAGTCATCCAAGAGTAAAAAGGGCTGCATCCCTCCTCTGATGTGGCAGGTGGGGATCATGGAAACCCAATAACTGTGAAACAGAGACATCTCTCACAAGAAAACAGAGAAAAAAAAGACACTGCTCTGAGGATTATTTTTTGTTTACTCTTATTCCTCTAATGAGCTCAACTGAGAGGAAATGACTTAATGCATTTACAACAACCCAGTTCTGGTTTAACAGTTCACTTTTGGATGGGGAATAAAGACGAGTCACACCTTGTTATGGTTCCTGCAGCTCTCTGACATGTGAGCCCATTAAAGAGGGACTTATTTCTGCTAATAGAGACATATGAGAGACAGCAGTCGGAGCCCCCAGGAGACCCGGTTTGACACCTTATTAGCATAGTGGTTCCCAGCCTCAGAGCGGCTGTGGGAGCTGGGTGACAGGTGCAGAGGGAGGTACTCACTATCAGGACAAATGTCCCCAGAAACTCCGCCAGGAACTCCTTGAAGATGTCCTTCCTCAGGCCAAGCCTCTCCCTCAGCCTCCTCTTGTTCTCGCTATCCATTGTTGTTGTTGTTGTTGTTGTTGTTGTTGTTGTCTGGATCTCCTTGATGTCCTTCCTCCGACCAGAACAAACAGCTAACCTCTACTCTCTCTGGGTGACAGTCGGTTGCCGCCTCCCTGCTCGGCAGCGCGTTAAGCTCTCTGCGACCGTTTCCCTCTCTGACCACCAGGGGTCAACTTCCCATCACATATTCAAAGGACCACAGCTGCTGTAACGTGTTTGTTTCAAATCTACTTATTCTTTCTTCTTTATTTTGGAGAAGGCCCCTTTGATGACATAAAACAGGAGTCCTCTGTGATACTAAATATTTGCCTTGAATGTATCAAAGGAGCCTTCTTCATTTAGGAGAGCTGGATTCCAAGACACACCCACAACTCTATCTTGATCCTGTCGAACAAAGTATAGGTCCTCAGCACCAGAGATTTCAGACCCAGAATCAAGACCAAGAATTGCCTCCTCATCTTCCTCCTCAGTTTCCTCATCCAGCATATTTATGAACTTGTCAACCATGAATCTGAAATATTTTTGACCAGCCGTACTAACACTCTGGATTAAGAAAATCAAAAGCATATTTTCAAAAGCATATCAATCAGTCTAATAAGTGTATACTGTTATCGTTCAAGTTTTAATTTGTTGATCTAGCTATAGTTAGCTAGCCAGAAAAGAAGCTAGCTAGCTAACAGCTAGTGAGTACTGTACACATTTCTCTTTATCACTAGTAATGGATTGTAAAGTAAGACTTACATGCATCAGATGTGCAAAAGCAGCTGTGTGAAATGAATGGTAGGTGTTCCCTAGTGAATAATTACTGTATATGTGTTTAAAAGTGATATAGAAATACAAAATAATTTTGTTAATAAAGTAAGGAGGTCAGATCCAGAGCAAAACCACACATTTTTCTTCCATATATCATCCACACAAAAAGATTTGAGAGAAGACAATAATTTCACCTAAAAGTGAAATTATGGACATATACCTACATCTGGGTTTGTTTGTCATTATTGTTGATTACATAACAATATGAAAATATTTATAACTCTTAATATTCACCTGCACAGATCATTGATCACATTCTCGTTTTCAATGAAAATTACCAGAGATCATATATTTCAGGTGAGAAATCTCACTTTTGTTTGTGTCAGGTTTGAAAGTTTGTGATTATTTTAAATTCATAAAAATTAACTCTTAAGTAGTGTGTGTGTGTGTGTGTGTGTGTGTGTGTGTGTGTGTGTGTGTGTGTGTGTGAGTGTGTGTGAGCGAAAGAGAGCAGTTTTGACTGCCAAGTATGTCTTGTTCTGTCAAAATAAAAGACACAAACAGTGGAACATTAATATACATTGTAACATAATCAACTTAGTGCCATCTCCATTTGTTCACTTGTTTATTTCTTTGAAATAAAAAAAATATTCTTATCACAATAAAAGATCCAAACAGTGGCACACAGATTAAAATCAGTTAATTCTGTTATATTTATAGATTGTAACATGAATAACTTAGTGCCATCTCAATTTGCTCACTTGTTTATGTATTGTTTTTTATAAATAACATTTTCAAATGGTAAATGTGAATATTTGATTGTCTTTAATATTGTATTTGAGCGTTGGCAACACATGTCATTCCAATAAAGCTTATTAAAATGAAAACCTTTAAAGACTCAAACAGGCACAAATTAAAAGGTTATATCTGCTATTGTAACATGATCAACGTAATACCACCATCTCCACTGTCTTATTGGATTTTTTACTTTCATATTATGAATTTAAACATGTTTCTTTGGTTGCCTTTAATATTGTATCGTGCTCTGGCGTCACATATCACAGTCATAACATCTAAAAAATGATTCAAATTGCAACAGGGCCATCGAGTCAGAGGAGTCTGTGCCCACATCCTCCAACAGGGGGCGCTCGGTGTATGCACTTTGAACGCGGCCGCCTGCTGCAGTTTGTCACATCGCGGTGCGCCCGGCCCCGGTGCGTCTTATCTTCCGTTCGCTGGGCTCTGTGAAACGGTGAGGCGACAGGCCCGAGGACGGGATGTTTTCACTGCATTCATCAATGTCAGCGCTGCGCTGCTTTGATGTGAACCAGACACTTGGAGAGTGTCGCCCATGCTGTGAAGAGAGGCCGATGTGCTGATGGAGAGAAAGCATCCTCCGGGGATTTGCAAATGATGGGGCCCGCATCTGTCTCCTCGCTCCTTTGTCCTGTCAAGGGGCTCAGATTATGAGATCTAACATTTAAAGGGCCCGGAATGATCAATAAACCTGAGCTTGAATAAAACTATTTAACTCTGGATGCATCACAAATAAACTCCTGCAGGCAGCCAGTGGTTTCGTGAATGGGGATGTGTGTGTGTGTTGTGGCTGTGCTCTAATTCCCTCATCTAGGTTTCTGAGACAGGCTCTCTCAAGGCTAATTGGCGGATGTGTATTGGGGGTGTTTGAAGCAGGCGCTGGAAGGAATTATCACCTGCAGGACAAATCTTTGCCAACAACACCACAGCAAGTAGCTGCAAAGCCCGCAGCCCGCATTTGCATCACATCTTAGAGCGTGGGGAGACTGTGTTCGGCAAATAAAGAGCGCAGGGGTGATGGTGAGCGCAGGGAAGCAGTTTGACACCTTTATGTCACTTAGGAAATAGTTAATGATGCTGCAAGAATGTGAGCTGATTTATTCAATGAAGTTTGCTTTTAAGTGTCTGTGTGAGAGAGGTTGCTAAAGCGGCGGTTTCCAAGGTTAAACAAATGAAAGTGTCAGGACAAGTCTGCAAAGGGCTCAAGAAGAAATGGGAACTTTTTGGGAAATGCATGAAAGTTGGGGTAAACTCTGCAGAGGAAGATCATGTGAGGGAAAAGCTCCAGAAGCTGCTCAATGGACTCAATGGCAAAATGGATAGACTATTTTTGTTTCACTATCACTACAGGCCTACTCTCTGGAACTGTGCTTTGTTTAACTCATAAACACTTCTGCAAAATGGGCCCTTTGTTATTTGTACTTGGACTTAGAGTGAAAGTAGAAAATCTAATAAACCTGCTGGATTATATCACTTTTATGGCGTTTTATACTAACTTATATTATTTTATACTAATTTAACTTCATAGTGAAAGAAGACCATCTTGATTTACCTAAAGAGTTTGGAGGCATATTGATAGATTTGGTTTGTATTTTCCACTGCAACTTTTTATACACTAATGCAAAATGGATCATGTGTTAGTCTATACTTGAAGCCAAATAGAGGAAAGTAGAAACCAAATCTTCATGCTGAATTATTATTGTTGTATACGTTGTAGCAGTTGGGCTCAGATAATATACCATTTATACAATCAACACTTGCAAACTCCTTTGGTGAATCAATATGTTGTGATAATGTAATTTTATTAGCGTAGAAAGCTAATAATATACACAACAATAATCATTTCACATTGTGGCAACTTATAAGCATTGCTACAAAAAAGGTCCTGTGTTATAAATCCGATATACTCTATACTACAAATGAGGCAGCAAATCCAATTGTTATTGTTAAATATGTTATTGATGCTGTTGAGTTCACATCATATGGGATTTAGACATGATGACCAGAGTCTTATGAAGACCCTGGACGTTGGTGATGATCTTGTGAGCAGATGAGAAGTGTATTTGTATGTATGGATGTGCAAATATGAATATGTCTACATGTGCTCATGTATAAGTTCCTGCTTGTGCACCCTGTGTTTATCACAGTTTTAATCTACTACTTTTTTAAGCAGTATTTATTTTAGGTGTGTATGTCTAAGTACATGTTCCATGATCAACCACCGGTTTATGTGTTAGAAAACTAAGCTATTGAGCTGTGTCATTCATGCTACTGGAAATACTTTAATAAGACTACCTAGGATGAGTTAGTATAAACAGTTATAATACGTAACAACAAGTTTTGGTTTCTCTTCTGCGTTGTTCAACCTCTACTGGGAGCCACATGTGGGAAATATAAATAACAAGTGGATTTGTTGTTTGTTGGGGTCAGTTTGTATACCTGTGATCCATGATGAACACTTGTGAACTGAGTCAGTGTGGTGGGTTTAGGTTGTTAGCAGTGAAATGTGTTCAACTGGGAGTTAGTGCAGAGAGCCAGTCAGCTGTTGGTTGTAGTGGAAGAAAGTGGGGAGTGCATGGGGAGTGGGAGGTGGGTGGGGTGGACGTGTTTCTCCTCCTCAACACGCAAAGGCTGAGGTCGTTTATGTAAATGCGTGAATTTAATTTCCAAAGAGGACGGCCCTGGTTCTCCCCTTTCTGCCCAATGAGAGCGGAGCGCGGCCGACACCTGGCTATAAACCCAGGAAGGAGACCGAAGTCCTGATCAGAAATCTGCAGGAAGGTCCCAGCAGCGCGTCGCAGCAGGCTCCAGAGAGAGAGAGAGAGAGGGACAGAGAGAGGGACAGAGATAGACAGAGAGACGGACGTGATGACTTCCAGTAAGATCGAGATCCCCGGAGAGGTGAAGAGCGACCCCGCCGCTCTCATGGCATCCCTCCAGCTGATGCCCTCACCGGTGCCCAACCCGGAGATCAAGTACACCAAGGTCTGTTTGCCTCCACGCACCGCGCGTCCTCTGCGCGTAAACACTCCACTTCTCCTCCTCCTCCTCCTCCTCCTCCTCTTCCTCGCAGATGTCTCATGTACTTTCAGCCAGAGCTTCTAAACATGTCAGAACAAAACTTTTTTGGTATTTATTATTATATTATTATTTGTTCCTTCTTTACTGTGAGAGCAGCTGACGTTTCCGTGTCAGACCGAGCAGCTCTCCCAGGTCTGGAGCTGATAAATCCAAACTTAAGCCTGGACGTCCGGCTCAGATAAGCGGAACACTGCGCGGTTTGAGGTGTTTCTGCGTCCACGTGTTCGCTGTAGATCATCATTAATTTATCAATAAGTGCTGAGAAAAGTTTTAAACACGGGGAGCAGACCAAATACAGACTATAACATATTTTAGAAGTTATTATTATTGTTCGCCTCCTCGCTTGACTTGATTTAAAAACGAGTTTATTGCTTAAAACTATTTAGTGTATTCTTGCGTTTAAAGATGAGTCATTGCGTCCCCACTTAGCCTTGATATTAAAATAAAATCCGCTTTTTATTTCCCATATACTGTAGTTTGTGCAAATTCTTTAAAATAAATATTTATATTTAAAATATTTATATATTTTTGGGGGGAGTATAGAGGAAATAATGTATTAATAAAGGATAGTGGCATAGTTTTAGTGTGTTTTTAGAAATAAATGGAGCATGGCTGTTTTTAAAATCAAATTTTAACTATTTATATTTGTTCTGCATTGAAGTAGCTTACAGCCGGTCACTGTGTGTGTAATTAAAAGCCATTTGATAAAACTTTTCAATTAAAATCTCCTTAATGGTATTTATAGAGCTTTATTACAGGGGCACACATGTACAATTGAAATATTGCAGCCAAGTTTTTTTCATTTTCCCATTAGGATTGTAAAATGTTGCTAAATTCTTGTGGTATCCAGCCCTTAGTTTAAAAAATAATTAATTGATTTTCTGTAATTTAGTCATATCAGGTATCAGTGGAAAAAGCCAGATCAAATACAACCTGAAAATATATTTCTTTTTAATGATATTTGTGATCACAGCACTTTTAGACAGTGTGACAACACACACATAAATACACACAGTCAGGCATAGTGTCATTATTATAATATAAACACAACGTTTATCTAGTGAATAAACTGTTTGGAATTCAATAGGATGTTGTCAAGTTAAAAAAAAAAGTGTTATCAGAGCAGTTATTGGAGTCGCTCTGCAGCCTGATGTGTGTGGGTGGGGTGGGGGGGTGGGGGGGTGGGGTTGTAGAAAACAGCTGGACAAAGAGTCAAACAAAGAACTTTATTTGAGCCATGAAAGTTATCATGTCGCAGATTAAAAAAATCTGTTGTCTGAGAGATTTTAATTAAAACATCTGGTCTTAACTCAGGAGGTTGTATGTAAAACCTCTAATCTATAGTGAAATGCTTTCACTGTTTATTGCCATGATAAGTAAGTAGCAGTTAACACTGTGGTGTGAGGGAAGCAATAATTAATCTGTCAATCTCACAATATTAGTTCCTGATTTTAAACCCTGTGTTTTAAATGTGAGACTTCGACATACACTTATCTAAAATAGCACACATACAAAGTGCTTTGCCTCTGCTTGTTTTACTTCTTTTTATTAGCACACTTTGAAGTAAACTTACATCATTAGTTTGTGTGGTATTTTTAGTTTGAGGTGTCATCATCGCTCCTGAAAGTGTCTGTTAGCTGCAGGACAAGTGTTTTTATGACTGTGAGATTAAAGGGCACGTCTCATAGAGGACAGATTAATGATAGTGTGGTGTAAGTTCATCCAGTGCTATCATTGCTGTGTGTTAACACATACCTCAGTGTTTTAAGTGCAAAGGGCACGCCGCTGTTGCACTGGAGAGAGGACGGTCGGCTCCACAAGCTTTCCATTCCCTCAGTGCAGAGTGCTGGTTAAACGGGTGGACACAGGGTTGTACAGGAGAGGAAATTTAGGGAGCGACGTGGTGAATTAACCCCCAGGAATTTGGATCATCCAGTCCCTGTTGGTTTGGTGGACATAGGGGGCAGAAGGGCCCTGATTTATGGGCACCCCTGGCGTGGGCTCTCCTCACACCCTGTTCCTGTTCTCCACCCCACTGACTGCAAGGGAAACAGCCAACACTGTTCACTGGCCTACAGGGCGTGTGGATGGAGCTGCAAGCGTCTACACGCGCATTTTACTCCAACATTGTTTTTTTATACTAACATACGTTAAATTTTAATATAATATGAATGGGATGTTAAGCTTTTTCCAACGTTTATAAAAAACTCAGTTATTAACCCTACACTACAATTTTTTGGTGTTTTGCAATGCAAAGATTACATTGTAGCGACCCTGGAAACAGAGATATGGCTGATACAGTATCTTATAAGTATCTCAACACGTTTGCTTCTATAACAGCAAAGCATGTGATAAAATATATTATTGCCCCTTGCCCTTTTCACCGAGTCATGAACTGCTCACCTGTCAAAGACACATTGCATGATTGCATCAGTGAACGCTTTATCCTCCTTCTTTTGTGCATCTGCATAAATTGAAGTTCTGCTTATTGTTCGTGGCTTTCATATACACACTTTCTCTTGTAGCTAAAACCATGAGAGTTTTCTCCTTATTCTCCATCCACACTTGTATCCACGGAAGCCGCGGGCGGGTTACCGGGTAGAAACTGGCAGAAGTTAGCCATTAAAAAGAGAGCCAGTAGCTATTTATTAATGGTTTTCACTTGTGGTAGAAGTGGAGATTATATCTGTTCTGTGAATAGTCAAGGAGAAAGTTTCTTTTTCAGCGGCTGATCCCTCGGGCCTCTGTGTTCTTTTTTACACTTTCCTGTGATAATGACTTTATAGAAGAAGCCACTCAGTGGGGTGAAATGAATCAAGAAAAGAAATGAAAGCATGGCTTTGTCGCTTTGCTTTGAAAGAACATTTTTTTCTTGTGTAAAGTGAGAACATATCCTGCCCTTTATCTTGATGAAATATAACCTGTTATTGACAAATTTGGAGAATCGTTTGTGCTAACCCATAAGAAAGAAGAATGGCACTTAGTATAGCACATACCTCAGCCAATGCCAAACCCACACCTCTTGAAACCACATTTACATTCACTAGATCTAGATCTTTTTTTTACCACATTGCACACACTCATAAATATTAGTCCTCTAAACATGTCTGATTTTTTTTCATCTAGATCCATGAATTATTCTCTTAGAAATCAACAAAAATGCCTTATGTTGCAATGTCTAAAAAAAAAAGAAATTGACTGGATCTGCTCCCTGATCCAAAATGTAGTTTTCTTGGTAATCCGCCCAGTACCTTTAACATCATCCTACTAGCTCAAAGACAAACCAATAAACGAATGCAGACGAAAACATAGACTCCTTGGCGGAGGTAGAAATATGTATTTTTAAAACGTGTCTTATTGTTCAAATTAGTCTTTATTGTAGTTCCAATACAGGAATAACAGAAAATATAGAGGTAACAAGACTCAGGAATGAGATTCAGTGGCCTTGTTAATTGTCTGAGTTACACATCTCTCAATAATCAACAGTTGTAAATTTCCTTTGTTGCTTTTGCTCACTGTGGCGTTAATGCACCCTCTCCATAGGAACCTGTGCAGAAGCTGTCTCCCAAAGACCTGTGTATTTGTAGAGCGGTCTTTGCAGAGACATCTACACAGTGTGGATGAATAAGAGGCTCCATCAATCTGTCACTGATTGAGATAGTACAGATGGAGGCTTGGGGCTCCCCGATGCTAGGTGCTGTCCGCCGGGGTGTAAATTATGACCCTGTCTCACTGTGTGGGTTAGTGGCCCTGCCTTGCCAGAGCCTGACCTGCAGTTCTGGAGTTTTTCACTTCAAAACCACCATCTTACTGCGATCAAGATCAAACAGAGCCAAAGTTAGGGGATACTGTGCAACTAAATGATTTATCGCAACGAGCACAGCGAGAAACCCAGCCCCCCCCCCCACCCCCAACCCTACCCTGACCCCCACCCCCTTCTCCGTGCCTTTGCTTACACAATCACCCTGTTCACACACGCACACACACACTCTAGAACTACCTCTCTTTGATTGTGACAGGGCAAGTGTGCACTACCATTAATGTGTCCATTGGTGTGAAAAGCCTACCTGTGCAGCGAGTGTAAATTATCATTTTACTAGACACGTCAACATCGTGTCCCCCATCCCTTAATCACTGCTTAAGGAAGAGCAGTGACAGCGAGGTTACCCTGTTAACTTCCCATAGCTTCAGTCTGCAGCCCTCTTGACAAGGAACGTGTAAATCCTTATGGGGTCATTATGAAAAACACTTGGCTTCATAAATCTGTTGGAATAGGCCCTTTCTCCATGTGAGCGTCGGACACAGCAGAGACACAAGTCTTCCTCGAGACGTTTATTTGTCTGCGGAGAAGCGTCACATTTCTTTAAAAATGACTTCCTCTTCGTCCACTGATCCCACGAGTGAAACGATGTAAAATGTTTTCTTTAAACATTTCCTTGACCTGAGATTTAAAGAATGGTTAAATACACAGGAAACCCATCAAACCTCAGATGTTCAAAGGAGAAAGAAAAAAAATGTAGCGAGGAGGAGATGATTCATGAAAATGAAACTGCATGGAGCCGTTGTCTTTTTGCTCTTGCTTTCATTAAGATTGAAGATTAAGCACTAATATATTTTGTGTAATAATATCTTTATGTTGAGTGATAACCTTTCTGGCATGTTTGGGAGAGGAGACTAAATTCTGGATAAATTACTGACATGCCAATTTATTGGATAAGAATCTGCTTCGAAGGTTTGTTTTCAACTTTAAAAAAGATCAAATCTAACAACCTCTTTTTTGAGTTTTGAATTTGGTACTAATAACAAAAAAAGTGAACAAAGTCAGGACGGACAACTTCAACAGCTCGCCCACACACCCTGACGAAACTAAGACGTTTGCCGTGTCAGTGACAGCCAGGTCGCCCTCGCCAAACCCGAGAGCGCAGGGTGGCATTGTCTGTGGGTGTGTGAGGGAAAACATGAAGGCTCCATGGTTTCAGACATGTGGGGAGGAGTAGGAGAAGGGGAAAAAAAACCCCACCAGCTGGTCTCCACTTTCACATGCTCTCCACTCACTTGTAACAGTAGTAATTATAAGACTTTTGAAACCCATCCAGAAACAGAGAGGAAATAGAGGTCCTGTGATAGAGGAGGATATGAAACTTCCTGTGCAGTCGAGTGTTGCAGGTGCCCGGTTAGGATTCATGTGGCTGTGGAATTTTGGCGCGTTGTGCATAAACACGCACACACATACATATCTATATATATATATATATATATATATATATATATATATATATATATATATTATATATACACATCTATAAACCCAAATACACCCCCAACTGCCCCCTCACACCAACCCACGCCACATCTCCTCCTGTCCTCCTCCCTCGCACCCCCCTTTTTAAAAAAACACACAAGAACTGAGCAGCATTACATATTCCGTCAGCCGCTAGCGACTGAGCTGTGAGAAGAAGCAAAGAGCCAAACAGATGTTTTGTTGGCTGCAGAAACTATTTTGGCATTTCTTACTTCCCATTACAGTTCATTCCTACAAAATGAATTCTCACCAAAAAAAAAAGAAGAAATAACGCAAAGTTCTGCTAATATGAAAAAATGCAGGACCATAACATCATCATCATATTTTTCGAGGTGCAAGGCGAACAAATAGCTGTTTTCTTACATAATACATCAACGTTGTGTAATAGATGAATAATTAGCAAGCAGACACACAATTACATCTGATTTGAATCATGCTATCAAACCAACAAACAAACTTTGAAACATGTTTGTTTACATAATGTCTCATCTTTTCATTATCCCCATGGCTACGCCGTCTCTGGAGGATGTGATGGACAGCTTATGCAGAAAAGCATGGGAGTTGCTAAATGTTTGCAGCTGCCCTGTGGGCCATGCACAAAGTCCTGACCGGCAGGCTTACTGCTTAGCTCTGATCCACATCAGGCCTCCTCATTATATGTCAGGCGTCACATGTAGAGCTTTTTTGTCCGTTTTAATGATTGTTTGTTTTTCATGATTTCAGCTGTACAAAATGTTAGAACTTAAAAGTTGTAGTTCATTTGTCATCACCACAAAAGCCGAAACCTGTTTATTTTGAAAATGCTGTCATCATCTCTGAAGCCTCTGGATACCAAGTTAATTCTATGAACTCGCTGGCGGCACAGATCTTTATAAACACAAAACCATCCTGTGAAGTGATAGTAACGACCCCGCAGGGAATGGGAAAGAAAACACTATTTGTCATTTGAAAATGTGCACCCATGCACTTGTTTTTCCATTCTTGTGTTCCTAAAAGCAATTTTAAGAAACCTTGAGGGTTGATTTACAACGCGGGCCTGTCATCTTAATCAAGTCTCTCAATGGAACGAGACAAAGGTCTAACACCAGTCCAGGCCCGGAGAGAGGGCCGAGCCAAACGGCGGCTGACAGTTGTCCTTTTCTGGCTGTGATTTAGGTGGCGGCCTGCTCCACTGTTCTCGCGCTTCATCCGTTCTCCTTCAGCAGCGTCCTGTGAGAGGGGTTACGCCATGCATAAAGCAACCCATGGTCTGCATTCTTGCTCAGACTGTTGAGGCTGTCAGGGGGCTCCTCTGATTTAGGGCGCCTCACTTCAGTGGCCCCTATAAATTTAAAAGCTAATTCAGTGCTCTACAGGACTTTCTGTTTTTGTAGCTGGCCCTCTGCTCCTTATCATTACTGACAATTTTATGAAGTGCTCTTAATGAGCGGCAGATTAAAGGTGGCCTCTGATGGAAGGCGCCTGAGAATACCAGGCTGGTAGAGAAGGGAAACCACTCTGGCCTGTCTCTATCTGTGCATGTGTGTGTGTTGTGGGGGGATGTTTTTTCTTGTTTTTTGAGGTACTAGCACAAAGGAACCGTAGAGGAAGGAGTCCGTTAGCGCATGGTTGTGCAGGGTGGTACACACAGATACTGATCACCCCCACATCTGCATGTGAGTTATTCATTCGCAGAGCCCACGTTATGAGCTCCAGAGCCGTGGGAATGAAGCGGAGGAGACGGGCAGAGTCATGTGCTCGCTGTGGCTCCGGAGGTTTTCAGACTCCCTGGCATTTTATACCAACCCGAAAGTAAACACAGCTAACAGTTTACAGCCAATTAAATAGTACTTAGAGCCCCGCGTTTATTGAGGTAAACATGTTGGAGAGTTTAGGGAGGCTGAGGCCAGTGGGATACTTGAACCCTGCTCTCAGGTTTGCTCTCAGTGTGTCTCAGCTCTTCTCAAGTAGAAGCCCGGTAAGAGCATATGTATACACAGAGGGATTTGTGCCAGCAGATGTTCTCCTTGCACTCTATTTATCAGAGCGACTGACAGCCATTAAAAACAGTGTGTGAGTTGTCTGCCTAATGGATCTAAACATGTCAGCAATAAAGGAGGCTTTTTTGGGGGGGACTTAACTTGCGTAAGATGGAGTTGGGATCTGAAATCACACAAGCATTTTGTTCCTCTTTTCATCGGCTTACATGAAGGCTTTCTGCGTATCTCACCGACATAATTCTCAGATGGTGATCGTGCAAACATTTAGTTCCCTTTTTTGGTCTCAGTGGACGGTGGACGTGTCCTGTTTGGAATCCCAGGCGGTTGTTTAACGGAAGACTTGCTTTAACGCATCACAGAAACCAAGTGCGGCACGTGTTTTATGATCTCGTAAACGAGCAGTGATGTTGTGGAACGTGTGTCTGTATGCTGGGGGTGGGAAGGTGGGTGGGTGAGTGGAGGGGCTCTGCTGGCTGATAGGGATTTATCTGCTCCCATTCCCCCCTCCACCACCATCCACCCACCCCCTTTGTCTGGATGGTGGAGCACTCCCCAGAGAGCAATGCTGGACATGCAGGAATCTGTGTCCAGATTTCCAGAGATTCTCCCATATCCCTTACACAAGAGCCTGGACGTGCTGGGGCTGCTGCCTGCAGAGCTGTTAGTCTTTCACAGCCTCAACTACAAGCACAAGACTGCAGCCAACATGTTGCAATGAATCTTTGACCTAACATCAATATTTAGATGTAAAAAAGCGAGTACATTTTCTTTATCTCATTCAAGCATGTTTGCAAATGTAAGGTTTTAATCATCCATGTGAGCATTTAGTTTGTGTAATGAATCGTGACTTTTAATTTCTTCTACGCAGGTTATCTTTGACTAAAATACTAAAATCTGCCATTTTTCTGATGCAGATTTTTATCAACAACGAGTGGCATGACTCTGTTAGTGGGAAGGTCTTTCCTCTCTGCAACCCAGCTACTGGAGAGCAGATCTGTGAGGTCCAGGAAGCAGAGAAGGTAAATACAGCACAACATTCACTGTAGTTTTTCAGTGAAAACAATGTGGTCTTGAATTACTGAAATCATTAGCTTAAGTAAAAGGTAATATCCTATTTCCAACACTTGAATTGTAGTATTTGCATCAAAATACTCTCGAAGTACTGGTCAGTGTGTTATTATTATATTATTGGATAATTGTAATTTATGCATGATTATATGATCGGTTCTCTGATGTTGTAGTAAGTCTTTTTATACAAAGACAAAATCTGAAAAAGTAGCTTTAGTAATTAAATACATGCAGTGAGTAGAATATGTTCCTCTGAAATGTGATGTAGTCAGAAGTAGAATTGTGTTGATATTAACTGCTTTAGGAAAATCCACTCACTTATTTTTTCACTGCTGGATACTTTGACAATGAAAAGCAGAGTTTCAGTTTCAGTTTCAGTTTTACGTACAACTTAACATATTGTTTTTACACAGGAGTAAACTATTAGGGATTTAGAAAAGCAGAAGTGTGTTAAGGGATCAGGCTTTTTGATTTCAGTAACTTTGAGCAGAAAAGAACAACAGATAATATTCTGGTATTATAATGTCATTAAAAGCCCGATTTCACGAGGAAGCACAAACAAACACCTGTTTGATAACTTGTGTGTTTCCCTCTTGTGTCATAGGCAGATGTTGATAAAGCGGTGCAGGCGGCTCGACTCGCTTTTTCTTTGGGCTCCTGTATGGCGAAGGATGGACGCATCTGAGAGAGGTCGTCTGCTGGCCAAACTGGCCGACCTGGTGGAGAGAGACAGTGTTTATCTCGCAGTAAGTTAACTTAGCATTGGAATTTATCTGAATCAATTATTGTTAAGTTTTTTTAGTGTAGAGAAGATATTTCCCACATGGATATAACAGTTAATCCTCTGATTATTACCCTCTTTACGTAATTATTTATAACAGCGCTGTGGCTGCCTATAAAACCGGTTTCCTTTGCTTTCCTTGTTAAAAACGCATTTTAACGTCTTCTGTCGAGCCCTTTGAGTTACATCTGTGTTTAAAAATACAAATAAACTCTGCTCTGCCTTAAAGAGAACATATAACTGTAACTTAGGGGCTGTATTTGTAGTTTAGTGTTATCTTAGTGTCTCATTTCGCCCATGGGAGTGTGTAAAGGCTGGAGCAGAATGGAATTATGCAAGGATCACAAGGTTATATCACATATTTCTCAAACGTCTCCCCCGTCTCTTTTCAGACCATTGAGTCACTGAACAGTGGGAAGCCTTTCCTGCCCACCCTGTTTGTGGACCTCCAAGGAACCATAAAGACACTGAGATACTTCGCTGGATATGCAGACAAGATCCATGGCACTACCATTCCTATGGGTAAGATCCCTGATTGAGCTCTGCAGCCGAGTTGAAATGGACTAAAGATTGGTGATGAGAACAAAGATGAAAAAAGACGTTTCATTTATGAAGAATCCCCGGCACGTCATCGGGGCTGTGTATCAAACCACAGTACTTACTTTGTTTTCTCTAAGTGAAACAGACAAGCACCAAACGATGGATGCTTGGTTGGATTCTCAGTTTTATTTACTCATTCAGTAATCAGATGTGGCTTGATGAACCATTGTTTTGTTAAATGAGGGTAACTGTTCATGTAAAACTCATATAGACGGATGAAACACAACACTGACGTATTTTCCTCTTTTAAGTTAATAGGATCCAGCTCTTACAGAGTCAAATTAACATTCATTTGGTGTTGTTATGTTGCATTTCTCAACAACTAGTCCAGTATACACCTTCTTTTAGCTCTGTTTTGGTTTCCACCAACTCCTGATGGACACATCTGGCTCTTTAGCTGCTGAATGATGTTGTATTAAGATCACAGCCTGGACGTTGATCTTTCAGTCTGGGCTTTGAGGGCTTTTTAGTACAGTTACTTGCTGTTTGCTTGTTAAGAACAAAAACTGTTAAAGGAGTAAGAGTAAATCAAAAGATGTTGGAAGATGCTGAACTGCTTATTTGATCAGTTCTGTTTGTTCACAATGAGAATTATTATGTTCTCAACTGCTTAAGACATTTAAGTATTATATTTAAAAACCTTTTAAATTTTAATCTTAATGTAATATGATTTGTAATTAAACAGGTTTATGACAAGAATGTGTATTACCTAAAGACAGTAAAGCCTATCAAGTTTTTTATATCACTACACAGCAAAACTGTAGAGCCGGGAGACACTGTCAAGTCAGATGTATATCTCACATTAGCCATTGTCATTTGATCCATTTTTTATTGTCAAAGTATAAATAGCCATAAGCTATTTTAAGGCATATTTATTTGAATCAAAAGAATACCTTTTAATATAAACCATACTCATACTAAGCTGAGTAATGCATCAAATTGGCGCGCAATCCAAACTGTATTGTCCAGAGGAGGCCGTCACCAGTGTCGTCCCTCTGAGGCGGTTGAATGTGGGGGTGTAAGAGGGAAAAGTTGGCTGTCGGTTTCAACAGGAAGCACAAAAAACGAAAAAAGACTACGAGAGAGGACATGGGAAACCTCCTGATACAACTGTATTGTCCCTCTCAAAGCTTCTCTCGTACACTGCTGCCAAATCAACCATTGTGAGCATTTTCCCAGGGCTCTGGTTGAAGCTTTATTCTTCTTGTAGACTTTCAGAGGAAATAAAAAAGGACATTCCCGTCGTCTGTATGATGTAAGGCAGTTAATAATCATATTTGTTCACCTGTCAAGATGAGGTGCAGCACATCTGTCATCAACTACCTCTTGGCATCTATTCATCTTTCACATTACGATATGAATGTGGTGTTAAATTTAAATCGAATAGGGAGCGTCATCATGTTGAGCACCTTTGGCTACATATTGTGGTTTAGTTTACGTTGCTTGTTCCAAATTGAAATACAAGTCAGTCTCAGACGTCATACTTTGCAAACGAACCTCGCAGACACGATTGGAATTAAGGAAAGAAAAGCTGACAGATCAACTTAAACTTCATCACATCAGGCAGTTTTATGTTTTATGTCTTCTACTTTGATCGTTCCAGTCCAAACGCAACATGAAGCAGTGTTTCATCAGCTGATAACTGATGTCACAAATTTATACAAACATTTCTCAATATCAATTGTTTTTGTGAACCATGAACAAGCATGGCACACCCTCAATAAGTACCTCCTTTTATTCAAGTAATGCAAGAGGAATGAGCAAACCTTTCCAGCATAACACCCATCTCTATGACCTAAAACACTCACACACACAAGCCTGCGCTGCTGGATGCTCGCAACGAAATGTAATCTCTCACCAGGGTAAAGTAACCATGGAATGTTGCGTGTGGACTCGCTTACAAATTAACACGTTGAGTCAACAACACTGGGGGTATCAGGTGGTGACATTTTTTTCATTTGTTTGGGGTATTTTCAAGCTTTAAATTGCTAAAGCTAAATGTGTGTGTGTGAAACTGTGTGTGTGTGTGTGTGTGTTCCCCCACAGATGGAGAGTTTCTGACATTTACCAGATATGAGCCCATTGGAGTTTGTGGACAAATTATCCCCGTGAGTATTTCCCTTCCGACAAGTGACATACATAATGGATACACACAGACATAAAAGATTTTTAAAAACCCAGATAAGAGTGAATTGGCTGTTTTTAAAAGAGATTCTGGTGGTTGTTAGTCCCGCCTGTTTGTTGTCATTACATTCTGAATTTTCCAGTAATTCCCTGACAGTCACTGTTTATTCGGATAAGTCCTGCTGGTAAGCCCCCAGAATGACTGTGCCAGTGAGTTTGAGTAATAGGGAACGAGAAGTGAAAAGCAGAGGGCTGAGCCGAGGGATTTCACATAGTGGGTTTGAGGAAAGGAGAATGGTGAGAAAGGAGGAAAACATCAAGGAGAAAGAGACACAGTTGATTGTGCAAGAGTGCAGAAAGCGTGTGGTTCTGCTTTGAGCCCCATGGGCTCCTGTATAAAGCAGAAATAACACAGGCCTGTGTGTTGTACAGTGATATGGGTCTATTGCACATGTGTTGCAATTTCCCGGCTTTCTCAGAATACTGTGGGAAGAGAAAATACTGTACAAGTGCCGAGAACCTTTTCTCACTTGACTATGTTTAGACAGAGTGAAAATAAAAGTAAGTGACTTAAGAGCGATGAGTTATTGAGTTTGACTTGTGACCACCCAGTGTGTCAGTCAGATGTCTGATGTCTTTTTCCGGTATGTGTGTGTGTCATGCACAGTGGAACTTCCCTCTGATGATGACAGCATGGAAGCTGGGCCCGGCGATCGCATGTGGAAACACTGTTGTCCTGAAACCTGCTGAGCAGACGCCGCTCACCTGCCTCTACATGGCCGCTCTCGTCAAAGAGGTAAAAGACTGAATCACTTTACCAAACACCATTGTGTTTACATTTGATCAACATTTTATTTGGAAAGACCAACGTTAATAGTCCACTAACTGAATCAAAATCACTTAAAGGTTTCAGTTTGCCAAGAAAACAACCAACAAATTAGAATGAGCTAAAGGGTCAGTTCACATATTTCCAGTCAGGGATATGAGGGGGAATGAGGGGGGATCTCATCTCCTTTCAACCAAAATGATCCAAAAACATGCCCCTTTAACAACCTGTCGATTTCCCATGTGCTCTCCTCATTCCCCTTTGACAGAGACTGCTGCATGTGCAGAAAGAGAACTTGTGTGTGAGGGTGAACATCTTTCAGTTATCGCTGTTAATAATAAATTACAGGTTTTTATCTTTACAAGTTGAAACAATTGGGCTTTGAAAAGAACAGGAGGGCAGCACTCTCCCTCCCTCTCACACACAAACACACTGACCGACTGCCACAGACTGACCATCAACAGCACCAGGAGAAATCTTACATGCGTCTGTGCCCGTTAAAACATCCATCAAAATTTTGCTGTCTCTGGCAGTCAGCCAGGATTCAGCAAAAATATAGATACCGTTCTAACGAACTGGAGATACCCTCCCAAGTAATTCTTTTGGTCCAAACTTGGTAAGTTTGAAAAAAATAAACACATTTTATAAGTATCCATGCAAATAGCTTTCCAATGTGAGATTTCAATCTCAGATTTCTGCAGCTAATACAATAAAATGGAGGTCAGCGGAACTTTCCAAAGTTCCACTTATCACCAACATGCCTTTAATGGTGCTGATGAACAACAGTCTGGTTGCTCAGGAGAACTTACACACTGCTCTGTGAACAGTTTTCATAGGGGCTGAGAAAAATGTACAAACATGCATGAACAATTTTCCAACAGTGATTAAAATCACCAATGTCAATAACTGAATCAGTAGCTTTTAGCAATGGAGCTCCTCATACTGGAGATTGAGGGCATTGTCATCAGCTCAGCTGTCATTCACAGTACGATACTTCCCCTTTAAAAGACCATGAAAACCACAGAAGTATCATTTATTATATCATATATCATATAATAACATATATGTTTTAAATCATAATGAGGATTCACGTCAGCCTTGGACTTGTAATTCTAAGTTGGAGGTATTATGAATTTCTGACTCCAGGGATTTCTCCCATGTGGACATAATAACAACAGTCATGCCAAGACCTATTGGCAGAATGGCTGCAAATGCACCACCGCTGGCAGCTCCATCAAATTAAATCCAATATTACTACTAATGCAATCAGTTCAGCTCATTTTATAGGAGCGGTGTATATGGTTTCACTTGGTAACAAATTACTACAAATACGTAACACAACAAAATGAACTAAAGGTTAGCATTAGGGCTAACACCTTGGACTATAACAATCCCAAGTTGGAATAGAGGACGTTGTTCTGTTCTTACCATTCTGCCAGCAGTGCATGAGTGCAGCTTTAACCCTGGGATTGTAAAGTTTAGTAGCAAACTGAACATGACAGTTTAAATCAGCAACAGATTGAACGTACCAGTGAAATGAGTGCAGTCAGAATTATCTCGGTGGTTTAAATATTGTTCACTTAATGATGTAGTTTAAATGGTGATGTCATTTAGCTTTTAAAACAAGCTACTTAGCGACTTTGACTTTTGAACTGAGCTGATTCAGCAGAGTCATTCATAATCAATCAATTGAATATTATTTGTATAGCCCATATTCACAAATCACAATTTGTCTCACAGGGCTTAACAAGGTGTGACATCCTCTGTCCCTATAACAAGAGTATATGGAAAAACTACCCAAAAAAACCTATTAACCCAGGGGGAAACCCGTAGAAACCTCAGAGAGAGCCACATGTGAGGGATCTCTCTCCCAGTTCACCGCTAACTTGAAACTCAACAGATATCAATGCTGACACATGGAAATATCACAACAGAATTCCAAAAGATACTGTATAGTGTTAGAAAAGTTAATCTTAAGTTCAAATCCAAAGTAAGATGTATGCATAACAGAGCATTGTAGTCCAGTCAGTGCAGTCAAGTACCGTAGAGGTAAACACAAAATGAGCAACGCAGCATTACATATTAATAAAACCACATAATGTTGTACCAATGTCAGTCTCCACATCCTCTCCGGCCTCTCCTCTTTATGGAGACTATCTGTCTGTTGCCTTCGACTTTTTGATGTTCTCTCCGTTCTCTGCTGGTAGAGAGGTTGGGTTGGGTCCGGATTCCCCCACACTGCCTGTGGTTTTACTTGGCTCTGCTGTCATCTCTGCTAAAGCTTGTTTCCTCTCATTTTGTTTTGACAGGCCGGGTTTCCACCGGGAGTCATCAATATTTTGCCAGGATTCGGGCCAACGGCAGGAGCTGCAATTGCTTCGCACATGGGCATAGACAAAGTGGCCTTCACAGGATCGACTCAGGTACTTTTTCGCTCTGGTCAAGTGGCTCAGATCAACACCTGCCTACTGCTGACTTATGTCAGCGAACACAAGTGACACAGTGACCAACATGTGCAGAACATAAGGGCAGGCTTGGTAGTTACGGGACGTTGTGAGCCTTTATTGAAGTCTAAATGACAAACAAATGGGCTCTTACATAAGCTGTGTGCCCTGTCATTATGCCTCATGACAAGGGGCTCAGATTTGATCTTGCACACATGCACATATTTGCACTGTCGAGAGCATACAAACACATCTCTCTGAAAACTCCCCTCTGTTTTCCCTCCACGGTCTCTGCTGTATTAATGTACCTCCACACTGCCGTTCATCAAACTCACTATCAGGACGCACACACAGCATAAACCCTTGTAGTCCCACAGAACAGGGAAGCAGTTAATGGAAAGCTAAATCATCAAGGACACACCATGTTAGGTGTTGAGCGCTCAGAGGTGTTGAGCTCCATACGCATTCTTCTGGCCGGAGGTAACAGCAAGAGTGACAACATGTTCCTTTTCCCCCGATCATTTATAACATTATAAAGTTATTTTTAACTACAATATATCCCTCTGGTAATAACCAAAGCCATTCCTATGTGTGATGTATGTTTTTATGTGACAGGCCTGTAACTCACGTCCATGTATCTTAGGGAAATGAGCCAGGTCTATATAATATTTGGATCGGCCCCTGTGGTTTATGGAGGTATCTGCTGGCGGTGTAATTGAGAAGCCCAAAACCATAGATTGTATATAAAGATGGACAAAATGACAGTTCTCCAAAAGTGAAGCCAAAGCTTCTTGATCGCCACCTGGTGGCTGGCTGCAGTATGAGTCACAAATCCCGCCTACCTCATAATTATAGACAGAAAAAGCCAAAATATACGTCAAATAAATGTTTGATGTTTGTACCCTGGACATTTTGGCTTTATTTCTGGATAGTAGGAGGAAGTGGAGACGTTTCGTCCATCTTTATATAAAGTCTATGCTGAAAACCCTGCTGTGAAAATATAAATCCCGTTGCTAGCAGGACTGTAGAATCTTGTTTTCACATCACAACATGTTAGTGTGGTTTTCTTGAAAATGTCGACTTCAGCTACAATCATTGAACTTTTAATGGAAAACCTGCAGATAGAAAAACACAACACAATCTGAAACATGGTATAAAAACATGACAAACATGATTAACATAAAACAAAACATATATTTACTCTCTGGCTCTTTAGTTTCATCTAAACTGCAATCAGCGGTTTTCTGTGATTTAAACATTGACACAGTTATCATTAGAATATTAAATGGTTCAAATCTGAATGGTTTACAGATATTTATCTCTAATTTATGATTTTATAGCAGCACAGTGTAACATTAAACATGCACTCTCTCTCCCACACACACACACACACACTGATTGTGCGCAGCTTCTAACACAAACATTTTCTTTGTTTTATCATCTCATCTTGATTGAACGTTTCCTTTGTGAGCGGCCCCGTTTTTCTTTACTAGTTTTCCTGTTGTTTCATGTGATCTGGAATCAATTACTGAGGCAGTGCTGTGAGAGACTGCTGATGCCCAGACAGTGAGTCACCACTGCTGTAGTAGCAGTGGTTGGGTGGATAGTAGCCATCACAGCATCTCCAGCTCACAGGGTGGAGGGCGCTGATGTAGCTACAGGTGGATTTTAGGACCACAGCTCATCTTCATACTGACTCACATGAGACTGAGTCCACATGGAGGACAGCCCTGCGTGTTTCCTTTACCCTTGAATAAACACACGCTAACCTCCCGCTTTGTGTTTCTGATCAAAGACAGACAGCACACATAAAAAAATGAAGCAGAGCCAAGTCCTGTCTTGTTTTTATATGTCTTATATACTGCGCCATATATACCAGCCACAGCACAGCAGTCGGTTGATTCTGTTCTGTTGTTTTCGATTAGATCTCGGTAACTTGAAGATGAGTCTTTTCCATGTGCTTCTATCTTTTTTTTTTCTTTTTTTCGGTTGGACACTGAGAGGGTATTTTTCCATTTTATCCTGTCAGTTCTCTTGGAAAATAAAACAGGCTGCATGAGTAACAGGAAGATGAATACTTGTTTAGGCTGTAGGGTTGTCAGGGAGGGAGGTGTGTGTGTGTGTGTGGGGGGGGGGGTTCTCAGGCTTGTTATCTGTCGGGTCAATATATCATGACACTGAGAAAATATCAGCTAAGGCAGCTGTTTCATTCTACTGTCCCAAAAAGTGTTTTCCTAAAGATGTTATAGTGGGTTAAATCATCGTATTTATCCCAGTACAGTTTTGCATGTGTTCTTAATTAGTATCATGATTATAACACTTGAAGGATCTGTATCAGAAATTGGTGAAATATTCCTGTGACAACATTCAACATGTTAAACATTCATTTTTACACTTCAGCTTTTGTAGAAATTGTTATATATTTGTTTAATTTGATACAGTTAAATTATCATTTGTTAGGTAAAGAAATGGATTTCTCGTCAGTTTGCTAATAAACCATATCAAACCCCAACAATAGATTGAACAATAGATTCAATTGGAAATGATATAACATGCATTTGAAAATGGTCAAACCAAAACAGTGCTAAAACTTACCAAAACATAAGTGTGGTTGTTGAAGTCAACAGAGACCCCTTTAATAGCAACCAGCTCCTCTTCCTCTCCATCAGTCCGTCAGTCAGATCACGGGACACCACCCACTCACCTTGTGGTCGCTTCTCCCTGCCCTTCATTAGACATCACACGCTGTTCCCGGCTAAAAACATCATTTTATTTTTCCTGTTGCTCCCAGAGACCTGTAATGGATATTCGTTCTGTGAGTTTGCAGAACTCGTGTTTCAGGTGGTCTACCCGTGCATTCCCTGTTTGGAGCAATAACCAACCTCTTTAGGCTTTTTTAATGGCTGCAGCTGATTTACGGATCTGACTGCAGGCCTGCATCTCCGCGAGTAAACCTCAGATCTGTTTCCTTCCGGTAGGTCGGCAAGCTGATCCAACAAGCAGCTGGGAAGAGTAACCTGAAGAGAGTGACGCTGGAGCTGGGAGGGAAGAATCCCAACATCATATTTGCAGATGCAGATAGTGAGTTTTCAAGTCATGTTTTATTACTGTCTCTGTTTACCTGTCGCCTTCACCAGGTGGTCCGCCACTATCACTGTTTTCTTTAGTTATGTGTCTCGCTCCCAGGCCCTTCTTTGTGTGGATTGACACACGTGGAGTAAGAATCCTGAAATGCTCAACTGTTTTGTAGTGCTGTGAAAACTGTGGATGGATGGGTTTCATATAAACCCTATATGGCTCACCAAACCGGGGGTGCTGTGGCTTTCAAATGCTTTCAGCAGCCGTGAGAGGGGCTCCCCAAGGCCTGTAAATCAGGAGAATGGACCCTGACTCAGTCGGGTGCTTCAGCCGAGACCCATAAATCACAGGGGTGCGTTAACCCTTAGCGGGCAACAGCAGGGTCCTGTCTCTCAGGTGTCAGGTATCAGATTTGTGCAAGACAGCTCCAATATATATTGAGGCAAATTTTGTAACAATACACTTTGTAGTTGTTATATGTACGTAGCATATGTTAACATTGAATTCTAAATAGCTTTGTTTTTAAAGATCCCAATTCTTTTTTAATAATCAGACTTATTTTTATTAGATAGATTTAATCAGGCAGTTGTTTTTCAATAAATAAGTATTGTTATTCCCCCCCCCCAGTGGATTTGGCTGTGGAACAGGCCCACCAGGGCGTGTTTTTCAACGCAGGCCAGTGCTGCACGGCAGGCTCTCGTATCTTCGTGGAGGAGCCCATATATGAGGAGTTTGTTCGCAGAAGTGTGGAGAGAGCCAAGAGGAGGATAGTCGGCAGCCCCTTCAATCCCACTACTGAGCAGGGTCCACAGGTGAGTGAGGAAAACACATCTATCACTTCCAGAAACAACAGACTTGTTTACTTTCTCTTTCTCCTCTGCCCTGAGTTCTCACATCCTCTCTGTCCTCCAACCACCACAGATCAGTCGGGAGCAGCAGAATCGAGTGTTGGAGTTTATCCTGAGCGGCATCAGTGAAGGAGCCAAGCTGGAGTGTGGCGGCAAAGCACTGGGCGTGAACGGGTTCTTCATTGAGCCCACGGTCTTCTCTGATGTGAGGGATGACATGCGCATCGCCAAAGAGGAGGTAAAGAGCAGGATTTTGATTGTACCAGCAAAACGAATGCATGTGAAGCTCTGGGTAAAGCAGTGGTGGAAAATCTTCTCTGATTCTTTACTTAAATAAAAGCAGCAAGACCAAAAGTTGAGTTGAGTTACTTTCCATCAACAGTGAAATACACAGTATAAAAGTTTAGTGGGAGATAATTGTCTCTAAACTCATCCGTAACTGTCTTCTTCTTGGTTTATAACCAATGCTATATAGCTATGATTCATATAAATAATAAGATGAGTAGCCTAAATGAGTAGATTTGAAGTTAGTAACAAACCTGTTATTCGTGTCTTTACAGATTTTTGGACCAGTCCAGCAGATCATGAAGTTCAAAACTATCGACGAAGTGATAGAGAGAGCCAACAACTCAGATTATGGTTTGGTTGCGGCTGTTTTCACCAATGACATCAACAAAGCCATGACCATATCCACAGCCATGCAGGCCGGCACTGTCTGGTAAGCTTCATCTGCTGTTTCTCTTGAGCTGCAATCAGGAATATTTTTCATATGGGAAGTATCAACCATGTCAGGCATCCAGAAACCATAAACTGGCAACAGGCCATTTTACTATCATTACACAAGCCGCAAAGAAATGTTTTCCTTCCTTTTTTCAAGACATTCAAGACGTAAGAATATGAGAAGTAATGTGCCAGTGCAAGACAACAACGTAAAACATAAACTGTAAATGTAAACGGACACCCCAATTTTATAATTTGTATAAATGAAATGGTCATAAAATGTTTCTTCTTGATTTCAGCTAAAATTATTTTGGTTTCTTTTGTAATTACCTGCAGATGGTCAGGAGAAGGGCTACAAGTATAACTAACATGCAGCATCTGCCAAGACATTTTCACAACTTGTCATCCTTGACTGCTCTCCTCTGTTAGCTAAGAAAACATTTCTCTGCCTCGTCCTTCATCCTCGATTCTGCCTCAATCACCGTCCTACTTCTCCTCTGTCGAGGATTTTCTGTGAAACTTTAAGAAGGACCAAACCTTTTTTTCTTACCATCTTGTCTTTCCTTACAAATCCTGTCTATTCCAAACAACATTTCCTCGCCGCTGATACAGACCACAATGACCACTTATGATTGTGGAATAACATGTGGGATCGACTGACAACCAGCTGGGTCTCCAGTTGATCTCATACACATGTCTTTTGCATCATCTGTTGATTCTGCTAATGTCTCGAGGAATTAGCTTCAGACTTTCCTCTGATATTAAGTCATAACATTGTTCTCATTGGTAGACGTCTCCATCTTGGCTTCACCATGACACTCGCACACACACGACACAGCTTATCTTCAGTGCACC
This sequence comes from Verasper variegatus, assembly GCA_026259375.1. Taxonomy (NCBI): domain Eukaryota; kingdom Metazoa; phylum Chordata; class Actinopteri; order Pleuronectiformes; family Pleuronectidae; genus Verasper; species Verasper variegatus. Next base: position 16,310,149 of record CM048039.1, on the reverse strand, counting down.
ATCCTGTTGGTGTCTCCGTTCAAGTTACTTACGTAACAAATAGTCATGTGACTTTTAGATCACTTTTAAAAGCCCAATCTGAAATAGTTCAATATACGATACTACCATTTACCATTTTGAGTGTTATCTTCCTAATTTTGCAAAAGCTACAACTCTATATACTACTATTTTTCCATCTTGTTTACACTCAAACCCAGACCACATATCATCAACAGTTGCTAATTGCTTGTTGTAAAATGCGGAAAAATTCCAGTAGGATGTTATAATGTGATAAAGACATATACATGTCTATATAATATGACTTTGGTCAGAATACTCCACATGTATTAATTTGACTATTGCTTATTTTGAGTATGACCTTATTTGGAAAAAGGTAATCTGAATCTATTGGGTTAATTGGGTAAATGTCTGAATATTGATGTCGAGGGTGGACTGAGAGGAAATTCTTAGATGCTCAGTCACACCCTAAGCCTAACCCTAAAGGGTCTTACTAAATGCTGTTGTAATTGCACTGCTTTAGACAAAGTTATGCACCTCTTTACAATAGCAAGCCACAATAGTCCAACGCACAAGAGTGATCAATGTTTTGTGTATTTCCCAGGATAAACTGCTTCAACGCCCTGAGCACACAGTGTCCATTTGGAGGATATAAAATGTCTGGCAATGGGCGTGAATTGTGAGTATAACTTGGTCATCTGACAAATGCAAATACACAAATTAAACACAGTATTACTAATGTTTTGAAAACCCACAAATTGCTTAACATCACATAAATCCTTATCTCAGAGGGTATTGCAATATTTCCGAAAGCAAGAGTTTCCAGCAGTGTCCACACCATATTTCAATGTTTCTGTCTGTGTGATATTCTAAACAGAATGAGCAGCATTTTTACTCTTTCCGTTTGTTCGTTTTCAGGGGAGAGTGCGGCTTGAAGGAGTACTCAGAAGTGAAGACCATCACTATGAAGATGGTCGCCAAGAACTCTTAAGGAAGCGTCTTCCTCATCACTGAGCTGCCTCTCGTTGTTGGTCCATCCATCTCCGTGGTAACTACAGGCTGTGACCACTTGCTGCCCTCTCAGTCCCTCCATCAGCTCCGCCACTGCTCACCACAGGCAGTCATCCAGTCCCCGTCCAGCTCTGTCCACCCGCCTTGAACCTGTGGACTGTCTCTAGTCTTACTGACAACCACTGAACTACCCCCATACTGTTTACCTCCTCCACTAACTACACTAAAGCACTCTCAGAGACGATGGGGAGGCTGTTCTGACTGCAAACCCCAATAACAACCAGCCGCTACACCCCGATCCTCACTCCCCAGATGCTGGATGCTCAGAGACTCAGTCGCCGCACGTGCAAACAACCCTTTGCTAGCAACTTGTCATGTGTTGGGAGGCAGTTTTTTTTGTACTGTGCGGTATGATCCTCAAAAACCTCATGTGTCATTGTCTTGGTAGAATTTATGCAAGCATGTCGGCTCATTCAAGACCACTGATGTTGTCAGCCTCAGATATGAGTGGATGAAATGTTAATTCAGAATTTAAATTGATTTCTAATTGTCTTTGTTTATATTTTAGCTTATATGACTTAACACTGTATGTCAAACCTTTGGATTGATGTAAACGTGGAAGATTTTAACCTCTTAAAAGCATTTTACTCTTACCTGCTAAAAGAGGAGTAGATGTATTTTAAACATTTATGTAACTGATTTTCATTGATGTCAATCTATGTTTATGTTTATACAATCTTATCCTATAAAATTATAAAATGACCATAGTTTTTTTTTTTTCAGTAAAAACCTTTTTCCTGGAAAACCTTTTTTCTCTCCGAGTGATCTCTATATAGTGAAGTCACACAATCAGTGGTATTCAGGCTGCGGTCTAAATATCCACATTTCATGTTTATTAAAAGGGAAACAACAACAACATTATCTGAATTCTCATATTTGAAAATGTGTGGATGCAATTTACTAAAATAAAATGTAATTATATGTAAATGTTGCAATTTACAATTCCCTAAGGAGTACAGACAAAAATACAGTAAATAGAAACATGGTTAAAAAGAGAACATTTAGATATTGTTAGATTTTTTTAAAATCCTATCAGCTACTGGGCAGGTAGACTCATTACTCATCTCAATATGATATTTTGGCATCTTAGTGTAACAAAAAATATAGGTGTTAATAATGTAATTGATAATTACTCAATTCCATTGAGCTGCTTTGGTTATACGGTCCTTTTATTATTAATGTCTTAGTAAGTCCTATGATTTTCATACTATGAAAAGCAGCTGGCAAACAGGTGGAAACAGCAATAAAACCTTTGTTTTCTTAATGTAGATCACATAGTGATTCAGTTTCTGTGGGTTTCCATTTAGACACTTAATCAAGATGAGGTTCATGACCAACACGGGGGGGATGAGGGTGGGACGAGGAACAGTCTAGCTTCATATTATTGTAATTTTTATTATTGAAGCATGAAAAACATAATGAGAGAGTTAACACAAGTAGACATTGCATGACATCACCTGAATACAATGTCACACAGAAACAAGTAACATTGAACAGAGACTGGGATGAATGGATGAAAGAGGAATTGATTTTGTGCTAAACTGTGTAAGAAAGACAGAGAAAAAACTGTTCGGGAGAGTTGCTTTGTAAATGGCCCAAGGCAGTAAGCATCAGCACTGATTTGAAGTTCTCTCGCATGAACGTTAGCCTACATTTAATTTGTTTTTCAACAATAAGCACGCAGATGCATTATTCCAGCACCATCTTTGACATATTAACAGAGAGAGGTGAGGACATGTGTCCATTGAGAGGGACTAAATCAACAGAAATATGAGTCTGGAGTGCATTGCTGTTCTAGCTGGAGATGAACAGATGTGAAGACATTGCACTGGAGCCTTTCTTTGGAAATCAGCTTTTAAATTATTGGGGTACATTTTCCCACAATTCCCTTCCCAGTTGGTATCTGCAGCCTTTCCAAAGAGAAGATGAAAAAGTGATCTCCTTATTGCAGCACTCTGTTAACACAACAGGGAGTGTCAGCACAGACTGTGGACCCAAGGACCTCAATGTGTCTTCTAGCAAGAGAACTGGCAATAAAACCAAAATGGGTCCTGTTTTTACGATGTTAGAACATTTCGTGCACATGGAATAAAGTTCATTAGCAAATACAGTTATTTCTTTACACATACTCCTTGCTGCTCTAACAGGTTACTTCACTGAGAGTTTATTTTTCCACAGTTATATTTAACACACCTATCACAGAGACTGCAACTTAGATATTATTAGAAAGACAAATTAACACAGAGATGTGTTTCAGAGAGTTTCCTGGTATTTTTTAACCTTGGCCTATTAAGGGTTGTGTAAATGAATGGTACTAACAAAAACCTTTGGAATCGGTCCAGTGGATTGTCTCCGCAAGCAGCCGCAACATTGCGGCAGTGGCTGCTATGTAATCCAATGGGGCAACTGTGACAGTCCATGAAATGTCCACTTAAACTGCCTTCAAGGTTCAAAACGTTATTTTGGGTCTTTGCTAAGAGTCTGGCAACATTAAGTATATCTCCTCTGCTTGTTGCCTTCTCTCACTTTTAGTGGTCATTTCGTGGACCGTCGCAGTTGCCCCTTACGATGATATTATAGCCATTTCTGCCATGTCGTGGCTGCTGGCCGATGTCCATAACAGTCGATCTGCTGGACTGATTTCTAAAGGTTTTTGTAAATAGCTTACTGTTCATTAACACGCCCATATTTAAAAACATCGGGCCAATTTTGAAGAGTATCGCCATATCCCTTTAATGTTTCAGTAGTGAGGACAAAACTGGGTTCGAATTCCTTCATGAATCTTGTGTCCGATTTCTTAAAGAACAACTTGTCAGTTAAAATAGATCCAACCAGGTCCACATCTCCTTTGTGAGAACCCTTTAGAAGGCCTCATTTTTTTTAGTGTGTCCAAGTATAACCCCAGAGTTAAGGACATTAGCTCGGAAACAGACCACACACTGACAGGGACATTCACCCTTTGTCCAGAGAGACCCTTATCCTTCTCAAGCCATGTTTATAGCTTCAGTTAATATTCCAGGAAGATACCACAGTTTTTCCTGTTATCAGTTGTTTCATAATATGTTCTCACATGAGTAAATTAACTCGACAGACGTGGTTCTCTGTCTGGTCGATTAAGTGTGATGTTGTCTTGTCCTCAGTATTTGCCACTTAAAGGGTGTTTTAGAGATGTGTATTGCATTGAAGCACTCGTCTGTGTGTGTGTGCGTGTGTGTGTGTATGTGTGTGTGTGTGTGTGTGTGCTTGTAGGAGACGTCTGATTTTTCTCACTGAATGTTGTGCAAGCGTCTGCAAATGCTTCTCATTCCAGTGTAGCATGAGTCCTGACTCATGCTACACTGGAATGAGTGAACAGATTTGGAGAACAGAGACTCCTCCACAAAGTGACGCTGTTACGAGCTCATGTCTGCATGAGACTGGAGATGATGCCTCATTTCAAAAGTAACATTTTTGCAACCAGTAAATCTATTGTGTGAAACATCAGTGTGGCGAGAACTATGTATTTGACGAGTACTTTGACTTTCTAAGTTTATGTAAAATACCTGCAAAAAACATCCTATCATCCTCATCCGTTCATTCCTGCTACCATGTTAAACTAAGATGAAACCCAAACTACTGATATTATACCTGCTAACATGTTGTCATGTTAGAAGCCTAGCAACAGCCCCACAGACTTACATTTTGAACTAAAACTACTAGCTTCAACTTTGTATATGTAGTTTTACTGAAACTGAGGACAGTGGATGTTTCACCAGAGTCACATGAGGAATAAATTTCCTTACAGCCATTAGCCCAATGTCATTGAAAAGTTACCCTCTCAACAACTATGTGAGGACATTAAGTGCTGTATTCAAATACACTATACACCTAAAACACATGCCTCACGTCAATTCTGAGTACATTTTAAAAAAAGAATATGCTTTAAGATGTTCTTTAAAAAAAATGTTTTCGAGGAATCATGTGCAAGACCAAACTTTCTTTTTGATTTTACAGTGTTTTGGAACAAAACCTTTCAAGTAAAACTGTGGCAGGCCGGGTCAAGGTCAAGTGTTGGTTGGGAAATGAAAGCCGGTCTCCAACGAGAAGCACATGATCTCAATCAACTTTCATGTGTCAGTGTCCTGGTTTGTTAGTGGGCAGATTCAAACCTGCCTAACCTGACGTAGACTGAACGTGTTTGAGAGTCTGCTGTCATGTATTGTTAATTTCATCGTGCTGCCTGAACAGATAACATGAAGTTTCCATATTCTACAGAACCTGTGTGCAAAGCTGTAACATATCAATATGTCAAAATAATAAGAACTACAAGAGAATTGGAATATACACAAGACACATACTGCACAGTACGGGAAATAAAGGGATTGCAATGTCCTGTCTTGAGTACATCTACAGTTTGTAATTAATAGGTCTCTAAAACCTACAGTTCAATTGATCACATAAAACATATTTTGCATTAAGAAGTGATAGCCTTAAAGACTGGTCAAGCCGTTATGGGATAGATAATGTATTAGATGATTTAAGCGGTGTCTTGGAATTACTCCAAGGTTAAGTGGTAATCCCATATCCATCAACACTTGAATACCAATACAAATGACCTGAAGTGTGTATTTATTGGAAGGTGCACTTATGGAGCTTGATAAGTATCATTCACCCGCCATTACCCTATGCTCAGAAAGATGATCTATGAGGGTCATTTGCATGCTAATCTCGCCATCTGCTCGATAGCCTCAAATTCAATTTTGCAGCACAGTTTCTCAGATTCAACCACCGAGCTCTAACTTCCGTAAGGACAGAATTACCAGTGTGATCTATTGGGTTTCCATGGTGTGCCAAATTCATTCGAGGACTAATGAAATGACTCATTTGTACCTTAAGGACTTAAATGAGATGGTGACATTGAGGCTTTGAATGTCATCATAAAATTTGTGCTTGACATGTCTATGGCCGAGCTTGAGTAGTGCTTTATTCAACAGGGCAAGAGAGGTAGAAGATGCAGTCGATCATACTGAACCAAAGGGAGGTTTCAGTGCTTCCATACTCAATACAGAGGCACCTCATTGTGTTGTATAGGCCTAGCTGGCCTGCAAAAATAACAACTTCTTCAGTTAAGCGCAATTGCAAGTTTGTCATATACATCATTATTTACAGCATCAGGAACGGACAGTGAAAGTTGGGAGGGGTGTCAATTTGTTCACAAAGAATATCCAAAAATAACCACGAGCCTGCAAGTGATGTCAGTAAAAATGACCATAATGCTCAGAGTCACAAATGATGTAGAAATTGTTTCCATCTGTCTGCATGAGTCAAAGAAGCATGTGTGAAGTCTAAGATACTTATCTTTCATTTAGTCTGTTTCCTCTCTTGTACCTCGGATTTCAGCCTACATCTCACAGTGTGGATATTCTGTGTTCCTACCTGTTGGTACAGGGGAAGAAGTAAAGGGAATAAGATGATGATACATTTATGTTGAGGAGTGACCTAGAAAAAAGCACATTTTTGATTCCTTAGTACATTTTAAATGATTGCAGAGTGTAAACCTGGGACTAAAGCCAAACACAAAACATCAAGGAGGAAAGTGCTGGAAAAAAACAAGCAAACCTAAGAAATCATGTTCAGAACATATTAAGATGTTTTATGACATCATACTGTCATACCTTCATGGATGGATTACAGAACAGGCACAGCTCCACCGGCCCAAGGACTCAGGGGGCCCTGTGCCAGAGCCTCTGTTTGAAGTGACTGTTAACATTTATTGTTGGAAAGTCAATAAAACGACTACAAGAGACCATGAAATGACTACAATAAGATAACAAATGACCACAAAACAAGTCAAAACAGCACAGAAGATGCAAAAAAAATGGCACACTAACGACAAAAACATGCAAAATAACCACAAAGAGATGGAAACCGACCACAAAAACATGCAAACATACCACAAAGGGATATGTATCAGTCTGGCAGAGGGGGGGAGGGCTGTAGTCAGAGGCCCACAGTCTCATAGTCTGCCCATACACATGTAAACTTTCTTTTTTCATGGAAAACTACAAGGTGGTTGAGTAACTTACTTTCCCAGGTAGAGCATAAAGCGTCCCCATGTTTGAAAGTCTCTCCAGGCAGCCCTTTTTCAGGATGACATTTTGCCAGTAGGATACCACGGCTGAACAATTTCAGCTCCGATTTCGATAATTTCACATAATCAGGAAAGAGGCATGAGATGCACAGACGTCTCAGACAGAGAGGGTTAACACATGTGAACTTTCACAATAGTTCTGTCATGAAGACGAGCCAAACTCATCTCTAACATCAGTTTTGATCATCACAAGGATCTTACACTGAGTCCCAGAGCTACATTTCTGCTACATGGTATTATTGCCATCATTATCTTCCCATTACTAGTTTCATTGCATCATACAAGTCAGTGCATCTGTACCATTACCCATGTTCCTGTCTGTTACTAACACACTACAGTATTATTGTACCCTGTAATTACTCAACAGGGGGTTTTGTAAAAAGCAGCCCTCATGAGAAACTCCTATGTAACCTTAAAAATGTTAAGTTATTTGTTTGTATTCACAATGCTGCTCTACTTGAGTCTATTATAGAACCAGCAGTGGTTTTACAAATAGAATAAACATTTGGAAGTTTAACTGATGCTGGTCCAATAAACAACATTTGGCCCATTTAACTCCAGGAAGGTGCCACCAGTGTTTCTGACATACATATTTCATAGTCTGACTTTTAGTTTTTAAATAGCGCCTCTCACCCAATGTCAACTGGGATTGTCTTCAGCCACCTGCGACCTCAAAGGATAAAAGGTGCAGATATTATCCAGCAGCAGTTCAAAACATGAACACAATAATGTTTACGTCCTCTATCCCTTATCAGACAAGACAGCACAGGAACAAGCTGTGAACCATCAAAACCAAAGAAGGGAAGTCCAGTTGGCTGCATGTCAGATATCCATCATCATTATCTTCTATTAGTCTGTGTGGTAGACCGCAAGTAAAGATCAGTAACAATCTGTAACCTGTGCAGGTTTATGCGTCTAAACTGTCATCTAGCAATATTAAGTCAGGGTGGATGTCATTATTACTGTGGCAAAGATAAGAGCTGCACCTCAAGAAAAGAACTCTTTATTAAACTGATGCTGGTGCGATCAGACATCTCCTCAGCAAACATAGCTCGTGTGTCTGTTGTGTGTTCCAACGCAGGCGAACTGGAAACACAAGAAGGCCTCAGTGTGCACGGCTGGATGTGGGCTTGGCTCAGATGATATTTGTGTGTGATCCCGGGACAGGCTGCATCCTGTACAGAAACAGAAACACAACAGTATCTTTTGTTAGTTTCTCTGACACCACCAGACCTCTTGATGTCAAACCAGCTAAACAAAGCAACAGTTTTCACATATTTAAATAAGTTTACAATATTGGGGCCTGGTAGTTGCAGAAAGAATTTAAAGTACATGATATCTGCTACAGGGATACCATCACTTCTTCCTTTCAACTATTACCACAGCTCACTCTGTAGATCTGCACGCTGCATGTACTTAATCATGTTGTTTGCACGGCATCTGAGGCCTTTTATGGCACAAGACTCGATGAGGAACTGCCCAGATTACAGTTTACTGGGCCTTTAGGACGCCAGGATCCAAACCTTAGCATTCTGCCGTGATATTATTCCTGGAAGGCTCTTATCTTTCCAGTTGATATCAGATTTTCCAGACAAATTAGCAAATTTGCATTTATTAAAATCACAAACCGACTCACACACAGTCAGCCCGAGGCCTTGGGGCCATCTGGATCCATCAGTAATCCAGTATACGAGAACATGATCAACAGTGTACATCCAAGGTAAAGCAGGTGCATTTGCTCTGAGTCACAAAAACGCCACCCGATACAGACTCAGTTTATCATTTAAATATACACAAATAAAACCTACATTCATATAATTAGTGATAAGTCTGAACTTGGTACAATGTTGTTGTTACATTATTACAATGATACAATGTTGGTTTGCCAAAATAAAATATTCCAATATAAATAGATCTCTGTCACAATGGATAAGCAGGGCTGAGTCATCATCAAATCATATCTATTAAATGTATAAAGTCCTATTTTCTTTACAGGAACATTTCACAGGTTTTATAGTAGCGTATTCTTAAATGCTCTCACAGGCACTCTCAAGACTGAGATTCGAATTTTTTAAAAGTCGATTTTCGATCTCCTCCACGAGAGATACAATATATGAGCGATGCAAAACGACCCTTTATGTAATAGCTTAGGTGGTGTTGATTTTTCATTACCGATGATGAAAAGCTCACGTTAATGTAGTCAATGAATTAGTTTGTCCGTCCAACCATTATTCTCAGTTTCATCCATTTACAACAGTGCGTTCCATCAATGCGGAGCCATCTCACAGGACGTTCCGTTTCATAAAGCTGTTATCTTTAACCCCAAAATGACAACTGATAAATCACAGCTCATAGCCAGACATGCCAAAGCAAGCAGCATCCTGTTCATGTGAACCATTTGTATGGAGCGACGAGGCTTTCTAGGGGAAGCGAGAGGGAAATAGAAGAAGGAAAGTCTTAAAGCCAGTCTGGGTCTGTGCCAACCTGCCTCTAACCTTTGCTCTCTTGGTTTGGGAGTTAGCGAGTTTCCTTTTTCCTCTGACATCACTCTCCAGGATCCTAACAATGATAACATGGCCCCGATTGCATGACATTACTGCTTCCTTGAATGCACATGGGAGAAGTGTGCTAAAAATCCCTCACGACTACAGGCTAACTGCAGTTTCCAGCGAGCACCAGCTGCACAGCTGGTGTCCATGAGAGACGGAGAGGATACACAAATTCCAGACGGTTATGAGGCAGAGAAATACACTTATACTCAAGCAAGATTTCTCTTACAGCACACTATGCACTTATGTGTGTCCTCACTGTTATGGCAACCATCTACCCTGTCTTAAATGCAATAATAAAAGGCAGAAATAAACCTACATGTTGCTGTATCTTAAAATATACAAACACATTAAAATTAGATCAGAGGACCAGATGTCCTCAATGTTAATAACTCCTTATGTTGCTTCCCTAAATAGATACAGTGGAACTACTATTTGCAGGGCAGCTCTGCCTTTAAATTAGACACACATTTATTTACGATTTAACTACAAACAAATTCCTCGCCAACTTTGAGAACTGATATCTCTGTTATCTTAGTAAACCAGCTTTACATTGCAATAAACCTCACAGAGAGCTTAAACTCCTGTGTCTCGTATGGTCAGACCCCCGGGGGAGTCTGATTCTGAAATTTAAAGCAAATTGCTCCTCAATATTAGTGGGTATTTTTTGTCTCTTGTCTCAGATCTTAATTTGTTGTTGTAGACTTTTTTCAGTAATATGAGCCAAATACTTAAGTAAAGCACACACAAAGAGGGAAGAAAAAATGCACCTTGTGTGAATTTTTTTTTTTGTAATGCAAGCCAGATGTGACCGGGACCATGGAAACAGGTGATGATAGCATTACACTGGGATTGCAAACAGATGGAAAAGGGCTTGAACCTATTCTTGTGTCATTGTCAGGGTCATAAATAAAGATTTCTCTTCTGTATAAATAACGCTACAGCAACCTCAGGTGGAGTGTAAACAACAACAACTTTGGGAACCAAAATGAGGGTTCCATCCATGAATGGTAGCTGTCTGGGTTATTAATCTAGCTCAAATGAGGCCCACAAGACTTGTGTTACACCAATGGCCCATATATCTGTACATTTATAGAGTGTGTGTGTGTGTGTGTGTGTGTGTGTGTGTGTGCGTGTGTGGTTGTTACTTAATGCCTGCAAACAAGTCTCGTTGCCAAGCTCTTCCTGTGTGGTGTTTTGCCAAAGTGGACCCTCCAGTTTCTGGAGCAGTGTGACTCGTCTCGTTCCGCTGCCTCAGTGAGTGTAGAGGACACAGGTCTGCTTCGCATCAGGTGGATGTGTCACTGGGAGAGGAATGTCTCCAGCAATCAGCCTTGATGAAGCCGCTGCTCGAGCTGTCCTGGGAGACAGAGCAAAAGCCACTGTACGCGTTGGACCGGCCTCGGTGCGGGAGAGGACACTGTGCAGACCTGTGCTGAATGGCAGGCATGGCCACCCCTGAGAGATGGATATTTAGTGAGCAATTACCTCTCACCCAACGAGAGCGGCGACGAGCCCCAACCCCGAGAAAATACAGGCTTTAGTTTTCATCTTGTGTGACCTCATCGCCAGAGGTGAAGTTTTCATGTGAAGTGTGAGCGCTCGAAACTGAGCCCAACATCTGCAGTTACATAAAAAAGTCTGAATGCAGCTAAATCTGGACCGTTGAGTCACGGCAACATGTGTGTTTCAGCAGTTGTAAAGTGTTTTTATATCAATTGAGAGAATTGTGAATGGAACTTTAGTGGGATGTTACAGTTGACATTTTCCAGGCTATCCCCGGAGCTACCACAGGAGAGCACAGCTGGCCGACTCTCCGGCTCACTACCGATCATCCCCTGTGTCACACACAGGTGTAAAGGCCCAGGACCTTTAGAGCAGATTCAAGCAGCCACCTCAAATGGGGCCTCCCATTCTGCCATTTGGGAGAGTGGACTTTCACAGTAATGGACACTTAAGAAAACAACACCTTGGCCCAGTGTGGTGCCACTTGACATCGTGACAAATAGTGAGCTCTTAAGTCACACAGTGAAATGATTTATTGGCCCCTGTAGCAGACAGTGTTATCTGGGGATCATTAAAGATGCTCTCTGTTTTAGATTTCACACATTTTGTAACATGTTTATGCAGCTGGATTGTTTTATTAGAGCAATTGAATGAAGCTGTGATAAGTGAGCTGAAGTACCATGCTCAGGGGTACCGGTACATTAGAACTGCCACACCTGTCGGAGCTGTGTGCTGCATGGATGTGGAAGTAAAATATTCTAGCTAAACATAAAATTTTGCCTTTGAGATTCGTATTGCAGTTTTCCTGAATTTACTCTAGTTTATAAAAGCATGGGATTTCCCTTTTAGCCTTTATTAAAGATTATTACCAGAGTCTACTTGGATTTTACAAGGCCTGTTACACAGATTCATTTTGTTCCCAAGTTTTCCGTCCTCCCGGAGCTGTGGATTAGTCGCTACTACGGTGAAAAAAAAAGCCAAAGCTTAGTTGCGGTCTGCTCGGGAGGATCAGCTCATTTCCTTCACCACACAGCACAGTGTGCTGAGAGCAGAGCTTGTGTTGGAAGATCAATGTCTCCTCTTTTGTTGCATCAGTCATGCAGCTTCTGCGGCTCACAATGGCGTTGGGGTGGCTGGTGGGGTGGTGAGACGCTTGATTGGAGAGCACAGAGGACCACCTGACCACCTACTGGTGCCCGGGGATCACTCACACACTCTCACACACTCTCACACACACACACACACACACACACACACACTCTCTCTCTCGGTTGTGTCTTTATCTGTCCACTGACAGCCGATTTGTTTGAATGTTTCTTTATTTCTCCTCCCCCTGCTATAGAGTGAGTTAACATGCTTTCTTCTGTGTTGACATATGAAACCACGTTCAACGTGCTGTGTAAAAGGCTCTTACATGTCCCAACTAACTGCTCCTTGCTCGGGATTATTTTAAAAAACACAAATGCACGGACTTCTCCCTCAGTCTTGTTGAAACGGTGAAGCTGTTGCACGTCTTTTTCCACTCACAAGTCCGCCACTTTATTTCCATCCACCTCATCCGACGTGTTATTATGATCTGGAAATGTTTTGTCTGTTCATAATGTGTGTCAGACACGACGCCTGTGGGTGTAGGGCTTTCATATTGATTTGTTTACACTTGGGGGATCTTCATGACTCACCTTATTAGTGCAGTTGTCAAGAAAAAAACAAGTGAGTTTTGGGCTGAACAAAGCAAATTCTCATTTTTTTTAAAATTGTATTAGATTTCCAGCTTTCCACATTCCAACAACTGTGGCTCTAAAAAAAACCACAGTATTTTTTTCTGCCTGTCTGCCTAAAAAGTAGTTAACAGGAAAGGAAGGAAGACCAGAGCTTAACTTGAAGCTGCACATTCTCATTAAAAGGGGGCTGCTAAGACGAGATAGAGAAACAAAATAAACAACCACCAGCCGCACCATTTTTCATCCGGAGCCAGAACGTAGAAGCTGTCGGAGCACTGGGATCCAGGGGCCTGTTAGTGATGACACCTCTGATCTATTTTCTCCTCGGCTTCTCAGGCTTGACAAAGTCCAGCATCAGTGGATTTCACACACACCCACACACACATGCACACACACACACACACACACACACACACACACACACACACACTCAGGCCATTTGTTTTGTTAAGTATGTGCTAAATGCTACATGGTAATTATCAGGAGAGGGGGGTGATCTCCATTTTCTGCAGGGACCTAAGATCTTTGATAACACTGGAAACAACTTGAAGAGTTCTCAGACCTCGTTCAATGTCACAGAAGTTTCAACACTGATGAAACCACCAGTGAGACACAAAATGCATTACAGCTACATGTCACATTTTAAAATGGAAATATCACGAATCAAAATGTCTAAATGTTTAAAAAAAAAAATCATTGTCTTTAAGAAAAGTGCACATTAACTTTTGATATGTTTCTGTAAAGGCCAAATCCCCCTGGATGATTGCAAAATAAACTGTGGGGAAATTGAACGTTTGATAAATTAGAGTTACTTCTATAGCCTGGGGCGTTTAAAGACATTAGTAGTGCATGGGAGTCCAGTGCATGAGGCTGCAGCTAAAACAAGGCTCCCAAAGAACTTTTTTTTCTTCTTTTTTTTCAAAGTGCATTTATTCAGAATTGCCAGCGTTGCTCTTTCTACAGGTCTCCAAAAGACTGGTTTTACACTGTCTACACGCATTACTGCCATAGTCTGTTGAAGGCTGATCCTGTCACCCACATCTCTCCTGCAGCCGGGCCACCCAGCCTGGATGTGCCTCCAACATGTCATCCCTCTGTGTGGTCCTAAACAAAAGAGAAACAGAGAGACAGAGGAAAGCACAGCAGCGCCAACCGAGAGAGAGAGAGAGATGTTTCAAAATATGACAGTGTCATCTCTGGGAAGAGGGAGCGCAGCGAAGAGAGAGGGAAACGAGAGAGAGGGAAAAAAGTGTGAGAACAAAAGGGCCTGAGGTAAGTTCAGTGGAGCTGTAAGGGGAATTTTAAACTTTTAAATTATATAAAATATATATATATATATATATATATCAAAAGTATATTTATGTGCAAAGTAAAGAGCAGAAGAGTAGAACAATACGAGTAATATTTAATTTATTTTTCTTTTGTAATACTATTAATTATAACCAGATATATAATATTTGGTCATTATTATTTGCACAGCTTTTATCTGCACAATAAGTCATTTGAAATGTCCAAAAAACACAAAGAAAATAAAAACATTAAATCATGTGTGCTGGTGAGATAAGACATTCGCTTTTTTTTTTCAAAAGCAACAAATACAACAATAAATGTACGACAAAAAACTTGTTGCCAAAAATTAGTTTGGCAACTAATTTTGCTTATTAATCATCAGTTTATAGTGATTCTAAGCCAAAGAACAATAAATAATCCCATAAACGTTTACAACACAATGCTTAAATTTATGTCAGAGAATAAATACAGTATGTTAAAATAGATTTATAATCTTAAATCCTGACTACATGTTAAACTGTTACTATGTAAACATTTGTGGTGCTACGCTGCACTTTTGTAATTTAGTGTTTTCCTGGTGAGTCCAGTGTATTTTCTGGTCCTCTGTGTTTCTTTCTGGTTGATTTATATGTCAGCTGATGGGTATTAAATAACCTCCACTGCCATCAGGCTTATTCGTAATTTGAAAGATAAAGATCTCTGGCTCACATGATAACCATCCAGCCCTGAACGTGTTTTGCGTTAGGGAACCGTTTTGGGGGCTTATTGATACCAGTCCACTTCTGTGATTTGCGCAACAATACATTATATCATGGGAAGATAAGAGTAGTGGAAACAAATGATCTGTAAGGCATGTTGATTATCCAGCTCTCTGAGCTGCAGCACAAAGCTTTTCTCTCATTATTACAGCTGAGGTAAAGTATACACATGACACTCATAACTATCACCAGTCCCCTGTGCCTCATTTGGCTTTATGATATTTGCATTTGCTTGCAGCCATACCATTACAATGAGTAGTTTACCAAACCATTTGTAATTATCTACAATGTTCATATTTTGTCTGGTATTTTGTTGATGAAAAACCTCACAAAATATTTGAAATGGTTTCTTTAAAGTGTCACTTTGGGCTTTCATACAGTAAATCAGTGATTGTGATTTATAGTTATAGGAGAGAAGAGGCCAAAATGGCAAAGTCTAGAGGAAGACGGTGCATAAAGTTGTAGTATTTTGGCAGAGTTTATCTCTCTCTGAGAAAGGAGGATGCTTTTCTTGCCAAAGACAGAAGACAACATCCGATCTGCAGGATTTTGCAAGCATGGAGTATGTGACAGTTTGGCTCCTCACCTGTAATCCAGAGGTCAAAGTGGGACATAAACAAAGGATATTCTGTGCTGGAATGTCTTAAAGAAACCCCATGTTAGGTAATAGCCACTATATAGTTTCACTGACACATGGATGATATCAGTTATTTTGAACCTGGACTGTTTCAAGGCACCAGAGCCTCAAAAGGGTTGGATGATCCATCTGCAGCTGAGACTGTTGTTTTTCTCTACCCAGCCTTCATTCAGCTTTTCAGGGCAGCTTTTATTTATGATTGAAGCAGTTTACATTAGCTCTGCAGGAAAGAAATGTAGTTTATGCTGTAGATATACTATTTTCACCCAAAAAAACCACAACACTACCTATGACATCCTCATTTCATGGTTGTATTTCATACAGTATGTGGCAAAAGAAAGTAAGTAGCTGAGTGAAACGTTGTTTTCAGTTAGGGGGAAAAGTCCTTTATGGCACCGACAGTTTTAAAGCTTTTCTAAGGAGCTTTACTCGACACGTTCAATCATTTTTTTGCATTAAGTCTGATGGATTTTTTGTAGTTGTGTGCTGCAGGTACAGATAAGAAAGACAGAACTTCATCTGCATACAACAATACTTTTTCACTACTTCTAAGTAACGTTCATTCCACAGTTGTGTCTGTCTTCTGTTATGTGGAAGAGGCGTCTACAGGCTTTTAACATACGTCATAAACATCAGTTAACAAAGAGAAGGAACTGCTTCCTTGTTTTTACCCAGAGTCTCTCAATATCGTTGGCAAGTTAATATTAACATCTCTTTTTTTTCATGGGATTGCAGCGTGATTTCAAAAATATAATTTGTGCAAGAACACTGCCAAAGGTTCAAAGTAAAACAAAAAACACAAAGCTGCATATCTTTTGCCATGCCAACGGTGGTAAAACGTCTAAATAAATGGAGTGAGACTTGATATAGCAAGTCATGTGCAATGTGTGATGTGTTGAGCAAAAGAAAACAAGTGTGATATTTTTAGACCTGGAGGAGAGGTGGTTTTGGTTTTATATGTGTAGGAGTTAGCAGAAAGTAGAGCCGCGCACACTTGGTCGACAGGTGGTGATGCCACGGGACGCCGAGGATCTCACTTTCAGCTCATTCTTTCATCCACACCTCTCTGGTCTGAGCGAGCTGGGTGGAAAAGAAGAGCGTCTGCACACGATATGTTTTTCTGGGCAGACTTCAAGGAGTCAATCTAACAGTTGGGGCTTACTATTAAATGGCGCTTTGCTGAGAGGAGAAAGCTCTTCATTCAGTTTCATAGTGTGTTTTGATTTATTCTACCTAGTTTTTCAGACAGACAGACAGACAGTCTACAGATAGATAGATAGATAGATAGATAGACAGATAGATAGATAGATAGATAGATAGATAGATAGATAGATAGACAGATAAATAGATAGATAGATAGATAGATAGATAGATAGATAGATAGATAGATAGATAGATAGATAGACAGATAAATAGATAGATAGATAGACAGATACTTCAACGTCAGTTCCCCAAAATGACTCACAACTTGGAATTTCGTCTCCTCTAAGTCATCACATTCTTGTGGAATAACTTGGTGTAAATTGTGCAGACACAAACCCCAAAGTGTGTTTAGGTAGAACAACTCAGCTAAATCCTTACACCACATGTGCACAGTGTTTGTCACACATACTCGCTACTGCTCCACTATAAAACACATTGACTATGTCCAAAACCCAAAGTAATTCACCATGTGGCAAAGTCCCTCACAAGTAATGACATGAGAGAGCGAGTGTAAACAATATCATGCTATCAAGACATCATGGGTGAGAGCAGCTGGGTGACTTTCAGCCACTAAAAGGTGCCGCTGGTCTGCAGAGAGTCCGCTAATGATCCTTCATGTGAGCTGCATATCCTGTCCCAGAACCTCCAGCCTAGTTATCTTCACTCACTCTCTGTCTCTCCCACACACACATTCATTATTTCACTCTCACTCGTACTATCCGGCCTCCTTCCATTCTCAATCCCTTCTCGCGTAAACACAATAATACAGTCATAGGGTGTCCTGTGGAGACGACTTTCTGCCAACGCTTTCATTGTCAGATCAAGCCATCCATATGTTGGTGAACAACACGCTGCAAATGCCTGGCCTGGAAGAAACAACAGTGTGTTCCTCATCATTTGTTGTGAAAACAGTTCCTCCGGTGGCCTCCCTGCCCCCGGCCTGCGTGTTCCCCACTGTAAATCATGATGAAATGACTTGCAGGTGTCAGGATTAAAGAATACTCTCAAATGATTTCGAGCCGAAGACACGGTCACAGCTGCTTCTCTCCTTTTGCAAGGTTTTTTATTACCGTTTGTTTTTCCGGTGAGTGCCATGGTCTTGTTGTACCAGTGCTGAGTTGGATGAAAGGCCGACCACCAGAGGGCTGAGACCACACGGAGGTTCGGCCGCAACTGCTCTGATGTGTATAGTATTTAATGCAAATGAAGAAAAACAACACCCAGACATCCGAGGGTGTTCAGCATACACTGTTTGTCTGCTGTCAGTAATTAGCACATCACTTCTTCATATGTATATTTTTTACTTTATTTTGCCCTGTGCCAGTTTTTGGAACCCAGATCAGTAACAAGCAGGGGTAATGTAAAAGAATGAGTTAAATGAAAACTGCAATGGATTGTAACTTGGTTTCACTTGTGTAGTTCTGGTCACCACAAAAAATAGATTATTCACTGTACATTTCTGAATGACTGAATTTTAATTTCTTTCACTTACACAGCAACTATGGTAGGTCAGTATCTTTCTCTTGACCAAATGTGTTGTTTGTTTCCACCTTCTGATACCATGTGTATCTCCTGAAATAGCTCCAATATATGTTGGTATGCATACAGCCATTATCATAGCTGTGATAATTAACATGAAGTTATGGTTATAACACGGCCACTGTTTGGTTTAAGCACAAAAAAGTGGCAATAGTAGGAGCCTGGTACTGGAGCAGCTAAATAAAAGCCAGAAGCAAAATGGAGCACAGTGATTGTTAATGCTATCAACTGTACCTGTGTTTAACAAAGAGCTTGACTGATTATTAGCTGATATGAGCCTTTCACAGACATGTATCTGTATCAGTGTTTATGTTTGGCAATATGAAAGCTTTTATTTGACAGAACAAACAATGCAGGACGATGTCTATTTATGTTAACATTTAACATTTTAAAATGTCGATATAGGACATTTCTAATGGCCTGGTATTGATCAGCATTGGTCCCTCAAAAATCCATATTACTCTGGCTCTATTTGACAAAATGCTGTTTGAAAAATCTTTTGAAATAGTGTAGTGAGCAACTGAATAAAGTATGATTGTAAACATATTTGCCAAATTCTTCATCAACGAGATTTGAAGGGACACTTCCTTTAATACCTGGCTGACTCCGAAGTAGGGAGTAAACATAATAATCTCTTGGGGGAGTCCTGGTTACTGTAGGTGCGCCAGTGAAATGAGACTGTGCAGATCAGGCTGCTGAGTGAAGTTTATTGGACCACTTGTATATAGTGTAGAGCTGTTCCAAGCACGTACCAGCCAGACTCCACATGCAAGTTTGACGTAAAGCGAGTGTTTAGAGGGCCCGGCCTGGTTTTATCACACTTGGACAACAAAGTTATAATTATGATTACTTTGCACCTTGAGTCCAAAACCCACTATAGGTATTATATGAGACTGTCAAGCAGTGATGAGCTCCACTCCTGCGAGGCCAAATGGAAACTGGATACTCTCTGGGATTAGATAGGGTGATTCTGAGGTTTTTCTTCAGTATACATTCCTCGCAACAGGCACCATCTGCTCAAAGTGCGCTTTATTTATTTAAGTGCATATTGTCTGTCTTTAAAGTTAGATGAATATATTTACAGTATAAACTCGTGATATTCATGTTCAAAACCATGAAACCTTATATCTCATATTAACACTAACTAACTTTGTATAAATGCTCACTTGTCATGATCCGCTGCAGCTGGACACAAGTTTCAGTCTCTTTGAGTTCATTGGATTTTACACTGTGTGTTTGACATCATTTAAATCTATAAGGAGCCTGTAGTGTGTCCACGTCACTGTGCATGGCAGCTGTGTTACTTTCCACAACAGGGTTGACGGTAACAGAGCTGGCAGGTCAAGCTACAGCGGCCATTACTGCTGATCTAATAAAGAGCATCACTGCGTGTAGTGAGGTTTACATGCAAGCACATAAATTATACAGTTTATCCATTACTATAAAGTTTAACCAAGTTCCTAATATTGTTGTTTCCATCAACTAAATCTTATGACATATGAATAATGTTTGTATTAATGATGTACCCCTTCCCCCTGAAGGCTCTGCTCACTCACAGCAAACCTCCACAGGGTATTTTGTATTTTAGCTGATTATATGTCTTGTAAAGACTAAGCTTGATTTGGCTAATGAACTCACCAATTTGTAAACGATTCATTAATTTGTAAACACCTCTTCCCTGTTTTATAGACACTCAAACACATACTACACGAAATTAACGTTGGTATTACGATATTGTTGACGATAGGTTTTCAGAAATAATCCAACTGTTTGAAAATTATGTCTATTTTGAGATGCCAATAATTTGGTCATTTATGGGGTCATAATTATCATGTGAGGTCTCATGGAATAAGTTTAACGTACAAAGAGCACTCATACTGTACTTTGCTACAGCGCCTCTTTTCATCCTCTGTCTTAAACTTTGTGATGTAGACGTTTTGCTGAAAAAAGGCTTCCCTTTGCCGCGGAGAGGAAAGGTCATTTTGTGGCACTTAATAGCAAGTCATTTTCAGATCCAACCACAGCCTCTGCAGTTGGCTTTGTTGTTTGTGTTAGTGGATGACAATTTACACCTTTATCATCCGTGGCAGTACATGAAGTCCAATAAATTTCAATAAACAGCCATAGAGTCAACAGGACTTAGGTTAGGATGGATGGTGGGAATATACAAAGCGACCATGGTTTACATCCCGAGTCGTCTCTGTGGTTAAACGCTACAGGGAAAGAATGTGGTTGTGGTTAAATGTACATAAACACATTGTGTCTGAAGTCAGTGTGAGTGTGAAACCAGACCACAAACTTAGTGGTACGAGTGCTGAGACATAACTATTCAATAGTCCAATAATGTTGTAATCACTATATACTTATATACAGATACACTATACTGCAAGATTTTATATTTTAGTGGAAGACATATATGTTGTCACAATATTTGTGATTTACCAATTTGTACATTAAAAATACTTCTAATACAACAAAAAACATAATCAGTCAAAGTTACGTTTCCTCCAGATTGTGTTTTGTACTTTGTTTATTTGTGTTGAAACATAATTTTTAGGAGACGTTGTTGGTCCAGTGACATCATGTAGCTCCACCTTCAACCATAGGAGGTGTAATGGCCGTAAGTGAAAACACCTGTGTGTGTGTGTGTGTGTGTGTGTGTGCGTGTGCGTGTGTGTGTTTGTGTGTACGAAGCCTATGATAAAAACATAAAATAATTAGACCTGTCAGATCTGTATTTTATTTATATGTTCTTTTATTATAATTGACAGGATATTCAAGAAAATACGATACTCTGTTTTCCAGTAATTTGATGTTAAACACCTTTAACTATTATGTTCGAGACCGAAATCCCCCTGTTTGGAGAAATGACTCTCAGGACACTTTTACAACCGGCTCAGTGTTGACGAGATGAACATAATAATGGAGAAACCACATGAAAAAGAGATGGAACTTTGAAGCTGTGACATGAAAATCACAAAGGTGATTACACAGCTGAGTCATGTTACATTCACAGCCTGTTCCCAGTGTGTCAGGCCTGACAGTCATCCCCTCCAGACCTGCATGTTCAGGAACAACCCTAACTGCTCTGGTACAGCAGAGCACCTGTTGTGAGATGAAGCTCATAAAAGAAATTATGCCTAGAAAATGACCCTGATATTGACTCTTCTCATCTTTAACAGGCAATTAGTCCTAACCTGGTGTTTATAGTTGTCACTTGAAAAACCTTGTATGACTAAGCACAAAAATGTAGCCATTAAAGATCAAATAAATTCTGAATTTCTACAAATAAACACAGGTACCATAGGCTGTAAAGATGTATATAAAGATTTATACAACGTGTCCCCACTTCCTCTCACTATCCATAAACGAAGTAAAAATACCCCAGATACAAACTGATGTTTCACCTTGTTTATGTAGCATCAAATAACAATAAAATGTGCAGGAAAACGGATTACGTGAACATAACAGTGTGATAACAACTACCTAAAATGACACAAACTGTCTTGCAGAAACATCTTTTTGATGAACTTTACTTTTTTATTTGGTTCATGTCCCATCCACTAACATAGAGGCAGCTGGAAGCAAGGGAACAGTCATACCGTACATCTTTATATACAGTATGTACTGTATATAAAGATGGATGATGTGTCTCCACTTTCTCACCCTAGAAATTCAGAAATGAAGCTAAAATATTTTAGATAAGAACGCTGCCGTTTTTTTAAATTGAGAGACGGATGGGATGGAGCCAAGGTAGCAAGATCCCAAAACACATGCTCGACCAATAACAACGTTGACGCATGTTTTGACTATCTAGTTTGATACATGTCCCATCCACTGACATAGAGGAGGCAGGAGTTATGAACTATACTACAGCCAGCCAGCAGGGGGCGACTGAGAAACATTGGCTTCACTTTTGCGGAGCCGTCAGGTACATGGTAGGTAGTGTGCGTCAGGTACATGCGCACAATCTAATGGAATCCACCCGGCTCAGCTTGAGAGCCAGGATGTTATAGCTACACTCTGACTGTCTTTACCTGTTTGAACGCAGCTTTGAAAAACATGTCACAGAGGAGGAGCGCGGCCTCCTTCTCTCCTCCTAGATCCAGTCTCCTCCACATTTTATTAGCTGCTGCTGTGGCACCTGTGGGCTCTGAGGCAGGGACGTATGCACACAGCAACCAGGACCATCTGCAGCCTGTAAATGTTTGTCAAAGTGTAAAGCATTCTCGATTGGTCATGGACCTCTTTGTATAGTTGTTATGTTTTATGCTAAGAGGGAAGGGAAGAGCAACAGGAAGACAAACAGCCTTTATGAATTCAGTTAAGTGACACTCTACCCTCAGTGTAAATGAATAATCCTCTGCTCGCTATCCCACGTGTTATTGTTATGTCAGAGGGGACGTCATGTAAATAGGCCCTGATTGTTTTGAATTTCAGGATTTATTGGAAAAAGGTTGTACCTTTTAATCCCGTCTGTCACTACTTAGGATTTGTAATAGTCTCATTGTCATAAAAGTGCAAGTCAGGATTAATTAATGTTGTAAAGGACAAAGACATACAGACCTTTCCTTTACACTGTGCAAAATAAAAATCTAATTCTTTTAAAAATGCATTTTCACACAATTGCTTTTAACCAGACATTCGTTTGTTGCTATAGCAATGAAGTTAGTTTATAATATTGTATATATAGCATATAAGGTCTATTACATCATAATTAATGACGAAATGTATATCTGACTACATTTCCTAAACTTTTTCCATCCAACAAAAACAAACAGCTGATAAAGTAACATAATTATTATAATAAGTAATTTAGCTATGATTTATAATAACTATATACTTGTTACTTGAGGGTGTCCCATGTGTTACCACAGAAACCAAACCACTCTGCATCTCTGAGCTTTTTTACGCAGCTTGGTTTGTATTATTCCGGTTCACAGTTTATCTGCAAAGGAGGATTATGCCAAATATTTCAGATACTTTTGGTTTTATTTCTGAGACCAGAGGTTTCGATATGATAAAACAAATTGCAGCCTGTGTGTTTGTCTCATCGTGCGTTTCGTTCAAAACTTGGCAAGTCAAATGTAAATATAATCCTTCAGGGTTCTGGGAATGATGTCCGAAACTGCAAGAGATAAGGCCGATGTGTTTACTCCTTAATATTAAAGTCTTGCATGAGATATCTGTGTCTAAATAAAATGACATGGAGGCCTCCCCTCAGACAGAATTGCTGCCACTAGAGGGCGACATTATCATGTTGACTCCCACGCAGCTAACCCAAACTGGATCTTTTTGCTTTTGTGCAAACCTTACAGGATGATTTGAACAGCAGGTTGTTGTTCTTGTCTTCTACTACGTTGGAAACACACACACATCAGGGATGTGTGAGATGAAAACGACAACCAGGAGAGTGCAAGAGACGGGATTCAAAGACGTGGGTATACACCCCAAAAAATCTAAACATCTAGAGCATGCAAAGAAAATGTAGGAATTGTTTTCAATCGAATAAAAGTGAAGTCACTGTTGTTTCTGCTCTGTTGTGACTTTGTCCCCGAAACACTGATTATACTCCCTCTACCAGGATTTTCCCTGTTTGTGCTATAAAACCTGATGTTGTCCTTGTCTGAAGCTGTTTATCAAAACACTTTGCACACGGACACGTTACGTCTCAGCTGGAATATATTTACACAGCGAAGGAAGTCATCTAATAAGAGGGTGTAGCTGCCTGTCTGTCTGACAGCTCCGCGCAGGGAAAACAAAACATTAATAAATAAATAAGGAAAACAGTCTGGGCCTCTCACTCCCACCCGGTCTCCCTCTGGTTTATCAGAGTCGTATCCAACCGTCCTGTGGGGGCCGGAGCCGTGCTGCGGAGTCTGAGCTTCAACGTGCTACACTGCAATCAAAAACACCTGGCCTCGGGGCTTGGAATGGTCACAACATTACAGCATAGAAACGAGCCAACTTCTCCATATAGAGGCCCCATAATTGTTGGACTGAAGAGGATTTCTGCCTTTTCCTTTTCCTTTTACTGCACAGTTTTACTATTTTTGTAAGACTTAAGACCCAGTGTCACGTGGAACCATCCGATTCACATTTTATGAACGCAATTTTGAAAACAAAGAGGAATTACCCGGAGAAATGTGCGCTAGCTCGCCAGCTGCCAGCCGAGGGGGAAACGCAGCGAACTGACTGTCCTTCAAACTTTTAAGTGATTTCCAACACGCACGCACACTTTCACACCTGCAACACAAAAAAGGACTTGGCATCAACACATTTTTTTATGTTTTAAAACGCTTCATGACATTTTTCGGCGAAATTTGGAAGATTTGGCCGGGGTCCCGAGGAGCTGAATTTACACTTCTGGTGCTTGTTAGTTGGGATGTTCTCAAATCAAGGGGCATGATTTCACTCAAGCAGTCATGAAAAACAATATTATGTTGTTTTTGCACGCCCTCGTTTCTGGACTGCTTTAGATTGATGTCACAAACAACGCTGGCCAAGAAATTATACCTTAACACACTTGTAAACTACTTGATTGCCACGAGTGACATTACCCAGAGTTTTATAATCCCTCAAGCAGGCAGTTACTGAACACAATACACTGGGATAATCAACTGGGTTTTCCACTTGTGTTGGAAATGTGTGTCAGATAATGGAAAAGAATGGCTTCCACAACTTGTGTGACTTTATCTATCTTTATCAGTAACTGCAAATGATCGAGGGCTCACGTCTCACCGAAGACAAGACGCAGCGAGGAAACAAAGACAATGTGAAGCATGAAAATGATTGAAACGAGAGGGGAAAAAAAGTTGGACAAAAGTGAATTGTTGTAATATTAATGGGAATACAAGAATAAGAATTTTCCTCCTCATTATGCCCAAGCTGCCGGGCAGGGTCTCTGGTTTCTCCCCCCTGCCGTGCCCTGGCACCCCCGCAGCATCCCCACAGAGACGGCTTCCTTGCCGTGATGAGCTTTTGACAGGCCCCAAAACAGCCTGCTTAATGCTGTGCCAGGCCAGACATGGAGCGGCTGGGATGCTGGCAGCTTCTTGGCCCACACCACGCATCACGGGCCTCAACCCATTCTACCCCTCCTTTTCCTCCTCCTCTCTCTCTCTCTCTCTCTTTCTAGTGCCTCAGGATTGTTATGCAAAGCTTTCCGAGCAGCAGATTGTGGGAGTTCTTTCACGCACAGATGTATCCGCATCATATTTGAACAATCTCCAGTCGTAGTGAGAGCAGTGAGGCTGCAGAGCTGCTGTTATCTGGGCTGGGCAGCCAGGTGTGAGACTGCGGCCTCACCTGGGACATGTACCACACCTTCCAAAGACAGACACTCACTATCTGGAATCACACAGTAACTTTAGCTCTTTGTCTCAAATAACCACAGACAGCTGTTGATCCTCCAGAGCCCCTTGAGGATTGTGACCCTAACTTTAATTTAAGTTCCTCATTGATGCATAGCTTTAAAAACATCCAGAATCGTACGAAACAGACATGACATTGCGCCTTTTGCTAGAAAAAAAATCTGCTTTTAAAAGATATGTAGTGAAAACTATAACATGATAATAAAAGCTCAGGCTGCACAACAAGGAACAAAGATACACTACCGCCATCCAGTGTTGACAAGCCAGTACAACCTGCAGAGCTTCAAAATAAACGTGTTGTCCATCTGCTACAAGACGTGACTACACAAGGATAACTCATTACAGCGACACTACGCATTTTCCATTTGTGGTCAGTTTTATGGCTTTTGAACTGTAAACATTGCTCTATAGAAAAGAAGAAAAAAAACACAGAACTGCTTGTGTTGTGACATTCTTATCTCTGCTGGTTCCCTGTGCTCGCATGAAACCTGGTCGTCAGTCAATTTAAATGTTGGCAGCAGAAACGTGTTGGTGGGAAAAAAATAAGGAACAAACTCTTAATAAACAAAACAGCAGTGTGTGTATAGTAAAATAACAGTGCATGTGTATTTTATTGAGCTGTACTGAATATTAGAAGCACATGTTCCTGCTGCAAAACAGAACATAATTAAGTGGAAGACTCTGCAACACACAAGCTGCTGCTGCTGCTGTTGGGGAAAGAGTGACGGGCCTTTACTCTGACAACATTTAAAAGTGTGAAATCAGGCAGGACCACTGAGATTTTCACAGGAGACCAGTTTACCATGTGTACAAACAAACACTGATGCTGCTGCAGACAGCCACACAGACTCTCACTGTGATTCACAGACAGACGACGAGTTTGTCTAATGAATCCTGCTATTTGCAGGAAATAGGGGAATACGCTCATACATATGTAAATTTGAAGTGACGATTTAACTTACAATAAATCGGCTGCAGAATTGTGCAAATGTTGAAGTAGATTTTCTGTTATTCTGTTTTTGAGCATGGTTCTGAGAGCAGACTCATTGAGGCCAAATGCTGCTCCTGTTATTACTATGTAGAAATTAGCAGAACAGTTACATTTTGTGAAACGAGTTGGTCCTCCAACAGTCCCCTTATGAAACCAAATTTAAATTCACTGGATCAGGACTTTTATTTGGATCTGCACCAACTTGCTCACACTTATAGATATCGGGCCCTTTAATTGTCTTACTTCTTTTCATCTGTGAATTATTCTCTGAGAAATCAAGAATAAAAGGTTAAAAAAGTCTGACCTAAAACAAAATCCTGGATCCTCTTGATTCAGATCCAAATATTATGGGTTCTTCCCTGACGGCCACTGCATCTTGTCACCAGTTTCACCAGCATCATTTCAGTTTCGTGTTAATAGTTTTTGGGTAATCTTACTTACAATCAAACAAACTTACAAGCAAACGGACAGGGGTGAAAAACATAACCTCTAGGGTGGATATAATAATCACAGAAGGTACAGTGAACACAGATATCAGTTATTCCTGGGTATCATACTTAATATCTGCTGCTGGAGATGCATTCACATCATGTGGAATAAAAAAAGTAGCAAAATTGTCCATGAGGTCAGCATTTCACAATCCTTGGTGAAATAAGATCAAATGTAAGATATTTATCAAAGCTCCACTATCTGTGAATATGACACAACTGTGACGAGCATCAGCACCAACATGTCCAGTAACACCTGGTACAGTTCAGGCTCCACTGGGCTGAGCAGATCTGATTGTAATAACTGTAATGCCAGTGTCTGTGTATTTAACAGACGAGCAATCACTGGAAATGCTGCTCTCTGACCACACACATATGCTGCAAACTGTCCATGTCTGGTGAATGTTTTAAAGAAAAGAAAACAACCGTAAGAATGTGAAAAGTTGATAAATCATTCCCATGACTATGTTTTACAACCAGCACTCAGCTTGAGACACCTCGGCCGGTTTTTTTTTTTCTCCTTCGACAGATTCACCCACAAATCAGGGAATATTTTTCTATCTGCATCACTGGTGAGACAGCTGCAGGACTCTCATGAATGTTACAGCCACATATCACGCTCCCTCAGTCAACAGACATGACATGAACTACTGTATGTTGCAAGCCTCCTCTCTCACTCTCACACACACACTCACACAGACAGATAAACACGACACGGTGAAGTCGCACACAGCATGCAGCGCTGTTTGTTTGTCATTCACAGCTCGTTCCATTTGCAAATGAAACATTTGTTCAACTTTCACACTCGAGACAAACACCAGTGAGCAGCACCGTCTTTCTCCAACTCGCTGTGAGCTTTGTCCTCTACATGTCAAGATTCAATGCAAACATCCATTGGGTGCAAGAACATGTCACCTAGGAAGGTGATACAGTATATTTGATTCAACAAAAATATTGACACTAACATGGCACCAAACCTCCACCAAGGCTCAACAGTCCCCTTACAATCAAGCTGCACCAGATTTCACACACTCAGTCCCATAAATATGCCCGATTTTTTTCATCAAGATCCATGATTTATTTCTTGGGAATCTGTGAAAAATGTTGAGGAACTCCATATCTCACAATGTTAAAGAAAGACAGAATCATTCCTGGATAAGCCCCCTAATCCAGATCTGTATTAATGGGTTCTTCCGTCACCCACACCGCATCCTTACACCAAGTTTCATGGAAATCTGAAGTTGTTTTTATTTAATCTTGCTTAGAAACATACAAACCAACCAACAAACCACAGGAGTTGAAGCATAACCTTCTTCGCGGAGGGAAAAACTATTAGTCCACAGCTAGATGAGGGAGATCACTGTAGGACCTTAGGATTCAGTCTCTGGTGACCATGAATGTCTGTAAGGTTTATGATAATCCATCAAACTAAAGGTAGAAACAACCGACCAACATTACCATCCATAGTTGTGCCACTATAGCTAAAAAAAAGCTTAACTTGGCTCAGTTCTAGTGCAGTTAAAGGAGGGAGCTGGTTCCAATTGGGAGGAGGAGATAGTCTGAAACCTTATCTCCAGAAAACTGCTGCGTGCTGCATTATTTCATCTCCTCGTGTGCCCTGAGAAATATGACAAAAACATCAGAGAATGGAAAAAGAATGACCTCAGACTTCGTAACCTGGCAGATATAATCCAATCATTCTGCCGAGAGCCTAACTCATGTTTAACGCCAGTCTATACATCATACTGTATATCTAATTTAAGGCCGGGCTGACTGCTCTTTGAAGAGGCAGTTCTGAAATCACATTCCAGTTTCCCCTCCCAAACAGCAAATTATTTTTACTCCCGCGAGACGTGTGATTTCGGACTCAAGAGTTGGAGCAAATCACTTGCAGACTACTTCACGAGGAGCTTATTAATCTGAGACAAGGGGTGCGGGATTCGAGTCGAAGTATAAACAACCTCATCATCAATGGACCAAGTTGAAAAAGAAAAAGAAAAAACTGTTTGACTACAGAGTGTGTGCTCAGTTCCACCTCAACAACATCAGCATACGTTCAGAGTCAGGTTTGACGCCAGATACCACAGAGAAAAGCTATACAGCAAAAATGTGCCCCATAATTGGTAACAGTCTGTGAATTGATGTAAGCAAGGTAGGCTGTAATTAATCCCAGCACAGTGAGGATCCTCTGCAGAGTGTGATGGTGTATTTGTTGTTGGACGTCAGCACAGAGCCACTCTGGAGCCCATCAGATACTCTAAATACACCGCAATCAGATTGTTGTTTTTTCTCAAGCGTCTCCCACCAATGCCTCTGCCACAATTACCAAAGGTTATCAAGGGCCATCTACCACCAGAACCTGACCAACGTGAACCCAGCCTCATTTCCTCTGAAACTCGCCTCAGTGCTCTTATTTCTTCTAATTAAAATCCCTGCTATTTAAACTGGGACAGCCCGCAGTCCTCTGTGAGAGCTGGGAGAGAGATGATGGGAAAGTTTGGAAAGACGCTGCACGTCGCTGGCATTTCTTATCTACCACATATTAGCAGAGCTGAGAAATGGTATTTGCCATGTTGCATTAGCCTGCTGCCGTCCCATCATCGCCTGCCATTCCCAGCAACCACATGATGCATTCCAGATGTCTCAGCCATCAACATTCAATATTTCACTACCTCTGCATTAATCTTATCAAGTATGTCACAGATCCCTGCGTGATAACACCGCGCAGGATTTTTGAGAATCGGGGCCGACCACAGCTCCACTAGAAACTGAAACTGATATCACCTAGCAGATTTATTTAGCACATAAAGAACGAATTCACTTTTGTCCCTTTAAAAAAATTGTGAAACTAAAATAATCCGACTGTAGGAAACTGGGTCTTATTTTATCAGAACGTAAACACAAAGTGGTTAGAATGTCAACATGGAACTGTTGACTTCACAAATGTTCCGTTTATTGAAAGTGGATCATATGTGAGGTGCTGTTTTACTTGATCTCGTCTCATCCATATGTGGAAAGTAAAAAAGCACAGGACTTCAACATCTGCAGAGGTTTGTGGTACACGGGTTTTTACATTTAAAAAAAAAATCTGTAACTAGGAGGTTTGCTGAGTCCACAAAATACAACACAATTATTCTGCACATTATCACATTGTTATGTGGTTTCTCTTCTCATTAAACCAAATTTATGATGGTAGCAAGTAGATAAATCAAGGTAAAGACTAGATTGTCACGAACACGAAACTCTCCTCAGTGAAGGGAAATGAAAGAAAATCTCTTTAAGCCCTTTTTTCGTCCAGCTTAAAAAGCGATTACACACTTATTAAAACCCTGGATCGCCGCTGATTTGAGACAAACACAATAATTGAGGGAATCCGATGTGTTTATTAAATTCAGTTGCACATTCTTTAGTTATAATTGTCCCAGAACAGTCTGATCCACCTGTAGATCAGCTTTAAAAGCATGTCCTTATAAACACAACAAAATATAAATTTCAATGTACAATACTCTGAGGCTCAGAGTCACAAAATTGGTGTAAGTCTACTGACGAGAGGCACTTCCCACAAAATAATGCACATGCTTCAAATTCAGCATTTAAGACTCCTGGCCAACCACAGGTATTATTATTTCTGCAGGACACCAAACGACCTGAATGACTATTTAGTGAGCTTGTTTCCCAACCTGCCACTCAACTTCCCTAGTCTGGGATACTCACTATGCCTGCACAACATGCAAAGAGCCCTTTTTCTCTGTTAAGAATTCCTGTCCTTGGAAAGAAAGTCCTGTTTGATGGGTCCTGATTGCAGGGTCCAAAGCCCGTTTTCCTCAGGGCCAAGGTCACACTGGTTTCCCCAGCTCCAGCCTTCCAGGATCAGTCTTCCTCTGAGGAGGGCAGGGCTCCTTCATCATGAACCTCTCTGTAGGCAGCCATGGGGCCAACGTCAGGAGAGTAGCTCCCCATAGAGATCTTCAATCCCTCAGACAGTTTCTGGGCTGCCAGCTTGGCCTGCAGCTCCTGAAATTAAACACAAAAAGTTGACATGAATAGGCTGGTAAATAGTAAACAAGCACATTATTATAAAGCAGCAGAGACATAGCTATTAAACCCTTAACAAAAGTAGGACTGATTATAAGCTTAACAGTTGACAGCAGCACAGTGTTTGACGTTTGGCTCTACCATCAGTAATTTGGATGTGAAGTCACACACAGTACTCACACTGTCTGAACACTGCCCTCTAGAGCATACGGAGGGACCTCACACTTGGTTTCAATAAAAATGACTTACAAATGTTACATATTACTGATGAGCTCAATTTGTTTCATTCAAGGTGCAACTCAACACTTTGTTGGAAGAATGTTTCAAAAGAAATACTTGAATTTTAACAGTTTCTACCTTCATCTATTATACTTTATACGTTGGTGCAAGAATGCAGTGTGGGTCAGTGAAATGCAGATCCAGGTTTTTTTTTTCAAGAAGGTACCAAAATAAATAAATAAAGAATGCACTTAAATAACATTTAATGGTCAAGATATTTTTTCCATAATTGTAATAACGTATATTTTTAAGGGAAGACTTGAAAATCAAGGCTGTGTTTAAAGCTACTTCAGCACCGTGTGAAAAACAGCCCTCTCATTCATTTAAATGAGGTCAGTCCAGGGTTGCTGACGCAAGTGGCTCCAGCAGAAAAAAGAAAATGTAGGGTCCTTCAACAAAAAAGTTGAATATGCTCAACTGCTGTTGTACCACAATACAGCACTGTGGTGACCAAGTTACATGCAAGTGAATATAAATATTATATTATCATTATTAGATTATTACTTTGTAACATGAACACCAGATCACCACATTGAAAGATTAATAAAACTGGAGTGGGTGACAGAGCAGTAACATGTTTTACCAGAATACAAAACATAATACAGATTTTTACAGACTGATTAGTTTTCGATACAATGTAACTCAAAGTGAATTTCATGGATTGTCTCATCAGTATCTGAAGCAGCACCCGCGCACCAAGGCAAACTCTTGCAGTCTCGGCCCTACTATGTACAGTGCCTTGCGATAATGTTTATTGTGATTGTGAAATAAAATAAAATTTAATTGAAGTTGTCTAGCCATGGCTGATTGTAACCAAAGCATTCAAATACTGTTACCTCAGCATTTTTCCACTTGCTGTGAGGACGTAATATTTGCTCATACAAAGACTAAATATGTTTCAGCAAGTGGAAATTTCCGACCCTGTCATCATATCTACATTTTAGTGTATACAGTGCATGTATAAGAGGAGTGCGTGAAGCGCTCAGCTGCACAAACCTTCTGCTTCTTGGTTTGGTCATTCAAAAGGACGGCCGACTCTTCCAGAGACAGAAGCTGAACTGGGGTGTAGTGGAGTGGGGGTATTCTGGCAGAGGTGATGTCGTCCAAGTGTTTTCTGTCTCTCTCCTTCCTGTCCTGGATGGAGAGCGGCAACAAGCCTTCAGTGGAATGGCCGGGTGATGAGGACCCTGATGAAGAAATGTCACTTCTGTGCAGCAGCCTGGAAAAAACAATTATTTACCATCAAATAACTAATGTTGTTACTGAATGAAATCAACACAATTATCTACTTTTTTTGATATAAATGTTTGCAAAATACATCATCATTAAACAAAGTCCACTTACTGATTTGTTTTAAATGTCTGCCTCCTAGGAGCTGAAGTATTCTCTGTTCTTTCCATGACAGTTATATAGTGAGGCTTTCTTTCTGTCTGCATTCTGAGAAAAGGATTGTCTCTCTCTTTGGACTTGCTACTGAAACCAGTACTAGATTCAGACAGTCTGACCCTTTCCAAGGCCTCAACAAGGTCACCCTCTTTTGTCTCTTCAGAGTTCAGAGAGGCCCCAGCAGCAGCCGTCTCCATGGTTTCACCAGCAGCTACTGTGGAGACTAACTGGTCCTGTTGCTTGTCCAAAGTGGTCTTTTCCTGTACGTGAGCGGAGACAGGTGAGGTCTCCCTCTCATGTACCACACTTCCTGCTGCAGTTTCACTTTGTCTGTTCGGCTGTGCTGCTGGTGTGTTGGGTACAACACATTTCTGCAGAGAGAAAGCCTGCTGGTACTTGGACTGTAACTCCATCCTGGCAGCAGACACCAAGCGCTGTCTCCTCTCCTCTTCATCGTGGTGTTCAATGGCAAGACGCACTTTCTCAGCAAACTCCGATATCCTTTTACCTTTATCAGGAAGAGACTGCAATAACTTCCTGTGGACAAGATTAACCCATCATTACATTAAACATTAGATGTAAATCAAGAGATTTTACAAGTCTGTTGAACTCTACAGGAGACGTAGACACCATTCTTACAAAAAATATTTTGAAACTTGATATTTTGATAATTGTATTAGGTGGGCTAGGTTCTGGTGAATGTGAAGCCCATAAGGTTTTCATAATTTTCATGTTAAATAAACCCTTCAAAATCTTAGAGGATCTGCATTCATGTTTCTCTACTCATTTATTTAGACATTTTTTTATACATCTGTATTTTTGGAATAAAATAATTTATATGCCAAATTCAAATCATTACATAATTCTATAGAATTGTCTATTCTATTACTATTTAATCTAATAATTCTGTATAACATAACAGTGCTGAACTATTTGGCTGCAGTGTGTTTTTTCCATTGATATAAAAAATTTGACATCTGTCACATTTGAAGCTACACTGGATGTTGACATCGACAATACTGTCCGAAGCCTTGAGACACTTCAGATGTTTAGATTCCTATCCATCAGTGAGGCGTCTGATCGGTCTCATGTTCACTCTACAGAACGACAACTATCCAAAACATACAGCCAGAGTCATGACGTAATGTCTTCCGTGCTGAAATGAAAAGAAAATCCTGCAGCAGAGCACTGATGTCATTTAACCGTCCGGGGACTGCTCACTGTCGTGTACATCACTGTGTATCTTGTATTCTCTGTATGTTTACTTCTCTGTTCTTCTCTACTGCTTTGACAAGTTTCATTGAGCAGAGCAGGCACACAGCACTATTAGATTTGGGTATTCATTTTTTTTGTTTTTAATTGCCACAGGTCAACTTATACTTAACTGAAAACTTGTGCTCCTGCAACTGTACAGTGTTTTAATTGTATTTTTCACAACGACAAAAAAGGAAATAACATCTGGATAGTCTTCTAGTCTTCTTATATACTGTATTATATTCAGTGAAGGATGAATATCAATTGATACAGCATTATAGGACAATAATGTTTTGAATCTTGAATCTGTCTGTCTGTCTCATGGAGTCAGTCTGGGATCACATGAAGAGTCAGAAGTCACTGAGACAGACTGAGGCCACAGTGCAAATCTCCAAAATACAACATCCCACCTTCCTAGTACCTAGTATGATTTATTGATACATTTTTTTCAATCCATTGCAAAATGTCAACAGATACACTTGATGCTATTGAGCACAGATGTTTTAACAAACGTCAGACACACACTATAGGTAGAGAAGCTGACATCTTGACTGGACTGATGGAAAACAGCAGATCTAAGTATATATTAGTGTTGTTAGTGTTGTCTCTCTCTTCACTGTCACTGTGGCAGAAGTGGTCCTCCACAGTGATCCACGTGTGTCTCAGCATGTGAGAGGAACACGGAGGACACAGACTGACTGGTTACTGGTGTGAACTCACTGGTTGGACAGGATCTTCTCCTGTCGCAGCAGCAGATCCTGTAGCTCCTCTCTTCTCTTCTGCGTCAGGTCTCCCACCTGACCCTGGCGCTCTGTCCGCGACATCACCGCTAGCTAGCTACTGACAGCTAGCTACTGACAGCTAGCGACAGGCATTCACAGCAGCAGGAGCTGACGTTTAACACGCGGCATTAAAATAAAGTGTGTACGTTAACCGAGCCCAAACGCCGCCATTTAAGCGACTTTTTGGGAGTTAAACAGCTGCAGAAAGCTCCTCGCGCCGCAGCTTGTTTTCTTCAACATCATAGTTTCAAAGTTGGCTTCTTCCTCTTGACCGGAAATCAGACACGAGAGGCGGAGCTCTCTCGCCTCCCAGCGTGCAGGCTGGTGAAGTGCACCTCTTCTCCCTGCCACAGCCCAACTGGTGGCGGTGATTTGCTGCCCCCTGCAGGTCAAGTGTCGTCCTCGGCCTCGGACAGAGAATTCAAAGAGGAGTCTGTCGCTCCAGCTTGTTGTGACCTTTACAGTCTGTGCTTGTTGTGCCACTCCTCCATTCAAGCGGATTCGTTCCTCTCTGTAGACAGTGCAGTCAGTGTGAGCAGATTTTCCATCTCTGCACTTCCCGCCTGGATGTTTCCCAGCCAACCTGTTTCTCCCTCAGCTCAACAGACAATGACCTGGACTTGAACCCAGGACGTTACAGCTGTGTCCTCTCCGTCCTCTCCCACCATTCAAGGTTGGTCTGACTCTCGGCTGCAGCTGCACACAAAGTCCAAATCTCAATGAGCTCCAGAGCTGCAGGATGCAGATCTGGAGTTTAATCCACGTTCTTACAATCAGTTTTCACAGTCGTTATCCTGTTCACCGTCCTTTTACAATCATATACACTAACTCTCACTTTATGTTTCCTGTTTTTACTTGTACTTTAGAATTGCCCTCCGGGGACAAATGAAGTTGTTTTGAATTGAATTGAATAGTGCCTGCATTGCATCTATAAGTAACACTATTATAACTTTCATTATAACCCCCAGTATGACAGAGCTTAAATGTGATGGTTACACAACTGTTCCTGGTCCCTCTCTCTCTTCTATTCCCCTTTTCACCTCACCTCACACCACCTCCCCCATTTTTCTCCACTCAACCCAACTATGGAATCAAATGGTCGCCCACGCTGAGTCGGGTTCTGCCAAAGGTTTCTTCCTGTTAAAAGACCGTGTTGGCTTTCTTTGTATTGTAAGGTCTGGACTTTACTATGTTGTGATTTGATGCAAATAAAACTGAACTGAATTGCACACAGGTTGTGTGCATTTTGTCAGATCCCACCTGAAGATGTAAAACATCAAAACATTTTGCACACTTCTCCATTTGCCATTTGTGTTTCTTCCTGATCCTGATCCTGTGCATGATTCTGCCACATGTCACATTTTACCAATTTGTTTTCATTTATTACACACAGCTTTTGAGTGTATTCAAAATTTTCTTGCAATACACTCTAAGTGAGTCTACATTAGTTTATTAAATTACAATAACAAATACTGCTGTGAAAAATGAAACAGCTGAGTTCTGAGTGCAATAAACAATAGCTCTGTAGACACATGATCTGTATATTATACATAGGAAAGGGCTTCAAAATAGAGTCAGTGACATTCTTTTTGCACATTTCCGTAGAATTTATCTTGAGTTTAAAGCTTAAAGTGTGAACATTAAACATCCAAGATGCGAGTTCTACAAACCAATAATAAAAAGGCTTTTGTGTTTCTCACTAGTCACAACTATTTCCAACAGATCGACCCAGATCACTGAAAAATGAGGCAGTCTGTTAATGTATGGCTGTGTGTTGGCGTCCATTGACACAGTCACAGTCAGGATACCTGTACAGTAAAGTCTTTATTAGCCAAACATCTGCCGGCCTCATCTCATTAGTTGCAGTTTGATATGTAGCAATAAGGTAAAGGCACATCATGAAATATTTTCCGATCACAGTTGTGGCAGTGCAGACAACAGCTGGATAACACGTGTGCCAGTGGCTCAGAAATGGCAGTCACCTCATTAAGGTAAATACATTTTAAGTAATTCATCAGTTTTATCATCACCACATAAATGTACAGTTATTATCGTTGTTATTATATTACCCTGTTGAGATTCATCTCCACCACCAGTATCAGATAACAGGTGCTCACAAAGGCACCAAGCATGTTAATAAATATAATGTACATAATGTGACAGTAACAAAATAATATTCATTTAATTTGTACAGAGCCAACAAAAAATAATAGGAAAATACACTAAATAACCTTAATATACGTAGGCTACGTTCACTGTAAACAAAACAAATATAATCCTTTGATATGTTATTTACAAAGAGTTTTTTTACAGAGCATTCGATTATTTACACCTGACAACACGTATCACAATTAATAGTGCTATGTGCACACAGATAATCTGAATGTTATAGAAAAGAAAGACTTTTCATCATCGACCAGATTCCTATTGTACACAGTATTACTCATTACTGTGTCAGCTTCTGACTGGTAAAAGTGAGAAGCCAACTCAGCTTTAAAGGAAGAGCTTAACATTTTAAGAGTTAAACTGCTCTTATTATCTTTCTTTGGTGAGGAATAGAAGAGAGGATCAGTACCACGTTCATATGTGTAACTGCAGTTGGGTTGGTTTTAACCACAGAAACATATGTAACGCACATGTTCATAATGTACTGATTTGATAAATCTCTGTCCAGACGTATCAAAAACACGTCTAAATCTCCAAATTCAACAAAATTGTTTTTAATTCATACAAATACTGTTTGATGGGGCTGCGGTCTGGACTAATTCTTGGCTGAGAGCAATGGCAACTGGGATAGCTACTGTTTAACTGATAACTTTACACTTCACTGCCTCCAAACAGCTTTAGAGATGCTGGAGGGCAGATTCTGGCCACGTTCACACTGCAGGTCTTGGTGCTCAATTCGGATTTATTGCTGGGATATGATTTTTTGGTTTGGAAGTTCTTGTTATTTCTAAAATGTGGCAATAATGTGGCCAGCATCAGACTTCAACGTGAACTGGTCTCTATCCTGAACTAACCGATTAATATGACTGTCGTGAAAAACAGAGAAAAACATGCGTCATATACGAACAAAAAACTGATTTAGGCCAGTTGAGCCTGTAGTGTGAACGTAGCTGCAGCTGTTTTCCTTTTGTTTAGCATTAATGCTAAGCTAAGCTAATTTACTGCATCTTTGGTATTATAAAACCGGGAGTGGTCTCAATCTTCTTATGTAACTCAGCAAAGCAAGAGGTAAAGTGTATTTCCCAAAATATATATAAATATTAGTATTGCTTTAAGATGGTTCTATTTTTAGCTTTGCTGTGATTTCCATCAGTCTCATGAACGGTGTATAAACTCCAGATGCTTTCGATCGAGCTCTAGACGATGGCTGGGAGGACGTGGATTCCTCCGGATTTGAGGGTGTGTCTGTGTTTGTTGCAGCGTCCACCTCGTCTCTCCCAGGGCTCAGCGGCGTCTCAGGTTCAGCTGGGCGGGTGTAGGGATATGTCCCACTCTGCGCCGGGGGGGTGGACAGCAGGATGCGGCTGTATTCGACAGGAGTGTACCTCAGTAAACTAGACTCCAGCCTGCTGGGCGGAGGGTTACTAGGCTTGAAAGTCCTCGGCCGGGTGGGCATTGTCAGATAGAGCGATGGATGCTGAAGGGGAGGTGGAGGGGGTAAAGGTTGCGTTGAGGGCAGAGGTTGTGTGGAGGATGAGGGCCGGAGGGGGGGTGGAAGCTGTGTGGGTGAGAGAGGTTGTGTGGGTGACAGAGGTTGTGAGGGTGAGAGAGGTTCTGTGGGTGACAGAGGTTGGAAGGGTGAGAGAGGTTGGAAGGGTGAGAGAGGTTCTGTGGGTGACAGAGGTTGTGAGGGTGAGAGAGGTTCTGTGGGTGAGAGAGGTTGGAAGGGTGAGAGAGGTTCTGTGGGTGACAGAGGTTGTGTGGGTGACAGAGGTTGTGAGGGTGATAAGGGGTTTGTGGCTGATGGAGGTGTCATTGATGGTGGTGGCGGCAGAGCGAGTGGTGGTAGTTGATTTGGATGGAGATGAGTTGGTTGAAGCGTGTCATGACTCTGTACTTCACGTCTGCAGATGCACAGTCAGACATCAGGGTGAGAAATCACCACCAAACCAAGCACCAAATACAACCTGAAGCTACTACACATGTTTCTCCAGCATGTGTGCGTCTTACCTGGGGAGCAGATCGCAGCCTACTCCGATCTCCCTGGTTTCCAAAGCCTCTCGAGGCCTATTCTGTGTGGACATAAAATACTTCAGCTTGTCTTCTAACTCATTATTCTAGGAAAAGAAAAGAAAGGAAACAACACTGTCAGGTAAGACACATGCAAAGGCCTGCAGGGAATTGATAGGTGCAGTGGCGTGAGGCAAACACACAGACGTCGCTGAATGTTCAGGACATCCAGCGCTTATAGCAACCCAGGCAATCCTCTGTAGCCATGCAGATAACCACACCACACCAAAATCACAACACGCAGTGGACACGCAGTGGACACACCGTTTGTCTTCTTACCTCACACTCCACTATTGCTATTCTGTCCAGAAGCTCGGAGATGAACATGTCCTTCTGGGCGACTTGAGCTCGTAGAGATTCAACCTTCACAAATTCAAGAAGGGTTAGGGTGTTTTCAGGCAGATCTCATCTCTGCTAATTCAATACATTGTTGGGACCTCATATGGATCGTTGGCAGTTTTCACCTTCTTTAACACTGTTAGATATTTATGAGTTTGTGAAATTTGGTGCTGATCCAAATAACCAGTAATCTAGTGAATTTAAGCAGTAACTTGAAATAACTTGGGTGCAAATTACAGGGAAATTATAGGCAGAACAATAATGGAAATAAAAGCTCCATTTAAACCAAACTTAATATTTATTAATTATTGATTTCTTATTGTAAGTGTGTGCTTTAAACAAGCAATTTGTCACAGTTAATTAACACTGTCTCTATTTTCCCCATATGCACAATAGAAATACATAGTGACTCGCTAGCATCTTAACCATTACACTTTTGTGGACTCTGAGGCCTGAAGTTAAATATTCCTTGTGCACACTGATTTCATCTGCACTCTGTTGCTTTAGTTAATGATCTCCTGCTTCAACTAATGTTAATATCCACACTCATCACCAAATCACACAGCAGAACAGAAGAAAATCAAACCCTCCTCACCTCCTCGATCATTCCTTTGACTTTCCTCTGCTGGCAGAACACCATGTCGTTCAAGTGTTTGATTCTCTCTCGGAGATCCCCTGCTTCTTCCTGCAGCTCTTTGGACCTGAACACGAGCAGCGACCAGTTAGTCCCACAGACTGGATGAGCTCAGGACAGGGAGGGGTTCTTTTTGTGTTTTACAGA
Organism: Verasper variegatus; assembly: GCA_026259375.1. Taxonomy (NCBI): domain Eukaryota; kingdom Metazoa; phylum Chordata; class Actinopteri; order Pleuronectiformes; family Pleuronectidae; genus Verasper; species Verasper variegatus. Next base: position 16,269,804 of record CM048039.1, on the reverse strand, counting down.
AATGTGCAGCCAAGTCAGATGCTTCTCAGATTAGGTCATGAAAAACTTCAGGAGGAAAAAAAGGAACTACAGCACCCTGATGCATCTGCAGCCTCTTATAATGGAAGTTTATTCTTGACTCTGGAAATAATAGTTTGACCAAACAATCTCTACTTAAAGATGAAGAGCCTCATATACAACACTACGACAAGTGAGCAAACGTCACCGACTGAGGAATATGATATGATTGACAGCCCACAAACGATACTACTTATTAATTGTGTGTTCCTGGAGTTTAATTTGTACCTCTTAGCCGTAGAAGAATCAGTTGTGTCTGTCAGCTCCGTCAAGCGGAGGCGCTGTTCACACTCCTGGAGCTTCTTGTTGAGTTGACTCTTTTCCTGCGGAGAGGATTATTCAGTTTCTCTCAGTTGTTGGGAGGAAACAAATCATGATTCTCAAAACAATGTAAAATTCTAAATCAACTGTTTATTTTCTAAACATTTCATACATTTCATTAATCTGGTGATAGCATTAAGCTCTGCAATACACTGGTGACCTAGACCCAGCCTAGAGGCAATCCCTGGTGTTATTGGCCAAGAGCTAACATACAGAGACAAACACCATTCACACTAAGAGACAATTTAGAGTCTCCAATCAACCTAACCCCAATCTGCATGTCTTTAAATTTCAGAAGCAGGACTATCTGGACAAAACTTTCGCAAACATGCAAACTCCACACAGACAGACCTACCCGAACTGAGATTCAAACCAAGACCCTTCCTCTTCTTATTCTGAAGAACAATTTCTCATTAGTCCTGTTGAATCGTACCTTGCTCATACAGTCCAGCAGACGCTCCAGTTCAATGATCCTCTGGTCCCTCTCACTGATCTTGGCCTCTGCTGTCCTGATGTGTATCTCTGCGTCCTCCAGTCGCCTGATGTACTCATCCAGTTGAGCCTGTGTGAAGAGATTCAGATTTAAGTTTAGAATTTGAATTTAGTTATTTATCTAACTTTTAAGTGATTTTTTATTTGACTGTCTTTGTAAAATGTGTAAAAAATCGAAAACATCTCGAGTGGTTATTCCACATCGAACCTGTTCATATGACGCAAACAGTAAGTTCTGGTTTCTATTGGCATTGAAACTGATGTGCTACTATGACACGAGGAGTCAAGAATGCAGACCTGTAGGTTTTCAATCTCCTCCCTGTGCCTCCGTTGTTCTTCCAGTAGCTTCTCATCGTACTCCCTCTGTAGCTTCTCGGAGAGCTCATGCAGCGCCTGAACGTTGGCCTCCTGCGAAGACTCCACCTGGATGATTCACAGCGCAGCAGAAATAAGACTGAGCTCGGCTGATTATGTCTCATTGACGGTAGAGCAGTAGAACAGATGCAGCTGATGTGCAGCTTTACTGCAGTGAGAGGATCTGCTGGATCAACACAAACAGCTTTCTCTACGACTCCGACCTCTTCAGGGGCCTCCAGCTCCTGTCTCTCTAGCTCTCTTCTTTAAATATGAAATAAAATCAATTGTGTTTGCATGTGTGTGTTGAAATATGAAACAATTAGAAAACTATTACATTGATTTTCTCGCTGCATCTGTATCAGGATGATGACAATGAGTCAGGTGGTGACATGGTGGGAATGTGCACAATCATTCAGTCCAGGTTTTAGCATATATAATAATGTATAATGATGAATTAGGCAGCTGGACTTCAGTTAGTTTTCAGCTGGTTGTCTCACAGTCTGAGTTTATCAAAGCTCTGCATCTGATTGATTCATTGACTTGTTTGTCTCCTTTCAGGCAAAGTATTTTTCATAAGTGACCTTATTAATGTGTGAATACATGAATGAGGTCACACTGTATATAGTGTATATATATATATAATATCTATATATATATATATATATATACTCCTGACTCAGGTCTTGTCATATCGTGAGACAGCTTTTGTGTTAGCATTCCAATTGCAATGTCTTCTTTGTGCAGATTAGTCTTTTCCTTTATGTCATATTGATTTATTGAAATTTGGTGCAGCTTGACTGAGTGCAATTCTAGTTATTGATAATAATAGGTAATATAAAGGTATGTAATTATTGTATTTATTGAATAATCAGTACTGAGTCTAGTTTCTACATGTGACGTGTATTTCCCATCATTTATTAGCTACACCTCTCCACTGTTACTGACTCATCAGACCATTTTGTCACAGGTCATTTGAGTATTCACTGGAGCAGGTTCTCCCACAGGAATGTTTTGACATTTGTTAATGCATGTGTGTCCTTGCGAACGAGTGAGTGTGTCCTCAGTCTGACCTGTAGCCTCAGTGTCTGGTTTTCCACCTGCGCAGTGGCCAGCTCCCTCTCTTTGTCCCTGAGCTTCTCTTGCGTTTTCTCATAGTTGCTCCGCAAACTCTTCACCTCCTCTCTGGTGTCCACTCTGCTCTGACAGTTCTCCAGAAGGGATTTCTGCAAAGGAGACTTCTTTTACTCATCAAGCCAACCCTTCAGTGATGGAACGTGGCCGTCATCCAGAAAGTCTTCACAGGCTCGGCAACATTGATTTGTTACCTGCAGGGTGATGTTGTCAGATATGAGGGAGCTGTTCATCTGATCGAAGCTGTCCATGGCCGCCGTCCGGACCCTCACCTCTGACTCCAGACTCCTGCGATGTGAGTTTGCAGACTGCACAAACAAATGATGCAGATTTATTCACAGCTCACAGACAGAGAGAGTTTGATGAGGGAGTTATGGGTTGTTAAGATGCTGCATAACTAATTACCCTGATCTCCTGTGAAAGCTTCTGCATGGATTGCTGCATTCCTCCAAACTGCCCGTACATCCTCTCTCTCACCTTTTCCAGAGAATCTCTCACCTGTGTACACACAAAACAGACAGATATTATCAGTGCATCAATCCACACAGCATTGTTGGTGGGATGCTGAAAACTGCCTCAGGGCTTGTTGTTGTGTTAGTCTCCACTCACCTCCTTGATGTACTTCATCTCATCGTGAAGGTGAGTGACCGTCCACTCTCGCGCCATCACCTCCTGCTGTCTGTCCGAGCCCGCCCTCTGCACCACGCCGTACACTTTGGGCCCATGCTGCTGCGTCGAGGACTCTGGCACCCCATTGGTCGTGTCTCCAGGGTGCTGAGGGAGACAGGATAGCACCGGTCAGGTTTCTGTAGCCACCCCTCCACCACACCAAGACTGTCACGGTGTCTGAGTATCTGTGTGTTTATGCTTTTATTGTACAGACTTGCAGGCAGATCACGCGTTTGTGTGCAGATGCTCATGCCTGCATATGTAAACTTGATCAGGTATTTCCAGCCCTACTGCTGCTGAGCACAGGAAACAGGAGGTTGGCAACAAACAGCTAATAAAAGTGCAGGGTGTATTGAAGGTGTCATGTTTCTGCAACCCAGTACATGAGCTGCTACCGTTTCTGCCTATTGTACCTCTGACAGCCTGGACACCGGTGGAAACAGATGCAGAGCAGCACAGGAGCAGAGCAGCACTTTACACAATGAAATTACTAAACAACAAATAACAATTGTTATCGTGACACAGATGAATGACTTTGGCCTTGGAGTTTAATCTATAAGAATATACTTCAATTAAAATCCCAGAGGCAAATGATTTATATTTGAAATAATAAGGGAATTATTATTATAACTATTATAACTATTTATCACGGCTGCATCCAATACTTACTAAGTTGACTTATTTGAATTTTCTGAGTTGTCCAACAAACTTAAACATTTACTCAACAATAGAAATATTTACATTTTAGAAACAGGGACCAGATGATTGATGATATCTTTTTTTTTGTCTGTTCTTCATTTTCACTCAGAACAAAAACAAACATTTTCCTGAACCGGTGAGGATGGATATTTACATCTTAAACTCAAAAACCTCTGCCAACATCTGTTCATGCTGAATATCCATGAGAAGATTATTAATGACAGTCTGGGAGTACATGCACAGAGTCATGTTTTACAGAGGCATGTCAGTGACACACTTGTGTCGCGGCAACGTGCCTATTACTCATGTGGTGGATGAGGCTGCCTACCTGCTGAGGTGACTCCCTGCCAGCTGGCCTCCCTCTTTGGATCAGCCCATTCTTCTTCTTCCAGGCGCCACTGACGTCTTTCTCTCTCTGAGCCTGCACACAAAACAACAAATATTCAACACCGATGTTGCATATTGGTGTGCGGACGCTACAAAGTTAAAAAATGCTCTAAACTCCTTCATCACTTTGTGTAAGCATTCCACACCACAGACACCTTATAATTAGCAAAGCATTTGTTGGGATAAAGTCTTCGAGTCTGTCGTGCTACATAGCAAAGACTCAGAAATCATGCAAACACAGTTTCCATCATGTTTGTTCTCCTCTTATTATTCATTTTTCCTTTGCATGTTTGTTTTGCCCTTCTTTTATCTCTCTATCCTGCAGTAACATGAATTTGCTATATATACTGTAAATGTATGAAGATTTGGTTTTGGATGGATGGATGGATGGATAGATAGACAGACACTTATTAAAAGCCTCTGGTCAGACTAAATGTTCCGATCTATTACCAGAGAAACAGGCGTCTGCCTCCACATCTCTCAGAGATAAGAATGAGGAGAAACCAGAACAAAGACGCCAGTGTTGTCTGGGGGAAGGAGCTGAGCCTCACATTTCTGCACCGCTCAATCTACAGAGGACATTCTGCAGAGAGACGCTGATATGTGGACGTGAGTTCCAGCCGATGGGAGGGAAGAACCTCTCCACAGTCATATTTAAGTTTTAACAACACATGCGGCGCGCTTCTCTGAGAGCTCAGAGTTTTAAAAGCTCTCTGTTCTTTCCATTTAGCTTTGGATTTTACAGTGTTTGACTAAACTGTGGGAGAATGTTTATCTGTCCTTTTTAGTGCAAACTGCAGCATAGTAATTTGGGTGTAAAGAGCACACAGGGTTTCTATTGTGTCTTTCATAACCAACGTCACCAACTACCTTAATTATGCACCTGATTGACGTCCCTTTGGAATAATCACATGTCAGTGCATTGTCAAACATTTCTCGGTGTCATTTATGAACTAACTGCTCCGTCCAATGACTTCATTGTGAAGGAGTCAACTGACTGGATTAGCTCCTGATTTCCAACACACACACACAAGGGTTGTATTTGCAGTCACAACACAAAGACCCTCTCGTGTCGCTCCTTGAGATGAGTCATGTTCACATCGAAGAGACAATACTGCAGGTGGAGAAACATCTAAATGCAGCCACTGTGCCTTTCACTCCTGCGTGTCATGGCATAGATCGTCTCATCCAGGCCATCGTCACTGCCTGGATTGTGTCCGTGACGTTTCAGATTGCAGGGACACACCCTTTCTCATTTCTGAGAACCGCGTTAACCAGCGTTTCTACTGACACACAATCTCTCTGCTTATCTCCATCAGAGGATGTATCAGCATCTTCCTTCCTCCTTGATTAACCTCCGCGTTCCCATTTTTGTTTGCTTCAACCCAAGTGACCTACGTTTGACCTTCGCTAAAGATCTACGATTCAAGATTGAGCAGCTTGTATAAAATCTATATATGAAGTATAATTAAATCTGTATTTAAAGATGAAATGGAGACTCAGTGAGTAAGTAAATGCAATAAAAATTGGACTGTTAAATCATGTTTAAACACTGTGTGAGTATTTGAATTGAACGAGTTGTAATAACAGGAGCGCCTGCACTCTGAGCTCAGGGCTGAACACACAGTGATCAGATAACTGATCCCTGATATTCCTCTGTCAATTCCTCTGTAAGGGGCTTTCCTACCTTTCTGTAGTTATCTTTGTGAATCACTATGTGAATATTTTCATGTGAAATATTTTTGTAACTTTAAGATCCCAAAGCAGAAAGAGAGAAGTTAGATGAGAAGACTGATTGCGGTCCTGGCTTAGCCCAAAGACGGGAACACAGAATCAGCCAGTCTGGATCTGTCCAATGTGTTTTTCCTAATCCTCTCTCTCGCTCTTTTTACAGATAAAACAAGTGACGTTCACAGTTGCTGTTTGTTTGATTCTGTTGCCTTTGCACGAACCCAAATATCCTGGATTCAAACGCTGCTATTTTGCACATTTGGATCCAGAGTCTATGCGGTAATGATTGGACGATGGAGCCACTGTAGCAAGATCCTGTTGATACTCAAGCTCAACCTATCACTAGACAGTGTCAGCTGTCAATCATGATGTTTCACCCTGTTTCACGGGACTGTCTGCACAGGGCCGAGAGCTGCATCCTCACTGAACACACACTGAAGTACACGTCATCACCGAGCACATGCGATTCTCTCCACTTTTGTGTGCGCTCTTGACCGGACTGTCCTCTGTCATCAGTTCCGGTAGTAGTGGGCACGCCCTCCCTGTCAGAGATTAGGACAGCGTGCTATCTGTGGAGTGAGTGGGGGAGAGATAACTTGACGAACACCACACTCCTTGGCCAAGGTTCATTGAAAACATGCCACCATGCTTCTGTCAGGATCCTGCGTTATTGCAAGCACCAAAAGCAACTCCTCAGGGCCAAGAACAAGTGCGGTATCACTCTCAGTTCTCACACTCTCACTGAGAAACTCTGGCATCAGCCTGTGGACCACAGATCCTTAACACAAACAAAGAGCGGTGCAGAGCCACCTACAGCAAACACCCTGCAGTGTGGACTCACAATTATCATTTCACACAGCAACATGTGCAACAACAAACATGGATACTGTCTGACTTATTTTGGACTTTGAGCAAAAGCCAGTGAGCCTTGCTAGATAAGTTACCAGAGTGTGTTTTTACAGTTTCAGCTGAGCAGTCAGGTGCTTTTTTAATATTTTGTATGGAATAGATTTAAAACACAGAGACGTAAATTTGAAACAGCTGAATGTGCATTGTCCTCTCTCTCTCTCACACACACACACACACACACACACACACACACACACACACACACACACACACACACACACGCCCTCCTGTCATGATTATGTAACTGCACCAGATGATAAAAACACATAAATCTCAGATGCGGCACCATCTTTCTTTCCAGGTATCATGAATGATGTGTGTTATCTTTGAGAGACACACAAATTCATCTGTTGAGATGAAATTCAGTTTACCAATAGATAACATAAGGTTGAACTCTTTGCATTAATCGTGTACATATATGAGTAGAGCTGTCGAGCAGGATTTATGTGCAGGATGCAGCTTGATTAATAGCAGCGTTTCAATAAGAGCGAGATATGTGACTTACTGTGTCTGAGTTAGTTGTTTTTGGCTCGTTGCTCCCATTGTCTCCCGCATGAAGAGTCAATCTGAGACGTCTGATCCTCCTCTGAGAACAACAAACACACAAAAGGCAAATAAATGATCTGCGAGCACATTCATATTTGTTTTGAGATGTGTTGCTATGAGAAACCGTTGGAGAGTTTACATGGAAACAGCAGCACAATGTGTTTTATTTATAGAAAATAGCTACAGAGCTGCAAACAAACTTCATGCAAATGCTCTGAAACTGTGAGACGTGTTTGGTTCTGCATGCAAAAACATTTTTACAGTTGTGTATTTTGAAATATCTTATTTCAAGACATTATTTAAAATGACTGCATTATACTCCTCATATCATTCCCAGTTTAAAAATAGGAATAGGTTCTGTCTTCATTTACAAACAATGGGGGTAACTTGAAAGTACAAAGGCCTGTTTTATCAGAGAGCTGTTCAAATAAACACGACAGCCTCCTGCACAGTCAGCTCCCATTACACACTCCTGTTAGTGAACACATCCCATAACAAACATGAACTTTCACAGGATCAGGGAACAGAAAATATTATCTGAAAGTGAGACAATTTATCTCACAGTTTACAGATGAGAAAATCCACAGAGTCAGTACAACAGGGGACAAACAGAGGAGGAGGGTGGGGGGGGGGAAACCACTGAGCTGTTTTCAAAACACCAGAGGAGGAGAAAGAAAGAGACACAGGGAGAGTTTCAGTGTCCTGACTTCTCTGGGACTTCTTACCTCCGAGTCTGGAGATTCCTCTGTTGTGGTGGTGGAAACAGTTCGTCCTGAACCGTAGCGAAGCATGTCTCCTCTTCTGTCCACTCCTCACTTCTCTTACTCTCTCCCTGTCCAGCCCTCCTCCCACCCTTCCTCTCCTCTCACTCTCCTTCCTGTGTCCTGCTCAAAGTCTGAGAGCGACCATATGCCCCCAGCCCCAGCCGGGGGAGAGAGAGGAGGGAAATTCCACTCTGTCGAACCTGCTGCTGCTGGTGGTGCTGGTGGTGCTGGGAGTGCTGGGAGTGCTGTTGCTGTGCTGTGTAGCTTTGGTGGTGGGAGTCCCCAGGACCCTGAGGTACAATCCAGACCCTAACTCAGCAAAACAAACACAAATATGTCATTGTCTTGATTCCAAGCAGACTGCTCCTCTAATCCACTGGGCTGACCGGCTTGTCAGCGAGCTCTCTGCCTGACTCTCAACTCTCCCTGTGTCATTCAGTTTTCTCATCAGACCTGTCGGGCCACATTTAACCTGCCTCCCTGGTCGCTCACAGGGCGGGTCCAGAGACAGGTGGAACACTTCTTATCTACAGGGGTGGGTCAGAGGCGGAGCTCACTGTGAACTTCACACTGAAGGAGCTGGATAGTATCTCCCTGTTTTGCATGTTTCTACTTGGTCATAGGCAATAAATATATGATTTTTGTTCTTTTATCAAAAGATTGGTCTCCTACTTTGCAGTGGTGGAAAGTAACTAAATATTAGGAGGTTTTTGTACTTTACTTTAGTATTTCCATTTTATGCTACTTTATACTTCTAGTATGGAACATCTTTTTTATATACGTACTCGACAGTAATAGTTACTACATAAAAATGTGACCTATAATGAATTATTACAGATTAAAGTATAAAACGTTTTTTATCAAATATAATGTTGTTCTATGTACATTTTGCATATTATTACATCATAGCGCTGAGCAGAGCACATACCTCCGACTGTTCCACACACTCATAGAAATCAGTTCCCTAAACATCTCAGGTTTTTCTTTCATCAAGATTCATGAATTAACAAATATGAAATCAACAAAATTGTCAAAATAACACCTTATCCCACAATGCTAGAGAGCGTGAAAGAAGAATTCCTGCATCTGCTCCCTGATCCAGATCTGCTAGTGTCATGGATGTGTCATGGAAATTCATTAATAAGTAATTTTTTGTGTAATCTTACTAACAATCAAACGGACAGGGGTGAAATCATAAATCAATCATGGAGGTAATTAGGATACAATTATATAAAAACATAAATACAACACTTCTTTTAGATACCAACATTTTGTTGCCAGGACTTTTGTTGTAGGGACATTTTTATGTGATACTTTTATTTAAGTGAATGGTTTGAATCCTCCATCTTTCCACTAGAAAGTCTGTAACATACATGCACATTTATACTGAAGCTGCAGGAGGTGCCTCACATACAGGATGGCCAATAAATTATTGATCTTGTTGATGTTAGATAGCAAAAATGAAAAGGAAGAATGTGTTTAATTCTACTCTCTGAAAACAACACTGTTATCCATACACATCCGTTGAAACCTACTCATCCTGTCAAATACCTTAAAGAAGCCTCCACACAATCCTCATGACAGGCAGATCACATTCCTCGTATGAATGACCTGCAGTCACTCCCTGCTCATAGAAACCAGAGACGCAGAGCAGGGAGAGAATCAAGTTGCCTGTTAAGAAGGTTGGTCAGTTGTAAAGTTTCCTTCAACAGAGCTCCGCTGTTATATCGTCAAAATACGTCAGAATATAAAGAAAAGAAAAATTCTCGGGACAATGTAAAAGGTATTTTCACAGGGCCGAGGAGTTAATGAGTAACCAGACCTCAAACAAATAGTGTTTCTTTGCTTTTGCAATCAGAGAGTGAGTCTCTCAGTCAGGCCTCTGTCAAAGCCAATGTCATAGAAACCCACTCTCAGTTTCATTTTTACATGTATTATCTCTCATCCGGTCTGGATCCAGTATTTGATTCATTCCCCTGTGGTCAGTCTTACAAGATTAAGCAGCTTTAATTATCACATATGACTAAATTCAAACTCATGCACTTTGCTCCTTATCAAAGCTCCTGTATATTAACAATGAAAACCAATAAGCAGATAAACAACACGTAGACGACAATGATGGAATGTCAGCAAGTATTTTTGGACTAAAGTAAGAATTATAGGGTTATTTGAGTCTTTCTATTTCATTACACTTTTGGTGTAGTTACTCCTCACGTTAACATATTAAACATATAAAGTTTATTGTAAGATATTGCTTTTTTTAAGAAGTAAAACTGCACTTGGGTCTTATTAGAGCTGAAACGATGAGTAAGACAGTCGGTTATTTGATCAGTACTAGTTTGGTAACTCAGTTTCAGTCGTTTCAGTTGTTTTTCATGTAAACATGGCAAATGTTTCATGATTCCAGTTTCTTAACTCTGAGAATTGTATGCATTTACACATTTGTAATTAAAGTAAAGATCTTACAATTAAAGTAATTTCCATGCGGCACTTTTAATGGGGAGTTTTTGATCTGCAGTATAAAGTTTAGTATCTGCTTACAGAGATAAATACGACTTCATGTTGTCCCAGGATTAAGATTGTTTATTTGCTGCGTGCATGTTGCAGTACAACTACCTGAGCTTATCCCTCGTCTGGGACCAGTTGTTTCACAATGAAAAAGGTGTTGAGAGCAACAACAACAGGTTGGTCAGGGTTGTAGTGACTGCTTGACAGAGAAGAGCCATCACAGCTGTTGACAGATATATGTGCTGCTGTAGTACAATGACACAACCTCACAAAGCTGCACTGTTTTCAGAAACATGTGACAAACTTAAAATACGCCTCGCAGACGGGATTTGTCCACATTGTTTGTGAAACCTTGGACTAAGTTGATGGACAACTTTTTTAAGTCTCAAGCTGCACCAGTGAAAATCCTCCTGCTGTTTCTGTGTTTATAATTCAGATCTATGATAGTTGGGGTTATGATTATGGTCTGATTGTTATAACGCATTTAAAATAAAAATTATTATGAAAACGTATCGCTAACTGATGCGACACAAATCTGATGATCTTCTATTTCATCTGAATCTGAGGATTGTTTTACTTTGGTGGAAGAATTTACTGTCATTTCTGAAATGCTGTTCTGAAAACACTCATGTTACACTATGATGTATTATGTTTTACTGTCCTTTTGTTGTACCATTACACCTGTAAAGCACTTTGGTCAACCAAGTTGTTTTAAATGTGCTATATAAATAAAATTGACATTGACATTATAAAATATCATTTGATTTGATACTTTACATCAAATGACCCAGCTGTGATAAAACACATAGTTCATATCCAAGTGTAAAAATGACACCATGACAGTGACCAGTACATACATTTACTCAATTACTGTACATTTGAAAGACACTTTAGGCAGAAGTGAACATGCAGCCTATGGAGGACTGAAGCCTCAGCACATGGCTTCTATTTAGTTTTTTACTACACTACATAACTATGCACGACACAAATACTCACACAACAGTTTTTACCTTTCAGATTTACAAAGAAAACATATGAATAGCTGATTAATTACAATTTTTTAAAACTATTTTACTACTACCCAGTATAGGTGATAAAATACATAGAATTACAATATACAAAAATAAAAAATGGTAACATGAAGTAACAGTATCTAATAATGACTTATTATATAACATGCAGGTATATACTTCCACTTCCTAATACTCTCAGTCCTTTTTGCTAATTAAACATCATTAAGTTTACTTGACAGCAGGACGTAAACTTGGAGTGGATTCTACATTTACTCAAGTGAAATATGTAAGAACTTCCTTGACAGTGACACAGCAGCTGAAAGCAGGTTCATCCTGCTGCTCCAACACATTCACTGCCTCAGGCGTCCACTGGCTGTTTAGTTTGTGTTTCTGAGCCTGATTCGTGTTGTTAGTGTCACTGAAAACAAAAACACAGTCAAACGTCGTGGGTGTTGGTCTAAAAACCAGCCTCCACTCCTACATACAAACCATGACATGATCACTTCTTCATTAGAAATCCTCGGATTTCTAATCAATCCTCAAATCAATACAATCCCAATACCAGGAGAAAACTAATGAAACACAGATGTGCCTCTAAGAATTCAGTCAAACAACACACATTCTCTTTTTACTCCACTCAGTCTACTTGTCAAACAACGATGAGATTGGAAATTTCTCTTTTTTCTCTGCATTTCAATTTTTTCCCATCTATCTATCTATCTATCTAGCTGTCTAGCTATCTCATGAACAATGACCATTGCTGCAGCTAGGGGGCAGCACAGTACTGCGACACGCACATAATCAGCAGCAGTTAATACTTTTCATGTCTGAGTTGTTTCTGGACTCTGTAAGACTCGTAGAACTTGTTTTCTCTGTGAATCAGTGAAACAGAGAGATCCGTGTGAAACAGAGAAGCTGCTCTGAAGCTCCTCGCAGGAGAAACCCCTGCACAGCTCTATACATCTGTCTGTCCTCAGCTGTTGGGCCTTTCATTTCCCAGCAGTCTCTCTGGCTGGACTCACTCAAGCACATGAAGGAATCCCAGGAATGATCACCTTGTTAAGCACACACAACCTTTCCCTCTTAAGCCCTGCAGCCTGCGGCCTGTGTTACTGCATCATGCTGCAGCGGTTAAGAGGTCAATTTGTCTTAAAATAATAAAAAACACCATAAAAAGCCATAAAATGGGCTTAATGTGAAGATAGCTGACTTGAATTGCTTTGCTGTGAAAGATGTGCCTTTTTGTTTGTTTTTTAAAAAATGTTCCACCTTTATTTTAGCTGTTCTAAGTTTTAAATATGAATATTGTAGTTTTTGTATTGTGGAAAAAGTCAATAAAACATATTTTTGGAAAAACTGTGTGCCCCTGCTCTTCAGCAGTTTTATTTTTCTGCCTCAGAGAATTAGGGACTCTGTGTTGAGAGGTGATCCGGCCCCATCACAGGATGCACATGCTTCATATGTTCCAGCAGGAAAAACACTGACCTGCTGAGCATGAGAGTGAAGATAAAGAGCTGCTATTGACACAGCTGCTTTGACCCTGCAGAGATGTGAAGTGACGATAAGTGAAGTCACTGATCAAATACTTTGTTCTTATAAGTTAGAGAAATTTTATACTTTACATTCCACATTTATCTGATTGTTTGAGTTACTTTGTAGATTAACCTTTGGCACAGAACAAACCATACAATATATTGATCTTATCAAGTAAATTGAATTTTTTCTTCAGAATATGAAAAAGGTCTGACATTGGAGTGAGATAACATCAACCTGTAAATCATCCTTTTTTGTATGAGGTGAAATGTGTTGAAAGCTGAGTTTTATTTAAAGGTGGAAGAAAAGTTCCCCCATCAAAGAAAAAATATTTAAGTCAATTTCTGTAAAATTCACATTATCAGTATTTTCACACCGAGACTGGAAGTTTTACTGGTAAAGGGCGAGAGTACATATTTGAACACTGGTTAAAACTAACTATATCTAAATGTCTTAGTTTTATGATCCAAGTCAAAAGTTAGTTACTTCGCTGTGCACACGTGTACATGCTCTTTCATAGGCTGTTTCAACATTCATCTGCTACAGGAAAGTTTCTCTTTATGTTTATTAGCATATTTATGTCTGGAGGGGATTTAGGAGTGTTGAATATCAGGAGCAGTCAGTCAGGAATTTTTCACCAAGGAAAAAGAGCACACGAGAGTAAATGAAAGTAACTTTATTTTAGTCTCAGCAGGATTTAGGAACATTTATGAACAAATGTGTACAGAGAGGTAGCGGCAGGAATTTGTTTCAATCCTCTCTCTCCCCCCAACCCCCCCGCAGGCGTCATACGTGACGTCAGAATCGAGAACAGAGAGTGCAAATCATCACATCAGAGCAAAACATCGATTGTCAGTTTATCTCATCTGAAGAAAAAAATTCCCTCAGTCTGTTAAAAAGAATAAATGTGAGGAGGTCCACATTGTGTATGGTCTTGGGATATGTACAGAGTGGCACAGCTCAAACATACACCAGAGGTTAAAGACTTACACCATGTTGAGTATTAAAACTTCATTCAGGACAGAAATCACCAGAGATACAAGTTACATTAAAAAGTGTGTCCAGTATAAAAAAAGGTCTTCGGAGATGAAATGGTTTTGATGATTGCAGCTTCGTTCAGTGTTGTAACTGTTAATTCCATCATAACAAAAAAAGTGAAGTCAGCCACATGAAGCAGCCTTTTCCAGTAGATGTATAAACAATCTGATATCAGGAGTAGCCTGTGTGGTAGATTACAAATCATTTCTGTTGATAACAACTGAATGGAGCTCCAGTATTAGATCAACCATATAAAACTGTATAAAAATGCATGTGTACAAAGTCCCTCGATTATCTCTCCCTAAAAACCTCACTGAGCTGTTTTCCACCATGAATAAATAAAAACTAACATCCTGGTCCTCACTTTTTTTTGGATTTGCTCTTCATTCATTAAAAAAGCTAAATATATTTTACCTAAACAAATGATACAAAAATGTATATTCAGATACTGTATGTAAATTTAACATAGTTGATAGGCATAAAAAAGCAAGTGTTAATATCTTCATATTGTTCACAAAGGCAGAACTGATTTTGTTGTATTACAGTGCATTAAAGGGAGCGCGTTCAAGTCTACTAATGCTAAAATAATCACTGACAAGCATGTGTCCTTCCAATTAATTAACAAAAGGGAAATCCACTGACAGAATGTAAAATTATCAGATTAATCAGTATGTACATTTAATTTCTACTAGACAGAATAACACACCGAGACTCAGAGCTGCTCAAATAATACTGAGTAAATGTATGGACGTGGAGACTGTACGCAGATCTAATACCAGGAGAATTTTGCAAACAATGTTTCAAATCATCTCACTTAGCTGGAAAGTCTCGGAATATTCGGGCAGATTTTCTGGTGTGATCTACAGTTCCAGCTGTTCTCCAGCTGTTTGGTCCAACAGCAATGCATATAAAGAAGCTTCGTTCTCCCCCTCAGAGCTTGTTTACAAAGAGAAGGTGGACAGGATGTTGTCCTGACTGGAGGAACGTTTGTACCCGGACGACGAGCTGAAGTAGGTCTCCCCGTCAGTGCTGATGTCGTCGTCGTCGTCATCGTCGTCCAGAGCGTTGAGCAGCGGAGCGGAGCTGCTCTTACGCCTGCATGATACGGAAACAATATTACAACTATGAAACTGAAAAGGTATGTGAGAAAATCCTAAGACTGTGTTTTGTGCGTGTTTTACCTGATCTCGCTCCTCAGAGCTTTGAGCTGACTCTGGAGCTGCTCGTTGGACTCCTGCTGCTCGTCCAGGTCTCTCTGCAGCTTCTTCTTGCCGTGCTCCAGTCGGTCGATCTCCTCCTCAGCCTCGTCCATCTGCCTCTTCAGGGCCTTTAGACGCAGATTCAGCTTCGAGAAGCAAACATGGAGCACACATTAAAAAATGGTTAAAGATCGGCAAACAAATATTGGACCTATTGTTGAATTCAAGGTGATCGAGTGTGAACGTGTACATACCTGGTCCTTCTGATCTTGCATCGAGTTATGCTCTTCTTCAACACTCATCATCATCTCTTTAACCTTCCTTTCTAGTCGTCGGTTGACCAGCTGCAGGTTGGCACGCTCCCTGTAACACACGCAGGGCGACACGTTACCACACTGACTGACACAAATTTTAAAAACACAAATGAGTAAGAGCTTAAAATAAGACCCTGAATTGCTCCATTACCAACAGATCTAAACTTAAATAAATCATCTAGTTGTGATCTTTTTAAAATACACCCATCTAGAAGTCAACCTCTCATCTGCAAACTAATGAACCACTCTATCACCTCTCTCTCTCTCTTCTCCACCACTTCATCTTTACTCCCAGTTGTAGTCTCCCTCTCACCTTTCCTCTCCCTCCAGCCTCTCCTCCAGCTCCTGTACGCGTTCCTCCAGCTGTGCTACCTGGCCCTCTTTGTTGGACTTCTGGGAGCCCTCCATATGAGCCACTCGACTCTTCAGGTCTTTATTCTGGAGAGGTCAGAGAGACACAAGTTCTGAAGTGTTTTTAAACCACAATTATATCTGTGTGTAAAAAAATAAGAAAATAAGATGTGAGGATGGATACAATTAAAATGAAAATGGTGAAATGCATGAATGAGTTGAATGAGTGTGTGATTTGAACTGAGTTTGTAGAGAAACACTGTGTGTAGTTGTTTTCCTCAAGACAGGAGAGTGTGTACCTGTCTCTCCAGAGCCATCTTGTCGCACTCCAGGTCCTGTCTGCTAGCTCTCTCCTGCAGGAGTTCATTCCTCATCTGCTCCACCTGTCAAGCCGAGTCCAGACACTGTCATTGCTACGCCCCCACACACCCACTCGGATGACAATTATTATCAGACACTGTCTGAGTCTCACTCGCAGTGAGTCAAAACGCTAAACAATACGAAACTTAATGCGGGAAGACCTGCCGTTAATTGGTGATCTGGATTTTCTTGTTTGGCTGCATTCCACCTTTAGTTGAGATCCTAAACTCTCTGAGAAAACTGGTTGTAGTAGAAAGAATCACCAAAGACCGTAGCAAAATAAAAGTCTGTTGGCTTTCAAATTGTGAAGAAATGTTCATTTATAATTCAAGTTTACTTTCTTACCAAGAGATAACATCACGATCCCTGGTGTCTGTATGGAAAAGTGGTGAGATGTACTTAAGTACATTTTTCATGTATTTGTACTTTATTTAAATAGATTTATTTCCTGGTATACTTTTCACTTTTACTCCACTACATACATCAGCAAATATTTGTACTTTCTACTCCACTACGTTACAATGCATTGCGTTACATGTTCACATAGCTTTTTATATTTCTAAGAGTAATCAATAACGAAAGGTTAACTGGTTCACTGATCCAATGTGGACAGGACGCATTAGACCTTGCCTCCTGCAGCAACAGCAAGTACTTTTACTGTTAATACTTTTAAGTTAAGTTTCTTTAAAAGCAAGTACCTACTTACTTTCACGTAAGTGGAAAAGTTAAGGCGGTACTTTTAGTTTCACATGAGTACTTTTTGGTCTATTTGTTTGTACTGTTACTTCAGTAAAATGTTTGAGTACCTTCTTCACAACTGGTGTGCAAAGAGTGAATAAGTAACTACCAGCAGCCGGGCTCTGTCCCATGCTGATGAAATCCACCTACCAGTATTTCTAAAACTCACAGATTAACACATCATAACTTGTTTGTGTAAAAACTTAAGCTTAATGACACGTTGTGCTTATGTGTGTATTGTAAGCTTTAGAGGTGCTGACAGGCAGATTTTGTTACCAGGCTACCTTCTTATCCCTGAATCCTGTCTTAAGTTAACCCTTGTGTGATATGAGACATTAGATCTCATATAATGTTCAGTAAGAACACTAATAAGTGTATTTTCTAAAACCTCAAATTATTTCTTTAATGCTGGTGTCATCACCGCACATTAAATCAGCGCAGAGAGGCCTGACTGCTCAGTGACATCCCAGCTCAAACGGAGGATGAGAACTAATCGATACAGTGGTGATGCTTCTTTCTTTGTGAGAGGAGCTTGGAATTGGTGATATTTTATGCCAATTAGTGGGTGACAGTGGGCTGCTCTGATGAACGATGGCCCCTATAACTGGTGCACCCAGCACAGTGCTTGAGGGAGCTGAATCAGCAGACTGGAACATAGAGCGAAACTAATCTGCTTTGTGAGAGACGGCAGGAGAGGAGAGGGGAGATTACTCTCATTTAGACAGGAGAGGAGCACCTGGTGCCAGGAGAGACGCAGGTGTTCTTCCTGCTGCCTCCGCCGCAACCCCACCACCCCGTCGCCATTCACCACCCCCACCTCGCCTCCCCACAGACATGAGAGCGCACACACCGGCACATACCCACATGTATGCCTGTGTGTGTCTGTGTTGGTGTGTGTGTGCACCACTCAACCTACTCCATCCTGACTGCACAAAGCTCCAGCGTTGCCTTGACAACCGACCTCAGCCTCATGCTGAACCAATGCCACTTTGTCACAAAGCCACTCTTCTTCTCTGGGCCAAACATTTTTTAAGAAGGAAACCATTTAAGGAGATTTAAAAAAAAAGAAAAAGTCCACTCATCCAAACTAAGCTTCTGTAGCCGTCACTAAATTTTGGTCAGAACCTTTGAATCTGTGTCAGTTCCAGACCGAGAGGAACCTGTAACCAAAACGAATCACACCATAGTTTCACATGTGATATGGAGCTTTAAAGGTGCCATGACACGAACGACTGGATAAATGTGCTCCACAAGACAAACACATTAGCATAAAATTAGCTGAGGTTGCAATAAAATAGTGTCATTTCAAAAACTACAGGATCAACATCCTCCCGCTGATTAGTAAGCACTCTCCCACGAACAAACAACAGTCCTACAAGCCAATGTACTTTATCAAAATCTTACTTCACAGTGCCTCCGTCAGCAGCTTTATCACACAGGAAGGGAAAGTGGAGCAAGGATAAAAAAAAAAGAAAAAAAAGAATTCAAGCCCAAGAAGTGGATTTGCTTTCGAGATGAAGTTACTGAGCCTAATTTCCAAGTGAACCCCCCCAACCTGAAAACTTGAGACATTTGGCAGCTCACGTATTTTGGCTCGGGCGGTGCATTAAGAAGAGTCTTTGTCTGATGCACGAAAAAATTGGATCGACGCCGCTGAGACCACGCTGGCAGGCCACCAACCTGACCGATTATGCAAGATCATCTTACAAAGCAATAACCCGTCCACTTCATCCAGACAAGAAGTAAACTGGGAGTGTGGATATTATGTGTAAAAAGAACTGTTAACTCCAGAGTGCTCTCACGCACCAAAGCAGCGATGCAACACACCAACCTGCATATGAATAATGTGAACTGCACGACTGTATTTGAGACCTGAATTTGTTTGGCAGAGGTCACGTGCTTCTCGTATGTAGAGATTAGCAGTTGCAGTTATGATGTTAGAGATGGAAGACGAAGTAACAGGAGGTCTGGATATAATTTACAGATTAGATGGAACAGAGACACTTCTATGAGAGGAAATGAACAGCAGGTCGTGACACAGGTGAACACTGATTATGAGAATGAATGTGTGTGTGTGTGTGTGTGTGTGTGTGTGTGTGTGTGTGTGTGTTACCTGCTCTCTTCCTCGGTCGATCCTGTTCATCAGCTGGTCTCCACTTTGATGCTCTTCAGCCAGGTCCAACTCCAGTTGAGTAACCCTTTCCTGCAAAATGAATGAAGTAAGTGTTGCCATCTAAATACAATTTCAAAAAATGTAGCCTAATCGTTGACCATTAATGTCTTCTGGTGTGTTCATATATCATAAGTGATTAGCAGAGGCTTATTTTTTCACAATTTGACATTAGTTACGATATCTGCACATGACAAACCCTGTATCAGTGGCTTTACTTTGCATCATGAACGTACCTCCAAGATTTTGATGTGTCGCGTCTTGTCGTCTTTAGCGTGAGCGTTGGTCTCAGTCTCCGCCTCCAGATCGTGAACCTGGTCCTCCAGCATCTTCGCCCGGAGCTCAGCCTCATCTCGTTCCCTCTGACACTGCCGGATGACCTCCTCACGGCGCGACACCTAAAACAAAATAAACGTTATACATTATGCAAAACATTAAAAATAACTTTGCTTACATCAATACTTATTGATAATAATAATAATAATAATAATAATAATAACTGCTCCTAATCGTGACACGTTGGAACCCTGAAGATCAGTAAGACTCGTTGGGGCTCAGTGTCTCATTAAAGGACCCGCAGCATTCTTTAAGTACCACTGCAGTTATGATGTATTAAACCGTGCACTCATGTTGAACATCCATGTCACTGTTATACATGACGCCTACTTCATAGTATTCAAGTATTATTATTATGTAGTGATGATTGACAATTTAGCTACTGCTTAGCTAAATGATTACATGTTTCTCCTGAGTGACTAATGAATCCAACATAGCTACTGTACTGTTTACCTCAGCAGCAGAGCCCCCAGAGCTACAAACCTGCCCCCACTCCATCATGCTTATACAATGAAAATTAATCATCTGGCCTAATTTCTCGCCCAAACAAATATCTGGCCATTAGCTCAGAATTATTACATATTTCATCTTGTAAATACTTGGGTTAAAGCTAATTTAAGCAATGGAGCTGAAGCAGAGCATGCAAAGACTTATTAATAAGTGTAATGGGATAATGGCTCAGTCTCCCTCAGGCCCTGGATATCCATGTTCGTAAGAGTTTAAGTGAATTAATGTGATGATCATTCAATGAAATAGATTTAGGGAATGAAAATGATTTATCGCTGTTTTTATGCTGCCTTCTTGTCCTGATCTCAACATCTACTTGGTTTAATAAAGTAAAAAAGAAGAAGAATGTGTTCAGCCTACACTTGTTATTTTTACTGAAGGAATGCCAAGTTCACATGGGTGGAGATCTACTGGGCATTTCAGAGAAACTGGAAAAGTGGACTCACTAGGCCAAATCCAGAGCAATCAGTTTCTCGGGAGAGGCGGTGGAGGAGGATGTGAATGGAGCCAGCACAGCTTTCACAACAATGATATCACAACAATGACATCCTCCTCTTCCTGAGCAGCAGCTGCACCAAGATACATTAGCATGGACATAGAGAAGAATAAAGGAAGAACCTAGAGGATACTGACCTCATCCTGAAATATACACTTTACTTACTACCACATGACATGTCCAGCTGTAATAACTGTGAAATAGAGTGGCAGCTCATTATGCGTGATGAATTTAGCAGCTTATGACAACAGGTTCCAGAAGTTAGTTCCTCCCAGAGAAGGAAATGTGAGGAAAAGCGTTAAATTGAAGACAGAATTTATCATTAAAGGCCTGATTGATGCTTTTTTTAAATTTCACAAAAGAATGTCTTTTTTAAATCTTCATTGTTAACATCGACCTACATTACATTTACAGTCAATTCTCTTCATTTAATGGCACATTGCTGCCTTGTCAACAGGCGACAAGAAGACAAGACAGGAACAACTATCTGTTATATTTTCTCTTCCTGTCTAAAACAGGACATTTAAATTCATAAAAAATGTGTCCAACAGTGATATTTGCTCAGCACCACTGGAAAACAGAAATATATATAAAAAACAGCCAGCATGTCATGATCAATTATATCTTAAAATGTTCATGTCAAATCTTCAGGGTTTCTGCTGGGTCTAATATTTAATAATCTGAATTTTAAGGCCTTAAATAAGTCTTTATCACTATTAAAATATTATGTACTAGGTTTCAAATACAGTCTTACAGGTCTTTATTATGTTTGAATTAATTTAAAGCAACCTCCTTCGTCCCTAACATTTTTTTTTTTTTTTAAGAGAAATGTTTTGGCATCCTGCATAGATTGTAATGTCTCCATGTGTTGTAGTTCTTTCCCATCGATACTAGACATTAGCACTTTGTAATGAAACTTAAAAC
Organism: Verasper variegatus; assembly: GCA_026259375.1. Lineage (NCBI taxonomy): Eukaryota > Metazoa > Chordata > Actinopteri > Pleuronectiformes > Pleuronectidae > Verasper > Verasper variegatus. Next base: position 16,248,254 of record CM048039.1, on the reverse strand, counting down.
AAAACTGTGTCTGTGTGGTCACCCTAAATAAAGTCTCAAATACCAGAGTATTTATTTTACTGCCTTAAATAAATGCTGATGAATGAATAAGAGTAATCTGAGCCACTCCCTTTCTGACCTATATTATCAACATTCATCAAGTCCCCTTTTCAACCAAAACATTCTTCACATTCCAAAGTGCTGACAAGAATAAATTGACTCAGGAGTGGTTTCACAATTATGACGTGACGTCCTCACAAAGGGATTCGGCACATTTCCATTTGAATTCTACCACAAAACATAAACATTCATTTAAATAAAGACCAGAGATTTTTCTCGGCTCACCGACTTCATTTTAATACTATGTTTTGGGTTTGAGAGGTCGGCGGGGAGCAGAAAATACCAAAGTGATGATATCGCTCTCTGAAAGCAGAGGGTGGTGTGCGTGGGAGGAGATAAACTGGTTGAGTAGGAACAATGGCTCATCATCTGCTGTTCTGCATGGGAGGGCCCAGTTGGCCTGACTAATGATGGCCTTGATTTGACCACTCTCACCAAGAAAGCAGTGTCAGCATTCAAATGTGTGTTTCTGCTGTGAGTGCCCACTGCGTTAGAGGAGGCTGATGCAAACCCACTGTTACCTCTTCCTGCAGGGTTTTGGTCACCAACAGGTACTTGTCCAGCTCCTGCCCTCGCTCCTTCAGCAGCCTCTGCAGCTCTGTCAGCTCCCGACGGTTCTTCTCTTTATAAATATCAATCTGCTCCTGCAGCTCCCGAGTGGACGACTGGGACGCATCCACAATATCATTCATCTACAGGCAGAGAGAGAGAGAGAGAGAGTGAGACATAAAAAGAGAATTGTGAGAGAGGATGAGAGCTGTAATGACACTGAAGTGGCTCAAGAGTAAGTTTAGGATTTTAATAGCAAAACTCAATACCACATTGAATTGATTTCAATTTAGAGTCTCCAATCAACCTAACCCGAGTCTGCATGTCATGACTGCGGGAGGAAGCCGAGGTACCTGGAGGAAACCCACGCAGGCCCAGGGAGAACAGGCCAACTCCACACAGAGAGACCCCAGCCAAACCGGGATTCAAACCTTGCTGTGGTGCAACAGTGCTCATCACTGCACCACCGTGCTGCCACCTTTACAACTCACCAAGTCAAGACGCCCACTCATGAGGTGACAGGTGGTTACAGGTGGTTACAGGTTGAAGAGCACTCACCTCCTTCTGAAGTTTGTCCACTGTTCGGTCCAGCAGCCTCCTCTCATCCTCTATGTTGTTCTTCATGTTCTTGAACTGCTCCTTCTGAGTCTTCTCCTCTTGTAACCGCTCCTCCAACTCCTTGTGTTCACCGCTCAGTTTTGACAGGTTCCTCTGTAGCAGAACACAGCATTGAAGGTGTGAAACCATTCTCATGGCATAAACCCACATTCCTCTATATGCAGTGTAGTTTCGTGCTGCTCATCTCACCTGCACATCCTCCAGCCGCAGGGTCAGTGCTCTGTTGACACGCGACATCTCCTCTTCTTGCTCCTTAATTTCTGCCAGTGACTCTTCAAATTGCTTTTTCTCTCTCTGTTAAGTGGACAAGGTTAGATATAATTGAAACTTTTATTCAAAATAACATGTGACAGTGTACAACTAAACCAGCCGTCCTAAGTTACTGACTCCCTCTCCGTTCATCTTGACCCCCTCACCTCCAGCCTGCTGGCTCTGTCTCCCAGCCTGCTCTCATGTAGCTTGGATTCATCGATGATGCGGTTGAGTTTGGCCACCTCGTTTTCCAGCTCCTGTGCTCGCCTGCGCAGCCGCTCCGACTCCTGGGTCAGCCGTCCTGCCTGGCCCTCCACTGCACCCTTGGCTGCCTCCACTTCAGCCTTCTCACGGACCACTGCTGCGCTGCTCTGCAGATCAGAGCGAGGCACAAGGCTTCAGTACAAAGGAAGCAGGAGTCTGTGACACTAAACGTAAAGTGGAACGATGCATGATGGAACATTTGAGACTCCCTCAAATGTATCAGGCAACAAAAAGCTGTTTGTAGTTTTCTCACTGAGCTTTTCATTCTGTGGAGACACAGAATAACAATCTCCCTCTGTAATTCTCCAACACTTCATAATTTACCAAGTGATGGCTGAACTGAATTAAATCGGAGCTTGTTGAGGCTAAGTCAGTAGACAAGCAAGGCAGACCTGCTCATCTCCTGTGTCACTATTGTGATATTCTGCTGGGAAGATCATTTTTTATACATATTTTGTGACCAATTCCAAAGGTTTTACAGACTAATCTGCATGCTTGGCAGTGACAGAGTTAATGGAGAGCACTCTGAGATCTCCCTATGCCCAAATTTATGAATGAAGTGTTGGCTTTGTCTGAAATTGAGGTTGGAGAGTCTGAAGAACAAGTCTGTGAGGGGAGGCGACAGAGAAAAGACAACAACCAGGTGACTTAGTCTTCACGACAGATAACAGGTTTCGGTGGCAGTTACATCCGTCCAGTGAACGGCGACATTGGTTGACAACCATCTTGCAAATGTTTGTTTGGAAACAACATTTTTTAGCATGGAGGTGGAATGTTAGGAAACTGGTTTGGCAATTTCAGGTTTTGGACAGGGGAGAGAAAACTGCTGGCAAGCACAGGAGCAGAGAAGACATCTTTGTCATCTGAAGTCTCTGTTGGAGTCATCAGTCACAGGTTTACAATGTAACACAACTGAAAAACTTAAACGCTCAATGTTTATTTGAAATAAAGTGCAATGCTGTCCTCCTGTGCATTCAAACAAGACATAATGACTCGTTTGTGTTCCAATCAGTCAAACCACATCCGGCTTGCAGTGCATTGATTCGCCCACCGACACACACACACAGATTGACAGTGAACCTGTCTTTCATAGTCAGATTGGCTAAAAACAACACTGCATCTCTACACCTCCTGTGCAGAAGGGTAACCGGTGCCTCCCTGTTTCAGTGCTGGCAGGCCAGTCAGACCTGTTTTTCCTGTCAGCACAGAGCTGCCTCATCTCTGTCTCTCTGGATGATTTACACTTGTTCACACTAGCAGCTCAAAATCAGGCTTTGGCATATCCAGATTATCTCTAGATTGATTTTACAAAGTCTAGAAAGTAAAAAAGACAACAACACGTGAAACATATTTTGCATAAGTCATATCCAAAGCCACATTTGGAGATAATTTGACATTTCATTTGAGCCGGTGTGTGTGTGACACAGTCTGACGTACTTGTTCTTCTACAGTAATCTGCCATAGGCACAGAGGAAAGACACCACAGACGTCATAGGTACTGGGGATGTCATTAACAAGGGCAGCATTTGACTAACCAAAAGGCAAAATGCAAACAGTGTTAACAGTTTGCAAATGAAAAACCACATTTGCAATTTCCTGAGTTGAGGCACATCTAGTTTGGACACAGAACGCCGTGTGTGTCTCGAGTTAGTTTGTGTTACAGCAGATTCCTCATGTTCTTTTGAAATTCTGTTGATTGCAAAATCTGTTTACGATAGTGCACCAAATTTTTTTCCCCTGGTTTGTGCCTCATCCATCCATGTTTGGTGCAAATTGCTTCTGTACTCTTGTGAGAATTTGCTGACAAATAAACAAACAGACAAAAGTGTAAGAAGATGTCATCGTATGGTTGGATTATACGTGGTTGGATTGGAAAAGGGGGTTGGGTGGGATGTGGGACTAAACACAGCTTTCACTACAATAATAAAGCTTTGATAGTGTGTGTCAGCATTGTGCCCGTGCTCCATTTTAACAGCATACACAGAAAGTTCAGCCTTGACACTTCTCTGCCTGTCCCACTTCCCACACTCGGTCATACGAGTTAAAAACACCTCCGCCACAGAGAGGGAGACACTGCTGCGTTAAAAAAAAGGATGTGCGAAGAATCCAGTGACTTCAGCCTCTTTTACACATAATTTACAATCCTGTACATGAAGACCATTAATAACACACATTAGCTAACTAAGTTTGTATACACTAGTTTTTCAGTTTCATGTAAATCGTCACAAATTTAATATTAACTACAAAAAAAGTTAAGATTCATTAGAAGAGTTAAGTCCTTGTTAAAGTTGACCAAACAATCGCCACCTATGGATTAGCACTAACAAAACAAATCACTTCATCAGCTATTAGTTTGTTCATTCGTCTATTTATTAGAATTCTTCATCAGTTATTTAAACACAGTGATTTAACAAAGAGACTGACACAAGCAGACGTCACTCTACAAGTACACCACCACTGAACAATACGTGGTAATATCACACCACTTGTATATTTCTGTTTCCTTTGCCTTAACTCAAAGTTTGACTTGGGTCTTTCTGTGTGTTCACACTGTTTGTCTAAAGTTGCACATTAACTAACTTTGGGCCGTCTTTGAAGTGAGACATGAAAGTGGAGCGTGTGTCGTGTGTGTCGTGTGTGTCGTGTGTGTCGTGTGTGTCGTGTGTGTCGTGTGCTGTGGTGAAATCTTGGCTCGCAGTTATTCCCATCAAACCAGATTCAAGCAGAGCCGTTTGTCTAAAAATAAATCCAATGTATATCTAGGAATATAGGAATCCTCCCTATATCAGGTATACTGTATTCAAAAACATCAAGTTGAGAGTTGTAATTGTGTATTTTATGTTTAGTAGAAAGTCGGTTATTGACTACCAAGTAAAAAATGCTTGTGGCTTTGGAAACGGTTTATCTATAACCAAACATTAGTTAGTGAAATAAAACTGACCATGGCTGTTCAAAGTACAGGTAACGTCCTGAACAGCATCAAATTATAGAAAGACCTGCGTTGGCAGTGTAGATGCCTTGATTTTCGTTGCCAGCGCAAAGTACGAGTTACACATACAACAGCTTCACTCATTAAAAACTGTGCCTGGACCTGAGGTTAACTGGAACAGAAGGCCTGTCATGGTCTGAAAGGAAAGACTGAAGTAGAAATGAAAAGGTGAAGGCTGAGAAGCTTTGGCATTTCTTTGGTGGAAGGAATCAAATCTAGTCTTGTTCTCAGAAAAATGGAAACAAAAACCTGCTTTGAAAAATCTAAGCTGCATGTTCTCCAGGGTGTATAACAGGAAATCACAAAGACAGACCTGTGATTATAAAACTGTACTCAGAGACTTTGAAGTTTATTATTAAAAAAATGATCATATAAAGCACATTTACCTTAACCTTTTTTTGTGAAAAATCCTAAATCATTCACAAAGAACCAAATTTGACTCTTTGGAATTTAGCTTTTGACGCAACATAGTATCTCAACTATGGTTGCAATCATCATGATCAGTCACTGCCGACATATGTATATATTTACTACTTTAGGGTTTCTAGATATAAAGAAACATTTACAATAATTTAGTTTTTTGTAAAATATTCAGCAAAATCCTTAATTTCTACAACATGAAACTGAATCATGGAATGCGAAAGCAGAAAAGTTGAGTTGGCATACAAATAAAAAAAGAGTTATATTAAGTACACAGCATTTATCAAAATTAAGGATGTTAGTTGACTCAAGACTTTGACTTAGGGGCCTCACAGAACCAACTAAATCTAACTCAAAACAAAGAGGACAGAAAAATCCATGTTCAAGTTTTCCAGGCCAAAGGCCAAAGAAGACAAGTTTGTATAAACCTGGGCGAGAAGGAACGCCCAAGATCCACATCCCACACAACAGCTTGAAGACCAACAGCACAAACAGAGCTCTTAACCCACACTGTACACATTTACAATTAAGTAAGTAAATATTTTAAAATGTACCAAAAAAACATTCAGATTAATTTCATCTTGATCAGACAGAAAATTGTAAAACAACAAATAAGAACAATGTGAACGATGTGAAAAATGAACAACTACACCCTGACAACCTTTAAAAGCCTCAGATGTTCTTTTTCATCTCATCAGGAGCCGCGTGTTCAACCTGACTCCTGACACATGTTTTGGCAGAGTAGGCCTCCACCACTTCAGCTCTCAGAGGCAGCAAAATAAAGGAGAAACAAACAGAAAAATCTAGGCCGCTGCCTGTTTTCACACACACCTGACCCCGATCTGATGCAGCCACTTTCGCAACTGCAGCGTATTCACTTCATGTTTTTTTCGTGTTTGATGTCGTCAGTCTATAAAGTTATCATTAAAGCCATTTGAAGAAGCAGTATTTCTGCAAGGATAAATAACTGTTTCCTTGCCGTCTCTGTCAAGATCCAGAAACGCTCTCCATCATTTCCTTCCACGCTCGCTGCCCTGCGTTTCCTTCCTCGCTTTTCCAGCCACCTGCTAAATCAGCTCCTAAAGCTACGCTGGGAAATACAGCGCTATCATCAAACACACAGACTCACGCAGGAGTCCTTACTTTCAAAACAAGCCCGAGGGGGAACTCTTCTCCGGCTACGTACTGTAAGTTTGATGATCAGACAGTGAGACTTCAGTTCACACACCGGCAGAGATTAGTTGAGAGGCAGGCTGAGATATGGATGAGAATGGCACGGGCCAGAAAATGAACCGGCGAGTGGGAGATCACTGCAGAGTCTTGTGTGGATACTGTGGAGTTAGCTAATGAAAAAATACAGCGTTTGGGATTGAGGTTACAGATGAGAGCGTGATAACAATGTGGCCGTGTTGCACACTGAGGCTGTAGGTGAAACACAACCAGAGCTGGAAACAGGGAGATAAGCACAAAGCTCTGTCTTTACAGTCGGGTTAGGGAGCGCACGGCCGAGACCAATTAAAGCCTCAAACACTGAGAATCTGGAACCCTGCAGAGATGGAGATGCAACTGCAGCACCATGAAGAGGCAAAAAAGCGAAAAAGATTGGAGTCTCTCCCGCAGGTCAGAGCGGGTACAGTGTAACAGAGCTGGAGCGGAGGGGAGAAGGAGGTCTCCAGGGAGCACATTCTCCACTTTGACCCCAACATTCCTGAAACAAACCCCTCTCACGACTCACCACACCTCATCTTTCCACATTTTTTGAATAGTAGCACACACTGACAGTGAACAAAAGATGAAATCTACTTCCAAAAGTGCTGAGGGCTCGGTTAGTAATAGTTGTTCAAATAAACAAGGTAATATCTTCGTTAGAAAGAATGACTAGAGATTTTTTTTATCTTAATAAAATTCCACTTATTTCAGCTGAATGAAAAACACAATGCAGCTTTCAATTTAGACACAAAACAGGCCCCCTACTCCTTTCAACTGGGTTGGCCACGCATCCCCTTTCCTACAACATACTGACCCACTTATTCAGCAACCCCCACTGCTATTATTGTGCGAAACAAACTCATCATTCATCGTTCGACTGAGGTCCACAATTACCCCCGCTCTTTCAGGGCACAAAAAGAAGAGGGGACACGACGCAACTCAAAAATGGCAGCTCATTAGATTAGTGATGGCTTGCCACTGCAATTAACTAGTATACAGAGCAATTTAGTGCTCCAGTTTCCAGCATTCTTCTCCGCATGGGCTGCTCTGGTCAGGGCCACACAAAGACCAGAGGCAACACTTTGGTTGGAGATGGGGCCAAAAGAACGACAAGATGTACAGTTCACTCTGGCTCTAATTTTTCACCCTTACACAAAGTGGAAACGTACGTGAGACCTTCTCAGAACCTGTAGCTCAGACTGTCAACGTTGGACTTCAAATAAGATTTAAGGTTCATGGCGCTACTTATCTCATTACTCTGCATGATTTGTTTTGGTATTTGTGTCAATCACACAGTGTATTTTCATTACACAGAGAACGATAATGTATAATATCTTGAATTACATGGTGTTTGTTACTTACATGCTTTCAAAATCATGCTTATTTCCTTCAAAATTAGATAACCTGTGTGTCTTTTAAATGCAGATTTATAAGATCTTATCCTCAGTTTGCACTGTCCCAACACAAACAGCATATATAAATACATAAAGCACAAACGGTGTCTGTAGAGATTACTTTGAGTTGATGTTTTTTTCATAATAACTGATATGTTCAGTCTTTTAATCTACAAAAGTCTCACAAAGTCTGACCCGAGGACAGAACATCAACTCAAGGAACATAGAAGAAAAGGCTCCAGTGCTTGAGAAGTCTTTTATATCTTAAAAGAGAAACAAACAATGACTTCATCTCACCGTGTTTACAAAGCACGGAGGGTAAACCCCTGATGACATACTCCCTCGGGGGAGTTCATCTGTTTAACAAAAGGAAATGTTCTAATAGACTCTTGCTGCAGAGACCTTCTGCACGTGGACCCCCAATGAGCCGACAGGAAGCCGAGAACAAGGACGACTTCCACTCTTTGGGACAAACAGGACACACGTGAGTCACACAGTAACCGACTGAAAACAATGTGTCCTCAGTCCTTTCAGTGTGCCGTGTCCTGCCATGCACCGCTGCTTGACTTATCTTAACTAACCTCCCACAGTTTCCAAAACATTAGCTAATAAAAATAATATTTATATTTATTTACTTTAAATCAATGGATAGTTCATCACTGGTACTGTTCTCCTAATATCTCAATTTTCATGTGCAGCTTTTCAGGGATGTATTTTTTGCCGATGTGAAAACCGAACTGGGTGTTTCCAAGTCTGTCAGGGCCGTTCATTGAGCTACGACAGTGACCTTGTCAGAAAAGTTCAGATAAATGTCTCTAAATGTTATCATCAAACTTCATGTACAATGTTCCCCCATAGAGCAACAAGCTGAGATAGGAAAAGCACGTCCACACTTGACCTGTTTGAAAGAAAAATGATGACAAGCTACATTTAACAGTTTGTTCTGTTTATGCAGCTCAAGTGTGTGAACTCGAGTAGAGTTTAATTTCCACTGTGATTTGAACAAACGTCTAACACTCTAAAGCAGTAGATTCTATCCAATCAGTGTTTAAAAAGCGTTGTGTGCTATTTCATCATCGTTGTTATTTGTCAACAGAGTCTTTGAGCAAACCAGCTAAAACAAATCATGGACTCACTGATGATACGTACAACAAGTTAATTACCTAATTAGAGGTCTGGGAAATTATTGATGAATGATAATATAATTAATTGCTTGTTTTATAATACTGGAAATTCTAGCAATACTTTGGACTTTTTTTTTTTACACTGATCTTTGACTGAACTTAGAATGAAACAAGGCCGTTTGGCTCCCTGTCCTTATCTTTGTGAGAATCCATTCCACAGAAGAACAGCGGTTCTGGTTCAAAGGGCCGAAGCTTTTTCTGGATAAATTGTATCTTGTCTGAACATTAAAAGCCGTGAAACAATTGAAATGGTGTAAATAATGTCACTTCAAAGCAACGCCCAACTCTCTGATGCACCTACAGCACAACATGCATGACAGATATGCAAACACAAACAGTTATAGCTCCCCATGATGAGATGCTTATCTCAACACTCCTCTGTGACAGGGTGTGTTCCGGGAATGGGGGAGGGCGGGAGAGCGGAGGAAATGAGGAGGGGAGGTAGAGAGACAAGGGGAGGGAAGGGAAACATACAGGAGGCTGATTACCTGCTTGGCCTCCTCCAAAGACATCTGCAGCCTGCTCATTTCCTTCTCATACTGGTCCCTCATCTTGTCTACCTCCTGATCATGAGCAGCAACTTCCTCCTTCAGGGCTCCTTTCAGCGCTGTCAGCTCCCTCTCTCGCCTCCTCAGCACTTCCTCCTGCTCCTCCTTGGCCAGGAGAACTTCCTGCATGTCCACCTTCAGCTGCATCATGTCCTGTGGAAAACAAGGGCAGTTTGGTGACTTTTCATTACGGCTGAATCTGCAGAATCAAGACCAGAGTTGATCAGCCAAGTATGACTGTTATTACAGTATTTAAAGATATAAAAGATTCAGTGTTAAAATTGAAGACAAGAGAGAATGTAAACATTTGGAAATAATCAATATTAGTTTAATCATTATTTAGATATGTTTCAATATTGTAATCCCTTCCTTGTTTGTTCAATAAGACGGTTTATTCCGTAGTGTCTGCAGACCGAAATCGTTCGAAACAGCCTTCACCACAGAGTTGTTGGGGTTTTTCACAAAGGTTGTCCGCAAACGTACTTTTTAAAAGCACTAAACTGACATGCGAACACGATGCTTAGTGTTACTTCATTGTGACAGAACAATGAACACGGAGCATTACCGCCATCATGATGTCTTTCTCTCCATCGTCTGCTGACTTCTTGGCCGAGTCAAGCTCGTCATGCATCTCTGACAGCTGGTCCTGCAGGTCTCTGATCTCTGTCTGGTACTGCTCCCTCTCCATCTTCACCTGGAACAGTCTGGCCAACCACAGAACACGTCACATCACAGTGCAGGAACCCTACATACTTTACATCTGCACGTACACACCCACACACCTGCACCTTAATTCGCACATACAGCTGCGAACACCTGCACTGGGTCTGAATGCGAGGCATACATACTGCAGAGGTTAACATGAACACCTGACCTAAGGCAAACCAATAATGTGTAAAATGCCTCTGCACGACAACACCGAGGGGGAGGGTGATAAGTGATGTGCAGCACCTCAAACAACTCACCACACGGTAATGTTGACTGAAGAGGAAGATCTATAGAGGGGAGCGACCAGCAGCTGAATGGTTACAGCTCATGCAATATAACCGTCCCTTGTTAAATATAAGTCTGGTCATAGCCCTGTGTCCTCTTTCTGCCTTTTCAATATCTACTGTCCAATAAAATACAATAACGCTTTAAATAATAGTGAGAAAATTAGAGTTTGAATGTTTCCTCAAACCTTGGATCCTGGATTCACGAGATCGTTAACAATAGAACACAAGTTGCATGATATATATATATATATATATATATATATATATATATATATATATATATATATAAAAAGGGGGTGGAAACTGACCTGTGTGTTAGAGCTGACACTTTGAAAAGTAAATAAATCACATAACTCATATTACTGAGAAGGGTAAAAGATAAACCTAACAATCCAGAGAAGACACAAAAGGTCTGTATAATGAAACGAAGGAGGAGACACGGTAACCACTTCATCAACAGACGTCCTACACTGATCAGTGAGACAGCATGTGGAAAATAAGGTCTAAATAAGCAGCTAATGAATAACACCCTAAGCTAATTATTGTTATTATTTATTATTATATGACCTGGTGATGTTAACAGTAGTAGCATGGTTCTTCATTTCATCTCCAAACAAGGAGTTTCAACCAGGAGAGTGTAAAGTACAAGAGACTCATGTTATTCCTCCCTGTTCCCAACTCCTTCTGTGCACGATCCTTAACATATCAGTTGGAATCAATAGTAAAGCAACAAGAGAACGATCCCTCCCCAGTTTCCCAACACAAACATCACCAGATGTGTTCATTGAGGCTGCATAGAAACAAAACAACCACGATAGAGATGCCACTAAAGGGAGCTGAAATTAGATGTTTTGCCTCCAATCCACCAACTTCTTCAAGCTAGATTTATTTTATCATTTTACTGATAATTCAAAAAGTCAGCACAACATTCTGGAAATGCCAAATACAGCTAATCTAAGGATGCATCTATGCTGCTCATTACTGCCCGGCCATTCTCCAGTGTCGTTTTCACTTACTCTTCGACTGTGTTCTGCAGCTCAGTCTCAGTTTTGGTCAGTTTTGCCTTCAGACGCTTGCACTCCTCTAAGCTCCACTCCAGTTCCTGTTGTAGCTCCTTCAACCGTGCTGCTGTCCTCCTGTCCCCCTGACTCCTCTGATGGTGAAATATTAAATGAATTACTTTTTGGCATTTGGACTGAATTGATCAGCAAAATCAATAATCAATAAATATTTAAATATTGCAAATGACAGGACAGGATAAAATTCACTTTATTATTTCCCAAAAGGGAACGGTCTGGGATATAGACTTAGACAAATATATAAAATCAATGACACCAGGTAGAGTGATTAAAAGGAAGTACATAGTAACACAAGTAAGATGATCAATGAAAGCCAAGTATAAAGCTGATAAATAAAACAGAAAATCATAAAGACCAATAGAGTGATGAGCAAATGTAAATAGAATCCAGACAATATCAGCATAAGTAATTGCATCATAAAATGAAGCCTCCATCTCTATGAAAGTGCAGTTTATAAAATGTGCATGTTATAATAATTGACTGAAAATGGTTTCATCCCCAAGTAAAATGAATACCAGACACTTAAACTTAACTTTTGATGCAGCACAAACAACAGTGTTTTAAATTTCTGTTTACTTTATTTGAAGTTGTGATGGAATTTCTTGCTTCATATAATCATTGCGTCGTGAATGTTGATCGCACAATATCATTGTTATAGAAGAAAGACACCACTGGCATTTAGATTGGCCCGCTGTAAGCCTAGCTTTGGTTTGGAAATCCGTCTGGCACTGGGTACAATATCTCTGGGGAAAATAAGGGTTTGATTTACAGCACAAAGAAAGTGCATCTGTCATGGCACAACCAAAACAGGAAGGGCAAATAAGGCAATGAAGAGGAAAAGTTAAAATAAGCAAAGCAAGAGAGAACAGGCATTCATTCCATTAGATTCTAGATTCACTTCAGCTCCAGGGCTTGAGCGAGTTCAGCACTGGGTTGGCATCATTTCTTCTAGATCAATAAGTAACATAACCTGATGACTTATTAATACAACTGGATGTTTTACTCTGCCTTTATCCTAGCACTCAGTATGGAAATCAAAAACAAATAAAACCATTGTCCATTTGCTTTTTTTTTTTCCAGTTGATGAAAATGTGCCTTTGTGTTCAGCTTAGCCAATCACAACTCCGACCAAAAATGTCTCTCTAAATTCAACAAGTTGCACAGTAATCCCTTAAACCTCTTTTCCAACCAAGATTAGAGGATATGCTGCTCAAACAACAAGTTCAGTAATAAACTGACATGCCAACATAAACAAGCTGGTGTTAGGAGGCAGAGTCAGACGGCTGTTACCATGGTTTGATCCTCAAGTTGTCTCTTGACTTGGACCATTTCTTTCTCCAGTTCGGCGTTTTGTTCCTGCAGAGCTTTCGTCTGTGCCGAGATGTCCAGTGACTGAGAGGAGATCACAGAGATTTAAGAACTGGTTATTTCTTCTTTGTTGATTAGGAATAAAAATACAGATTATTTCGACTCGGGCACTCAGCGATTTAAGTAAAAGGTAAATATTTAATAGCTGAACAGTGATGTGATATTCTGATATTCCAAGTAAACAGCCCCACTGCCAAAGCCTTGGAGGCTGAGTTAATATGCACAGTTTTACAGGTTCTCATAAAATGGATCTGAAACAACAAATGTCTTCAGTGCTTTGAAGCAAACCCGGATGTTAGCATAGCATTTAATGTTTACTTTGAAATGTCTAATACATTTGTTGCATTTATCTTCCGTCGAAATTTGCTTTGTGAGGCCAAAACATCTCACACCCAGTTACTGTAAAATCATGAAGCTGAAATTTAACAACCCCAAATCTATGATTTGAATACAAAAATATGGAAAGATCCCCTTTGATATGTAGTTGACAATTTCTCACTTTGTTGTCGCCTTGTGCACTCGTAGTGGCCCGAGACTTCAACGTCTGTATCTTCTCAAAGACCAGGTTGACCTTTCTCTTTGTTGTTTCGTCGTTATCGCTGCTTCTGCAGACACACACAAAACGCATGAACGCACACACACATTAATGCACACTGTTTACTTTAGGTTGAAAGCAACCCTCTCTCAGTGTTTGGGGGTCAAGAATAAATCCCAGACTGTTGGGTCATGAAGGCTGGAGCTGCTTTGAAGTGTAACCTCAAAGCACAAACAACCTCATGACACCCGTCTAATAAAATAGGAGGCACGAGAGTGGAACAATCAACTGTACACGCTGTTAATAATTGTTGAAGAGTCACATTCCATCATCTGGTAAATTAGTCGGAACCATATAAAAATGATGGAGCAACTGTCCTTAAGACACATAACAATTTCAAAATAGACATAATGTTATTGCTCGCTCCTGATATTAAATAAACACTGACAGGCAAGAAATAGTTTGGTTCATATTATCATTAAATCACTAGAACAAACACTTTATTATTAACAAACTTTTTGGAGTTTTCTTAAGAAGCCTGGATTCACAGCACTTGGTCTCAAACTGGCCACACCCATACATTACTTCAGGCCTATTCTCTCAAATGGAAACATAATTTTTTTAAGAATAACAAAAACTAACAAATAACAGTTGTTCTAGTCAGTAAAAACATAAATTTCTCTGAAAGTTGTTTTTTGCCTCTGCTGGTGAACAACAGTTTATCAACAGATGTTTGAAACAATAGACGATGTTCTCAACCCACAGAGAAAATAAAAAACATTGAATCCTTTACTTAAAGTGAAGAATCAGATTCAACACAACTGGAATTTCAGTCCTTTCACACGCCAAATTACAAGGCTGACACAAAAAGCCAAACCAACCCCCCCAAAAACTCCCATCTCCTCATACAGATGATTTCCATTAAATCTTTATAACCCCTGGTGGCGAAATGTTTGTCTTCTGGGCCTTGGGAATGTAGGTCTGTTTCAGCCCCTGCACTTCCATCTGTGCTTCCTTTCCTTTGTCCTGTGACTCCTGACCTGTGGCCAGACACACCCAAGGAGTTTCCTGTTCTTTCTATACTTTACCCCAAGCCTGTAGCAAACGCAAAAACTGTGGAAACCTGCAAACTGTCTCTCACTTTATAATCATGTGCAACTAATGCAGAATATGACTTAAATAGCATTCAAATTCAACCTACTTATTCAAAGAGAATTGTTGACTTGATAATTCAAATAAAAGGAGTGTACAGTATGCACAGATTGTCTTATACGGCCTCTTCTTTGACCTTTTAACCCTTTTTAAATGCCTTACAGAGAGTTAGCGTCTGATTACAGGAACAAACAGAATGCTCACACTGCAGCTAAAAAGACAGCAGAGAGAGAAAGTGGGATTGGGTAAGAAAACATACTCCAGACAGCTGGATGCCTCACAGCCCTAGATGCGAGAGGGGGGGGGATTGAGAGGAGCACATTCCTTCACTTTTATCACAAACAGTCGAGCTCTGATAAAAACCACATATATGTGCTCCCCCACACAACCAGCTCTACCTTCATGACGCATGGGCGTATGGTGCAACGTGATGATTTAATGCTTCAGTTGGAACAAAATGCTCAGTTCATGATTCAACTGACATCCAAAACATTTTCAAAAACACATTTTTTGAAGTATGAGTAAATTAAGAGCCTAAGAAGCACATTGATGGGATCAGAAAGCTGAGAGAACTCACCCATCCTTAAGGTAACTGAACAGAATTTGTTTGGCCGTTTCTTCATGTGTTTGTTGTGACAGCTCTTGTTGACCTTTCAGAAGATCAGGTGTCGCCTGGATGTGAGAGGAAATGAAAGAGATCTTAACAAAGCAAAAAGAGGGTTCGTCTCTCACACATCTTCATTTAAAAGAGTTAACATACAATGATGTGTTGGACTGAGGAGGGTTAGGGGTTCTGAGGAGGTAAAATAAAGACAGCAATCAATGGCCTCATACCTGAACATCTGCATCTGTACTGGGCTTCTTGGCTGCAGTGGTCGCAGAAGGTTTGGATAGCGACGTTGACGCTGAGGTCGTCAAAATATTTCCAGCTGAAGAGGGACTGTCCTCACTCTCTTTACTATTGAATGGTAATGAAGAGGAGCGCGTCTGTGGCTTTTTGTAGCCCTGGATGTAGCCAAGACCTTTAGAGATGGTGCTCTGTGGTGAGCCGGGTGCACTGGTGACTCGAGATGAAGCCCTGGAGTTGACCTTACCATCTACAGATTCCTGACTGCCCGCTGATCTCTGCAGCCGGAGCTGTGAAGGCCTCAGGACATGTTCCACTGATGTGCCTGGACTGCGGCTAAACTCGTCCATGTAGCTGGAGCCGGCTCGCAGGCCGAGGGCACTATCAACACTGCGGGAGCGTTTGCGGTCCTCTGGATTGATCCTGTTACGGCGTCCCGCCCTGCCCCTGTGGTGGTGGCTGCCATCTTTGCCATCAAACTTCTCAATGAGTTCATCAACGGCAGGGATGGAGCCTGTGTCGATGTCTCTGCCTGATCCAGGGAGGAAGGGGATGTAGCGTCGGTTCTCATGGCGGTTGATGCTGTCCGCATACAGAGCCTCCATCTGTTCATCCACCAGAGCCTTAGAGCTGGAGGATGATGAGGAGTGACGGGAACGGGAAGAGGACTGGAGAACTGGCCCACTGGAGTCCGTCCTGCGTAGAGGAAGGACATCAGGCTCACGGCGGGCACGCTCAAGGCTGGAGTTGGTGCTGCTCATGGAACTGGGAGATCTGCATGAGGTCTTGCTCTGCCCACCATCACTCGTGGGACTTGACACAGCGGAGGGCTGAGGCTGGGCTGGAAGCACAGACTGGTGCTGAGTTTTGGAGGCCGGCTTGGACTGAGGTGGATTCACGTTGGGGACATGAGATCTGGACTGTGGCTGAGCTGTTTGTGATTGTGGCTTGGTCTGAGGCTGGGCCAGAGGCACAGACTGAGGCTGTGTTCTTGGCTTTGGAGGCGCTCTCTCACTCAGACTCTGGGATGGTAGTTGTCTTTTCTCTTGCGACACAGGAGCTTTATTCCTATCCATGCTTGATGACCTGGTGTTGGACGGAGCAGGTTTAATGGATTTAGATGAGAGACTGTGTCGTTCCTTCCCAGTCTCAACCACAGGCCTTGAAGGCAGGCTGTGGAAACCTCCAATGTTGAGGGAGTTGCTATCTGGATCATAAGGCTGCAGGAGCTCAGGGTGCTTCTGAAAGTTCAGAAGGGCTGAGGATTTCTTTCCTTGTGAATCTGAGACACCATTTTGAGTACCAGCATTATGCATCATCTTCTGAGACCTGTACTCCATGAAGGGGCTGTCGGATCCCGCCTCCTTGCCTCCTTTGAAATCATACTCCTGGTAGTTCTCAATAAAAGAGCCCTCTGCGTCAATGTACCCATTACTGTTCGGGCCGATATAGGGTTGAGGACCCTTTTCCTGGTTGTTGAGGACTACATAGGGGTGTCCATCTATACCCTGGACGCGGATGCTGAGACCGTATTTCCCAGCTCCATTACTTTGGGGCCTGGAGGAGCGGGACTGCTGAGAGTGGGCCCGCTGCGTTCCATTGTCGGGAATGCCAGTCACTCTGTACGACTCCATCAGGAAGACAGGAGGAAAATAAATCCCTCTCCCTGGATCAGGTGGCCCACCTCTGGAAGCAAAGATTGACAGTCAGAAATGAGACACTGCATAATTAAGTAAAATCAACGATTGATTGACGGCTCCACAATCAGCCTATAATGAAACATTAAACCCTTGCCGCATTTAATTATGTCATCAAATTTCATTTTTTCTTTTTTTGTTTTGCATTGTTAATGTTCTGATTTGTCTCCGGGGAGATCTTTGTTGTCAAACCTCTCAGTTAATCTGCTCTGGCCAAACGGGACAATAAGCTCCCTGTGTTGCCTGAAACAAATCAGAGCCCACAATATCACGAAAAATATGACTCAGCATGAGCCACATACCTTTTAATGACAAACACTGTTTAGAAAAGCCTCACAGGTGAGTGACTAACAGGTATGGTACAAGAAAATGACTGTTTACTGAGCGTGACAGAGAATGTGGCTTAAACAGGTTAAGAGAAAGGTATCAACAGAAAGAAAACACTCAGCCAGGCCTGAGAAACATGTGAGAGGTCTGTCAATTTTGGACAGCATGAGGTTTAGAGTGGATGAGCTGTATGTGTATGTGTGAATACGCAGTGTAGCTGATCCTTGCACATGTAATTTGTAGTCTCCACACACGTGGGAAAAAGACCAACAAAACCTATTTGACTCAACTCTGTATCGTAATAATTGATAAGGTACTCAGGGTTGTCAGAGTAGACAGATTTGCAGTCGCACTGTGAGAACGCACCTGGTAATAAATATAAAACTGTTAATATCAAACTGAGCTGAGAGGTTAAATGTTCATGAGACAAATTTATATCTGGGAAGTTGTTGGAGACAAAGGCATCAGCAGCCAACATGTGTTTCACCAGACAATGGGCTTTTCACAGGTTCCTGTTTGCCTTACTGATAAAGTCCCATTCTACCTGGTGTTACAATACAAAGACAGACTGAGATGGGACATGAGGAAGGACACTGATAACACTGACAACAAAGGTAAAAGCAGGACATAGGACATTAAGACGGAAAAAGGTAAAACCAGACCTATGGACGTGGGCTGTGGAGAAGATCCGTCAGCTGACACAGACCATGTCCCACTCTTTGCCTCTGGTTGCATTGTGGGTAAAGATGCAAAGTGCAAATCAAGCAGAATAGCGTTGAGGTGTTACTGAATGTTTTGCTCCTTTATTTGGTGACGTTTAGAAATATAATGATTTCATTCAACAGCCATCCCTCTTGTTATTGTATTTATGAATAAGTTATGCTGTTTATCAATACAGAACATTGCAGGATTTGCCACCAAGGTAGAAAGCCACTGACATCCTCAGATCCTGATCTCTGTACCACAATCGATTTAGTCTGTGCATGATGGTGGAAACAAAACAGACAGATTTGTTTTAACATCTGGAAATGAAATAGCACCTCTGTTGTTTCCCCACGGGGTGGGGGTGGGGGGACATGTCATTTCATTAAAGTGTATTATCTTTATTAACAGAGGCCATCTTTGTCTCAGGTCAGGTCGACTGCCCCTGCTTTAAAACACCATAAAGACTAAAACACATTATTGAATACACGCCAAGGACAAAATGATCCAACCCCGCTTGTGGTTGGTCCTGGTGCTTCAATTAAACTTAATAATTTGGCCGACACTTTTGTGCAAAGCAACTTCCTGCTGAGGGAAAAACACTGAAGTGCAAGAGCTTATGGTGTTCTCAAAACAAACAAGGGAGTATGGGTGTCGTCAGGGACCGGTTAAAGCTTCAGGTGGCACAGCAGACTCTTCCATCCTCATAGTTTCATGTGCATATGACTCACAGGGACTCCAGCAAAAGGTGCAACCATTTCCCTGCCATTGTTTTGATTTGGTTTTTAACTGCAAATGGAGGAAACGCTCAGTGAGTTACCCCCCACCCCCTACTGTCTCCTGGGGCCGTGTTGCCTTCAAGGCCTCCGGAAAGGTCAGGGCTGCAGCACAGGTTAAGGTGTCGAGGCCGATATTGAACAAAGCAGAGGTTGCATCTGCTCGTCACTCACTGACAGTGAGTGCGGAGCTGCTCACATGACTCCATGAGGAGGACAGATCAGCTGAGGACAGGGCGGGAGAAGGTGAGAGCTGACAGGAGGTCAGTCCCTCTGCAGGATTTACTCTGTGGGAAAATATTGGAAAGTTACGCAAGAGTCCACTGATGTGGAGCCGACGTGAGCGCGCAGCAGCAGCAGGAGTGCGCGCGTTAAAAAACCACCACCGCTAATGTGTTGAATAAAAGAAAAAACTACAAACATGGCACCGGAGGAAAAACTGCACTAAAACAGCAGCAGGTGAAGCAAAGTGGAGAATCGGCGCAGTTTTGAGTTGACGCAGTTTGTGAGCAACAGGTGGACAGAACCGCGGAGTCGGTGTAGAAGTCAGTGCGCTCACGTCAGCTCGTATCGCGGCTCGTGGGTCACATCAACACGTTCAAAGTGGAGTTTCTGTGGAGTTACGCGGCAGACGGAGCATCTACAATCAACACCGTTTGCTAGTTTACTCACCGGCGTCGTTTGTCCCTCTGCTTTCACTTCTCGTAAGAGTTCGAAAGGGTTTTAGTCACGAGAAGAACAGTCAGTGCGCAGCGGCCTCAGCACAGTTGTCCAACTTATCCGCCGCTGTCTTGTTTTCTGGGACACTCTCAGAATGGCTGTTTCCGAAGGACGTCCGACCCTCCGGGCCGCTCCGCCTCCTGAATCAAGCGCACCAAACCCGCCCGCCCACCCAAACAAACCCAAGACCAGTCCAAAACCAGTCGTCTGGTCCTGGATCACAAACACTTCACACAATAAACATTACTTTTAAATAGTTTAACTTATATAGAGTTACTAACTCCTATGTGGGGCGTGTGTATGGCTCTATTGAACTGTCATAAAGTGATGTTACATCAATACTTCACTTAAAAAGAGTAAACATGAGACAAAAGAAGTATTAAAATAACAAATCAATAGATAAACATTGGCACGGCTCGGTTCATCCCAGCAGAGTCTGTACAGGACACAGGCTGTATGTGGGATCTGATACTCACTATATGTTTATTACCCTTTTATGTTCTTTGAGCTATATAAACTAAATATGAAACTACGGAGCGACTGAGAAAGTAATGCAAGGTTTGCGTTAGGAAGAAGCAGGTCCAACAGGTACTTTTTTGCTTTTTGGTTGTTAAAAAAATAGGAAAACAAGAATATTTTTGAATTATTAAAACATTTGGGAGAATGACATAATAAGTTACACACTTTAACCTCTTGAATTCATGTTAATTTCTTGTGCAAACTAATGTTTTTATGAATTATTTAATTCCCCAGGGGCTTTTAGACATGAGTTTGCTCGCCTCATGCAGGATGAAAGATTAATTATTTGCACTCTGCATAAATGCATAAATGCAGCTGCATGTCTTTAAAAGCGAGAGCGTCATCTAGTGGTTAGTAGCTGACCTGAGTGAGGTCAGTTAATGAGAAGCTGTGCTGCGGGTGGGGCTGCTGCACAACACACACACACGGACACACACTTTAACAGTAAACCATCACACCAGATAGACCTGGGGTGCTCAGGTAAATGGTGAGAGTCCAGTACAGCAACAATAAAAAAAAACAGGAGGAGGTATTTTGTTTTTGTTTTTGTTGATGTTGAAAAGCTGTTCTAAAGAGGTTTCTAATAATGCACTTCCGTGAAAAAGAGCTGAACGAAAGATCACACATACAATAAATACCACATTAACACAAAGGCAGTTTTTCCTTTACAAACATTACAGGTACACAGTTTTAATATTTCCAAACCCTATCATACTTTACACTCAGTATAATGTTCCGCATAAGTACCTCCAACTTCACAAAGAGCATTTTTAATTAAACAACTTCTCTAAAGATTTAGCAGTTCCTGAAAAGCAGCACTGTAACACTGTATCTCTTACGCTGAGATTGTAAAGTAATGATCATACCAATATTGCTGTATTGAACTGCATTAAAATGAAGGCCCCGCTGGCCACTAGCCTTTGTCGTGGCCCACTGTTTATATTTGTGTCCGCAGAGAGGCCGTGCAGCACCACAATCTGAGCTCTGTGCCACTGTGTTGAGTTACAGCAGCACACAATGAGAGCTCTGTTCTCTGCAGACGTGCCACAGCTGGGACATGCCCAGTACGCTGCTCGCTCTTATTCTGGTCAAACGGTAAGAAAGGTCATAGGGAACCGAGCTGACGTGTTCATATTGAGTTTGCTGCATTTATTATTTTCCATTGTTGTGATTTTCTTAAAAACAACGTAATGGAAAAAACCTGTCGCTGAACCTGAGTGGGAGGCAAAAGTCACCACTGAAAACAATGTGGTGAACACATGGCCCCTTCCCTCATGGTCTTCCATGTTGTTTAAATTAGTCAGTCAGTCAGTCAGTTAGTCAGTCAGTTAGTTAGTTAGTTAGTCATCTAGCTCTGGTTATACGTGGGAAAACTAATTCAACAGGTGGAGAATTACAAATTTGGGGTGTAACAGTTTCCTCTTCTTCCAAGGGAGGCTAACTCAGCAGAGAACTTTCTTTAAGACAAAAATAGTTCTCCATCATGCAGGAGCAGATCTCGGGGGATCTGGCCCCATCTGAAATCTGATTGGCCCCTAAAGTGCCCCTGTCCTGTCGGTCTTTAAAAAATAGTCACTTGCCAACATGACTAACAATAAATATGAAAACTGGTTACGAATTTTAATTTTCTAAGCTATTTGAAGAACCCACTGTGCTTGAGCAAGGACATTTTTTTTGATATATATATTCAATGATTTGTGGCTTCGCTCAAAGCTGTAGAGACTCAAATGTGCACCTTACTGAATCAGGACTCGTGCATGGACGTTGGTCATATCATCTGCCCCTCTGTGTAAATTGTGGCCCATTTATGGCCCCAGATTCCAAATCCAAGATCCACCACTGCCATCATGTGAAGATACTATTTCAGCTCAGTCTTGCTATTATGAAATTCCCTCTTTGTGTTACCACAGCTCAACAAGACCTTAACTGTTCGGTCTGTGAATGTATAACTACTTGTTTTGTCTAAAGGAGACAGATCCTAGCCTCCTATTGGCTCTAGCAGAACGCACATGTATGTTATACAGAATAGGGCCTGTGGAGTTTGTCCCCTATTACTTACAAGAGATCAATGATGACTTGAATGTAAATTATGGCTGGTGAGCTTTGTTTTAAAACCAACCTGAACACTGTGAACCTGTCCTTTAATGCCTTCAATGTGCTGTTATTGGTCTTGTAAATTTTAATAGTATGTCAACAATGTTTGTTACTCTGTGGTCTGAGAGCATCCACCATGGGCGTAGGCCTATTGTAATTATTTATCACTTCATTATACATATATGCTTTAAGGTTGAGATTTTATTACTTTACTACACTATAGTTTTAGTGTTGAATCTTTAAGCTGTGATTAGAAATTGAAACAACAGAGAGGACAGAAAACATGAAGCATGTCTCGTGGCAGAGAAGTGGATGATCTAACTGTTCGGAGCAGAAGGAGCAGGAATCTTTTTGGTCGCGCTTCAAGGACGCGAGCCAAAGACTTTCTGTCAGTTGGCCCAGCAGCCATGACAGGAAGTCAGCCTTCAGACTTGGTGGTCCCACTCCTACAGAACACATGCACACCCACCACCGTCAGCATTGGTCCAACACACTCACATCTCCTCTGTTTCTTTCTCTGCAGGGAGTTTTGAGAGATGACAGTCATGATTTACGTTGCTTCACTGTGCTCACCACAGATAGAACAGCAGTCAGCAGTTTTCCTCCCGAATGTGTCACCTCTGACAGAAAACTGAACTGAGATCAGACCCCTCAGGATGTGATGAGCGATCTCACGCTCGCATCTGCAGCAGCATAATTCTGTGCAGATGTACAAGAGGCTGAGATTTACAGCACCACAGTGCTGCAGGTTCAGAGCAGCATTCTCACAACACTTTTGGGATTGATTAGCAGATTCAGTGAGGCTGTTTACGGCTGCGAGTACAACAATTATTTATTAGTAAATACAGTTTGTATATTTCATAATGGCTGCATTTGTTTCATTCCTGCTTTTCAGTTCATTTTTAAAGTCCAACTGAAACATAAAAAATGAACTGGTGCCTAAATATCAATTTTATTTTTACTGTTGATATAATATAAATATTTTTTTTTTGCTTTTTGCTGGAATTGCTTTCAAACAGATATTTGTCTTCATCCTGCATGAATCTGAATATGAACAACAAAGGAGCATGTACAGTACACTGCTATCACACTTTATTAAAAATAGAAACATATATTCATAGTACTTTTCATACAGACTACAATGGTCCACTGACATTATTTTCAAAAGAAAAGTCACACACTATAAAACACTCGTTTGGCCTAAATCCACTGTAGAAATGTCTTTAAAAAATAAATCAAAAAAATAATAAGAAGTGCTAAATCCACCCCCGTGTATCTGAGCTCACGCTGCTTCATCCTTCCTGTTCATTTCATAAAATAAAACTTTACACATGGAGAATAGATGACAGAAACAGAAACAAACATGTTCGCTCAGTGAGAGAAATAAATGCACATACAACTGAGTTTAAAAAAAGATGGCACATTTATTGCAACATAAATGTTATATACATTGTTTTCTGTTGAAAAAGACATAAAATTCAAATTTTCGTTGCCGCAGTTTTGTTTTGAATGGGCATCGACAATACCTTTTCATTTGACACAAGAACAATTATTTTATCATTTAACGAATCTTTAATGAGACTGACGAATTAGATGCAAGTCGCTCTTTTAGGAATCTGGAGCTTGTACGAAGCCTTTTTAAGTTCAAGACTACAAGCAACAATTAATTTCATGCTCTTGAGATGCCATTTGTATTTTTCTCATAATAGTGAACAGGTTATGGTAAATAACCAGTACATTTTACTATCTAATATAGTAAAATAAAGTAAGAAACTTTTTACTCAAAACTTTTGCTTTCAAAAATCTAGAAAGAGTAATATTTAGAATTCAAGAAATATTCTTACAGTATTATTGTATAAAAGACTAACTACAGTGAAAAATAAGCCAAATGTTTTTTTTTTTCCTTTTTTGATTTCCTTTTTTAGATATTATACAAGGGAAAGCATCTGGGAATACAGCAAAGTCTAACTTGGCAGACAGAAGCAAAGAAATTAAGGACAGGAAATAAAAAAAAATGAAGGAAAGAGAGCAGGAAGTGACGAACATTATACCCTCAATCAAAGTCTGCCAACATGAATACAAGGTTTTGAATACTGAAATGAAGAACAAGGCCATATTCAGTCTGATGATATACAAAAAAAAAACATTTGTTAAACGGTAAATATGTCATGTAAACTCTTGTTGTGGCATCTTTTGTAATTTAAGTCCCTTATTTGTGCAGAATACTTATTCTGAATGTGGCAGCCTTGTTTAAGGTGTAGATAATGATAATGATAGGAGACAATATACAAAGAAATAAATGGAATATAAAGCAAGTCTTAAGACCAAAGACTTAATAAAAGGAGAAACGTAAAGCATGCACACTCATAGGGAAAAACTAAAGAAAGCCATGAGCAATGCCTTGAAACATAAAAAAATCCTGATAACTGTTTTTGTTCAATATTATGCTACAGTATGATATTTAACAAAAACAAATGATGTGTCGAGTCTGGTTTACTGTATCGAGTATATCACGGCTTGGATCAAAACACTGAAAAATAACTTAGAAGTTTTCTCTGTATTATAAAGCTGGAAGCCTAAAGAAAAGGACCGGTTAAAACACAAACAAGTATAACTAACGTTTACTGCTTTTAAATGTCTTGCGGTATTAACAGAAAAGAAAACAAAGTGGATCTATCTTCATCAGGCCAGGATAAAGTGTGGTCGTCGTTTTTTATTTGTTTAAATTCTTCTTCACTTCTTCATTAAGCAATCTTTCTATAGCTAGTGGCGGAAAAAATGTAACAAAGAAAGAAAGAAAAAAGCCTCTTGTGTGCTGACGTCAGGAGCGTGTAACTGTCAGGAGGCTAAACAAAGACGTGAATCTGAGGAAATGTGTCACCGCTTACATTTAACACTATATGGCGACGGAAGCCGAAGGACGGTGAAGTCCACTTGTCCTTTAGTTAAGACACTAACAATAAGCAGGGAATGCTAAGGTTCTGTATTTCCACTGCTCACTACCGAGGAAAAGAGACGGACTAAATCTGAGCTTTCAGTCAAACGAGAGTTTGCCACTTTTCTGTCACCCACAATATTGTTGATGCTAATGCAGTTGGGCCTATTACTCCACTGGTCAGTAGCACAGAAACCCACCTAAACTATGCAGAAATAGTTTTGGTAACAGATGTGGCCGGTGGCAGAATGAATAAAATATAAATATAAATAATATAGTCTCTTTTTATTTTTTTTTAATGGGGCGCTTTAGTCTTTCAGCTCTAAAAGCCAATGATATTTTTTAGTCATCACTCTAAACAGGCCAATAAATTAATCTCAATCTCGTAAGTGCCCAAATAGTTTCCCCTTATTCAACCCGGACCCGCCAAAGATCCAACAGGGTGGAGTGCTCCGTCTTAATGGTGACACTGGCAAACTATAGACTGAAAAGCTGCCATACTTCTTTGATGTACTTAACTTTCCCTTTAGACATACACTTTATAGCTCAATAACATAATAAATAGAAAAAAAAGAAACAGACAAACAAAAAACAATTGCTGTTACAATGCATTCGTCAATTCAGTTTAGGCACGAGGCAATTTCCACACAGGGTTTGAGGAGATTGCGAGTCTCTGATTGTTCAGAAGCAACACACTTCTTGCAGACAGTGATATGTGCTGATGATTTTTCTTTGTGGGGAGAATTTTTTGCGAATGGAAACTGGTCACAGGGAGCTGGATGCTTGGTTCTTTCTCTGTCTTATAGGACTGGATTCCGTTAAGTCTTGTGGTTTTGCTTCAAGTGGTCTGTCTCCTCCAATTGGTGTCACAAACTCTGTGAGTCCCGTCTGTCGCTGGGAAGCAACGTCACCGTCTCCAAACGGGACCGAAATGATGTGGATCACTTTGATCTGGACAGAGGAGACGAGAAATACACTAATCAGAGGTGATCGTCAATAATCACACTAACTACATTCATAAATATCATCAATATTTTATGTCAAAGTGCTATTAATACTGTCTGACATATTCATGTTATTTTTATCAGCATAAAAATAATCAGCAACTAAATGATAAAATCATTCATCGTTCAACAATCAGCCAAACTCTGTTAAGTTGTGGCTACTGTGGAATCATGAAAAAACATTTTAAAATAAAAAAATAAAATGAGTTTTCAGAAAACACAAAAGAAGATACTAACTTTGCCTAAGATTCTCAAATTAATCAATTAATTAATGAACAGTCGCCAGGTGAATTTATACTGAAAGTAATGGTGAGTTGCAGGAAGTGAGAGTTACCTGTCTGCTACTCAGAGGTGGCCCATGGGGTTGGATGCGTCACTCAGGCCTGGATGACCTCCTGTGTGGCCTTGATGGGCGTCACCGGAGCCCCCGGTCACCTTCTCCTCCTCCCTCCTCTTAAGGCAGGCTGCTTTGGGGTTCAGATTCCGCTCTGTGAGTTCATGGGGACAGGAATCAAACTTTGAGGATGTGACACACAAATTACCACGTGCAAGAACATCATGAGGAAACATTAAGCGTTGTTGAAGGATCAGCATTTGATGTTGTGACAAAGCGCGCGCTAGCTGGACACTGACCCCTGACTTGCTGCTCCAAGCTGAGTATGACAGCCACAGCCTGATGGAGGATGAGCAGTTTAGTTTGGGGCTTCTCGCTCTTCAGGTGCAGTTGGCACATGCGCCCCAGCTCCTTGAAGGCCCCGTTGATGTCTCGCACCCTCAGCCGTTCACGGGCGTTGTTAGCCATCCTTCTCTCACGCTCACGTTCAGCCTTCTGCTCCGGATTCAGCCCCTCATCTTCATTGATACTGTGGGTAGAGACGAAATCAAGCTGAATGGCACATCTAGTTTATAACTAAATGCACAATACAAACAATACATATATAAATTGAGACTAAGGAACATAGAATTCTTCACCTCTCTCCCTCTGACTAAAATTGGAATATCAGTGCTATCTGCAAAGATAAATGAATTTGACACTCTCCTGCTCAGGCTTTATCATCACTTTCTGCAGTGTTACTTTTTTACAAAACATCAGAGTGAATTGTGGATTGAAAATAAAATCGAGGATCAATCCTCAAGGTTTCTGTTCAATTAATAATTTACCCAACAAAACATTAGATAATTTCTAATTGTTTGACTTTGGAAAATATTTTGTGTTTGCATCTCGACATGTTCGTACCTCGTGCGTGTGCCTGATCTGGGGGTATTCATATCTCTTCTATCGCTCTCGTCATCCGACTTGTCGTCTGCGGAGAGGCTGTCGTGCATGTCGTCCTTGTCCTGTTTCTCCATCTTCAGCTCCAGGCCGGTGGGCAGCTGGCCAGCCAGGGCTGAAGCAAGACCTGCTGAAGACAATGTAAACATAGGCATAAAGAAATAAACTCATCAATGTCTATATAATGGTATGTCTGAGACACAGTAAGTCTGCAGGGTTGCACCAGACCTCTGAATGTTTCCAATTGGTGGTTGAGTTCTGCGCTGGACGTGGAGCCGGCACTGGGCAGGCCTCCATGGCTGTTGTTCAGGCTGGCAGCATCGTCAGCGTGGGCACCACCCTGCTGCAACACAGACAGGAAGGACATGTGACAGGAAGCAGACACGCTCAGGAGATGGGGCACAAAATAGTCAAGAGCGGAGAGAAGAGCCAAAAGTAAAGGATCCACTTGTTCTAAACAGAAAAAAATAATCATGGCGATTCCATCATCGGCGACATGGTCCATCCACACAGGTCAAGGATTTAACTTTTAATATTAAATAACAACTAATGGCTTTTGAAATGTTGATAAAATTCAGATTGGATGCTATTTGCAGTCTGTACAAATCTATCCTTCTCAACACTTGGGGGTGCTTTGGTGATTTGTTTCAAAGTAGAATGCTGTCCCATGCATAACCATGAGTGGAAAACCATAAAAAGAAAAGCAAATAAAAGACCCATGTAACAATAGTTTCAAAGAAAATATACTTTATTACACATTATGGAAAATGTTCCCTTTTTATGTTACATTATACTTCACTGCTGTGACGTTTTCCGTCTCTGGGACCACAACAGAGAACATGTCTGTTTCTCATGTCTCCAATGAGACAAATCCTCAAGCTCATCCCACTTAGTCCAACCATTTCCTTTTTTATTTCATCCACAATCACAACATAAAACTGGTCAGCTCCCACCATGTTATACCCTCCTCCTTCCTGAGGTTTACCACATGTTCTCCAGCTATTTGATTCCCTCTCTGGGAAACCAGGGAGAGGCGGGGAATCCTCACAGAGGGTGGAGGGAATCTTCCCCGTTTCTTGTGGAATGTGATCCCCAGTCACTGTTGGCCTCTGTTAACCCCACCAGCCCCCAGACCCTCCCCTTCCTCAGCGCTGCGCTAATCTTTGCTGTGCTCTCAACAGGTGTCCAAACAACTCTTTGTCTGGTGAAGGAGGAGGGAAAACCGGGGCTCTGGCAAGAAAAGAACGCTGCCATTTTCATGGCTGGGCCTGATTAGCATACAGCTGAGGAGCTCTATTTGGGTGGAGGCCGCGGGTTCAGACACACGTTTCCAACGATTCAGATCTCCTCAGTTGTTAAAAAGAAGCAATGAGAAAGGGAGGAAGGGGTAGAGGGTGGAGTGTCAGTCGGAGTAAAAAGCCTTGGGCTGTGCTGGTCATTCCCGTCTGACGGGACCTCTCTCCACACAGGAAGTACTGTGTTAGTGCAGACACAGTATGTTCTATCTCACAGTCGCAGTCGGTCAACATCACTGCCACAGCCCAGCTCTCTTTAACAAATACATCAAACTGAGCTCTTCTGACAACCACAGACAAATTCTTGTTCAGGGACAAACCAAGCTTCTCTGAAAGATCCAGCAGCTTCAGCATCAATGTCCAAACAAGCAGAGACCAAAAACACACTGAACTCCAACAAACCCGACACTTCAGAGGCTTTACAAATACATTCATACCGGCAACACTGGTCCAGAGACGGGAAGTGGAAATCCAGATAAGAAGAAGGAACAAAATACTGTTCACCTTTATTGATCATGAAAAGACCAAATGACAGTTGAAATGAATTCAATATTTTTTTAATTTAAAAACATGTTTGTTGCACTAACTTACAGCTGAGCATCAGAAGGGAATATCTTATATCAACATGTGTGTGTGTTGAGTGATAATTTAATTCTCCTTACAAGCAAAATACCAAACATTCTTTAGCTCCAGCTCCTTGATTGTGAAGATTTGCTGCTCTTCTTCCTCTAATCTGATAACGAACAAGCAATTTGACGATATTATCATCGAAAACAATTGTAATGAGCATTTTAAATTTGGAAATTTTGCAAACTAAGCAATTAATTGATAATGACAATAATAGTATAGTAAGAGCTTTTAAAAGTAAAATAAAAAAATGATAATACTTGAATGGAATCATTTTAATAAATAAATATTTTAAATGAATGTCAGTGTTTTCATCTGATAAACAGCATAAAACTGTGCAGCTTAACTTCTACAAAACCACATGTAAATTTGTTCTGTATCTGATGATAATATCTAATTTAATGTTTATCATGGGAGAATTTATTTTTCTTCAGATAAATACAACTTAAAATAACAAATTACTAAATCTGTTCATCTTTCCTTCTGTGACTTTTCCTTCCATCATTTGATACCAGTAACCTTCCATCTACTTATTAAAAGTGAATCAGCATTGTTTCTTTTTGTATTATTGTATGTGACCCATATTATTTTCAAACACATCCAGATTAATTTCCACTGCAGATGTCTTCAAATCTCTTGGGTTTTTAAAGTGAAATACCTCAGATGGAGGATGAGTGAACACATCATGATTTATACTGAGTCCTGCTCTCTCCCGAGTCTCCCAAAGCTTTGACTTTGACTCTAAAAAGAGTGCAACACACAAACACTTCCTACACCAAAGCCCACTCCATTACGCCTGTTTTTCTCATTTCTCTTCCACCCTTGTGTAAACAGCCGCTCTCGAGAGGAGGTTGAGCCTTCGGCCAGCTATTACACT
Organism: Verasper variegatus; assembly: GCA_026259375.1. Classification (NCBI taxonomy): domain Eukaryota; kingdom Metazoa; phylum Chordata; class Actinopteri; order Pleuronectiformes; family Pleuronectidae; genus Verasper; species Verasper variegatus. The sequence goes on along the minus strand of CM048039.1, from coordinate 16,217,906 downwards.
TATGGAAAATATGTCAGGATAAATTCGACTGTTCATGTGTGGGAAAATGTCTAGTTTTTACTCGTGCTAGGAAATCTTTTAACAGGTGGGTGAGGCTTCATTTGTTGATGAGTCAGAAAAATACCAATAAAAAAATGTGTTTTCTCTCTCGCCTCATGCAACACTCTAAACACACAGAAAACTTTGATTCTCATACCATCGCTGCTGTCCGACTTGGAACCAATGCAGAGGCCGGGAAGTTAGCTCCAATGGCTGCCATTGGCCCATTTTGCGCCTGTCCCAGCAGACTGTGTATGTCGCTGGGCAGACTGGTAGTGGAGCCCACTGCATGGTTCCTCAGAACAAGGATTGCATCATCCAATCTGTCCAGACGGTCCTCCATTCGAGACTGGAGGGACCGGAGGGATTGAGGAGCGCAGGGTTAGGGAGAGGGAGAAGAGAGGAAAAGAAGGACAGAGCAGCTTAGTATAAGCACATTAGGACTAAAATTTCAAACACTGATTGTGTGGTGTGGACTTGGAAACAACAACAAAAAACTGAAACATAAGATAAAGAAGGCAATTCAAATGCAAGATCAACAGAGACATTCTGCAGCTTGAGGTGTAGATGTCATCATGCATTTTAACTGAATAACAGACAGATGCGCTTGAGGTGCTTCAACAATTATTTAGAATTTAACTGCACCTAAGATGATTACTTCAAGCTGGAGAAGCTTAAAATACAACATAACAAAACAATATGGCAACAAAAAAAAATGAAACTGCATTTCACTGTGAGGGTTATGGACTGCAGGTCAAGCAAAATGAGGAACGCAAAGATGTATGAAACATGTAGTGATTAAAGGCTCTATCTGAAGAGTACCTCGCAGACATCCTTTAAGAAAGACATGGCATCATGGAGATGCTCATGCAACTGCTGATGAACTCTGTTTTTCTGGCAAAGTCAAATAAGAATGAGAGAGGATTATGAGAAAAGATCAGTATCTATAAATACGAGAAACACACTGTGGAAAGATTGTTTTTGTAAAGACGCAGACAAGAAGCAAGCATGCAGCATCAGACCATTCACTCTATGGAAATTTTAGTTGTTTACATTTAACAACCCTTAAACATTATAGGTCACATCTTCAATTTTACATTTACTATCGTGCACAAACTTTTATTTGCAAAACTGGCTTCAAAACGTTGTGTTTTGTTATTTCTCTTTTGGAATAAATGTAATTCCTGTGTTCTCCATTGTCCGAGTCACCTTACGACATAAATATAATGCATATCTCGTGGTTATATTTCTAAAATCAAGTCATGCTTTCCAATAAATCGAATTAATATGAAGCAATTGACCACTTTACAAGAAAGATTTGTGGCTACTTTTCATAATACAGAAGTCTAATCTAATATAAACTAGTGTCAGTGGCCCCAAACCACTAACAAGATCAGCCATTATGTCTGTAATCAAATTGTTCACTGGCTTGATTAGACAGTTGTGCATCACTTTCATAGAACTACCAAGACTTTCTAATGTCCCAAACAGTTCTGACTCAACTACCTATGAACTGTGATCCTTGCTTTTATTACAGTACACTCCCCCCCAAAAAATCCTGACAACATTAAAACAGTAATATAAGTCATTTTAAACCACTAATGCTAAATGACTGGAATATTTGAATACTATTTAATTCCATTAGTCATGCAGTTCCGATTCAAATTAGGGGTTGCACATTTTTTCCATTATGGCCCACAAGTAGTCAACAGCCTGTGAGATGACATCAGGTGGCCACTCCTTTACATTTTGTCCTTTCGCCACTGAAAAGTAGAATGTATCTGACACTGTCAGAAGCTACTGCGATTTACTGCAGGTCTGTTGTTTCTTCCTCAACACAAAAATCTGCTGTTTTCAAAAGTGACACATAGTGACATAACATGGCTGACAGTGCTGCTGAATTAACCTCATCTGTGATGTCATACAGCACGTGAACGGCAGTTGCTTTCACGTCGCTTTCATCAGCAGATCATTTTCAGGTGATCTAACACTATTCACTTTATCCGTCACCTTGACTTATCTATGGTGGCCATGAAGAAACAAAACAAAGCTTGTGTCAGAGTGTGAGGAAACATCTACATGGTTCATGTTCTGTGTCCTCTTCACAAGCAGTTGGCTGAATGAAGGGAACTATGTGATAAGACTGCAGCTGGACTGTGGCCTTATAAAGTCATGTCCAATATTATTAACAGCTTTGGGATTTAACAATAAATGTGAGTAATATGTGGATCTTGCAGCAGTATCTCTCTGCATCCTCCCTTTATTGATTTTTAGGAATCACCAAAGCTTACAGCTCCAAGGACGTGCAGCAGAGCAGCAGAATAACTAACACCAAGCAGCTTTTGAAAATGGCAGACATATCTGTGGGTTCAAAACGAAAATGGACAATATTTAAACGATAAAATACTTTTAACACCACAATTAACACTGGTTAAGACCGTGGTCGGCCTTTTTATAGTTTGTTTATTACAAAATCTGTTTGTACTGCTGTTATATGAGCTCCATAATTAAATATTACATTAAAGAGCAGGGGATGTAAATACATGACATGCATCAGGTAGCAGGTTACATGAAAGGTGATCTGTGGCTCTGGCCGCGTGGCAGCAGAGGAATCCTGGAGATGTGGTTCAGCAAACAGCTGTCACCCCCACACCAGCCCCCTCAACTAAACCCAACCCCCCAACTGTCATCCCCGCCCTGGCTCTCGGAGCAGAGGACAGATGGCAAGCCCCAAGAGACAGGTATTGTTCAGTTTGGTTATTCCTCTACGCCCGCCCCCCCCCCCCTTCCCCCAGCAAAACATTTGTCGGACAGGAATCTCCCTGAAATGCTAGCTGGGTCCTTCATGAGTAATGGATCCAAAGTGAGCATCCATCATAACATGGGCTCACTGATACAGAGGACAGCGATCTTACCAATGAGTGAAGGGAGTTTTCATAATTCGGAGAGGAGGGGGTCTGTCCGCTAGCACGGGGCCACTGGTGGTTACCTAGGGAGAAACAAAAGAGATGTATCAGAGGTCAACTTTAGAAATCCCCTTATTCCGTTATACATCATCATGGCTGATAGCTGTATCCTTCCTCACTGGCTGCACACTGCTAACTGACACACACAATAACATGCAGCCATCACACACTGACATCCCGATTTTCTGGTTTCTTGTTGTTCTACATGAGATATTTTTATCTTTCTGGACTCAACTGCATCACTTCCTGACGGCTGGACTGCATCCTGAAAACACGAGCCAGCGGAGAGCTTGTTCATTTAACGCCCACTTCCACACTGTGCAGATGTACGCTGCATCTGCACATTAATAAGCATTGCTATGAGAGCCTGGAGAACAATGTGACCACTGACTAATCTGACACTAATTTTCCTTCACACTCCTTTGTGGAAACTTAAAGTTGATATAAACACAGTGTGATCAAAAATGCAGTGTTTGAACAGTGTTTCGACACATGGCCTTCATCAGGGTTTTTTTGATGAAGGAAATATGCAAAACATCTGGATTCAGTCAGCTGGTATTGTTGAGTTATGTTCCTCATTAGGTTTTTGTCAGACACTTATTTGAATGGTGATATAGTGGCTACACACTCATTGTGTCTCAGTGTGTATTTTTACAGGATTCACATTGGGAGTATCACTGCTTCATTTGTACTACTTTGTCTCATGACGCCAAATCTACTTTGGCACATTCCCTATTTTCATTCCACACGAAAAATCACGCAATTTAGTCACATAATCTAAATAGAGAAATTTAAGATCCGAGGGATTACAATTTACCTTTGGCTGGAAGAAGTTCACACTGGATATAATACATTTACGTGAGCCAGAAAAAGTTAATCTGCAGACCAGTGCAGGGAAGCGAATCAAGCTAATTTGATCTGGTGTCAATTAGAGCAAAGGAAAAGGAATCCACATCTGCTGATCACATTTCCAGCTGCAGTACAACATTTCTTTCTTTCCTCTTTCTGAAGCGCAATCTTCCAAATAACCTGCCTGCCACGTGCAAGAGGAGGCAAAGCATTACACAATCAAATAACCTTAATGGAATTTGACAAAAAATTAACCTTTCCAGGTTATTTACAGGATAGGATGTCTGTGGGCCTTTCCAGCTCGCAGCACTCAGAGCTCTTCTGGTGTCCATTATTGGTGAAAAGATGCCAAACCCAGCCTACATCCTGGTGAATGGAGTCCACTGTAGCACAAACTACAGATGGAGACTTTGTTTTGGGTATCTATCATTTAGTGTAACTCTAAAATCCCACTCTGTACTGTTCTGAACTTCTTCTAAAAGCAAGCTAGTGAAAACTAGGCTGAGGGGAGTCATTTATAGCAAAGAGGGCTGGGGAATGCTGAATGGGATCAAATTGTATTCACTCTTAATTTAAAGTTATCTAAAAGCTAAAAAAAAGTGCAGCGTGGCATTCTGAGTCTCTTCTGTGAGGAGAGTGATGCAATATTTGCACACTAATTGCTCAGCGTTTGTCAAAGTTCTATGTGTTTATATCAAACACACAAAACCACCGTGTGCAACATGTCTTTAAAAACCAGACTACCACGATAGAGAGAAAGCAACCGAGTATAATACAACTAATTAACAAACGTAAAATCACACCTCCGCTGAGCTCAAACTGTAAAACAAGTATTTCCATTTATTCATTCCAGTGAAATTTGTCACTAAACCTCTGTGGTCTTCCTTACTTGAGTTTTCATGTTTCCCCACACACTCAGCCTTGGAGAAAGCAGACTTTAATTAAAAGACTATTAAAAGTGACTTTGGGAGAGGAAATGAAAAAGTCTCTCTGCCTCAGCCTTCTCCCAGGTGAATGAGACAGATACTCCACATGAGTCTCTACTGGCTGGCGGCTATGAAAAATTAGCCTGGGGCTTCAGTCCCCACGTGCACCGGAGAGGGCTAATTGAACAAACCAGTCGTGAGTAATGTGCTGTACATTGGTGTAATCCTAATGATGAATGGATTTGGTGGCTCACGTCAACAGCGAGCCAAATTTTGTGCCAGTTTTAAAGTTGTAAACCCAGAAGCACAGCTAGTGACACAATATCCATTTCCCCCCCCCAATTCCACAGGTATTTATTTTAGGGTGCTGCTGTTGATTTATTCAATATAAAATGACGGCCATTAATAAAAACTGACACTGCATTACATTTTCTTATCATAAAAACTTGCAATAGTTATAGCATGTATTTCCAGGTATTTTAACATTACATTGTAAGAAGTCTATACGTGCCATTGTTATGCTGTGAGGTGTGTTGTGCTGTACTGTAAAGAGGTCAAGAGGGAGATCTCCCTGTGCGGGGCCCTCATAGACCTCCTCATCAGCTGAGTCACAGCCACCCTCCCTTACCCACTGGCACATAAACAAGGCCTTTTGCAGCCTGGTTCGTGTGTGTGCGTGTCTGTCTGTGTGTGTGTGTGTCTGTGTGTGTGTCTCAGTGTGTGTTGGAGGGAACAGCTGTCCATGGGGCAGGGCAACAGCTGAGGATGAAGGGGGCACACATAGAGACAGCTGCCGCCACTCCATTACCACACATGACACAACTGTCCACTAAAGCAACACACCGGGCTTTCCCTTACTGTCTCGACTCATTTACTTTCCATTACTCTCTCCACGTCTCTGTCACCACATCAGAAAAAACGCAAATTCCTCAAAGACACATGTCTCTTGTTTTTTTAATGTACTAAATAACACAGTATATTACAAACAGGAACCTCCTTTAGTTGTATAGCTGTATAGGTTAGAAGAGACAGGGGTTCAGAGAGGTTAGTCTGCCTGTCCTCAAAAATCAACTGGACATAAAAGCACAAACTGCCAAGCACATGTGCGGAAAAACAGGATTATGCAACTTTTTTTTAAATGTGTATTATTCCAAAGTAGGATGAGTGCCATGAGCCACTGTAATGAATCATAAAAATATGGATAACAGTTTTGCTAAAGAGGAACATATGAAAAACGTTTAAACTCTTTCATTACAAGATTTTCAAATCCCTGCGCACCCTCAAAACCACAGCCCCGGTCTTTTTTTAAATTAACACTGTCATTTCAGGGGATGGTATATTTCAAACATTTTAAAATATAATCTAAGGCAAAACTTGTCTTTACACTGGATGTGATTTTACGAACATGAACAAAGCCCCCCCTCTAAAAAGCTGAGAAACTAGTAAGTGATTTCACCAGGAGTCTACATGAAGTACATCCAAGCTAATGCTCTGGACACTGGATCAGCAAGTCATGGTGCTTTAAGGTGAAAGTGGTTTGTTAAAATCAGAACAAGTTTGCTAAACTGATTCATTATCAACGATTTTCCTTTAGGGCAACTCACATAACTTTGTGTGGTCAGACATTGCAGATAGGAAGCAGCTGGTAGCTAAATATGGTACAAAGAACCACTTCTCTTTGTTGGCCTTGAGATTAATGTTTGATGTTTCTCATGAGAAACACGTTTAATAAAAGTTGTCTTGGCATTATCTGAAATACTAACTCATAACTGTTGTTTCCACGAATGTGCTGCCTCATCCCAGAATGAACTGAGCTGTCTTTTTGGATGGATTATTGTAAAAATGGCATTAACTGCCCAGGCATAGATAAAGCATGAGGATGAGTACCAAATGATTTGACCTACTCTAAAGCTCTAAAGGGGTATTAAATTAAGTTTTGGGGAAAGTTTTCCCACTTCATTCTGCTTGGGCTTTATTCCAACTAATGCAGCATGTAGATAAAGTAATTAAATGAATTTAAGTCATATTCATGAAGGCCTCCTAATTAGCTCGACTCTTCCAGGACAAGGCTTAATTCTAGCAATGTGTGTGTCTGTCACTGGCTTTACAAAGCAGTTTCAAAGATGTATATTTTTTCATCCTACAGCTGCCATCTAAGTGTATATGAGGTGGGTCTGATATAAAAATGGGAGGAGTGGTGGTGTACCTGGCCTTCCAGAGGGGGTGCCGGCTGCAGTCACCACACTGCCAGCTGAGGCAGCTCCTGCTGTGGCTGTCAGAGGTGAAGGAGAACCCACTGGTGTTGACGGGTTGGAGGGGAAACTACTGCTAGTGTGGTCAGGTGAGTAAATCTGTGGAAACAGACAGAAAGAGAGACAGAGTTTAAGTAAGTAATAAAACATCACAGTTCGCTGTTTGCTTTTTACTTCCACCGAGGAGGTTATGTTTCCACCCCTGTCCGTAGGTTGGTTGGTTTATTTGTTGGTCAGTTGAGTTGTCTGCAGGATTACACAAAAACTACAGAACGGAGTTCCACGAAACTTGGTGGGAGGATGGGACATGGGCCTAACCATTACATTTGAAAATGGATGTGGACAGAGGAGCGTATCCAGGAATATTTTTTTATGTCTTTCTTTTACACTGCGAGATTATTTTTTTTTTTCATTTTCACTGCTTTCTCAGGGTTTAATTAATGGACCTTGATGAGTGATATTTAGGGGATTGATATATATAAGTGTGTGCAATTTGGTTAATATCTAAGAGGGTTAGGGTTATTAAAACCCATATCTATCTGATTTTAATCTGAACACTTTTGCAGTCATTTGAAATATTTAATTGATTTGGATAATTAAAAAAGCATAATTGGTTGAATTAAGTCTGACAGTCTGAACATGGCCCACAGATGAAAGGTCAGTGTTTTACTCAAAGAAACCCATAAAACCTGCAGGTTTATAGGGGCAGTTTGGTTTTCACTTGCACACGGGCTCAGTCCCTCTTCAAGTGACTCCAGTTATTATTCCACTGTGGTTTCAAGAAGCGCAGACACCCAACCTGGAAACCCTGTTAAGCCTACAACAGAAAATCTCATGGGCTGCGTGTCAGCCTGCACTAGATTCTATGGTGAGCCAGCCATAGATCAAAATCTAGCAGTATTTCAGAGTTGTTTACTCATCTATTACTTATCTATTCAGTCCCTATTTTCTGCATGACGCCACAAACAGAGTCAAATTTACTTCAGTTGTACTGCTGTGATAATCACAGTAATGTTATTGTGTCGGTGCATCCTCTGCTAGGTTACACTGAGGTCACTGAGTTTCAGGATGACATGTCAATCACAAGGGAACGAGGAGATTACATCTTCAGAACTTCTACTGGGATTTCATTCGTTTAAACAAATGCTGGATTAAAGCACAAACACATCCCTGATTTCCCCCCCCTCTTTAATAAGAGGATATTGTGCCATAATGGAACATGTCTCAGAGAACTCAGGGTATTATGTGTAGATCCTGACTAATTAGCGAAGAAAAAAACCCGGCAGATCCACAGAGATTTCTCCTCCAAGTTAAAATCAAATTGAGCTTGCAGGAAACCATTTGACTTGTGTGGGGATGACAGAACCCACTCATTATTAATAATCTCCTTATTCAATCTTGATCTCTGGGCTTTAGTTTTTCAATCAACTTGGAGAATCAGGATAAAGGTTTCATGGACGTGTGGAGGAGGAGGAGAGAGCGGCCCATGCCTAAAGGGAGGATGTGACTATATATGCTTTTCTACAATTACAACTTAGTGTTTCTCTCTGCTGAGCATCGTCACTCTCACACACGCAATTCAATCATAAACTAAGAAGGATTATTAATGTGGTCACCACTGGGCCGGAGACCAATGAGCCTCAAAACAAATATTTTGTACTTTCTCAAAGGAAAGCCCCTTATAACTGTGACTTCTGACCCGACAATATATGACTTTCTATTCTTCTCCCCCACTGGCCGCTGAGGTTTGCATTCAAAGTGAAACATGGATCATTTTACTGGAATAAATGAAGCTCCGCCTCGTCATCAGTTACGCTCCCACAGGCGGCACCGGGCCAATAAGCACGGCCAATTTAAAAGGGCGGAGAACAAAAGCGCCACAATGTGCGGCCCGTGGAGACGAGCCACAGCAGTTATAAACTCCCCTGTGCCCCCTGCTCCAAACACCCTCCCCCATCCACAGTCCAACCGTGTCCATTTCACTTGAGCTTTGTCATGCTAATAGAACTGAGTCTGCAAATATAAAGGACTTAATTTGTTATTACCATCCCCAAAATCTCATACTTTGGATTTTCACCCCAGTGAGAAATATTCCACCCCCCAAAACGTCCAGCTGTGGCCAGGATGTGTGAAATTAAACTGTTGCTTCATACGTCTAATGTCAGTATGTTAATGCACACATTGTGTCTGTGTGACATTTAAAAGACTATATTGATAAGGTTTGGCTAAATTTATGACAAAAGCAAAAAGTTAAAGCAGCTCCTGAGATATTATGTTTTTCCAGTTGGACAGTATGAGGAGCAGTGAAGGATACGACTTAAAGAAGATAAGAAATAACCCATTATTATGTTCAAGTGCATTTTATACTGTTACAATTCAAAGCATTTGCCATTTGGTCCAGTTTCGTTAAATTCGACTTGTGTTTCAACTTCTCCATACTCTTTATCTGCTTGTGTCATAATTCTATTATGGAACAGTATAAATATCACAAAGGTTCATGTTCAAGGTTAAATGTTAAAGGAGTGAATAGTTACTCTCAAATCTCCAGTTTCATGTAAATGACAAATCCCCCTTCTCCCCCATGTTCTCCACTGTATCTACTATGATAGAGCTGCAATAGAGCTTTAGGAACCTTCGATACAGAAGACAGAATCCAACCATAATTTATAATCAGTTGATGTGCGATGTGATCAGTTTCCTTTTCTAATGAACCTACAGGGGGACAAACACCTGTTATGATACCTTACAGGATGCAACAGATACCCGTGGATGGTTTTACAAAGTAATCCATTGGTTTAGAGGTATTTTTCATGTATAATTCTCTTTCTTGAATGCTCTTAGTTTAAGCCCACAATTATCCAGGCTTAGGCCAAAAAACAACTCCAAACAACTCCTCTGGGCTTTTTTAATCAGCATTCAGCAGAGCAGTTAATTCTTGGCGTGATTATTAAGGTCACCTTCTTTAGAGACAGAGATGCACCATTATTCTGTTTTTGATTTGGGTATATGGGTGTGTTGAGGTTGGATGTCAAACTTGAGGGGATGAACAGAGACTTCTGTGGTGGTTGACAGCAAAGCCACATTGGTGCAACCCCAAAAATATTAATTTTCAGATTAGTAGAATGAACCATAGTTGTTTAAAATCCAAATGCTGTTGGATCAAGGATGCACATCTGCGGTGAACCGGACACGGACAAGTTAATAGTGGGGTTTTAACTCACCGAGGCTAAAGCCTTGCCCAGTGCGTCTCCAGTCTGCGAGCTTCCAGTGGCGTTCCCTCGATTTGCAGCAGCTAAGAAAACACAGACAGAGACTCTGTAACAGCAAAGACAAATGAAGAGTAGCCACGGTACACAAAGCAGCTGTCCGACCGCTTGACTTGCTACCTTTACAGAATGCACGTTCAGCAAGTGGATTAGAGCAGGTAGCAGAACTGTTAACACAAGAACGTACCCATGACCCCATCGGCTGTGTTGACGGATGCGGTGTGCGCTGCGTTGACGAATGGCGAAGTGCTGGTATTGCTCCGATGGAAGCTGGACATGGGAGGAAGACTGGAGTTGATTTCTGGAGAGACCGAGTGAGTGGGGTAATTCTGGAAGATTAATAAAAGAACAGAAAAGCTCAGATTTGGGTCAAAAATGTGTTTTTGTGTGTGTTCTCTCAATTTGAGCTAAAGAGAGGGCAGGCGGCATCTGCAGGCTCCCTGTGATGCCCAGCCAGCTGAAGCAGGCAGGCAGACAAGATCAGATCAAACGCCGACACAAAGAGGGTCAGCGGTGCCCTGACTGATAATAACCAGAAAACAACTTAAGACGCACACACACTCCCACTAATGGAGCTCTGCTGTGGGGCGGCAGGACTGAAAAATAATTTACAAGCGACATGTGCTGAACAGAACTCATCGGATACCTTTTGTAAGTGTGACTGCAAAACAGGCTTATAGCAATCATTGATCACATATATGCTTATTTATCACCTGCCGAGCGTTGCTGCTTACCAAACGGTCGTGTGAGTGCAGGCTGGTGAAGTTTCCTGACTGTGGCATGTGAGATGAGGATCCTGCGAGCATTCCCCCATAACCAGACTGGCTGATCCCATTGGACGAGTTCCACGGGTCAGATGAACTGTGGGTACCATCTAAAATAATAATAATAATAATAATATAATAATACGTCATTTTAGTATAAAATTCATTGTATTTATGGCCACAATTCATAGTTTAGTTGTGACTCAGAGCCGGACAGAGGCATCCAAGGCGTACTTAATTTCAATTTTTTTTTACTCATGGGAATGAAACATGACCCTCGTCTTGAACACAGCTGACATAACACAAAGTTGAAACCAACAAAGAACGCTGCTCCTCCGTCTAGATGTGTGAGTCAGCCACACTGAAATAAAGACTGACTACAGACTAAATATTACTGAATACTGTCAAAACAACAGAGTCTGGCAACATCCAAATAATGGAATTGAAAGTATTTCGGTCCAATATTTTTTCCTCTTTATGTCAGTGAAAACTGGTGATGAATTAACAAACCATATTCTTGAAAGCAAAACAAGTCCTTTGGAAATAACACAGTAACACACAGCAACAATTGTACACAAAAATAAACAAAGGGAACACATTTTGAAACGTGCATGGTATAAGATGACATTAAAAATAAAGACATCATGTTAAATTCTGTTCAGGTGCAACATCAGATAGGTCTTTGTCTTTTAAACTTACCGAAGAAAGTGCTTGCGAACATACTGCCGGAGGGTTTAGGAGAAGAATAAGACGGTGAATCTCTGTTGTAGTCTTCTGAATTTGGAGATGGTGCGTACACCTGCCAGGAGAAAAATATATATTAACATGCTGTAAAGCACTGAGGGATATATCTCTAATTCTAGAGTAGAGAGGCTTTTACACATAAGGTTGTTGAAATGAAACAAAGATTTCTTATGATAAATGCAAAGTAAAATCCCAATTAAGAATTTTGTCACATAAAAGTATGTTATCCCACAGAGTAAGTAACAACACATGTACTGAACAACACATGTACTGAAGATGTGGCTCTGACCACACAAACACACACTCTTTAATGACTAGCAAGCAGTCAAGCTCATGAAGGGAGGAGTGGATTATCAGGGGTATTTGCATTTCAGATCAACTCAGCCTCTAATGGAAGTATAATGATACCCGCTTACATGCGTAGACTAAATGCCTGGCAAATTACAGCATTTCCAAAGAGGCGGAAATCAAATAAGTGTTTCAAAATCAGCCTGCTTTACTTTCTTTATATTTTGGGCCTGCAAGCTGGTGGTAGAAGGAAAGGGGAGGCATAATGGGCACGCTGTTGTACAGTGTGTGTGTGTGTGTGTGTGTGTGTGTGTGTGTGTGTGTGTGTGTGTGTGTGTGTGTGTGTGTGTGTATGCCAAGCTAGGTGGGAGGATCAAAGACAGTGGAAGCCAAACACAAGTGATGTGGTGACTGACTTCATACACTCCAGATGGAGGGAGAAAGAGGGTGAGGGAGTGAGTCGGAGTGCAGAGGCAAGACTCGATGATCCCGCCGTAATGTGTAACACTAATCAGGGGCAGACGTGTCAGCAAGGTTCCACCTGCACGTTTCCAGTCCGTGCCCATCCCTCCTTCAGTGTCCTAACATCCCACTCCTCTAGCCCACTCCTCTAAGATTGTTTTCTAATGCCTGCAGGTGGAATGGCGGCTACAAAGGTTGTTTACTTGTTGAAGTTGTTTTATGACACAGCGCTGGTGGAAAAAAGGCATCACAACCAAGGTTTATAAATTCAGTCCAATCACTCGCTCATTATATCTGTGTGGAACGCAGCTTAAGGGGTACTCGGGGCTGTTGGCTCTGCTGAGTGAGCAGGACTCCAGCGTGTTGTTGTCTGGGTGTGTAATTAAAGTGCTCTGGGAGAGGTGGAGCTCTCCTGGGTCCTCTGGCTTACACATGTGACCAGGGTTGATAGGAGATCCATGGAGATCTCAGGTTAGCCTCACACACGGGAGCCTAGGCCTTTGTCTTTCACCTCTGTCAGACGCTCAATGGGCAGCATATGGCACCGGATAATGCTAATTGTCCTTTTTACCCTGGGCTAACCAGTCAAGACATTAATAAACCATCTCAAACACTGGGTGCCTCATTCCGCCAGCCTATGGAGGAGAGGGCCCGCCTGGGTTTCCTTTTACAAGACCATTAATTAAAAGCCGTCACTCACACGGTTCAGCACAGCAACACAGACCTACATAAGCTGTTTGAGCTGCAGCGGGCATGGTTTATAAAGGAAAAACAAATATACAACTAGAAATCTGCACCAATGTAATATTCATGAAGCTTCAATTTAATTTTTCTGATGCATCAAAGTTTTGAAGAAAAAAATATATATTTGCAGATGAGATTCGTCCTCAGCAATGAACGTACAGCTTAATTAAAAGTAATTACTGCCACCTTAACATTTTTCTGCCGACTATACTTTATTGTAAACTTGAGTTGGCTCTGAGATACAACATTTCACTACTGGTAATGATTGCAGTGCTATCAAATACACAACGTTAGAAATATTGAAATCTAACTAGAAAAGACAGTGAGATAAAGAAAAAGTTGAACTTTTAACTTTATATTTTGGTGATAATACCTTGTTTCAAATAAAAGACACTGTATTGAGTTATTGGCTCAATCCTGTATCCTGACTTCACTGAGACTATATCCTGCACACCTTGTTACACCACGTCTCAAAGCCTTGCGGTACCCCCACCTTTGAAGTTTGTGCCACGCCAATCAAATATCACATGTCAAAACACAATCTGTCAGCCAGTACTGAGGGCAATAACAGGAAGGGAAGGGAAATCTAAAAAAAAACCACAAACTTGGGTAAAAGAAAAAAAATCGGGCTATTAGCCAAGAAGCTCAAAGAGAGAAGTTCAAACGCACCCTTAATGGGCTGTCCTGTTTCTGAGCTGTATGTCATTACTTGGAATCGAACCATATCTCTGGGGCATTTTGTTTCAAGTCTAAGTCTAACATACTTCTGTGGTTCAGTTTGCAAAAAAGACCCATGACATCTTGTCTTATTATGCAAATAATAAGATTAATAATAATAATAATACTAAATGATATAAATACTAAATAACTTATATAAATGTAAAATATGTCTAATTTAAACACTAATTTACTCTCAAGGAACACGTAAATCCTCTCATAAAGAAACAAATGAATGTGTTACATATGTAGCAACACAACAAATAATCACAGGTAAATACAATTTTAAATGTAACAGAAGAAAATACATAAGAAATCTAACTATCTGCAATCTTCCATAAATACCAGTGACACACCCCACAACATTTAGGTCAAAGCATATAATGTTGTATCTGCATCAATATGTAAATGTATGCATGACTTTAGTTGTTATGTAAGAAAAACAAGTAATTTAATATATTTGCTTTTCTCCTTGTAGGAAAATCTTTCATCCAAGTGCACATAGTGACAGAAGAGCAGCCTTCTGGGAGTCTGCTTCGCTAAAAATAGAGTAACAACACAGCAGAATACTTTCCAGTCGCTAGAGCCACAAAAATGTGGTTTCGGCATCGATGCAACCTCATGAACTCCTCACAACATATGTGTCTTATCCATACGGTATAGACACTATGATAGTTCAACACACAGACACCCCCTCACCCCACACCTGACTGTGTTGCACATGTAGTCAAGCGCTCATGCTTGAACGAATGTGCAACATATGTGAACATTAGGGAGATGTAGGGATAAGCTTCTGTTAATGTAAGCATGATATAACCTGTTGCCCTGCGAAAACAATATCACAGTGTCACATCTAAATGAACACATGTTGTGTCTCTTGTGTTTTTCTTATTTATGATAAAATCTGATGACATTCCACTTGTTTTGGCGGCGGCGGCGGCGCTGCAGGTCTCTCGCTTCATTTTTATTATTTTTCACTCATAGGCATCGGAAGAAAGATCAGTGAATTTCTCCATCCGTATTGGTTCTGTGCCACCAGCTCACAAGCCAACGGCCCACAGATGGTGAGTTTGCTGTGCAACTCTGCCTTACAACAAATTAATGTGGATCAAGTTCATGCAAAGAATGAGTGCCATATTTCTTTTCCCCTTGCAGGGAAAAATTGATGCCGGTTATTTAACAAGTGCTTTTGATCATAAATTTTGCCTATTCGCGCCACATGCTATCAATTTTCTCCACATCACCAACTGTAACACAAGCCTGTTAATACTTATGAAAAAGATCAAAGTTGTCTTTTGTGCAGAGCGAACAAAGAGGAAATGCTGTAATGGCTTATAAGGAAAGTTGAAACACAAGCTTGAGTAAGATGACCTTTTCAATAGAACATCATTAAAAACCTAACCTCTTTATTGTTCCGTTAGATGCATATGCCCTTTATGTAATAGCAAAAACAGCACATGCAATGACAGGTGGAAATGAGCCAGTGTAATTTGCTTATGACAGGATCATTACTTAAGGATTACTGAAATGCACGAGAGAGCTTATCTCACTATTGTGAGACTATGTCCTTGAGTGGATTCATCATCCCACAGAATAGGTTTTTTCCAAACCTTCTAAAAACTTTCTGCAGCACAAACACGACCAGTAACTCTACTCAAGACAACAGTGTCAACTCAGCGCCTTCAAGTCCAAGTGCAGGAGAAACTCGCATGCACAGATTTACAGGAAAAGATGCATGTATTTACCCAGAAAATAAACGTGCTCACACAGAAAAATGTTTTCAGAGTAACAAAAATCAAAGAGGCCATTACAGAGAAGTACAGAAATCACATTAGGCTCCCTGTGGCGTCAAGAATGCCAAAATGATTAAAAACAGATGGAATAAGAGCAACATTGGTGCTTGGAGCTCAATCTGCAAACAGGAAAGTCTAACCTCAACAGGCTGCCTCTTTCCCTTAATCATTCCCAGACTCCCACTTGTTATTATTTCAACCCAGTCTCGGAGCTGAAGCAACCAGCCAGTGAAAATAAATTCAAGGCTGCAAAAAACTTTTTTATTCTGCACCGTTTGATTCTGAGTGTGAGAGAACTTTTTTTTCTTTCTAAATGGCATAACTTCTTTTTAAGTGTAGCCCAGAGTGTTTACTTGTTTAGCTGGGGTACAAAAAATAATATAGAAGCATGCTTAAATAAGTTTACAACACAGTAAAGAGACTGGAACTGCAGCTTTAACTGATGTAATGGAAAAGCCGTAAGAGGAGCCTTGGGTACATGCATCCACACTCTGACTCTGACACACACACACACACACACACACACACACACACACAGACATAGGGAACACAGTGCTTTCGTTTTAAATAGATAGAATAAGGACAGTCAGATGGACAAGCAGACTGACACCAACAGTCACACACACTCTCACTCTCTCTCTCTCTCACACACACACACATACACTTCTTCCAGATCTCCTCAGTCCAAAACACACACATTCCCAAAGAGACTACTCACCGATTTCCCGTTGTAGTAATACATTAAAGAGTTACTGCCCATTCCAGGGACAGGGTAGGCGCAATACATTATAGCTTATTTATAAGCAATAGAGGTAACACTACAGCAGCACACTGGCTTCCTCTCTAGACATACATCCAAATCGTTCAAAAGGGAGTAATAATTCTTTCAGTACTGGCCTCCACACACACACACAACCCACTCAGAGGAAACTTATGCAAAGCAGGAGTCTACCATTCCACACTGTGGGAAGGGGAGGCTGTCAGAAGGGAGTGGCTCGCGTGGTACATCCCTCTCTTAAGCCTCTAAGTGCTGAGGCACAGAGGAAAAGGACGAGGGGGAAGGGAGGGGAGGTGGGTATGAAAAAGATAAAGGCAAGTGGGTGGGACGGAAAACAAATGTGTGAGCGGATTTAGACAGAGAGAGAGAAAAAAATGTTTAATTCCGGGCAAAAAAAGCATGCAGATTTTCTGCATGGGAACCCCAACAAACTGGAACTAAAATAATTTCATTCTAAGCAGGATTTCATTAATATGTGTGATTCAAAGACGGCCAAATGAATGCATAAGTGAGCACAGTGAGCCTGTTC
Source organism: Verasper variegatus (assembly GCA_026259375.1). NCBI lineage: Eukaryota > Metazoa > Chordata > Actinopteri > Pleuronectiformes > Pleuronectidae > Verasper > Verasper variegatus. Next base: position 16,200,789 of record CM048039.1, on the reverse strand, counting down.
TCTTCAACCTTTTAATCCAGAGCGTCTAATCTTTTTGTTTTTGTGATGATTTAACACGTCGACAGGCAGCCGTGGGGAAATATGGCTTTTGGGAAAGAAAAAAAAAGAAACAACAACAACAAAAACAGCACAACCATCTGGCAACACATTTTACCTGTTCCCACATACAGCTCACACACCAATTAGGAGTCATTAGTGAGAGAAAGAGAGCGGCTCAGGAAAGACTGAATCCAAATCCAGGTAACGAGAGAGAGAAAGAGAGGGAGGGAGAGAGAGAGAGGAAGGAAAAGAGAGATGGACTAAGTATTTATGAAATGTGGAATATGAGAGTTATGGTGTTGGCAGACCTTAAGCTGAGAAGTGCCTGTAAACACAGAGTTGTAAAGCATGCAACAGCTGCAAACAGGCCGGCTTGTGACATCAGAGCAGGCCGGAAACAAATATGCTCCATTTCCAAAACCCTGGGGGCCTCAGACAAGGGAAAGCACTGGAGAGGGGGGGGGGGGGCAAAATCATAGACAACCATTTTACTATAGTTTACTGTCACTGCACGCCACACAGCTCCCCATTACCTTTATCATGTGGGAGGAGGAGGAGGAGGGGAGAGCAAAGGAGAGGAGAAGAAAGGAGAGGCCAGATAGCATATTCCAGCGAGAGGCCGGCCTGTACAGTCCGACTGGAGCCTTTCATGTCGACCACTCATAGCTTCCTGGACTAAACACAGGCCTGTGGACTCATTGAGAACATCATTGTTATAGAAAGATGAAAGCTCCCACTTCCCTAAGAAAACTAGGCCTTTATTACGCTTTTCCTTTCAGTGCTGTTATTATTTATCCCCCCTTTCTTCTCCGGGACTCTTTAAAACTCATCCAAAAACACTGGCTCGACATGCTGTTACCGCTTTATATCTGGCACCGTTTCAAGATGATGCTCTGAGGGAAATGGTCATGATGGAAGCGTTTGAAGAGGCTTTAAAACAAGTCCAGACACGCAGCAACAGTGTTGCGAGGGAAAACACATGAAAGCCGGCAGAAAAATTGGAAATAATTTGGGAACTCATGCTCACACACATCATGGCCTATTTCTTTGAATACTTTGAATATGATATTTAGATATGCAGGGGTTTTACGTAATGAAAAACCCTGTGAATGGGCGACCCGAGCACACAGGTCAAAGCCTTGATGTTGTGGTAAAAACAGTCAGCGTTGGTATATTAAAGGTGGGGGCGCCACCCACCTGTTCACACCACCGTCTCTAAAGATAATCGAGTCATCACAAGGTGCTTTTGTTGGATTTTGTTTGGGTGTCAAGAAATGCAGAGCAAATCCATGGGGCTGAGGTCACCCCTGTCTCACTCACGGATTTAGAGATGATGTCATCAGACAGGAAGATTGTTTCCTGCTCTGCTTCTAATTAGGGGAAGGGCTGCCAGCAAGGGGGGGGGGGGGGGGTTGTCAAACGCTAGCCTGTTTCATCAATGTATTGATTTCAACACACTGCAGGGTTCAGTGTTAAGTTTAGGACCTTATTAACACAACATTTAATGTAATTTACTCTCAGTTAAATGGTCATATTAAACGGGTCATATTGAACTATGATGGTAAATCATTTATAGTTTAATAATAAATATCAATTAGTATATATCAGTATATATTTATATCAGTATATATACAGCTCAATACAGGTTATACTCTGTATTGTTCATGTTTTGGATTTCAGGCTTATCAGGGTTCTTGTTTTAATTCAATGCTATGAAATCCTATTATTGCTTTTACTGTTTCTCCTCCTCTTTACTTGTTAATGTCCGTTAGTGTAACACAATACAGCTACTCATAATCCACAAATAAATCTTCAATCCATGTTTTACAACTGCACAAATTCTACATTTGTGTCTCTAAGCGAATATGATATAAGAGACAAGAGGATTTGCAATAAGTCATTTAGTGTCATCAGTTAATAGCAGTTTTATAAGCGTCTTACAGATAATTAATTTGTGTTAATCCGTGTTAACGTTCTTTCTCTATCTTTCTATATCTAAGGTGATCACCATGAGTACAACGATCCAAACGGACAGAGTGCTTTTCTTTCTTTTTTTTCTGCTCATACTGATGAAACGTATTTACCCACAGCTGTCACAAAGTTTTATAAAGACTTCCTCATATAGTGCACACAAAGAGAGCGTTGAGCTTGTTCGGATCCACTCAGAAAGAGTAAGTGAAGAAACATCATGAACTTGATTGACTGCCTCCTACTTCAGATTTAGAAACTGTCGACCGCGGCCGTCAAACCAAACAGTGTCTTTGCTCTCTGTTAGAATTCCTCAGCTCTCATCGGGCAGGCCCAGCCAATTAGCTCGGCCACCCACAGAATAAAGACATTAAGCAGAAAACAGAAGATACTTGGATGTTGTGCCAATGTTTGAACTTAAATGATAAGCTTAATAATAGGCTTACAATTATTTTTGAAAAGAGGAGGGAAAATGTTTCAAACTGATTTATTTTATGAAATGAATGTAAACAATTTCCATGCACTTTATCCATTGTATCTGGTTCTGTTGTGACCATTCATTTGTTTATTTAGCATTTTTATCTTTAAACAGTCATATAACAAGAGACACTGCAGTTTGCCATGTGAATGTGTTTAATTTTTAAGGATGAACGATGGTTTCAGCTGTGGAAACATTTTTTTTAATTTAGTGCAAAAAAAAATACTTGTAGCTTGTTTTAAGCATTAACATTGGTAGGAGTAAAAATCCTCTGAATGTCAGTAATAAAACTCTTCTCATTCTCACTTAATGAATCTTATTTCATTGATTTGCATTTTTTCGTATTTAAATTAAATGAAGCAGAAGTAAATAATGCCATCACTTGCAGATTATCCTGTTCTCTGTCATTATACTGAATACAAAAAATTGCGCACATCAAAGTCTCAAAATTTAAAAATTTTAAAAAATGTAAAAACATTATTTAACAAGTAAATACCTTTTTAGAGTTGTAGAAAATTTGAATAAAGTGGTTGATTTAACTTTGACCATATTAGGTTTAGTTTAGTTTGCAGAATTAAATGAATCCAAATTAATTTATAAAATTGACCCATAAAACCAGTTGATTTATACCTTTAGCTGCTGATATCTGTTTAATCTATAACTCCAGGAGTTACCTTTAGTTATGTTATGCTGCAACTGATATGCACTGAAATGTGGTGTTGCTGTGATTTCCTAAAATTATATTTGTCACAAAAATTGCCGTGGCTTGTTTTAAACATTGTTGTTTGAATATATAAAGAACAGGCATTACTATTCATGCTTTGGACAATATCTCATCTAAATCATTTCCTAGTTATAACAGTATGGCATTTGGCAGCAAAATGTTACCATTCCTGCTCATCATCATTTTACTCATGTGTATGTTGCATGCAATCTTTTACACTTATGCCTTCAAGCCTGCAAAAGGCTATAGACACCATAATGATTGGGCACAGCAGTCTTCAAACAACAGCTATTACAAAAGTGTCTGACAGCTGTAAATGAATGTACTCTACTAACTACATCCATCCTCCAAGCTCACAGAAATAAAACAAAAAATGAAACACGCCACATTTGTTGGACATCTGTTTTAAACTGTTCACTAGGAAAACTAAAAGTCCTGAAATCTAAAAATATTGTTCTTCCTGACACACAGCTCGCTTTGTTTACATTCTCAGTTTCACACAAACAGATTTGTATTGTTTCACACTTAGAATAAACGTGACAATGAAAACAAGAAGTTGAAAAGAGATGTGAAGAAATAAAGGCGAGAGATAAAGGAAAGTGACGACCGGGTTGCTTCAAGAAAAGAACATATGACGGCACGATATCACCGTTTTGAAAATAATATGATTACCTCAACCAGGGAGATTGTGTTTCTGTCCCTGTTTGTTCGTTGGATTATTTGTGTTTTGTTTGTTAGAGGGATTACGCAAAAAATACAAAAAGGATTTCCTCGTTACTTGGTGGAAGGATGGGACAAAGGCAAAAAAACAGTAACATTTTGGTGAGGGTCCAGATCAGGGGGCGGATTCAGGAATTTTTTCAATTTCTTTGAGATTGTGAAATAGAGTTTTTTTTTGTTAAATTTTCTCCAATTTTCCAGAGAATTAATGGATCTTGATGGAAAAAAAACCACACACATGCACGTATTATATTAAACATAACCTCTGACCTGCAGCTGAGTCCTGCATTTAAGACCCTCAGCCAGGACATGAGCTTCATGTGGTTCAGTGATATGTTTTCCTGGTCAGAGCAGCCTGGCTTACAGTGTCTAAATAACAAACACTCGACCTTAGTTATTGCTGACAGGCCGTGTGTTCCTGAGCCTGCCAATGATCTGAAATCAGGTTTTACATTAATGTTGTACACTCACGCAAAGCCCAACTTGAATAATTTACAACAGGCCAGAATGTGAGTAATGATTTTAATCTGTGCATTATTTTTATACTCGTTTTAACTCCTCGCTCTCCTTCTACATGAAAGAGGTCAGGTCTCCGGTTTGTCTGCCTGCTCCATTATCTGCAGCCTCTAACGTCAGTGGTACATTTCAGCAAACTAAACAAAGATAAACAACCCAGGGGTTCCTGGGCAGCGACTGTTCAGCATCATCCATGTCAAACCACGGGTGTCTATCTAATCAGCCATCTGATGAGGCCTTCTCTGGGGAGCTGGGGTCAGGGCACAGTCTAAACTGTTCTTCCCTGGCAGCTCAAAGAGCTGAACAATTTTATCACCTGCAAATAACACACACGGCCAGAACCAACAACCCTGACATCTGGGAATACTAATACACATTAGTCCCATTCTGTCATGCTTCTACTGAAAAACTAACCCATACAGAACAGTATGTTTTGGATACATGCCTATTTATATTGATATAGATCACTCACCTCAATTCTTATCTTCCACCTAAAACAACATCAAAATCTTTTCAGCTGCACATGGGCATCCCACTGAAGTCTCCACTTGATGACAGCAGATAAAACATTCACTGAAACATTCACTTGACTGTCGGCACGAATTTGAGCTGGGCAGCATATACTGGGTTTGTCTGAGCTTGTTTGCTTGATTTAGCTGCTTTTATATGGATGAGACCTATATTTTAAAAACAACACAGGAATGAAACAAACATCTAAAGGCAGCAGCTTAGAGCTGCAGAGACAGTTATTCATCTTCAGTGGGTTTGTCAGCATGAGCAACCCTTACATATCATGTACAGTATTTGTTCCAATGTTAATATCAAGTTACTCAGCCATTAACATTGGCAGACATATAAGATGTCTAAAGGTCAAATATACAATTCTTCTTATTCTCAATTTTCAAACGTTATTTTACTGATTTGTATATTTTCTGCTTATTTCAATCCAATGAGGCAGTTGTGATGAATGTTTTAAAAGCAAATAAACTTGTGGACATCAAGAAAATATATTTCTGGGAAAGGGTTACAATTAAAAAAGAATAATTGGAATCAAGTTATTGATCTTAAAACGTTAAAATTACAGTTGCTCTATAGTTAAACGTTTGCCCTATTATGCTGTAACTGTTGTAGTCATTTTTGGACATACAGAAATTCCACTTCAATAAGAATATGATAAGTACTGATACATGTGTCACTTCTGATTATATCAAACACTTAAAATAATCTTATCACATGATTAATTGTAGTTTTCAAAAGTACAAAAACTGCGAACAATCACTCTGCTGGCTTGAGTAATGACATGCAGATCACAGTTTGGCCTTGTTATTCACCTCCCCTGGCCTGTTTTAGTTCATTATGCTTGTGTTTGGATTGGCTGCACCAAGAAATAATAACAGTGGACTGGGGGAACAGTGCTCTGTCTCGGGATTCATTAAAAATTAGAAAAATAAGTGAACAGTCCAGGATGTAATGGACAATATTAGTATATTTATTAATGTCATTTAACCCCATCAGTGTAAAAGCTAATTGCATTTTTACAAACTATTAAAATCGCATTTTATTTTACATTCAGCTTGGTAGTCCTAAAATCACATTTTGCCCAGAGACCTATGACGGCCATTTAGCGATCCTGGCTGTTTACATTAGGCTGCATTGATGCATTTCAGTCGCAGTCTGTTCATCAGGTCCTTTTTACTGCGAGTTCTCACTGCCATTGCTCAAAAAGAAGAAACAAAAAGGAGCTGCTCTCTTAGCACCAGGAACATTAGGTTGCTGCTTTAGTACAGTATTATGATCTCTTGTCTTTGAGCTGTTAAAGACAGATGGAGAGAGAGACACACACACACAGAGATAGAGAGAGAAGATATATCTTCTGAATGTCATGCACCAGACAGCACCGCAAGGAACATCTCTGGGTCTTCAGATTCAAAGCCTCGAGCCCACTTCCCTTCTTACAGCTCACACAGTAAAAATCTCTCAGAAACAAGGGTGTGTGAGTGATCTGTCAAAATCAAATGTCAATCTTTTTTGTCATCCACACACAGGGTTCTCGCTTGCACAAGTCCCTGAGGGGAGCTGAGTCTCAGCCCACCACTTTCCCTCTCTCCTCCTGAAGTCACCGTCTCCAGAGCCAGGGAGGAAGTGTCACATCAAGCCGCTGTGCCTCTGACAAGGGGTTCGTAGACGGGGGGGCAAAATACCCCACTATATACACAAACTGACACACACACACACACACACACACACACACACACACACACACACACACACACAATGCCCTTGCAGCTTGCCATAAATATCCTACAAGATTCAACTTTCCACCACGAGCAACAACCTCCCACCACCGCCTCCCTCTATCTTCAGTCCTCCTGCCGAACAGGTGCCCACACAGCTGCCCATCAGCATCCCTCAGCATCTCGTCCTGTCTGACCAATGGCAACATGCTCTGTCCTTCACTCCCAGTACAGAGTTCATACAGTCAAGTAATGCAGGTGGACAAGTGTAGCCAAGGTTTGTATTGTAAGGGAAATAAATGGAAAAGCTTTGACGCATGAATGCTTTAAAGAATTTCAACGTTCTACCCGTGCATTTGGCAAGCCTGAAACACTACTTACAATAATGCTACATATAGTGATGATTTATTAGGTGTATGCATCACACAATTACAACCACATCTGCAGTATCCCATGTCTGCGAGCACACATCCAGCAGAGCACAGAGGAGAGTATGTGTGTGGCTGAGAGAGGAGGGCGTCTGTATATGAGATGAAAAAGCCTTATAAACATTTAAATGTTTGCAATCACCAGCTGGCCCGTGTAGATAGCCTTCACATCCTGGTGCACTGCAGTGTCAAGACCTAAATGCACAGAGGATGTGCTCCCGTAAATATTTTGATTCAGCTCCATCATGTCGTGTACACACACACACATCGCATCACATCATTGGACTTGCAACTTGCAGGGCCCATCTGATTTAAAACTTCCTACATTTATTTTTAGACTGAGCGTGGAGAATACAAGCTGCAGGAAAAAAGGGATTTGAAAATGAAATAAATAAATAAGAAAATTCCCAGCAGTAGACATAATGATAGGAAGCACTGTGTTGAGTTATTTTTTTTTTTTTTTTTAACAAATCAAGCAGCTATTCAGGTCTCTGGTGAGGCTCTCGTGCTTGCTTACACAAGCAAAAGCTTTCAGTGGCATCTGCAGCTGCATTCAAGCTTTACAGGTACGCTGCAGGCTCTTCACACAGCTGCCTCCGGTGAAAGTAGCTCTGGCTCCAGGTGCGCCTTCGCCCCGACACATCTCAACACCACCCTCGCTGAGAGCAACACAAACATGGGTCTGGGCTGATAACCATCCTCGGACATACAGTGATCACCCTCTACAACTGTCACAACACACATTTGAAGTAGCCCTGAACACCATTCAATAGTTCAGGCCGGGGGTACTTCACCTATGACTCCCATTAGCCTAATACCACTATTCTCGAACCTCCTAAAAGCTGCCAGACAAACTCCCACTCAACATTTTCCACATATAGCACCTATCAAAAAAACTGGGTTCATGTTTTCCTTCCTCTGTCAGCAGGTTATAAGAGACCTACAGCCCTTTATTCAACACTGCCATCTTCATTCTTTCAAATGGGATCAAAGACTAACTGGGATAATTCCCCCAAGCCGCAGGCTTTATCTTCTGAGAAGTACTGAGTGACAAGAAGAAGCTGTATTTTATCCCATGCTCTGTCACTGTTTTTCCCCATCTAGTATTGTACCGCTTGATTGTACTCTTATGAGTCACAGAACCGCACCTGCGCCCATGTGTTAAGTACTGACAAATAAAAGCCCAGCGTCCATTTACACAACAAAGAGATGTAACCCGCGAAGCAGCCATTCCTTGCCTCCCTCCCTCCGCCTGACAAGACCTCAAATATATCACTTACTTAAGAGGAAGGCAGCGCACGTTCCTGCTGCTGCTGCTGCCAGGGACTGCTTGTCTCCCTCATGCTCTGACAAACTTCTTTTCAAATACAAATCCAGAAACAAAACACATGCCAGCCTTTTATGTTCCCCGGCCTGTTCCATATTTGATTTCAGAGAAACAGCAGCAGAGGTGACGATTATCAAAGCTCTAGAAGGCAAATCCAGTCTCAGACTCCCTTCACCACAAAAAAAGAGACAGACAAACCTTTTCATTGTTTAAGGAAACAAAAGGGTGGGATTTTGGTAAACCAGTTGCTTTTCATTAAAAAGGAAAAAAATATATCATTGTCTGGTACTAGTTTGAGGAATTTAAGCCAAGGCTTCATAAAACCTTTGCCAATCTGCCATGGTTTTAACAATGAACATCTGACTTAGTGATTTATGCATATTAATGAACTCCAACACCCCCTGTCTAAGCAAATGCAAGCTGAGCTCCACACTTTCCTGCATCCTAATGGTTTCTGCTCCACCGGGATCATTACCAATTGAAATTTCAGATATTCTGTGCTATTAATCTCTGTCTGTCCTCCTGTTCGGCTACGTAATGACTAATTAAACATCAAAAGAGCAGAGCTGGGGATCCGCTCTGACAGCCTCTCTTTCTCCCAGGAGAGGCTGAGAGGAGGCTAGACTGTGACAGCGCAGCACTGAAAATCAATCACCTTGAGGTACACATGTGTACGCACGCACGCGCTCATTCGTGCACGTGTACACACACACACACTACAGAAACTACAGAACTGTACACTACGATGTACCTCACAGACACTGTTACATACAGCGATATAACTACAAGCATGTGTACAAGAAACACAAAAGAATTTTAAATCAACAAGCATCGCTGGTGTCACTTTTTCAAAGACCCAAGAAAAACAACACAACTGAATTCCCATCCAAGAGGAGTGGTTAGTGATGTCAAGAGCGATCTTTGTGCGAGAGGGGGTGAGTGTGAGGAGCAAAGATGTGTGTGTGTGTCTGCTTAAGTAAGCTCACTGTGAAATCTATTTATATGAGAGGTAGATGATCTTCCACTCACAGATGAAGGCAGGCCAGGAGGGACCTTGCGAACCTTTTTTGTTTGTAGAGGATCTGTGGAGAGATGAAAGCACATCCACTCATTCACAGGCGAAAAGGAAGCGACTGTCAATGTGCCCTAAACAAGCCCTAATTCTGTTTCCCCCACAACACGGCAAAAAAAAAAAAACTTGGTGAATGCAATATGACTCCCCCACACAAACAACTGCATCTTACCAGAAGTGTTTGCTTTTACAAAAAATGTACATTTTATCTTGTCTTATTTAATTAATTTTCATTTTGATTTTTAATTAATTTTAAGCCAATAGACCTCAGCACTGAAGACAATGTAAAAGGATGATACACAAGCTGGCAGGAGGATATTTTTGATATATTTTTGGAGCCTTAGGTCCCATTCAGACTGGATTTATTTCTCTAGGGCAGGTGGGGTAGTCTTGGCTCTGGTCAGTGATTTTAATCCTGTATCGAAAGCACACCAGTCAAAATTACATCTGCAATTACCTACTATTTTAGCAGATTTACTCATGTGATCTAAATACGGTGTCTTCCAGAGTGACATCCTTTTATTTATTCTCCTTCTACTTTTTTTCTTTTTTAAATTTAAATTGACTTTAGAATCATGTTTAAAAACCGAATCCCAAATTTTTGCATTCCCATCCGACACAATGGGTTAAGGAGCATAACGCTATATTACAGAAGATTACATTTTCTAAACACTTAAAAGTTTACACTCATTCCTAGAGACACTGCAGAAACAATGTAAAACTAGACAATTGTTGGTAAGACATTTGTTGTCAACACTTTCATTGGAAAGGAACTGACCAATGGGTGGTGGTTCTTGTAGAGAACGTCTTCTGGGATTGGCCCCAGTGAAGGAGTAGAACTGGAGCAGCTGACTTCCCCGATGGAGCGACTGAACTAGGACTCGCCAACCCAACGTCCGACCTTAGAGAAGACTGGAGGAGAAAACACACAGCTGCTTTAAACTAAAATAAAATAAATAATCTTGTTTTTTCTTCACTTGACTGTGGTAAGAAAATAACACTTTTATCACCAGCTGGCAATATTAAGCTTGTACGTCAGAACATTTGTTCCCTGAATATTGCAAAATCCTGAAAATCCTACAAGCAGTGTACTTTCTGTAAATAACAAATATCCTAATGTCCTTATAAAACAGTACATGAAATGGTACTGAAAGGTGATATGTTACATGCAACTTCTGTTAATTCTACTTCACCTTTGCCAACCTTTGAATGTTTACCATGTCCTTACATCACCAATATCTATTTGACCTGTACAACCCCAACCAACTGGGTTAAGAGGCCAATTAAGAGCTTGGTCTAATTAGAGTAATCGGCTGCAGACCCACAGAGCAGGGATCATGTGAGCGATGTGTAGTAGTTGGCTCAGAAACACCCCTAACATGCCCTTTTAAAACCTCAGGATTGACACAGTGACCACTGAGACCTTTACAGTAGATGTCTGATCTTCAGTAGATGTTCACGTCAAACTTCAGAATGATTTTGACGTGACATCGTTGAGTATTTTTTTGTTGAAAACAAAAAGCGACCAGTGAGCTGTCAGTGTGCAGATGGAAACTTTTTGATGAGAGAGCTCAGAGGAGAATGACCAAACAGGGAAACTAAAGTGACTTCTAACCACTATTTTTATGATGAGCAGAAAAGCATATCAGAAAGCACAACACATTGAACCTTGAGGCAGATGAGCTACAACAGAACATGTCAGATTCTACGTCTGTCAGCCAAGAATAGAAGTCTCAAGCTGCAGTGGACACAGGCTCAGGACCCCGGACAGTTTAAGACTGGAAAAAATGCAGCCTGGTCTGGTGAACCTGGATTTCTGCTGAGGCTGCAGATGGTGAATCCATGGATTCAACCTGCCTTGTGTCAACAGTCTAGGCTGGTGGAGGCGTAACGGTGTGGGGCAGACTTGCTGACCATATGCGTTCTCTTTTGGCCACACGTTACTTTCTTCTATACTTCCAACAAGATAATGCTCTATGTCACAAAGCAAAAATTTGTCTCTCAAACGGGTTTCTAGAACATGACAAGTTCAGTGAACATTAGCCGCCTCCCCAATCACGAGATCTGAATCCAATACAACACCTCTGGGATGTGGTAATGAGGAACCACACCACGAAGAATTGAGGCTGTTTTGTGAACAATTGGTCTGAGTGCACACATAAAATCTAAATATACTATATCAATTTTTTTTGTTGTATTATTCTGGGTCAGATTCAACGTATTACAAATGTAATCTTTGTAATCCAAAATGAAACCCTGCAGCAGCACAGCATCTGTTTTTTTATATAAGCTGTTCAGACAGGAACCACCAAGGTGTCATGAAAGGGTTAACTCTGACATTGACTCTGATTTAGACTGAGAACACATGTGAATTAGTTTTATTAGCCAATAATGAATTAATGAAGGCTGTTGCACTTGATTCTGAAGTCTGTCATGCAAGAATCAGATAATCTAATTCCTGCAGATTGAATAATCTTTTATTGATAAACAAAATAATTTGCAGCTCAAGTGAAGGCGTCTGAGCACTGACAGGCAGAACTAAAGGAATGAGAACATCTGACTTATAACCTAGCGATGCTCTTCTTTGGGACTCAGAAATCACATGACACATTGGGTTATTTGTGTGTCATGATGTGCAGTGGTTGGCTACACATGGCAACTTGCCAGATGGCAAGTGGATCATAAGATTAATTGCCTTATTAAACTATGAGGCTTAGCCAATTGACACACACTGACTGCACCATTATATATCGGGCAGAAAAGCAGGATATGAATCTATAGTGGGATTCAAAATGTGTTGTGTAACGTAACGGTTGTTATTTATTTTTATAATGTTTTATTGATGTTGATGATTATTGCTGTTTCTGTTCTTTGACCAGAGAAAATCTTTATTCTCTGATTTCAGCAGCTGCAGGTATGATCTGTACAGACGCTGCACAAAATGTGTTTCTTAAATTTTCTGTCTCTCTAGCATGATTATGCAGAGTCATGTTAGTGAAGACCAAGTTTGTCTCACACCGAAATGCAAAAATTGAGTTTTAAACTTTTTTCTGAAGATACCTTTCATTTGAGAATCTGAGCCAAACATGCAAAGAAAACATTTGCAGTAAAGCAAAGAAAAACTTTACACTGAAGTTAAAGAGTCTCATCTCTCGGTCCTGGTTAAAGCCTGACTGCTCTGTTTGTGGTAATTATAGTGACGGGAGCTTTTATTTAGACAGGAAAAGAGGGATTTACATTAATCCAGTCTAGATTAAATAATAGTAAGGTTCCCTTTATAAAACCAATGGACGAGGACAGGGTGTAATTTTTGCCACATTTTTAAGTTGGTCAAAGCTGAAATAAATCTTTCATATCCAAGAATCAAATATCAAAGATAAATTAATGTTTTTCCTTCTAGCTATCAGGAACAAAAGATTAATGTGGAGGGGGGGGGGGGGGAGGTATTAGAAATAAAAACTAGCTCCCTAATAACAATAACCCCATCTCACTATTCCTAAATGTACAGATGTTATAGCTGCTCTATTGTTTCCAAGATTTTGTTTGACTTGTTTTTAAGAGAACAATGTTTGTTCAGTAGAGGTTGTTATATGACATCATATCCTGTATATAGCCATCATTTGATAAAACCATTGGAGCAAACAGGAACAATAAGAAACTCACCTGGGAGCCAGATGCTCCAGGTTCCCTCCCAAAGCCAAGAAATGAAGCCCTCTCTGATTTACCTGTAAAACACATACAGGACATTTTCCATTACAAATGGGCACACATATTGATTATTACCAGACAATAGAATACATTTGTTATCCTGACTGTGTTGATTTAGTTCACACAAATTAGGATTCAGTTCACATGGAGGCTTTCAAGAATAGACAGCCACATTGCAGAGTATTGAACAGCTACATTGGGGCCACGGAAGCTGTGAATCGCTGTAATTCCAAGCAGTCAATGCAAGTTCAAGGAGTATAGTTTCCACAAACATGTATCAGCTAATCTCTTGAATTAATTTAATATTTACAGTCTCAAACGCACATCTTTAACACCAGGTCTGCTAGTATGTTGATGTCTAAACAGGGACATATTAAGAAAAAGTGGAGATTGACAAGCATTGTAAAAGGATATGATGTGACTCATATTTATGTCATCAGGGAACAAGTAAACAATTGTAAATACTGTAGTATGATGACATAATATGTAATAACATACATACACAACGCACAAATATCTGCACATATTGCAAATATTCCATGTGTGTGTGTGTGTGTGTGTTTGCATGAATGCATGTGTGTGTGCGTGTATGAGAGAGAGAATGTATTGGAAAAAATAATGATTTCTACTCAGGGACAAGGACAGGAGTGTTTTTGCAGTACAGTAATAAAATATAACAATGGCAAATCTTAGAATTGGCAAAATGTAAACAGCACAATTTGTTATGTTTGATTATACTTCTGCTATAATCTGGTGCAGACTGGAAGCAAAGAGGGATAAAAGGGAAAGATCAGTGGACGGAGGAATCAACTGACTTCATTGACATTATTGTATATAAATGTGCTGTATTTGGACTCTCACTCACCAAGTAATTATACCTATTAATAAATACATTATTTGATATACTGTATTTCACTGCCCTTGCTACATTAGCTTTTAAAACAGTCATACCAAATGAACTCAGACTTCCATCAATACATTTCATAGAAATGTGACACCCTCAGGTTCTGTTTTAATGAACTATATATAGCCTATACAATATAAACTATATGAACTATTTGACAGACACACAGTAGTTTAGACCAGACAGACCTTCAGTTGTATAAGTTGTAGCAGAATGGTTCCTATAGTTTGATGACTTAAATGGTGCGTGTGCCACAGAGATTTTACTATGCAAAGTTTGTTTTCAGTGAATTAATTACTGACAGAGTGATAATTGTCAGAGTCTTTTTGTCTTTTTCACATACAGTGTGCACCTCTCAAAGAAAAAGCCACGAGCACCCTTCAGGGGAAAATAAAACCTCTAGCACACATGAATCATACACATCACAATATCCAGACTCAGCGCTTTTACTCCCCTGGAAAAACAAACAAACAAACAAATGAGAGCTCCACGGGGAGAATGATGAATAACTTTAACGGTATCGTACATTATTTTTGTCAGACCTCCAAATATTACAAGCACAGACACAAGCTTTGGAACTAAATTCTGTTTACTCTGGGGAAAAGGTAAATATTTTTTTGTGTGTAAAAAACTTGCATAGCCGGGATCTTTTGTAACACAATGATGACTGATGTGTGCGTTGCTTTCACGAGCGCAGGTGAACAGAGGCACATCTAAGAGAATCCACTTGTGCTTATCTGAGCGTTCCTGCAGGAGACAGTTGTTCTGCATCTGTGCCGACTCTCTCCAGGGACTAAAAGAAGCTGAGAACATCACGCAAGATGGTTTAACTGGCAAAGCTGCTTCTCATCTAACAATAATGTGATACCGTTCTGAGCCGTCGCTCTTACAAAAGGAAATAGGATTAAGTTGTCGACTACCACCGACGTTCAGCATCACGGCGGGATGATCAAGAAGACAGGGAATTTTAATTTCTATATTTTCCGTCTAATACTGTATCTAAAGGTGGTTTAGTGAAATTCATTTTCATTCCCCCAAGAAAAGTCCTCTGAGTGAAAGGTGCGGTCAAGTGCTAAAGTTAAATATTTAATGGCAGCATGTGTTTTGTCAAACACACTGCGTCTGATGTGAATAATTAATGCTCATTGCTTGAGTTTCAGGCTCCACCGGGACACACAGATATGTTTGTGAAAACAACGTCTCAGTCCACACCATGACACACAGATGCAGCCTCACAGCTCCTCTGAGTGTTTATGCGGGCAGTACCTGTTACTGTGGGAAAACTCGGGTTTGAAATGAGCAGATTCTTTGGCATCATCTTAAACCAGTGGTTTTCAAAGTGGGAGGTGGGCCTCCTCTTGATGGGGGGGGGGGGGGGGGGGGTAATTTCAGACGAGGCTCAGTGAATGGAGTTTAAAAACTGTAATTTCATTGGTTATCAGAGGGACATCACGTAAAACTGAGTCTTCTTCCTCGATGAGAGGTGAAATGTCTTCAACAGACACAGCAAGTCCACCTGCCTCTTTACATTTGAACAACACCTGAAGATACCATGACCTGGATGACTGAGAATCCTCAGGAGCAAGTACTGTAAGGCGTGGTGAGGGGGTGTCTAAAAGGGGGACCACAGTCCTAGGCAACATTTGCATCCAGGAAGTAGCCAGCTACATCTGTGGTACCACTGGGCATGGCAGGCCGTCCCTCCCTCCCTCCCCATTCAGACCTTACTCCACCTCCCATGACCTGAATCAGCCAGCAAGAGAAGGATGCAGTACAGAGCTCAGGGGACAGGCCACGTGGCAGCGTTGGGGATTAACATGTACAGAGGTCATGGATGAACAGGTCTCTGAGTTCATTCAGACTGTGCTGCTAAAGATACAGCAGCTCCAACCACTTCATCTCATCCTCTCTGCCCTTTAAGGTGCTCCAGTGGTGATACATTAGGAACTATGTATGCCTTTCTGCTCTCCTCCATCTTCCTCAGTAGTATAAAAAATAGATATTAAATAAACACAGGTACCCCCCGGGGTCAAAGGTTCAAATGTCCATCGGTTATTCACGCTGTATATTGACAAATGCTGATCATCACTTTTGAAGTCAATCCTTTATGCCATTGTTGCACAGAGACACAGTTTAAATCCCATTGTAGCCTCTTAAGCCTCACAGCAAGCAGAGAGTAGCTCCTGGATACGAAAGATTTACAGATGTAAAATTTACAGTTTGGAACCATGTGGATGGCTTACTATTCCGATTTCAGGAGAACACATATTCATGATGATGAGGTAAAGTAGAGCAAAGTGATATATCATGTGGAACATATTGCTTGGTTGGCCAGTTCTACAGCCAGGAGCCTAAATTAGCTGAATAAAATATATCCTGAACAGGCACTGACACAATCCCCTGTCACACGCACAAATACTGTAACTGATTTTAAAGAAAACAGGTCACTGGAATATTTTAGTTGCAGGAAAAAAACTCAACTCAACACAAGCAGTTCATTTTTTTTTTAAGTTCCCTGAAATAAATTCAGTTAAGTTTGAAACACTAGTTTATAAATCAAAACACCTTGACTTCAAAGAGTAAAGGAGGAACTAACAGAGGCACTACTCACCAATTTCACATGAGTACCAGGCCTGTTTGTTTTTGTGATGCTTTGTTTTCCCTCCTCTGAGCAGCCCTGCGTGATCACAGCCCCACAACAACAGCAACTAACACTGTTATTATTATTTCTTCAGTATGCCCATTTGTTCTGAGCGGGAACTACATTGGGACTTTTGGGGAGGGTTGTGTGTGTCACTAATACCTACTATCAAGGTGTACAGTACAATGATTGACAAGAAGCAAAATTCATTATCTGCCTTAAAGGTCATTGGTTTCTCACTTTTAATCTTATTTGTTGAAATCCTCTTCACGTCCTGATAGACATCAATAAATTAAGTCATCTAAGCATCTATGGACAACTCTCATGAAATCATTGTCTAGATTTTATACAAGTCACTCCAGTGTTGCTTCAGCTGAAAGTTGAACATGTCTGAGCTCAGCGTTTTGTCAGAACATACATAAATTATCAACAAACAACATAAACATAGATGATTGTGCCACTGTAAAATGTTTGCCTCAGTGAGGCAGGATAATCTTAATAATTTGCCCTTATCTGCCAAAGTATTTGGCTCCTCGCAGTCTGGCTGTACTACCATCATGCTTTGTAGTACGAACGGTGTCATCTGTGCCCAGTCGCTGCTAAATATAGCACTTTGTGTGTCAACTCATTTCAACTGTGGTTTAGCCAGAGAGTCTTTTTGCCCCATGATATTAGTCTTTGACTGTTTCTTTTCATACTCCAGGCTGTTGTCATGTGACTTATTAAAAGTGGTTTGTCAATTTGTCATACAGCCCAGTTTTTAAGTATACACTGTTATCTCATTATTCAAGCAAGGCCTCTCATTGCAGTTCAGGAAGTGCAGAGTTTTTTAAGTACCAGGGTTCTCAGTCTCCTTGCCTGGTTGCTCAGGTTGGTTGGGATGAGAATCTCTGTGTCTCTAATTCCATTTTTTAAATTTTCTGATGATGAAACCTGCTGTGCTCTTGCAATACACTGATATACATTGACTCCACTGTCCCACACAGACGTTATCCTGCTGGCTTTTACATTGCTGCCTTACCCAAGATGCTGGTTAAGTGCTTTTAAGTGAATTTAACTTAATTGAAATAAAGACTGCTTCTCTTTCCTTAAACCAGATGTACTCTACTGTTATACAAGTTTAAACCAGCAACCTTACACATGTGAGTTTGATCTCAAACTGTTCTGATTTACACACAATTCTGCAATAACCACAGAATGAGTGGGGTCGACCACATGATCAATGACATTGAGATTGACGATGTGTGCAGTGGTAATCTTCTAATCATCCCCGTTCAACCACAGCACTGAAGTGTTAATGTGGACATAGTGCATAGTATATTAAGATAGTTAAAAACAAAAACCATAATTTAATAATTATATCTTCAAAACCTTTCAATGTAATTCCTCTGCTAACTTTATTATTGAACTCTTATTTTAAGGATTTACATGAAAGCATAGTGGTTACAAATTGAAAAAGAAATGTGTCTGGCTCGTCATCAGTTAAAATGTGAAATAAAATGAATGCTTCGTGAGGTCAGGGCATTTCCCTATTTCTTTCCAAGACAAAAAAAACAGCTTTATTTTATTGGCCAGTGTTTGTATACTCAACATTTGACTTTGTATAATTAGAAAAACTGGCAGATATTTAATAGATTGAAATTTGCAATCAATCTTTTTATCCAGTTCAAAGTCCTCCATGCTGAGCTGATTAAGTGAATAAACAGTATGTGCTGGAGAAAAAGGCAAACTGGCCTCTCATTCAGGACGTGCCTCCTTATTGATCACAGGGCTGCAGCAAAGCACAGCACGACGCAATGTGTTCAGCCCCTTATTCTAATAATGTGAAAGGTAGTGACCTAAGCGTCTCCAGGGATCAATTCAAAACCCTTGCCACAAAAACAGCCAATTAGTGGGCGTGCTTCACTGCCTCTCCGGCGCATTCCAAGAGCCACTTTCTTTTCCAACCAGAAAACGAGTCCATTTTCCGTGCCCCGAGGAAAAGACCATGAAAACAAACACATACTACGTGAAGGGGGACATGTTGTAATTGTAGAAACCAAATGAACTTATCAAACACCAGCTCACTCGGTTTGTTTTTGTTTCTCTGACCGCACATGTGTATGTTGATGGTGTCCCCGTGTCCTTGCTTGTTTTACCATGTGATGACTTCCATGCCACCTAACCACAAAACATTATTCCTATCAAGTTAATGACCATTTCTTCATGTCAGAATGTTAGCTGGACTAACTCAAGGCAAAAAGAAACAGGACATTTTCCAATCTCTATTGTTGAATTCAGTGAAAAGTAGGTAAATTAAATGATCAGGAGCTGCGACAGATTAATAAATAAACTGCGACAAATTAATAAATAAACTGCCAACATGAATAATAATTTTAAATCAACTTTTGGCCTCCGTGGACGCCTTGAAATTAAAATTAGACAAGCTCTGTGGCTTCTAATGACACTCCGCTTGCAACAAGAGACAAGGATAAATCAGAGGTGCACTAACCCCCCCCCCCCCGTTGCTTTTAAAATGTCTTCTTTTGTGCCCTTCTCAAGATAGTTTGTGTGCATTCATCCTGTGAAAGCTGTCTGATGCTTCTACCAGGTGTGGATGAGGGGACATGGCAGGGAGGTAGTGTACAAAATCAGTGTCTTCCGCGACCGAGGGGAAGAATATCTACAGTCCAGCATTAGGGATGACAGCAGGACAGAGAAACATGATGGAGCCACAAAACACAGAGGAATCGTTCCTCCCTTTGCCCTGAGCTCAACATCAATTTCTGCGTGCAGCCTTGTCAGCACTGACATTATTCAAAACAGCAAGAGCAAATGTTAATGAGTTCTTATTTGCATATTTATTTTTTTCTTTGTTGAAATGTCACTGATTATTACGTACTATGATGATAAATGCATCTGCTCATGCAGCCTGATGTGTAATTAGCCGTTAGGTGAAATGAACAGATCAATTAAAAGGCGAGAGACCGGGATCAAGAAAGAAAGACAAATCAAAGGAGGAAAACAGGAATGAGAAACACTGGGGCTAGAAAAGGTTACCTCCATTGCTTTAAGACAAGAAACGAAGAAATCGGGTGTAAATCACTCATTTTACAACACGTTTTTTAAGCCCTCAAGATATGAGTGAAAATCAGAAGCTGCTCCCCAACAGTTTCTCCTAAAATCCACCTCTGAGTGCGAGAGGAGATGTGGATCACATTTATCCCCTCCCAGGATAATCAGGTGCCATGGCTCGGTCTATTTGAATTTTTTCGAACTCGCTAAAAAGGAAAAAGGGGAGGTGGGAAGGGGAAAATGTTTTCGCTTGGCCTTTGCCTTCTTCCTCGCCCAACTATTCTCCTGCCAGTGCTTGTTATTCACAAATGAGGAAAAAAATGCATTACTGCGGACCAGATGGGAACATTCCACATGACCAAACCAATCAATCACCTTGGTGGGACGCAGGTGTGACACAGCCGTGCAGCAACACACCATTTCACAGTCTATCAGGCACAAACACATGGTCACCAATCAATGGCACCCCGAGGACCCATGAGGAGGGGTGCTTCTTCGCAGCCTCACTGGTTCATGGCTGATGACTTCATAATCACACATCCATTCTCTCTGAGGAGAAATGCGATGAGCTGCCTAATAACGGCTCCCACCATGTGAACACCAACACTGTAATGGATGCTGCTTAGGTAGGAACCTGCCCCCCCCCCCCCCCCCCCCCCCCAATCACACACATGTGAGCTTCCTGCCATCGTCCCTGTCAGGTTGCAAGAGCAACTGTCCGGGAGAACAAGAGCACATTTAACAAGAAGAACAATTGCCCCCTAGTTGGGTTTTAGAATGAAGTCAGTGTGTAACATCAAAGTACGAGTGGATGTTTGGTATTAGATGCCAAACAACTGTTGAGCGGTGAAACAACAAAGAGCCGAGGTGAAGGACAAGGAAGGATACACACATGGGCCAGGAATGCCGATCCAGCTCCAAGCACTGGGGGCATATTTCCTTCTTCAGTTAAAGAACACAAGCCTGCACTAAATAAAACACCAAAGCTGCGTGAAGAGGATAGATCATTCGATGAGGGAGCTCCGGGGGCATGGCATTGTATGTGGGCAAAAACTGTGGCAGCCATTTAAGAGATTATTTTATTTCAAGTTGACAAAAAAGTACCTTCCCACCCCCATATTCCTGGCAGTGGAGAAAAAAGTCTCACAGAGCCGTGTTTGTCTCTACACTTCCCACACTTCCCACTCTCAGGGCTGTGCCAGTGCAGGAGAAAATGTCAGGCATCGTCAAGTGGGAGTAAAGGCGAAACAAATGTTTGCATTTATAAGGGTGTGTATTTATATAGCTCTTTTCTAGTCTTGATGGCCACTCAAAGCGCATTAAAGTACAGTTTTTTGGCATTCACACACATTCATAAAGTGCTTTTTTTTTTTTGGGACAATTTGGGGTACAGTATCTTGCCCAAGGACACTTCGGCTTGACACAACCGCTCTTCCTCCTCAGCCACAAACGCCCCAATCACAAACCTCTAGAGTCCAGCAAGAGAAGAGAGCAACATTATATGTGCAGTTGTGACTGTGGGGGAAAAAATGGAGGAGGGAGTTGGGAGTGGCGGGCATGAGAATTAACCAGCAACTGAGAGCCAGGATTTCTGTGGCTCATCTCCACAAGCACTCAAAATCTGATGTGAAACTTTCACCTAATTTGAAAATTAGGACTTCACCTAATTTGACAATGTTTCAAACGTCCTGTCAATCAGGGGTTAATTACATGCATTCTCTTGTGACACTTGGTTTAAAAAAAGAAAGGAAGCAAGAAAGGAAGGAAAGAAGGAGGGAAGGAGGACTAGAATGGCTGGGTTCATACAACGATTCTCCTGGGGGGATTTTACTGAAATCAGCCGGGAGGTTGATCTCCTTTGTAAGTTACACAAGCAGGCCGCTGCATTCTTATGCCCTGTCCCAATTCACCCCTTAGCCCTACCCCATTCGTTTTGCACGTGGCCACGAAGGGGTAGTGTTGTCCCATTTCTCTATATGATGTAGGGGTAGTGGCCATCTAGCCCTCCAAACACCCCTTCAATAGTACATTCAGGACCCCCCTAAAAACAAATGGGGTAGACAGAAAATGTTGAATGCTTTACAAACAGACGAAGCGATTCAACATGATGACCGCTGCGGGTAAAATGCTCTATGTAATTATAATATCTTGCAAAATAACCATGACTAAATGTTCAAATCCAGTTAGCTTGTGACTAGCCATCCACATTATTAGTGTGGGATACCATCTAAATTATACACCGAGTTTAGCTTTGTTTACTCAGCGTTATTAGCAAAGCAACATCAAGGGCTTAAGTCAGCAGAGGTTAACTGTTCCGCTAAAAGGGATTCCTCTGAATGGATCATCTCCTTTTAGCTTTGCACTTGTAAATCACGAATAATGTTATTCTTGTCATCAGCTAAAGGAAGGCAGGAGGTGAGAAGGAAACGAGAGAACAGAGGGGGGAGGGGAGAAGAGATATACAGATGAAGATACAGTGAGATTTAAAAAAAGACAAAAAGGCAAAATGGGATTTAACCACAGACTTTGGATATGTGTTTTTTTTTTTAAACCTTAAATTTACTCTTCATGTGGTGCAAACATTTGCAGACACCAACTGTATAAATGCACAAGTCACTTGAGGCCTTTTAACCATCAAAGCTGCCTGTCCTCAGTCTTGCCACCTCAACATGCATAACAATCATTCTCTCGCACGAACTGCAGTGAAGTGACAGAAACATGCTACATGAAGACATCTTTACACTTATTATAAATACAGTCTCGGGGCTCTGACCCCTTGCAGCTAGTTCCTCGAGACTTGTGTCATCGTACCTTGGCCATGCACGAGCCTTTCTTATTCCTCTTAAGAGAGACATCCCTCCAGGCCTACTGAGGCTACAGCTGATCCTCTGCAGCTGGGCAGCCTCACCAGTCGCATGCTGGGGGCCAGGGCCTCAGGATGACAAGGCAGGGGCCAGCCAGGGCCAAGATGGGCTGAGAGAGAGATGAGGGCAGGGAGGGCTGGGATGAGTGGGGGAGATGTGGGCGGCATGGGGAAGGAGAAAAGGGATTTGTGCCCCTTTCAGCTCGTCTTCAGCTCTTCATGCTCCACTGACCGCAGTAATAGATAAGCGCACCCTGCAGCTCTGCATAATGACCAGCTACATCCACTAAACACCAAGCTTCTTCTTCCCTTCTCTACCCTCTGCTCTTGTCATATGTGCAGTGGATATATATATATATATATATATATATATATGTACAGTTTGCAGGGATCACTGTTGATAAGATGATCCCTGCAAAACAACTGTTGGAGTTAATTTTGTATTGTGTATTCAGCTCTAACAGGGAAACAGTATAGTGTGTGTGTGTACATTTGTGCGAGCGTGTGTATAAATGACAGTGAGAGTGGAAAGAGGGAGCAGCATTGGCAGGCACCTGTGACCCACGCAGCAGTGGAAACACACCTGAACAGCACCTGGCTACAATCGCAGCCGGGGTCTGAGGAGGGTCTCCCATGGGACAGAGCATTAGCACATGACACCTGCCCCAGTAAAAACACAACGGGGATGATGTGGGATTTGACACTTCACAAAAAGCCTTGAGGAACAATAAGATATGGAAAAGTGAAAGACTGGAAGAGATTGATTCCCCCAACGCCATACGCAACACACAGTGGTTGCATAATGTATTTTTAAGTATTTTCAAATATGTACTGGCACAACTTAACTGGAGGAAAGAAACTTATCATATATGTCACTAAAGCTACAAAAAGTTCATATCATACAAAAAGACAATAATGCAAAAATGCTGGATACACTTTGCTCGATGCACCGTCAACAACAGGAATGTTGAGACTGCATATTAATCAGCGATTATCAGTGACACTGTATCTCTCTCTCTTGAATAGGAGAACAGAGTTCAAAGAGGGAAACTTCACTTGTAGTCCAGGCCACTGACATTTCAGAAGCCTCAGTAGATTGTTTGGTTGTTCTTTGCTTTTACTAATTTGTTTGTTGCTATGTTCTCAAGTTGTTCATTTGTAAAAGAACAACAAAACATCAAAATCTTTAGTGGCTGTCAAAAATAAATCTGTTGAGTATTACTGTCTCACCAGCTCTGGGAGGAATTTTGTCTTTGGAAAACAAAAAAAAATGTTTAGATGTAGCTCGTCCTTACTTCTAATGTTTTGTTTAGACAAGCCTGTGACAGTTCGCAGTACAGAGACTAAACAGGGCAGCTATTGAACTAACACCTCGATCCCACTCAGGTAGTCCCAGGGATGATGGGCTGGTGGGGGCAGGGTGCATGCGGCTGTATGCGTGGGTTGATGACATCATTAAGCTGATTAATTTTTATGCAAGGCTAAAGCTGGATGAGTAATATGCATGAAGCACACCAGAGGAACGTGAGCCCAATATTACAACTCAGCAGTTGGGATATCACGTCCTCAGGCACATGACTGGAAAGAGCTGATGCAAAGCAGTCGTCACCATAGCTACCAAGCGAGAGCCAACATCAAACCCATCTTAGTTTTTAAAAACATCTAAAGGAAAAAGTTATTAACATGGTCATTACACTGCTTTATACAGAGGAACTGTCTTTTGGGCATGTGGACAAGAGGTGATTTCAGGTTAGATAAACCTCAGCAATTTTTTAAAGCACATACTTGCTGTGTATTCCTAGATATATTGATCTGTATTCTTTTTCAGTCATTACTGTCAAACACTCTAACCCTAGTTAATAATAAAAAGCATTAATTATATGTATGTATATATGTATGTGATAGAAATCATCACTTCCATACAGGGTTGGTAGCATACTGCTGTTAAAATACATTTTCCAAGTAATACATTTTTTATGGATCAGTACTTGGTACCGGCTGATATGCAAAGTCCAGGTATCGGAATCGGTATCAAGGAGGGAAAAATGTATCATAACATAGTGAACAGCAACATCAACCTTGTCTTACTGATCATCCCAGTGACTTCAAAGTCGTATCTGAAGTTAGGTCTGACAATCAAAAGGCTTTCAACACTTGGTGGAAATCAGTACCAGTCCATTAAGTAAATAATGACAAGAAAGCAAACATTAAGAAGCGGATACACACACACACAAACACATCTACAATCACAATACAGCGTGAAATAAAGGAGCAGGGTGCAGCTCTTTCAAATGTAGCTCATCACCTGGTAATTGCCCAGATTGCTTGAAATCAACATCCCCCACTGACTTCTCCTCATCGAGCTGACACCACAAGAAAAAATCTCAGCAGGTAATTAAATCTAACCATCCCTTGTCAGGGCTATGGGCTGTTGGCTAACAACCCTCCACCGCAAGACCTACAGAAGCCTTGAGTCATACGGAGAAGGAAGCGAGGTTGAGTGAATTACAGCTGCACAGGAACATGAGAAAATCAGGCACAACAAAGTAAGTACGTTTAAAAAGATAAAACTATTCTTGTGTTAGATCCCAACTACCTCATAGTTTAAAGTCATAAATGATCGTCACATCCTTAAGACAAATTAAATGATCATTCAAATTGGCAAATAATCAAGAATGTCGTAAAAAATTACAGATTTGGTTGAAGTAACATCATCAGAACTGTCCAAACTACCACAAAGTTAATTTTACCTCAAAGCTGTATGCTCATTTATTTTACATGTGACCCTAAATAAAAGACAGGCAATGGTATTGTAACTGCTCAAATGAAAGACTAGGTAGGACAGTGTATATAAATGAGTAACTGTGGTTACCGCCTATCAATCAAATCATTGGATTTAATGTTTTTATTAACAGCAAAAAAAAAATACATAACTGAAGGCTATACATTTGTATGTGGTGTGTCTCATCTCAAAATGTATCTAAACCACCAGACACTATAGGCCAATCTCTCCAAGTGCTGTCAAATGAGACTGACTGACTGACTGACTGACTGACTGACTGACTGACTGACTGACTGAGTTGTCAGAAGTCACATATATTAGTTTAATGTGAGGCAGCTACTCTATAGGAGCACAGGACTGTACAGAAAAACACCAGTTATAATAATTACAAAAAATGACAGATAATAAAACGCAAGAGCCACAAGAACATGACAGAAATGAAAATACAGAACTCGAGGGAGACAGGCACTTCCTAAAAGGGAAATATTCAGCCAAAACTCTAATTGAAAAGAAAAGCCCGACTAGTACCAAAGTGTTTTAGAAATAATTTGAAACAGACATACTTATGTCCATTAGGGTAAACAAACAATCCATCAAATGAACTACTGTAATTCATTATCAAGCAAATGTTCATCATATATGTGTGACAATCAATACTATCAATAGTCTTTGTCAGTCTATGGGAATCACACATCATATAGCCACAAATCTCTACCAATGACATGTCAGCAGACTGTCAGAGTGTAGCCACTTTCCGCACATGTGACGAGCGGTTGAGTCAAAGGGACTCACATGGCTGAGACTGAATAAGTTTGACCAGTATAAAAAATGCGGCGGCCACCTAGCACCTGTCGGGCAGCATGCTAGTGGATGGCGTGAGGGGTTGGTAAGAGGATTGTAGCCAGAGGGGGTGGGGCTAGGACGCACGTGAGACCCAGACCAGCTGATCTATACACTGCTCTAACATGAGAGCCGGCCCCCAGGGGGAACATAGTCATCGTTAAGCAGTCAGTTGCTCCCCGGCATTCAACCAAAACCCCCCATTCTTCAGCCTCAAATCCCCATACACTTCTCCTGTGAGACCGGGATAAGACGGTGCCATTTCACAGGTCTAATCTGTTTTATAATGACTTGTTAGAGGTATAGTTAATGTTCATGGTGAATAACATATAATCAGATATGTAAATGAGTTGATTTTTCAGTTGACGCAAGTTTACGTAAAAACAAAGCTGCTATCCAATACGCACTATGACTGTTTAGATTCACCTCTGACTCAAATTCACAGAACCTATCGCAGACATTTTCTAATCAACGCAATGTTTATTGAACTGCAGACAAACTGACATGATTAATGTTTTTCATTATCTGACTGCGTAAAAGGAATTCCTGCAAAATGTGATTCATTTGATTCTGTGAACATTTAGAAATACAGACGGTATATGACGTATTTACACTGCACCTCATGCTTCATGTGGTACAACATGGTGTGTTCACTGTACATTCGCATGAAACTAAACAGTGTGTTTTGTAATTAGGTATAGTTGCAGTATCTGTAGTACAGAGGCCTATTGTTCCAATGTGTTTAGAGAGGACTTTTATTAAAGTCAGATATACAGGAAGTAAGGAAGTTTACATCTCGAAGCTTGTAAAGTATGGGGGGTGGTAAGATTTCTTCATGATTGACAAGATTTGGTTAGAATAAAAAATTCCGGGCCATGTAATAAAATCCATGAACTTTACGTCAGTACTTTCTCTTCAACATGCAGAACCAATTTCAACCACATGTAACTCGTGATTATACAAGGTTAGAACATGATATAAAACATGGTCAGCTTTTGTTTGTCTCTGGTTTCTTTGATCTACCATATTACTGTTATTTTGACATTTGGTGGACACATGAAACAGCAGCAGCGTATTCCGCAGAGGTCGCAGAAGATCAGACGTTCACAGCGGATAGTGCAGTGGAGTGGCCTGTTTTTTCTTAATCAGATGAGCGTTCTTTTTCCTCCAGATTGATGGTCCTCATTGTCTTCAAACTCTAGAGATCTTAAAATACCATTAAATTAAATTTGCAGCTATTTGGTGAAGCAGTAGTGTGACTGTTCAGCTCAGTGAATGGGCAACAGGAGAGAAATTACTTGACAACAATGAAGACTGATATTCTTTGTAAGAAAAAATTATTAGATATCTTTCCTGTAGGAAAATCCTTGTCTGTGCTGCATTTTCTATAACAAAGCAGTTTAGATCCCCTGTGCTGATAAACTAGACTTAACATTTCCATAAGTTTTTATGTTGTAATAATGTCATTTCATAATAGCATCATCATGACATTCATACCAGCTAAATAAGATTTAGCTTGCGTCTCAAATTGTATTGGTTGCAAACTTAATGCATTACTACATGATATAATGTAATTTTCTGACTTCAAATAATTTTCTATCCAAACAAGTCCTGGGTTGTGTATGTAGTCCCATATGATGCAGAGATACATGACGTAACTAACAATGTATTATAATATGGGGGAGATCTTATGATATCAGCTTCAGTTTATCTTAGACGTACCGAAAAATTTGTTTTAAACAATATTTATGTTGATCTTGACCTTGACAGTTGATCATCTAGATAGAGAAACCCTCCAAAGTAATAAGATTGGTGAAATCATTCAATGTGTTGTTTAGTTATTTTGTTCAGGCCCAGACAGCGGTGAAGAACAATACCCAGCTTGCACGAATAAGCAAACTGCTGCCTCCTCTGCGTCTTCTCTGAACGTCTGCAGCCTTTCATTGTCCATCATTTCTGTGATACAGTTCGTCTGACATGATTCACTTACAGTCTCTGGTCAGACCTCGCAGCAGCAGTTAGGGCCAACTCAGCACGATGAATTAACAGTGGAGGACATCGCTGAGACAAAGCTCTCTGACTCACCTTTCAGCCAAGTAAACCAGTGATTACACCACTTTAATGCAATCTCTCTTAAGTTGGAGTCTGTGCCTTGGCCACAAGCCATCCACTTAGCAATATTTTATTGTCCATTAGAGTGAGTTAACGATCTGGGTACGTCCTGAGGCTAGCCATTTGCTCAAGAATTTCACACACCTGACTCAACTCAGGATTACAGAAACAACTCGGTATGTTGACACGAAGCCTGACTTGAAAAAACCCATTCAGCAGTTCAGAAATTGTAGAGACCGACTGATTCAACCATTACTACTTCTATCCACCCTCTATCCATTTATCGGATATACCGCTTATTCTTTGAGGGTCATGGGGGACTGTTACCATCCCTACAACCAGACAAATTGAGGCTCTACCTCTAAACATCATGGTTTTGTGATTGTTCATTGATGAGGAATAACCCTCCAGACATGATTCAATGAAGGTGCTGAAAACTTCATAAACCCATATAATGCCCAGATATTGCTGAATGAGGCCAGACTCATCTTGAATCCCAGGGTTGAGATAAGCACAAGCAATTCCAGTTTACAATCATACTGTCAACATCTGACATATCACTGCATCAGATCGCATCCCTATTCTGCAGCTCATTCGCATAATTACAGACGCAGTTAACGTGGGGAGGGATACACACTGTATGTAAAACGTGATCAACTACAAGAAAGATAACATTTCACTTCAATCCAGCAGCACCCATTCACAAACTAATCACTTTGCTTGGAAACCAGTCTCCAGGGTCCTTATGTAATGAGCTTAACTTAATGATCTTAGCCATAAAACTGTTGACTGGTTACACATCGCAGTGAGGCCAGTTCTAATGTTATGATGGAATAACAATTTGCCAGTCGGTAATAAGAGTATGTAGTTGTGTGAGGCCGATCTTTCGTTTATGTCACAAAAACCAATAAAATACAAAACTGATTGTGATTGATAGACAGCTGAAACATCCAGCTTCTGCTACTTGACCACACCTACTGTACTGGATATAGGAATCCTTTAAATTAGCAAAATTTACTTTGATACAATCAATAGTGTTACATTACGTCCAGTTTGAAGTATAACACCCTTGGAACATGGCAAGTGGTGTTGATAATGGGAATTTAACTACTATGATAGGGCTTTGTGTGCATATCAGATGATAAAGGTTAAAAATCACTGATTTGTGAATATAATAAATGCTGGGAATCTGCATTGTTCTAAAAATTAGATACAAAATGCAAAAATCAAGGGATGTGGACTATAGCATGATTTTACAAATCCAAAGGAAATGACCACAAAAAAAAATCTAAATTAAATTATCTAAATGAAATTCTAAATGTCTGATGTTTGAGTGAGATAATGTTTGATACCACTGTCTGTTTATCTTTGCAACAAAAAAAACACAAAGCCCTGCTGCCAATGGAAGATGCTGAGGGCAGTTTTGATGTCTCAGAGACAGCTTCTTATGACGGAAAGCTACACTGATGGCGTGACTTCTAGCCTGGGGGAGGGTCATCGCAGGAGGAGGAAGAGGGAGATATAGAAAGGGGAGGGGGATTGAGGGAGAGAATAAAGACAGCAGGAGCTGATAAAAACTGCCCTGTGGCCTGGTAAGTCTTTCAGTGGTGCTACTTCCAGATGTATGAAGTGCCTTAACCTCAATCAGACAATTTGTTTATATATCCACTACCAAAGGGCATGTGACAAGAAAACTGAAGAGAATCATTTACTTACCCATTACGTTCGAGTTCATACATGGTGTTGGAGACAATCCTTCATGGGACACTAATCGACTGTCACTCAAATGATCGCCGTAATGAGGGCTGTCTGCGAAACCCTGGGGGAAGAGATCAGAATATTAGCCACTTTATTGGGCAACTTCACTAATTGAGTGCTATGACACACCACTAATTAGGAAGAGGAGAGCACAAATGGTCGCCTATGCCAATAAACTGTCCAATCTCTTGTGCATAATTGCTCCAAAAAAAGAAGAGAAAAAAAAAAATGAAGATCTTTGTGTCTGTAACTGGCATTTAAATTGTTTAATTTTAAAGGGCCTATATGATTGTCAGATTTTTCCCTTTCCTTCAGTGGCATGTAGCTTTCTGTGCATGTTAAAAGTTTGCTTAGGCTACATTCATACTTGTACATTTTCTTTTAAAAAATAAAGTCTTCTCCATGGAGAAGGGCCGACGTCCTGTGCTCTGTTTTGCAGCGAAAAAGAAAAAAAATGAAAAAAACACTATGGATGAAATCATTGCTGAGAGAGCGTAATAAGCTTTTGTAGCACGAGCTGCAGGTGAGCTTGCAGCTGTACAAGTACTCAACATCCGGTAAGCTTTCTTTCATTGGCTATTTCTGGCAGATACCATTATCGTAAATATCAAACATGTTTGATATTCACGAGATCTGGGAGGCTTCGACTGAAAGGCCAAAGTCTACATCACAGGAAGTCCATCTGTCTCACAGACAACCCTGCTCATCAAGTGGCTGGAACACCTTGTATTCATCCCTGTTTTTTATACACAGGGCATCTATGTCACGAGACAACATGTTTAGTTATTTGTTAATTTGATCGTTTCCAGCTGATTAGGAGGCCTCTGGGTAAGAGGCGTGACATCTCCCACACACACTCTGACTGAGCACGCAACTGTACGCGTTGCTTTAATGGTTGATGGTGGGCATACCTGATGCTTGGGGCTGTCTCGATCTACATAAGGACAACAACCAATCACAGTTTCACACGACATTATCAGCTTACGCGCCAATGTGCCATGCTAACTGTATAGATAGCTGCTGTATAGATGATTAAGGGTTTTCTAACGAGATGTCAGTTGATGCAAAGCTTACATCATGGCCATCTATTTCAAAACCAGTCTCTTTAAATATCCCATTGCCATTAAGTAAATTTGTAAATTCAGCTCAAACTATTTCTATTTATGTGAACTCTATTTTCACAACTAATCGTGCTGTTAACATTTTCAAATGTGTGTTGATCCAAAAAAAGAGCCGAGCCTGAAGCCCCTTTATCTTTGTTAAAATACATCTTTAAAACAAGCATCCAAACCAATATTATTACTGTCAAGATTTATTTTGGGTTCTACCATTTTATCTAATGATAACAGGTTTTTATGCCATCTCTTGCACATGGTTCATAAGACGACATCGTTTTGTAGAAGGGGAAGAAACAGAGAGATGCAATCCTACATCATTCCCAGGTACCTGCAGCTTAAAAAAATTGCCTTTTTCTCCTGCAGCTTAACAGTGCCTTTTCATGACAGTTATCAGCTTCTGGGGCTTAGGTCTAAATATCGGTCACAGTATGGTTTTTGAAAACTCTGGGTCCCATGTAATAAAAGATATTCCGTTACAGTGCTAATCCCAAGCCCTGTGAAAATCCTACTGTGCTCCAGTCAAATACATCTCCCCAAACTACATTAACTCCCACCAGAGAGACCGAGCAGCAGTGGGCTTGCATTTCTATAAAGCTATTTTCTCCAACTCATACCCTTTGCATTCAACATACAGTAAAAAAAAAAGTAAATCTTATTATCCATCTGTTTTTTTTGTGAGTGGATGGTGATGGAGTAATTTCAAAGGCAGTGGAGTGCTGCGCTGTGTAGAGGGAATCCTCAGAGATTCCCTATTGTGCTCCTGCCAGGCCGCACACACTGTTAATCACACCATGAACAGACTCAATAACAACAACGGCCCCGTGAGAAGCACCAGCACATACGCACACACACAGACTTATACATACACACCTAACCTAGGCAAGCAAAAGACTTCTCTGTTCTGCACCGAAACGAGGAAAGTGCATCACACTGAACCCTTAAAAGAATAGTTCAAAGTTCTGGTAAACACATATATTTTGGCAATGGTTATATGAAAAGGTTGATACCCTCTTATATTGTCCATTAAATATGATGGATGTTAGATTAGCTTAGTATAAAGCATAAAAGCAGAAGGAGACAATTGTCCTTATTCTGCCCAAAGATAAAAAACACAGACAAGCTCACTTTAAGTTACCATCAAGTTACAGTCAGGGTGAAACGAAAAACATACGTAGTTGTTAAGTGTCCTGTCTGACAAGCATCTATAGAGACTATCAAGAAAACAAAAGGAGATGCTGAATGTTGCGCTTTCCAAGATAAATTTAATAAAATGTATTTTTTCTTGAAAAAAAAAACACGAAGGGACACTGAAAGAAAGGGCATTGTTGTCAATGACTTTTATAGTAGGGAGGAAATCCAGTCTTTGTAAAACCAGCTGTGAGAAGCATCGTTGTCACTACCGCCTGATATCAGGTAAATCATCCCAGCCATCACATTAGAGAGGTTAGTATGATATGTGTTCAATAATTTAGTATGGCCCACAGAGGACGTTATAAAAATTGAAATGGCCCTTGAGAGGAAAAAGGATCCCCACTCCTGCTTTAGAACTAGCTGTTTGAGCTAGTTCAATGTTGCCTAATATTTACAGGAAAGAAATGAGAGTGGTGTTGATATCATCATCTAAGTCTGTGCCATAAAAAACAATAAAAGTAATTCCCAAAATGATCAAGCAATTGTTATTGCAATACATCTTAGAAAGCACCTGGGACCAACACTTCGAGCTTTCTTTGACTGTTATAATTACGGCTAACAGGGTACGTTAGCAGAGCAAGAAAAAGTGGAAGGGGGTAATGGTCAATCCAGGTTTATGTTTGTGTGTCAATGTAACCACACTGTGTTTGCTCCTCTGGGAACATAAGATCATCAATCACAGATCCCTCATCATTCCCAAACACTGGTGGCCTACATCTCTGTGAGACACTAACACGCACTGTCATCGCTGCCACGGGGCTACATTAGTACTACTGGCTAAAAAACTGTCACCGTGGCAGCATGCAGGCCGGAGCTCACGCCCTGTCCCCAAATCCCTCGACACAGTGTTTAAAAAGTCATCTCTTCCACACTCTGTGCTGCATCCCAGGTGAACGTGTGGCTGCATGTGGCAGCTTTGAAAGCTATGATATGGTCATGATGGATGTGTGTGGGGTCGAGTATCAAGCCGGGGCAGGGCACTGGGGAAGTGGGGGTTGCAGTGCGGTGATGGTGGGCACAGCCCTGACTGTCAGACCGCCAGCCTACAGCCACAGCTGCCCAGGATACAGCGGCTGGCTGGGAGCCAAGGTCAGCACGGCAGAGCTCGGGACTGTTCACAGTCGACTGCTCACACACTCGTAGTGGAGTAGCTCAAACAAGCTCAGGGACAAGACTGAATTCCCCCTGTAACAGACTGAGAGATGAAGCACTTTCTTCCAAGGACCTTGGACAAATATGGCACAAATTCAGACATTTCAGAAAATAGCTCTCTTTTTTCAATCACAAAATTCTCGTTTAACAAAAAAATAAAGAAATTAAACTAGTCACTTGCCATGGGCAAAGCTTAAACTTAGGAAACAAGTTTAACACACTGGAGTCTGTTCAACAGTGCAAGATTGTTGTAACCCCAGTTTTTAAAAATCCTGGGAGGTTAAGAAAAGGTCTTTTCGGTCTTGTCAAAACAGCGGAAGTCTTAAAATCTCAGAAACACACATATCCAAGAAGGGCTGATGCAAGACTAACTGGACTTAGATTTATAGAGGGATAGGAATCCACAACTAGTTCCATTTGACAACTGGTTCCAATTGTTCAGCTCATAGGAACCTGTGGGTTTTTGTGACAGTCAGATCAGGCAGCACTATACACAGGTTTCAAGGTAATTCTCTTAGGCCCATGTCAAGTATGTTTAGCCCAGATCTAGATCAAAGTTCTTTAATATTGGGTTTCTGCTGATATCCATTATTATATATTCATTATTTAGATGGTGATTAAACAGCCTATGTATCAGACATTTCACTTCTTAAGAGCTTCTTGATCCCAAAATCTATGTAAATTACTGATGAAAGTTCAGTTTGGAGGACGCCACCCCTGACAGTGATGTGATCTAGAAAGAGCTGAAACAGAACAGAGCTCTAATAAAGAATGATTGTATTCCTCATTGATAAGACAGATGATCAAATATTGACCAAAATATTGATACCCAATTCAAACAGGAAAGAAATTGTTCTAGATGGTTTAAGATGTTTTAAAACCTCACTGACATTGTGTCAATAAGAACAAGTAGCATTTATTGCAGGGTTATTGCTATGATTTGCACCATTGAAATGAAAAAATGTAGCCATTTTTCATCATGTAATTCTGCTTTCAGATAATTCTTTCCTTTTCCATTTTTTTTATATTTGCCACAGGTTTGTCTGAATATCATTGTTCCAACATTCACATGGTTACGTATATCAAATAATATAAATTCATATTGAAATCCTTGAAAACCGATTGTAGGCTACTGAGGTTCATGAGAGATGTCACTCACTTCTCAGAGCAGAATAAATATAATATTTTATAGGTTATATAAATCAAGTCAGTATCAATACGTGGCACGTCCACAGCTGTGTGTTAGTGTGGAGAGAGTGGCATGGGAGTGTTTGTGTGCACGCTTTATGGAGATGCAAACAGCTGTCTGCTGGCTGATGCTGTGCCTTGCAATGTCAGAAACACTCATTTATATGCACCTGGAGCAAAGATATCTCAAGCGTCTCAGTCTTATAATTCAAATCAAGCTGCCTATGTTACCATAGCCTGTAGATGTTCATTCGGGAAGGGCACAGAGGAATAAACAAGGTAACTCAGCCCGAGTGGCTTTGACATTTAGCTGTGTTCTAATAGAAAGTGACAGGAGATTGACATTATATGAAATTCATACAGGGCATCAACAACCAATGTGTGAGGGACAAACAAACAGGGGGGAGAGCTGTTCACACTTGCTCACACAAACAGTGAGATCTTCTCACTTAAACTCAACAACAGAGGAGCAGCCTTTTTAAATTATCATTGAACAAATAGATCACACTAGAAAATAACTATGACCTGGATGACTACCCCTAAAATCAGACTATTGAAATTACAATTCATGTCTATCTCAAATGTATATATTTGTCAGTCTCAAGGCGACCAAAGAAAGTTTTTTTAAGGAAATTCTTATTTTCTGATCTGTGATCTTTAACAAAATGCCATTTTACAGCTTGATGTATTGAACTAATTGCTCAGTTGCTGACCTTCCCTGCAGAGTGCACAATTAAGTACAAGACAAAAAAAATGTTGCTTCAAATATCATTTTGGACGTACAACAAAACAAAAAAGAATTGTACAATTCTAGCACAGGAAGTACGATTATTTTTTCAATATGACTGTGTATAATTTGGTTCAGTTTGGTTCAAATTAAGGGTTGCTGCTTCAGGACAGAGGGTCACATTTCCTCACATGCATCATAAATAGATGGTTGCCACTTGCATATAAATACGATTAACCCTTGGGGAGATCAGTAGAGCTATTTGAACACAGAGCTTTCAGCCATCATATATATTTCACTGCAGTTTCAAACAGGTTGAACATATTTACAGAAGACGAGGCAGGTAGAGGAACAAACCAAAGTCTTGGAGGTTTGGGAAACACAAGTCAGTAAATCCCATAAAACATCTTAAGAATCATGAATTGGCTGCACTGTCACTAAGGGCATGTTTCATCACTGTCGACCCTAAAACTACTCATGCTACCTGCTCAACAGAAACCCTTCTAACTAGAGCTCAAACAATTAGTTGAATAACCAATTAGAAAATGAACTGGCAACTATTTCCACAACTAATAAGGGACAAAAATACCGAATATTTTGGCGGTTTGGATTGTAAATTGTATAAAACGAGACATTCAAGGATGTTGCCTGGGCTTTTTTAACACATTTCTGAAGATTTATAGAAATGCAAATAAACGCAGTTGATGTAGTTTCAAAATATCTAAAGTGTGCAGGGATGAAATTGGGGTGTTGTCTATTATTTGTCCTTGTTGTTATGACACCAATCAAAAGATGATTTATCATTATGATTATTTCCTCAGTAGCAAAACAGGTGATCACATAAAAACTGCTGAAGAAAAATACCCGGGGACAATAAACATTTTCACTCTTTTCAGTGATGTCCCTTGAGGTACATGGTGAGCACCATTAGCTTATATTTGAGTTGAGATATTTTAACAAATCTCTATAAAGGAGCTCAATCTATCAATAATATCAGATCCAGGTACGTGTTTTTTTTCTGCCACAAAATCAATTCCACCTGCCATCAGTATAGTCACAGAGAAATATGTCCATTACAGGTCCTACAACATGGCATTGTGATTGTACCACTTTGATGTAATGAGTGTTAAATGATGTGCTGTGGAGCATAAAGGCCATTCAGAGGCACGGAGGTGAGGGTCATCTTACCCGGGAGGTCTCACAGGAAGGACTTGACTCGCCACCTGGGGCCCAGGATGCTTGGCTGGTCCGCTCATCCGTACCTGTCAGAGCGAGAGATGCACAACTCAGTCAGCAAGACGAGATTACTCTTAAGAGTGGAACGTCCAGGGAGCATATCTTCATTCTCTGTATCCCTCTCTCACTCACTCACTCACTCACTCACTCACTCACACAACTGAAGCACAAAAATAAACGTCATCTCCAAGAGGTCGTCCGTTTAAGTCAGGTCAAATCAATTTATATGCAATGCAAAAATATATTGTGCAAAAATAGATGTTGACCAAAGCACTGTACGGCTAAAATAGGGGAGATACCTAAAACTATAAAACCAACAGCCAAGAAGAGGGGAAAAGGGACATTTAATTAACAAATTAAAAACAAAACAGTAAGATTGTAAGATAATAAGATAAAGCTGCATATATAAATCTCAACTTTTGTTTTTTAACTGATTTAAAAGAGTAAAAGGGGGTGTTGAGACAATTTGTTTAAACAGATGCATAATAACTGGGATGTGATTTTTTTAAATGGTGTCATTTATTTAGCTTTACATGAATCATGAGCCAAAATAAGCATTTCTTTGTATACCTCACTGTAAACAAAACAGGAACTTATGACTATGATTTGGCATTGATGTATGCCAGGCTACTTGCAAACAGCTGAGCACTGAAACTTAATAAAACTCGTTTTTAAGTTAAAGAAAATCTCTTTGCTTAAAAAGTCAATGCGACAGACAAATAAAATCAATAAATCCAACCAAACTGCAAAGCTGGACCATCTGGCATATGTTGAAAAATATAATATCTGATCTTTGCAATCTAATTTCAGTGATATAGTCAGTGGAAAAGAATATGATGCCTCAATTGTTCCTGCTGTTTGAGACAATATTGTGCAGCAGAAACAGCCAAAGTCCCCACAAACAAGACATAATTGTAGCGCGGGTAAAGCATCAACATTGTCCAAGTTATTGATTGTCCCTGTCGTAATTTCATCTGTCTCAGTAAAATGCAATACCATTTGTTCACTTTCAACTTCAAATAAAGAACATATGAGGTTGAAAGATATTGTGTATTCTCAGGAATATAATAATATGGCAAGACACAAACAAAAATAATATTTTTAACCTTGTAATTTAACAAATGATTTTCAGTGAGCTGCCTCCGTGCAGCGAGAGCAGAATAAACAACTCCAATAAAAGCACAAGTCTGTAGTCATTAATCAAAACAAGTGCACTCGGATTCAAAAAGTTCAAATATGGCTCATCACGTTGCTCTAGATAAAGACAATAGCAATTTATCAAAAAGAAAATTGTACTTATCTGGGTTTAATTAAACTCTACTTGTGATTGTTTTTCAAATAAAGCTCTTCAGTGCTACAGAGACATGATGGAAGGGTGGTACGAGAATGTGTATGATCACTGTCACAGTTTGTACACGTCATATATTTTAATTCTTTGTTTTTATAAAACATTTATGTTCTACTGTCTTGTTGCCAAAACATTCTTTCTCAGAAACTTCTGTAAAAAAATCGAGTTATATACTTAACCAGGGAGTCTCTTACCAGACCTCATGCTCCAGTAAGCAGAGTTATAGATGATTTTTATCAACATACATAACCACATTCAAATTCTCGATATAAAGATTTTTGGGGGGTCTTTTTCATCAAGATCAATGAATTATTCTCGGAGAAATCAACGAAAATGATGGTAAAAACCCCTATTTCACAATGTTGAAAAAGTGGGGAAAAAACAGGACCCGTCCCCTGATCTGTATCTGCACCAACATTGTATAGATTCTTCCCTGACCCAGAACACGTCCTCCAACAGTTTTGTGGTATTCTGTTTGGTAATTTTTGTGTAATCTTGCTTACAAACAAACAACAAATGGACAGGGGGAAATAAATAACCTCCCTAGTAGAGGCAACAATAATTGAACTACCTCTGCAGTAACTACTGCCTGTGTTACTAAAGGCACATTTTCTTTGTGTGACAACACCAGTGTGACATATTGTAGCCCAACTGAGGCCTTTCACGCAGTGGATGTAACAATGGTCAGTGTTTGCTCTCTGGGCCACTGGCTGTCATCTCGTCTGATTACCATCTCTTACCAGCGCTCAAGGGTCCCCTCTCTTCTCCCTGCACAGACAGCCAGCACAATAAGATTACTCACTGACACAAGAAGCTAAAGTAAAAAAAAAAAACACTAATTCACTGGCTGTAGCGTAAAGATAATGAATCAGGAAACCCAAAGCTTTACTGTTCAATAGTCTGTCTGACGTACAATATCGCGCCTTTCTCACACAGTTTGTTCGAAGCTCCAATAATCAACATTATTGTATTTTCACAGTGATTCCAATACGTTTCAAGGGTCATACATGAATCATAAACTAAATCAACTGAGGTTTTTGGCGTCTTTTAGCTGCACATTTAAGTCACATATGACCAGCAGCAGCAGGCAGCTGGTTTCAGCTCTGCTAACTCAGCCCAATGCATGTAGACAATGCTAGAAAACCTCATGGTAATCTTTAAGGATGTAGCTTGTGGTGCTGTTGAACTGTTAGAGAGGTGTTTCTACAGTTGACCTCAACATTTAATCCAGTGAGGATTAGAAACACAATTCAGTTGTGGTTATTCAGGAACATTTAGTAGGATATTCACTGGAAATATAGAAATGTAATATTATCGAACATCTGATGGGTTTTATTAGTTTTTATACAACAAATAGGAGTGAAATAATATAGATTTGTAGAAGTAGAGGATGTCACTGTTAAATTCCCAATGTAAAAGCCTTCATTGAAAGATACACTAGCAGGGGTAGGTAAGTATATTCAGCAACTGTATTATCATTAAGCTGACCTGACAACAATTATGCTTCTCTTTGGCACAAGATAAAACCGATTGCTGAGTGGAAAACATCTCCCTATACAATACAATACAAAGCACAGGAATAATTCATAAACGTGATCTCTGCTGTGCAGCATTCTCCAAATAAAGTCTATGGATATGGCAAAGAAGAGAATATGTCAGGGAAATAATGTGAATGACTTAAAAATAAGATGAATCAAGTGATCAGTATATACAGAGTTAACTTTTCTGTAAACCTATGGTGAGAATGTGGAGGGCTGACAGAGTAAGCACAGATGTTGGCGATCACAACTCTCTATTGAGTCATTCATAAAACAGCTACACCCTTCCCAAGCCCCCAGTTCATTGCAAAACTCGACCAACAGGAAGACTGAGTATGGGTTTTGTTTCCCAGTAGAGAAATTTCTATTTTTCCCCACTTCTGTTGTAAGATCATACAAAAAAGACTGAATCATTGTAAAGCGTCAGCTTAGCAAACAGAGGGTCATAATTTTAAAGTAGTGCTGCCTCATCCCTGTATCCACTGAATAAGCAAGGACACTCAGTCCCACACTGAGAACATCCATTTTCTCCATTTAAAATGTTTTCGCATGGAACCTGAATGGTTTGGTCAAAGCAAACTCATTCACATTTAGTGTGGTACAGCTCACTTGGGCTTGTTAGTTGAATGTTCATGTAGTAATCCTGCCATTTTTTTAATGCTATACAAGACAATTATTTGGTCATCACACGCAGTCAACATACAGTCTAAGAATACTATTAATCAGTTACTTCTACATGATGTTTTTGTTTTTTCTTTGTCAATTAATTCAGGAAATCTGCATCTGATTATGATTTGCCACAAAAGTCCTCCGAGGATGTTTTATTCATTTGAAAGTTGAATTGTACAGACAGAAATTACAGACAAAACCAAATTAGCCCTGGTTTAACAGAAATGTATCTTGAAATGAAGCTTTAAGGATATTAAAGCTCTCAAAATGCTGGATTCATGCTTGAATGTGAATCAACCAATACAAAGCATAATATATTTACAATATGTAATTTAAACTCTTTCACCCTGGATATACAGCGAAGTACAACAACTTACAAATACAAATTTGATAACCTTCCAACATACACTCTCAAATATTATTTAATACCTTCAGACAAAAAGATCAGATTCATCTATGAACACCTGAGAAAATTATAAAATCCAAATCCTTCTGGTATCTTCTGGCTGAAAAGAAAAAAGAGAAAAGCTTCTGGTCCAGGCAGCATCTTGAATGAAATGAGAAATATCAGTCATTTAAAAAACAGTTAACCTGATTCCCAGCACAGATTCACTTATTATTTCCTATGACCCAGGATAACGGTATCATCCCTATGTTCAAACACCCTCCCTATATTCTGATTATTCCTGAAAATTCCTGGAATCCTGGAAATTTGGAATTATTCAAGACCAGCCACCTGAAGTAAATCATGTATTGAATGTATAAATGTATTGGGTTCATACCTCAGTATCTCAACAGTTTTAATTGACATTCATGTTAATGTACACAAATCCAAACCACACTCCTGTTTTGTTGACTCGCAGAGAGCTTCTGGCTCTATGTGGGGAAAAAAGGTTTGTTGTATAAATTAACTGAGAGCAGCACAAATGGTGAAACCGAGAATGCATCAACTACATGTTTACAAATAAACACTCTGGAGAAAAAGCTGGACTGGAGATTAAATTAACAGTTTCAACAGGGGTCAGAGAGGGTAAAATGAGGTTTTAGCCTAGATTCCATTTCTCTGTTATATTAACTTGTCCTAAGAGAGAGAGAGAGAGAGAGAGAGAGAGAGAGAGAGAGAGAGAGAGAGAGAGAGAGAGTTGATATTGTTGAAGATTGTCAAACTGTAAATTACATCAGATAGTGCCCTAAATAAGCCAGATTTTTTATACATTTTTTTCATCAAGATCCATCAAAGTATTCCCTACAGAAAATTCCTTTATCAGGCTTTGTGTACTGATCTGCACAAGAGTTTCGTCTTTTTTTTTTATTGGCCCATGTCCCATCTTTTCATCC
Source organism: Verasper variegatus (assembly GCA_026259375.1). Lineage (NCBI taxonomy): Eukaryota > Metazoa > Chordata > Actinopteri > Pleuronectiformes > Pleuronectidae > Verasper > Verasper variegatus. The sequence continues at coordinate 16,159,116 of CM048039.1, read as the reverse complement.
AGTTTTGTGGAAATTCGTCCGGTTCCTGAGATTGGTTGTGGATTTGAATTTGGCTTCATAAGGGAACTGTTGGGCCTTGGCAGAGGTATGTGCTCTATTGAGTGCCATTCTAGTTCAAAATGTTAACATCCCCTGTGACTGTTATACAATTAACAAGATTAAATAATTACACAAAAACACACAAAGTTGACAGGACAGAAATTTATTGTCCATTAGGGCTAAAAACATATGAGACTTACTCAGTGTAACCATCTTAGAAAATATCACATTTTCACATCCATGATTATGATCATCAGTCACAAATGAAGGAGGTAGACTATTATTACTACTATTAATGTAAACGAAGAATTTCACTAGTGGAGATGTGTTGTACTAATTTTTAAACCACCTCCAACTAAGGATTTTATTTTTGCTCAATCCAAACTATTATCTAACAGTTAATAATTTCATATTTCAATGATAAAAATCTGTTGGACTGCACCTCATGCTCTCTGTTGTGATTGGCAGTTGGTTTTACCATTAAAACTGATCACACAGTGAGGCCGCAGGGGGGCTCTCTGTAGCTGCTTCCAGCAACAACAAAAAAAACTGTTATCAGTGCATTTTTCTTTGTTTTGTTTTAGGACCCAACTGATGACAAACCAACCTGCTCCAGCTGCTGGTCACTGCTAACTAATGTGCCACTTCATTACACTATGAATATATCCACACTAATATATTTTATGTTTAAAACCGGCTCCATTCAGACAAGCATTCTAATCTCTTCCTGGAATAACACACCTGAAAACGAATGACCACTCGCATACACTGGGCATGCGAGTGCCAGTATAAACAGGAAGCTGAATCTCTACTCTGCAGCAGAACATTAGTCATAAGTCGAAGCTAATGCCGTTTGTTGTCTTCACGAAAAGAGTCATGTGACAGGAGCGTGACGAATCAGGGAAGGATATGTTGTGAATGTTCATCAGGAAGCAAGCATGGATTTTTTTTTTTTTTTTAAGGGGCTCGAAAACTCCTGAGTAATAGGAGGACCAGGTGTAAAACGTAGTGAAGAGATGCCGTTCAAAACTAAAAATTATTATCGTGGATGTAACCTAAATGAAAATTACCCATCTACTGCCCCTCTACACTAAATAGCCTCATCAAATTTGCATCATCAACACAGCTGGAAGGGAGAAGTGATGAGTCTCTGTTCGAGACACACTGGCTATTTTTTCCAATCCATCTTTCTCTGGCGCACTTCTGAAGGGTCTCGCTGGTCCCACTCTGTCTCAATTATCTGGCTATACCCAGCTGAGATACAATAATCCAAACTCTCATTCCCTGCAATTTCCACACTTGTCTCTGCACACTCACTTGCCTTGTGTTCACAATCGCTTATGAACGTGCTCCTTCCTCTGCTGTGGGGATCAGAGACCCAGGAGTCCACACTACCGGCTGAAGAGGATGGATTTACCCATGATAGACCTGATACACCTCAAGGTACTGGAGTTCATTTTGACAACTTTATCTAAAATATGATGAGTTTTGCAATATTTGTCAAGAAATAAATGACAACTACCTGAGATGTCAATATGATACATTTTCCGTAGAAGCTCACATAATGTATGCATGCAGTTGTAGACTAAAGGTTGCTTCGTGTTAATATAATCCACCTCACAAAAACACTAAAAACTCAAACAAAAAAGTTGTATTAATTAATTTCTGTTCTTCTGATGATTAGCACGAATTTAGGTTTCTCTATTAATTTTAAGGTCTTGACCTTCTACGTAAAGTGCCTTGAGATAATGTATACTATGATTTGGCGCTATACAAATGAAATTGAATTGACTTCATAACCACTATACCAGAAGCAATTCACCAGTCTACAAAATGTCAATTTTCAGGACTTCTCCTGTGGTGTCATCCAAGTGTCCATAAGCTCCGACACTCAATTTGACTCAATGCTGTGTCATTTACACCATGTTTTTAAGCCCAAATGTCCTCTGATATCCTCCTCCGCAATCGCCTTCGCACGCACACACTGCACACAAGCTCTCGCCCAAGCTCTCGCCCAAGCTCTCCCCTAAGGGTACGACCAAGGGCACGACCAAGGGTATGACCAAGGGGTGCGTGGTAGCATTGATACTTACAGTAGCGGACATTTAGGTTTTAAAAAATCGTTTAAATTACAGTTTTGAGTCAAATTTGAGTGTCTGTGCTAACGGACACTTGCATGTCATGTTTTTTTTCTTTTATTTGGTTAACTATCCCTTTAATGTTACTTTTACTTCAGTTTCTTCAAATTTAACAGACTGAACAATGTTTGAGTTTGTGGCTGTGATGACAAGGAGTCAAAGAAGTTATAGATGGAGGCAACAAGCCTTCCTTGCCTGCTCGATAGCTACAATTGATAGCGGGGCTCTGATCGACGGGTGAAAATCTGCATTTCCACTCAGGTCTGATGTTTCCATCACGACTGGAGTCAATAAATATCCTATAATCTTTATCGATGCAACGTCAGGGGCTTAACAATTAACAGCTATGCTGCTCTTCTTCACCAGTGTTTCTCATATAACAAAATGTATGCAACATATAAACCATCGTGAATGCATAGAAAGTATCATCTGCAACACAATTATCAAATTATTGTGGCTGCTTTCTCAAATTAATTAATTTAAGTGGCTGAAAATCAACTAGAGCCTGGAAAGTGATATGTTTTTTCAGGCACACTAGAAATAATTCACATTAGGAAAATAATAAACAATATGTAGTGAAGTTTGAATTTTACATAAGATGTAGTTATTATACAGACAAAAATATATGCCAGAATAGTTGAACAGATCAAGAAACAGTTAACACTAGACAGTACATTTTAGCTGTAATATAAGAAGACTTTATAAATAAAACCTTTTATTTGCATAAAGCAAATTATCTTGTAAGTAGTCATGTACATATTTGTTCATTTTTGCTGGAAGTGGTAGGAAACCGCAGTCCACAATTAGACTGATAGGTTTCTATCAGCGACGACAACAGGGTTGCTGTGACACACATTTCTCCTGTGAGTCTCCAATTATTTTCTGTTTCACAACAAGCACCATGCTGATGCTCTTCTATTTTAAAAGCCACAGAGTGCAAGGCCCAGCCTAAAGGTAGCTGTCAACATAATGAAAACATCTGACTCCATCAAATCATAAAACACACATCAATGCCATCTCAATACAACACATGGTTGAAGTCAATTTTGGAGATGGCACTCGTGGCAGTCCTATGTACTCATTCGCAAAGCAGGAATCAAAGGTTTCATTATGCATCATCAGGGTGTTTCAGATATGACACAACAAGTGGGCTTGTAACAACATTTCATGACCCACAATTGGAAAATAAACACAGAGTTGCCAGTTTATTACAAACAAACTGTATGATCTAATGCAAACAAAGCCCTGCGATGCATCCCATCTTCGACACTTGAATGGTGACAGAAAGGAGGTTGTAGAGGTTGCAGTTAGAGCTGTTGTTTTGCTAGACTGCACATTAAACTTTAGATTTATATTTAGTCCACAAGTTAATAAAAACACCTAAGATACTCTAAAAAAAAAACATCTAGAACAATGATCACCTGAACCATTTGTGTCATGTGTACATAAAATTAGTTCCGTTTGGGATTTTCTTTGTCATTTGTTTTACTGAAGAGAGCACATCCACTCCCCACTTGAATGATTAGGTTTTCTAAAAGCAATGCTCACAACTCCACAGTTCATGTGTAACAGCTCTGTTCTTGTTCCTTTGTCTTTTTGTTCAGTTTCCACTACATGTGTCTTTCGTTTCACAGATAACTGACAACAACGAAGCTTTGTCGATGCACACAAAACATGCTCTGAGAGGACATAATGCCTGAATTGTTGACTTTCTTTAGTGGCACATCAGACAATAGATGCACTTTGGATTAATGTCCTGTCGCGTTTGTAGCCAGGAAGTGATCCAGAAGCAGGGAATCTGAACTCTGGTTAACACAACCAAAACCATCCACAAACTTGTTCAACAACAAAGATGATCAAAGATAATCTCCCAAAAAACACCAGCGAGCGGTGAAAAAGAACCGCCAGTGTGTGAGAGTATATGAGGGTTGAGACTGAACAATGATCAAACAAATGTGTCAATGAAAAACAAACATAACTCAATGATAAGATGTCTCACAATCCCATTAGCCTACAGACATTAATTCATCTGATTGAATATGTGCCTGCAACACTCCTCACACGCCCCACAAACGGTGATAAGAGCACAGGCAATGTTTCTGTGAACACTTGCTGCACTGACAACAACACACCTCGATCAAAGCAGCCGATAACGCCTTACTTATGTATCTGAAGGTAAAAGACTTTCACTGTGTTACACCTGCATGTTAATAAGCTAAATAAAACATCTACACACGTCTGTGGCCTACATTGCGCTTTGTTCCACATCTTTACTAGAGTGCTCCGTTACAATTCCGGGTGGGAAGCTCATGTTTCAAGCACCAGATGTGCACAGCACACACAAGCCTCACTCAGAGGAGGGAAAAGAATCACATGCAAGAAACTAAGACCATTTTCCTGCTGCCTTCCATTCAGAAATAAAACCAAACAAAAATGAATTAGTCAGTAAAAATGATTTTTGTGTGCAGATCGATCAATGCATGCAAGCAGGAATAGAGAGCGGAGGGTTTGCTGAGTGAACGGGTCCTACCTGATGCACTGAACTGACTGCTTCCAAGTGTGGTGGGCCTGTTTTTCCCTCTGCTGACAGGTGGAGAGAACATCTGAAGGGAACAACAGGGACATGTGTCTACAATTAGAGCAAAGACTCAACTGTGTCAAGGAAAACAATCACTTGTAATCACCCTGACAGCAGCTCGGGGTTTCAATAAAATCAAGGACAGCTTGTAGAATCCTATCAGCCAATATTGATCAATTAGTCTCTGAAAGTCCTCACACCTATAAGACCTCAGAGCTGGAAAAGAGAAAGAACGAGTGAAAAGCCATCATACCGCACTGAAATCCAGCAGGTCACTTAATTCCTTGTCTGTTCCAAGAGCGGCAATCCGCTGCTGAGGATTCATCCTGGCGATCTAGAAACCTGGAGGAAACACACAGTGCATCAGGTCACATCTTCGGGGACTATTTAGCGCCTCGGAGAGGGATTTGTTGTGGCTGCAGAATAAAGAGCATCACTGTGGAGTAAAGTTGGCTGTGGCGGAGCCTCGCGGAGAGACAGTGACAGAGCTGCCACGCAACGATCGAGCAAACGGCGCAGAGGTTTATTTGCGCTCGTTCAGTTCTTTCCTTTGATTAAAAGGAGAAGTCCCCGCTGCTGGTGAACTGCAGCTTGTTAACCTGCAGCCTCGCAGTAACAGCGTGTCCGTGCGCTGCCGCTGACACGTTTACATAAGTGACTGGTTCACTTAACACGGACGATGTGAATGTCAGTGGTTTATGAGGCTGCTTTTCTGGACGTATCGACGGCTGATGTGAGCGGAGGCGCCCCGCGTCACTTAGCGGAGCGGCTAACGCTAGCCGCACTCACGGGTCCGTCTGGATGGAAGACGGCTAGCGGTGTCAGTCCGTGTGGACATTAGTGGAGAGCGGACCGCAACACAAATCACAGCCCGATAAGTAACACACACAAACAAACAGTGCACATGGCAACACCAGTTCCCAGCTCCACCACACAAACCCCAATTAGGCTCTTTCTCAACTCCCAACTTCTTTCACAGGTCCGACAGCTTCCCACTAACTCCTGCGAAAATGTTTTACCTTTTCCCGACTGAAATCCCAACTAGGGTGCTCTGGTGGCGGCTCGCTTTGCTGCGACACGCCTCGAAACAGCGAAACGCGGCTTTAATCGGCGGCACCTGTGAAAAATATCTTCTATATGTGTCAGTTACGAGTTTCCCTCAGGCAGACATTTTTGCTTTTTGCGAAAGCCTCAGCACCACGATGGCACTGGTTATTGTATCCCTCCGCCGAGCGCAGTGACATGCTGGTCCTCCACAGCGGGAGATGCTGCGGGACTCAGCGCGCGCTCACGTTCACTGACACACCGACCGTCAGATTATCTTGACTGTTGTCAGGGGGAAAGTCAAGTCCATTTCAATGTGTAAATAACTCTCAACTGTCAACATTATAAACACATTTTTAGTGCAGTAAACATAAACCCACTTTCATCACCACAACACCCAGTTTACACCAATGCCTTAAAGAATGCAACACAGTGTATTGATTTTATAATAATAATGCACTATTTACAGTTTCAAATGAAGCAAGGAAACACATAAATAGAAGGGCAGAATTAGAAAAAACTAACTAACGTTTTTGAGCTTTTTCCACCAGTGTAAATAAAATAATTCAAATTAACAAACAAATCAGACAAAATCCAGAACGGTTTTCTGTACAAACACAGGTTAAAGTAGATAACTTTTCCCAATTCATATTTTTAAACCATTCTCCATGATTGTATTTTTTTTTTTCACTGTAAGCTATGTGGCTGCGTGGAAAGTTTCTACAGAGTACTAACCTCCAGATGCCCCCAAAGCCCCTCAATCACTGCATGTGAGTGGATTTGACGATATATCATTGTCATTCCACTCAGCTTACCCAAAAAGTACTATTCCAGCACAGAAATAGTGGAGGCACTAAACTAAGAGAGGACAGGTTACATACACACTGCACAGGGGGCAGTGGGGTGGAAGCCTCCAAACAAGTCCATGGAAGCTCCACATGCCTGCAGAACTACAGAAGGACCAAAACTCACTGTTTGCAATTTAATTATCAAATGTTTCCAAAGTAATATAACAAATCGTAGTAATGGTAGCAAGTCGTAGCAATCATGCTGTTTCATGCACTTGTATGTTTCCAGTGGTTTTCGTTTTACTGATGTGTTGGCTGATTTTGCACATTTCTTTTTAATTAGTCCATTTGGTCTACATGCATTAAATCTCTTACATCATCCATCACTGATTGTCTTCTAGAGTGAGTTTTCTTGCATGCAATTAAACATATATGCTTATCGGAGAGGTACATTTTAATACACTGCAATGTATTTATCCAGGTAATAATTGCACTGCTGACCTCTATATAGTACTGCATACTACAGATAGATGGATAGATAGATAGATAGATTCCAGTCCATTTTTTGAAAAGTTTAAATTCAATGAATATATCTTCATGACCCACTACCTCTAAGTTCTCCGTGTGTGTTGAAACAAAATGTGTTTTTAACTCTGTAGATGATGGAACAATGATCAGTGGTGCTGCTCGTTACAGCCAATCAACAACAGGAGGCGCCCGTGTTCAAGCACAGGAGGGAGAATAAGAAAAAAAGCAGGATATGGAGAAACAAAGCGGTTATAATGTGCTCAATTCCCCTGTGTAAGCACTTTGCATGATGGCCTGTAGACAACGAAGGCCTTTAGAAGATAAACAGAAGAAGAAGTTACGTGACAAGGCGAGATATAAGAGCCGCATTTACATCGGTAAAGCTTTCCGGCTTTGGAAAGATCCCCGAGGGGCAACAGGCTTGGAGACGGACGCGCAGTTTGCATGGTTTCTGCTCCAAAGGTGGGTCACACCAGTTTAGACTGGGCAGACTGTGAGAACATGAAATATCCACAGTCCACGCAACTCACTCCTCCTCCTCGTCTGTAGAAAGTCAGGTCAGTGCTGGATTCTGACGCTCCTCTATTCTAGGTTTTACGGTACGGGTACTTGGAGAGGCCAAAAAGGGACGAATGACGACCCTTATTTCAGCAAATTTTCATAGAAATTTTTAAACTTTAAAATCAGAACCAAAGAGACCAACAGTAGGAAATTAAAGTAAGATTTTTCATCTAAATCAGTTTTTCTAATATACTCAAGCATGAATCCATGGGAGGCACCTGTACCCTCTATTATTAATTCCAGACTGCCACCTGTTGGACAAACACAGATCATCCCAAATTCTCTACATCTGTTATTACTAATGATAATATCTATTCTTTTACAGTTATGAAAGAGTCTTGGAAATGAATCCGCCCCTGAAAGGTATAAGTCATATCTCTTTTATCCCACCTCTGCCAGTGCACCTTCACTCAGCAACTATTTCCCTCTTTTTGCTTTGCGAGTGGTATTCTTTGATTTACAGCCAGACTCCAGACTCTTCATGATCTCCACGGACCTCAGCTCGAAAACACTCCCCACGTTTATTCAGTTCAGGACTGCACCACCAGGGAGGAAAGGACCCAGGACCTGCTGTGTGCCATAAGGAGGCAGATTCTACCTCACACATTTGAGGTAGAATTTTTTTTCTGTTCACTTGCTTTACTGTGTATCACTAGTTTTTACTTTTACTTTCCTGTGTGTTGTGCAATTGAAACATATTCTCCCTGTGGGCATGATTAAAGTTTTTACTGATTCTGATTCAAAAGTTGTTATAATTGAATGAATTAATGTAGTTGTTTTACAGTGAGCGTTTTAAGTATTGTACTTTTTGGAAATAAGCTAAATCAAAATCATACGTGAGATTTTACTTTTAATTTATTGAACCTAAACAGACAGCACTTTACAAAATGAGGCCTCTGCATGGTTAAATTTAAGTCTTTAGAATGAAAGTATAATAAAAGAGTAAAGAATGGAAAGGAAGGGAGGGGAGAAAAACTGAAAGGAAAAGAAACGGGGGGGAGGAGAGGAGACGACAAGAAAAGAAAGGGTGGGGTAGGAAAGGGGGGGAAAGGAGAGGACAAGAAATGAAACAAAAAGGGGTAAGAGGAGAGGAAAGTAAAGGAAACAACAAGAGAGGAGAGGATAGGAAAATAAAGGAAAGGAGAAAGTAAATGGAAGGAGTGAGAGGAAAGGAAAATAAACAAAAAGAGAGGAGACTGAAAAGAGATGTGGCTGCATTGAAGTGTGGCGCCCTCTCCAGTAGCCAGGTGGCGGTAATGCGCCATAAACATCAGCTGTCACCCAGCATTAAATAAAAATGAAGAAGAAGCACTTGGAGAAGAAGAAGAAGAAGAAGAAGACAGACGCAGCGAGGTCCTGTGTGATTGGTGCGAGCGGAGTGTTTCCGCCGCCTCGGGCCATCAGAAAGACTTCTCCCCCTCTCCCTGTGTGAAATAGTCCCGCACTGTCTGAACTCTGTCGTCCTGTGGAAAAGGACTTAGCCGAAGTTCGGTAGTCTCGACCCGGCTGCGGAGCTGTGTGAGAGAGGGGAGGCAGCCGGAGCTCCCACAGTCTTTGTCCCAGCATCCACCGCTCAGGTAATACCATCATTAGCCTCGCTAATGTCATGGCGCGGTGATCGATAACCGATACCCCTGATAGCGTGACACTTTGAATCGGGGATTGAAACGAATATATCGAAGTCTTGAAGCATCAAATTATTTGTAATCCCACCAGACTACAGCAGCTCGACCACGGACGCTAGCTGGTTAGCATTAGCTACCGCTGCTGTAGAGGGGGTCCGACCAGCTAATAACAAAACAGCGCTGAGCTAACCCATGCTAACGTTAGCCAGTGGGGATCAGGAGAGCGTTGCTAGCAGATTTCTCTTCATCGCACTGATTTAATTGTGGGTAGTTGTAGGATTCAGTTGTACATGGAACAATATTAGCACACACGCCAACATTGGATGTTAACCCTGTCATGTTTACAACCTCACGTCATTGTATTCTGTCCTACACATCTGCATCAGCAGTCTCCTATGGCAACCAATACTGTCGCCATCTTAAAATGGGATTTATATCATTCATGTTCAAGTTATAAACAGCCACCTTAAATACTGGGGCCCCACTCACACTGCCACAGTTGTATGCACGGTTGTAATGGTTGCACATGCACTGGTTGGTTGCTGCCAAAAGGACCATGGAGGTTTTCATTTAAAGCACTGAACCCACAGATTGTTATTATCACCACTCTTTGCAGTTCTTTCACCCCCACAGAGCATTTTACTTATGCCCCCTGATCTGGTTCCGCATCCAAATTGTATGGTTCTTCCTTGGGTCACGCCCCAACTCCTCCACAATATGTCTGGGGAATGGAGTGATTGGGAATTTTGCGTGATCCTGCTAATAAAAAAAACAAACACAACCGAAAACACAATGTCCTTGCCAAAAGTAATAGAATTTAATTCAGCCATCATAGACATTTTTTTTAGCAGTGTTTTCTCTTCACTTCTCTTCACTGCTTTGCAATAGTAGTAGTTTTAAAGTGTAATGTTATTTAAATTCTGCAGTTTCTTGTATCAAGTTGACTAATAGTGTTTTTCTGTTGCAGCTCCACAATGTCTGAACTTTTTATGGAGTGTGTCGAGGAGGAGCTTGAGCCGTGGCAGAAACAAGCTCCTGAAGTTCACATGATCGAGGATGATGATGATGAACCCATCTTCGTCGGAGTGCTCTGTATGTTCTAGCACATTTTTTATGCATTGATGTGAAGAATTTTAATACCTACCGTATTTTCCGCACTATAAGGCGCACTTAAAAGCCTTTAATTTTCTCAAAAAACGACAGTGCGCCTTATAATCCGGAGCGCCTTATATATGGATTAATTGTGGTTGTGCTTACTGACCTCGAAGCGATTTTGTGTGGTACACGGCGCTCTGTCAAAATGTTTTAGTACGACTTTGGTAAACTACAAAGCCGCACCGCTTGCAGCATTACGGCTACCGTAGTCAGGAGCGTCGCGGAGTAATACATACTGTGCTTCACCATAATATTACAGTTTGTGTGTATAAGGACCCCAAAATGGCAGCTGTCAAGAGACACGCTTACGACGCGGACTTCAAACTCAAGGCTATCAGTCACGCAGTAGAACATGGGAATAGAGCAGCTGCGAGAGAATTCAACATTAATGAATCAATGGTACGGAAGTGGAGGAAGCAAGAAGATGACCTGCGCCAAGTAAAGAAGACCACACAGAGTTTCCGAGGGAACAAAGCGAGATGGCCACAGTTAGAGGACAAAATTGAACAGTGGGTTATTGAACAGAGAGCAGCAGGTAGAAGCGTCTCTACAGTCTCTATTCGACTGAAGGCAACAGCGTTAGCACAGGACATGAATATCAATGACTTTCGAGGCGTTCCTTCTTGGTGCTTTCGTTTTATGAAAAGACGTAATCTCTCCATCCGCACACAAACTACCGTCTCGCAGCAACTGCCAAAAGATTACCAAGAAAAGCTGGCCACTTTCCGTGCATACTGCAAAAACAAGATCACTGAAAAAAAGATCCGGCCAGAGCACATCACCAACATGGACCAGGTTCCCCTCACCTTTGATATCCCTGTAAACCGCACCTGTGGAGAAAACAGGGACCAGAACTGTGTCTATACGCACCACAGGGAATGAGAAGTCATCCTTCACTGTAGTTCTCGGTTGCCAGGCTAATGGCCAGAAACTTTCACCCATGGTCATTTTCAAGAGGAAGACTTTGCCAAAAGAAAAGTTTCCAGCCGGCGTCATCATCAAAGCTAACCCGAAGGGCTGGATGGACGAGGAAAAGATGAGTGAGTGGCTGACAGAAATTTACGCCAAGAGACCGGATGGCTTTTTCCACAAATCTCCGTCCCTATTGATCTGCGACTCCATGCGCACCCATCTCACCAATGCTGTCAAAAACAAAGTGAAGCAAACTAATTCGGAGCTTGCCATCATTCCGTGTGGATTAACTAAAGAACTCCAGCTGCTAGATATTGGTGTCAACAGGGCGTTCAAAGTTAAACTGCGAGCTGCGTGGGAGCAGTGGATGACAGAAGGCGAACACACATTCACCAAGACAGGGAGACAGCGTCGGGCGACTTACGCTACTATCTGCCAATGGATCGTGGATGCCTGGGCTAAGGTATCAGTCTCAACTGTGGTCCGAGCTTTCACGAAGGCCGGAATCATCACTGAACTGCCAGGTAACAGCAACGACACTGACTCTGACTCGGATAATGACGAGAGGGATCCGGGCATGCTGGATGCCGTAATCGGTATCAGACAGATTTTTTTTACGTGTTACAACTGAACAAGGTTGGGAGTTATTGGTGATTACGCTCATTAACGTTTGAACAATGTTGAGAGTTATTGTGAACACGTTTAATAAAGTTTGACTGACTGACTGTTTTGTTTAGCTTAATGCGCCTTATAGTCTGGTGCGCTTTATATATGAAAAAAGATCGAAAATAGACCATTCATTGACAGTGTGCCTTATAATCCAGTGCGCCCTATAGTGCGGAAAATACGGTACTTTAGTTGATGTTGAAGCCCCAAAGGCACAAATGATTGCTATTATTATTATAATTGGATTAAGTGCATATTTTGGTCCATTTCATTGTTCTTACAGCTAACAACCGAAAGAACAGTGAGCCGCCGCCCCAACCTCCTCAGACGAACAGTGCAGGAATACAAGAAATAAAGCGTCCTGATCCTCAGCCTTCCATTAGCTCCTCACAAATAATGGTGCCACTGAATATCACTGGAAATACAGTGACTACTGCAACACCCACTCTGACAACTGTCACGCCGCAACCTGTCATTGTAAATAACCAGGTATCATTCTGTTAATATTCCAAATATTTAGCAAAGAGCAGCTGTCAGTTTACTGTAATCTTGTTTTCTATGGAGGGAAGAGCTTTTCATGTTAATTAATGTGCTTGATGCATGATGAAGTATGACTTTGTTAAATTATGGATTTCAACTTTTTCCAGGGCTTTATTGTCACTTCTCCGCAATTAGTGAACAACCCTGGGTTTATTGCCTCTCTTGGTCGGCAGTACCCCCCTGGGACTTCATTTGCAATCGTAGCAGGTAAACCTGAGTGTAATAGTTTAATATAAGTAAAGTTTAGTATGAAGTTAATACTTTTAATATTTTCATGTCAAATTGGTCTTGAGAACTTGTATTCTCTGTTTCCAGCTGGTCAGCAGCAGATCTTTCAGCAGGTCAGTCAAGGCACAATCATACCCAGTGCTGTCCACAGGCCTCAGGTGCAACAAATCAGCAACAACATTGTGACATTGTCTAATGTCCAGAGTCCCACTGTGTACTCAACACAACCAAATCAACTGAAACCCAACCAGCAGATCTCTCTTCAGACCTTCTCTGTGCCTACAAAGGCCAATAGCTTCAACACAGGTACATTTTTCATTCCTCTTTTACATCAATATTAGTGGGTGTGCACCCGGGGGTCCTGTTTCCATCACTGCCGATCAGAGCCAACTAAACACCTGTGTCTACTGTTGAGTCATTACACCTGGGAGTGGATGCAGATTGAACCTATTCCCATTGCAGACTAAAGCCACATGTTCGTGTTTATTTTGACCAGTGGACAAGGGGCTTTAGATTTACTTAAACAGATTCTCATCTCAATGTGCTGGCAGTGATTCAAATGTTAATGCTCTTTGATTTCACACAGATCAAACACCAGTTAAACGTGGATTGATACTGCAGCAAACTGACAGTGTAGAAAAAAAAGCAAAGCTCAATTTGGGTAAGTGACCATTAGCAGACACTGTTTTGACATCTCATCACTGTAAACAAACCCTAAACCTAATCTGCGATCCACTCGTATTTGTATCTTATTATTTGTCACATCTAACAGATGTATCAGGCACACTGGAAAACGGCATCAAGACAAAGTGCCCCAAGTGTCAAGAAGAATTCACAATGCCAGAAGCTTTGAAATTTCATATGAGGGTGAGTCAAACCTTTGTTGACATTAGTCCCTTATTGGAAAGTAGCATAAAAGAGATTTTCAAATAGAAAATACAAATGTGCACCTAGTCATCAACAGATTTGGAGGAAGATGCTCTAAACCTCTAAATTCCTCTTAATTTCAGAGTTGCTGTACAAAGGTTGAAAGTACAGCTCCATCAGCCGTGAACACGAGTGCAAACAAGCGCATCATGCTGGTCTCTGAGTTCTATTACGGCCACTTTGAGGGAGATGGGAACAATATGGAGGTGCAGAGGACCAACAGCACTTTCAAGTGCCAGAGCTGTTTGAAAATTCTCAAGAACAATATCAGGTAAGATTGTCTTTATTTTTTTCTCACCCTCAGTAAAATTATTAATTTCATCCATTTGTTATGGTTTTCTTTGTTAAATCAACCCGCTGACACACAGCAAGGATACAGTGCAGCTCTGAATGTTTTGTTTTGTGGAAACATTTTTATTCATTTGGAGTTGTGTGTCTGGCTACCAGACAAAATACGTTTTGATATTCACTCTCCTTCCAGCGCTCTCTCACTTTAAGGGAAATATCTGTTTCTTTAGCTGCTGAATGCTTCCCTATGTTCACCAGCTTGTTTTTTGTATTTGCCAACTTTTCCTGAATAAAGTAGTGTTTCCTTTGGACTGGAGAAAGTGAATGAACCACTTCCTGAATTTCGTTGCCACTGTAATATCACTACGGTATTACTACCAGAAAAATTAACATCATCGTCGCTTCTTTTTCTTCTTCTTTTGCTTAATGCTGTCTCAGCTTCCTGCAATAGGTCCAAACATTTGAACTATCCCCCAAAACATGTTTTCATGCTGCTAACGATCAGAGCCATGGTTCGTTTGATATGGACCAAGACCATCTCTTTTGGTCAATCAGAATTTATTTTTGTTGGTCTGGATCGTGGCATCTTCCACACCTGTTATTTCGGTAGAAACTAAACTGAAAAGTCAGAGGTTCTGGACCAAACAATGTAGGTGTGAAAGTTCCCTGAGTCTAAGATGAAAAACCGTCCACATCTTATGATTAATATTCTCTCAAGTAGCAGATTGGGGCTTGAAGCACCGGCAGAAAAGATATCTGTCCAGTACAGAAGCAGTGGACATCTTCTTTGTCTCTCACTGCAGTTTTCTTCTCAGATGGATGACAGTATCGGAGGATTTTCCCTCTTGGGTTTAAAGATGAAAAATGAGTGCTGGTTTAGTTGGTGGAAGAACTGCTCCCTTGATTAAATAACTTTGCTTCAGAACACAGCGGAAAAAAAGCTTCTGTAAGCTGCTTTTAATGGGGAAACACATTTGTACTGCAACTGCACTCTGACAGTCGAGGTCATAGTTCGTCCACATAAAAATTTCTATTAGGGGAGCTGAGGTAGCAGAACGTACAGGCTGAAAAATGAGCCGTGGCAGGAAGCTGTGGAGCTGCTGCCGCGGAGCACTACATCATTAGGCAAAACAAGGATCTGTGTGTAATTGGTGATATTATAACGGCCATTATACATGCTTAGAGAGTGAGGTGCAAGGAGATTACTTCATTTATCTTTAAACCCTTTGGGACCTGGACCGTAACTGCTACAAAATACACAGTCCATTAATATTACATTTTTCCCCCGACTGCTTGACATTTGTTTTGTTTTAATGTGTCAAATTTCCCGAATATGTAGATTATGAGGCCACAGATATATTTTTGGGTATAAATTTAATCAAGCTTGAGCCATAAATAAATATAAGTGACCTTTTCATTATTTACCTCAGATAATCGAAATTCCTCTTTGAATTTCTTTCATTAAAGTTTTTGTAATACAAAGCCCATCGCGGGTTTGGCATCTTCAAATTGATTGTTTTGTTTCACCAGTCGTCCATAACCCAACAATTTGGAAGTGGTTGTCATATTGTCTAAGACCTAGAAAATCAGCAAATCCTGGGAAAAAAAATATTTTCTTGTTAATGTTTTGTAGATCATCATGTTTAAAGACATTAATAAATCTTGCTCATCAGATTTGATCAGATTTTCAGGTGATATTTTCCTATGTCTGTTTTATTCGACTGAAACAAACTGTCCAAAAATGATTAATGACAGTTGTGAAGTTTTCCGACCTTTGTAATATAGGGTTGTGTGACGTTTCCTTGCTGTGTGTTTCCACGTTGTTGTGCAGGTTCATGAACCATATGAAACATCACCTGGAACTGGAGAAGCAGAACAGTGAGAGCTGGGAAAGTTACACGACCTGCCAGCACTGCTACCGACAGTATATGACTCCGTTCCAGCTGCAGTGCCACATCGAGAGCGCTCACAGCTCGATGGAATCCTCAAGTAAAACATATGATCATCACAGCTCCACGTACTCGCGTGACAGTTTGGTCAGACACTCAGTGTTCATGTGGGATTTTCTTCTTTCCTTTTTCAGCCATTTGCAAAATATGTGAGCTGGCGTTTGAGTCTGAGCAGGTGCTCCTGGAACACATGAAGGACAACCACAAGCCCGGGGAAATGCCTTATGTCTGCCAGGTCTGCTGCTTGTTACCGAGACGTGGTTTGGTTTAACGCTTTGAAGTAAACATTTTCGGGATCCTGACTTTCTGATTCGTTGTTTCCTCAGGTGTGCAATTACAGGTCGTCTTTCTTCTCCGATGTGGAGACACATTTCCGAACCGTCCACGAAAACACTAAAGACCTGCTCTGTCCCTTCTGTCTCCGAGTTCTCAAAACGAGTCATATGTACATGCAACACTACATGAAACATCAGGTATGATGCTGCTTTTCATCCAGTCTGTGGTAAAACCAGTGACACGTTTCTAAAATGTTTAACTCAGATTGAAGGTCAATGTGTTTATTCACCTGATTCTTTAAATTCTTAGAGCCGTAATTGGTCTGTTTGCAAGAGTTTGAATTTGCTTTTTATTTGCACTTTAAGCTCCATCTCCCAGCACCTTACTGTAAGACATGCTTCTCTTTTCCTCCTCTACAGGAGCAGTAAATATGGTAGATCTGAAGCCAATCAAAATGAATTGCTCTTAGACATTAAGGTCGTTCTTTTTGCGCTCTCTATACTTTTTCTGTGAATCTAGAGCGGTTTTCATACTCGTAAAAATTGCAGGACAATTGGCTGTAATCAGTTTGCTTATTGTTCTAATTTTTGTTTTCCTGTTTGAAATTTTTTTGTTTTCCAGAAAAAAGGGATCCATCGCTGTGGAAAATGCAGACTGAACTTCCTCACCTACAAGGAGAAATTAGAGCACAGGACTCACTTCCACAAGACTTTCAGAAAACCTAAAGCCCTGGAGGGTCTTCCTCCGGGTACAAAGGTCTGACATAACAGGATCAGCACACCATTTATTTCAGACCCTCATGTTTTAACCTTTAACCTGATTATAACCAATTTTCTTTCATTCAGTGTCATTACATCTTGTGTTTTCCTTCCAGGTGACCATTAGAGCCTCCGTTTCAGGAAAGACGCCTCTAGCGCCCACCTCCCCTGAGCGATCGGCCGTTACCGTCACTCCAGGAGTAATGTGTGTCACTTCGCCAACCAGCCCTCCAGTCAGTGTATCCAAGGCAAAGTCTAACATGGCCGGAGCTGCAAAAGGCAAGGTGACTCAGAGCAAGAAGAAAGAGACTCGACCTTCCAAGCACAACCTGGCCCTCAGGAATCTCAGGTCAGAGACTCTACAGCAACATCTCATTTCTCTGGTAACACAAACTGGAAATTTATGCAGCAACTAAAAATCAACAAAGCGACAAATCTATGCTATTAGAGGCATTTAGTTTGAAACAAATGAAGGATAATGTTGTGTGTAGGGAGAAGAATGCATGGAATGAGAGCTCAATTTCAAGAAACACAGACTGACATCAATTTCGTGGCTTACTCCTTTATTGCCAGTTAAAAATGTAAGACCCTTTTTAAAAAGTCTATTATATGAATTGATTAAATGTTTGCTACTACATTTAACAATGTGGAGATGATTTTAAATGAACAGAACTGTTTCTTGAGCAGCTCAATAAACTGGTCCGCCGAAAATATATGATCCATGATCCCATCAGCTGATCATGTTTAAATCACTCAGGATCCTTCATCCACTAATATGGAGCCTCCCCTCCTGAGGATTTATGACGGCAAAATAATAGATGCTATTAAACCCTAGAAACACACAAAGCAGTCAATTGCTAATTTTTGAGACACACTTCATTAAGCAGGCTAAAGATATTTCGGTGTATTGTAAACAGTGGTATTTCTTTATTTAAAAAGTGTGTAATGTTTGACTAATTAGACAAAACAATCAAAACTAATCTGCTGTTTCAATACGATGAGACAAAGAATAATGAGGTGGTTCACAACTCTAAGATAACATTAGGAACCTCTCTGCAGACGATCAATAAAGATAATTGATTACGACACATCCTACCAAACATTTGAGTCATTTATACACTGCAGTATCTTTAAAGGCTCTACAAGGAATTTTGAACTGGTTATGAAACAATCCCGACCCCTCTTTGGTACGTGCGCCCAGGAATCGCTCTCTCAAGTCTTTTTCAGACATGACCTCCGGGTAAAACCTGGAAAATTGGCTCTGGAGTTTACCCAGAGTCTGCCTTTCACACATGTACAACACAGCGGGAGGTTCAGACGCATTCATAACAGAAACAAATCCTCTGCATTATTCAGGCGAGAGGTGGAGCTACCTGGTGCAGCAGACAGAGTCAGGAAGTGATGTATTAACTCCGCTGTGTTATTAACTCAGCAGCCCGACACCATTGTAATTATCACCACAAACCCTTTTCACATCTTCCTCTGTGTGTGTGTCACAACTTTCCCACCCGGGGATATTTGTTTTCTTTTGTTATCATTTTTGTTAGAAGCGTCATCAGCTCGCTACAGTGGAAACACCTACCGCTGTTGTCCACAGATGTGCTAAAATTAATGAAAATGAGGAGCTTTAAATCTCACTTGACCTATGAATGAGAAGTCTAAAATATTAAAAGAAAACCACAACTAACTTTTTTTCCTCCATTTCCACTTTCCAGAATTAATCAGGGGACTCACACGTGCATCGAGTGCAACGCACAAGTCGACGACTTGTTTTCTCATTTCCCAATGGTTTCCAATTGTGGTGCGTGTAAATATCGGACAAGTTGCAAAGTTTCTAATTGGGAATCACATGATCAGGTGAGTGAAAAATCCCATTGAATATTTATTCTGTGTGATACTTGTATGTCCCCAGTGTTTATCTGACAAATCTTTCCTTTCCTCTCATGAAGGTATCACAGCACCATCACCAAAAACAGATTTTTGAAGAAGGAAAGTAAGAAAAATTCATCCAAACTGAAGTACGTATGAATAATACCTTGCGTTTTGTACAACAGAAAAAAGTGTTTTCTATTTGAAATTGAACATTGAACATATTTCTTTGATTTTTTCCCAGATTAACTATGGTCTGTCTCAACTGCGACCTCCTCATGGATGCATCAGGCGGGGACCTGATGAGCAAACATTTAAATGAACGACCAAGTCACATATGCAAAGTCATTCAGGAGAAAGGTAGGTTTCTTTTCCTCTAGTTCCAGCTGAATCATGTTCAGTATTTAGTTATGCAAGTGTCTCAAATGCTGTTTCTTCTTTTTATCCCAGCAGACGTCAAAAACAAAGATCGAGCGTAAGTAGAAACAGATACACACGTCACATCTGATCACCATATTCTCTGAAATCTAAAAGGAACACTTGACAATGTAGAGGAGCATAAAAAAAATACATTCTTAAAGGGGCACACAATGGATTGAGTGTCACACTTCCATTAAGTTGCACAATATCTATGATATTAATAAACATACTAGAATGGCACTCAGTAGAGAGGATACCTCAGCCAAGGTCCCTCAGCCCCCTCATGAAAACACATTTAAATTCACTAGATCCAGATTTTTATTTGGATCTTAACCAAATTTCCCTAACACATAAATATCACTCACCTAAACATGCCTGTTTTCTTTTTTTATCATCAAGATCCATGATTTAGGAACATCTCAATGTTTAAGAAAGTGAAAGAAAATTCCTGGATCTGTCTACTGATCTGGAGCCGTTTAAAAAATGTCTTTGGGTCATGTCCCAACCCTCCACTCTGTTTCATAGAATTCAGTAGAGTAGTATTTTCATAAAACACACAAACAAAAACACAACCTCCTTGTTGAAGAAAATAATAGAAAAAAGGAAAATTGAACACCACAATGATGAGTAAAGATATTTGCTCAAATTCAAACTTGAGGACATTTTACAGATGGCTCCCTGTGATGAGTACATGGTTTAAGTAGCCCTTGTGTTTAATACTGGTTAACATGTTGTGTGTTAACCTGAAATGTGCTTTTACTAACGCCGCCCTCCTCTTCCATGCAGGCAACATGTCTTGGTGCAGCCAACGAAAGTCGTGTACCTCATGGCGACACCTTCTCCTCCGACACCAAAGGAAACGGACATGAAACTAGAGGAAAAGGTCTCATCTAAAAGTTTTACTGTAGCTGCTGTTGATCAACCAGAGCCAATTTTACCAACAGTTGATCAGGAAAAGGGCTCCACGAGATTAAGTGTCAATGAAGATGTAAAGCCGTCATCACCGCCGACTTCGTCTCCCTCGACATCAGATGTGCCGGTGGGAGATGAGCCAGTGGGTGACTGAGAGAGCGCAGGTGTCGGAGAGCGGCTCCCTGTCTCAGAAGGTGTCCCCGAGCATGAGACTGGGAAACAGCAAACTAAATCCGAATGAAACACAATTACAAACTAATGCACATAACATACTAGAGTTATGACCTCGAAACAACCAGTTCATCAGCCAAACCTCAGCGTTGTCATTCCTTTTACAAATATACATGCTCAGGCTACAACTACAGATTCCTACATTAGGAAAGTCAGTTTCAACCATTGGATAAAATATGAATCTCCTCTGTAAACCTTCCTTTTGCCTAAATATATGTATATGAGTATTTATAAATAAATAAAAACATCCCCTGTAATCGTTTTAGCCCTTCAAAACGGTTAGAAAACATCAGAAATCATCATTCTGCATTTTGGGCTATCGTAGACCTCAGTGTCAGCTGCTCATTTGACTTAAATTACATTTGTATTTCTTTAAAAGTCTTATTGTCCTTAAGGAAACACCACCTGCTAAAGGATGGTAGGTAGTATGTGGCTCTGCTCCTGATCCCCAGTCAGCTTTCAATGTGTTTTACTGAGAAAGATGAAAAAACACATTTGCCAATGATGTGACAAATCCACCAAATTTCCCTGAAAAACACTCAGTATATATTTAAAATATCTGTGTCGTTCCTTTAAACTACACAAAATAATGTTCCATTTGATGTAGTTTGAGCCCAATTTCTATCGCAGACAGTTTTGAGCTGGTAACTTGATTTAAGTTTTAGATTTTTGTTCTTTAATCTTTGGTTTTCTATCATTATGTAATGTGTAGATTTATTTTGAGATCTAATAAGAAGGCTGTTACGTTTATATTGAATGAGGTGTCACTGAAAATCATTGTTAAATCATTAAGAGCAAATTCCTGATGTCTGCCAGAAATATTTGTCTACACTCTCAGGAGTCGAGAGTTAAAGGGTGAACAAGAGATAAGTGATAAAGAGAATGTCAGTTTTGTGAGACTTGGCTCAGACAAACCAGAAAAATAAAGCAACAGAAGTGGACGTGGGATGGACAGTAGATTTTATTGTTTGACTTTTAAACTGTGTTCAGAGTGCCAGCCTGTAAAACAAATGTCTACACATTTTCTTGGCTGCAGGTACATCAAGTTGTTCCATGTCCCAGCCTCCTTTTTTATTTTGCATTAAGTGGGAAAAACGTTCCCTGTGGTGCTGGGAATATTTCATACAATGTGGTTGTTTACTTTGTGTGGCTTAAAGTGTTAAGATATTCTTTATGTTATAGGTTTTTCAAACGGGTTTTTACTTGTGCATATAGTATCTTTAGAGCAAGTCTGTAAATGCATTCATGTCTATGAGGGGAATGTAAATGTAACCACCCCTCCCTGAGTCTGTTTTGAATACATTCCTCTAAATGGTTCATGGTTCCTTGAGATCAAATCTGTTTATTAGTGTCAATGCTGACACAGCATCACACTTTCTCAGCTTTTTCTGCCTTTTTTACCTGAATACTTCAACCATCAAAATATTCACCTCTTTCAAGTCCTCATAATAAGGTTGTTTTAACAGCACGAATAATACCTGGTAATACCTGGACACAAATATACACACTTTATATATTTACACACGGTATAAGATGTAGACTTGAATTCCCCCCCCCCCCACCCCCAGTGACTATATTTCCCAAAGCACAACAACTAACAGAATATATAGATAATTAAGATCAATAAAATAAAATGTGACTCAAATTAAATCAAATATCACCACAAAAAACCAACAAGCTAAATTGATGAATGATAAATGAAATACCTGAATGTTTAAAATAACATTATCCACGGTCACAGAAATAGAGATATCAAGTAAATAACAAATAAAGTTAGTCGATAATAACATAAACAATAATGTACACGCACGTGTATAACTTTCCGTGTGCAAATTAAATTCAATCAGAGAAATTACAGTACAATTGATTGGGATTCGTTTAGATTTTCCCGGGCCTGACGTCATTGTCAACGCTCATTTCTATTGGCTGATCGTGCTGCGACGCGCTGTTCCCAGGACAACCGCTTAGAAACAACTCGGCGGCTCCAGAGCAGAGACGCTCACATCGTGGCAGCACTTCCGGTGGCAACAGAAGCTGCCGCGATATGAGGCAGCTGTCAGTTGCCTTTTGCTGCCACACTGTCTGAGAGAAATACCGCTGTTTGTGACTTATTCAGGGAGACTTGGACTAGTTTGTCATTGTCCCGGGGCATGGCTGGTTGAGACGCTGCGTACAGTTATGGGGTCATCTCTTCACATCGGTTTTATTCTTTTCTACTTTCTGTGCTCGTATGTACTGTATAATAAGGCCAAATTCCCAAATAAATATTTCTCGACTAAATATCCAGATGTATTGGTTTTCATCTGAATAAAAATGTGTTAGGGGTTTAGTTAAACTTTAATAAGATGTATAAAGCATTCTATGGGTCCATGCCATGCATCTTTTATTTGTGTCTATTGATCATTTATGAGATGTGGCTGTGCTACACTTCAGACTCCTAACAGCGACACAGAACAAATAACATAATCATATTTTTTTCAAAGCCAGACAAATCCGGTCTCCATGGAAAAAGAAGTTGACTGGTCAGCACATGATGTAGATGAGCACTTGGGCTTCCCACACTAGGTTTCCCTAAAGATCAATGAGAACAAGATGAAGCTGTTCGCTTTTTCTCTTAAATATTGTGTCCTCATATTGCTTCGAAGTTGTGTTTTTTGAACTGCATTTAAAAATTAAGTGATATCACTGTTGGATACGTGTTGGCTATATTACATGTTCTGCTGTCAAAAAGCCTTTGAGGACATCATTATTACTTTGCACTGTAACAATGTGCAACAAGTGACAAGTGCACACTTCACCGCATTACCATCGGTACATTCCGGTATTTCCATATACTTTTATGTAGCCTATTGTGCATTTCTTTATCTGATTCAATATCTGGTCTTCTTCCTGCAGATATGCAACTCAGATAGTATTTTGAATGTATTGTTAGTTTTTCATTTATCTGCTGAATTAGTAGAAATTCACTTGTCTTTAGTCCTAGCAGCATTACGTCTCGCTGGAGAGACAATTTCAAGCTGTGTTGGCCTATAGTGTTTTATATTACGAATACTAAGTCTGTTTGTGTCTGTTAACACTGTTTGTGTCTGTTATTGCAGCTCTGCAGCCCCTTTTTTGTATTTTGGTACAGTTGTAGTCAATAAAATGCTACATGAGCAGTGGCATCTCTCTAAAGCATAGAAATAGAATTGAAATGTACATTTCTCCTTCGGTTTATCACAGTTTACTCAGGCACAGTCTGGGGAAACAGTCTTTGAGTTCTTACCTATCCATAGACACCAAGATCATCCATATGGATCTGATCGGTGTGGAACTCTTCGTGATTCATTTGGAGCCCAAAGTAGCCAACACAGGCAGCTGCCTTTGAACAGTGTGGCAGCAGAGGCAGCTGCCTTTGAACAGTGTGGGATCAAAAGCAGCTTCCTTTACATATCGGTGTCCCGTTTCTGTTGACAACGGAAGTGTCTCTACGGGCAACCGCTGCCACGGCCCGAGCCGGTCCTTGCTGCTGCGCGGCAGAGAGTCGAGCAGCGAAACTCCGTCAAGTTCGTTCATTTAAAGTTGTTTACGAGTGTCCGAGTTGAGAGGATTTAGCTTAACGACGGCGGAGTCGAAGGAAGGTCACAGCCGACATGGTAAGCCCTGGCTGGGAAACCGACGTGAGGAGTTAGCTTGTGTGCTACAGACCGAGCGGTTGCTGCTCGTGTGTCGTCGCTGGTGCTAACACTTGTGTTTTCTCACCGGGACAGAATCAGTCGGACAATCGGAGGATCGTGACCAAGCGCCGCGCTCGGGAGCAGCAGAGGCAGGATGACGCCCAGTTTGTGGCCAGAGGCAGGAATGTCCTGGCCGGCCTGAGGGAGGAGGAGAGCTGGGGGAGGAGGAGAGAGCTGCGGCAGGAGCAGGAGGAGTTCAGGGAGAGAGAGATGGAGAGCGCTCTGCTCAAGGTGCGCGATCATGACTCTGACTGTAATACCACAACACAGAAGTGCGCCAGGATTAAAACTCTGAAAAGCCTCGTTTTACATAACACTGTATCATTAAGGTGTGAACTGTTACCTAATCAATGCAGAGGGTCATAACTGAATTTGACTTGCAGGCAGATGAGGACAGAATAAACAGGGACAAGCAACTTGAACAAGAGGAGAGAATGGCTAAAGAGCTGGCTCGCATCAACTTTGAAACACAACGAGATGAGAAAATGAGGCAGCACATCAGAGCGAACAGGTGAACACACTCACGTACTGTCGGACATGCAGCAATTGTGCTTTTGTACATCCCTTCTCTGCTGTGGTATCTGTAAACCCGCCTTTGGACTGTTTTCAGTCTGGAGCTTCGAGAATTGGAGTCGAAGCTGAAATCTGCGTATATGAACAAGGAGAGAGCTGCACAGATTGCAGAACATGAGGCCATGAGGTGTGAGACCATGGTGAGCACCGTCCCTGTTGATTTCAAGTATTGAGAACTATGCTGAAAAATGTTTGAGGATCCTGTGGATATACTGTGTATGCCTTTTTGCTTTCACTAGCGTGAGGAGGCGGACTATTCTCGCAAACTGCGCAGCGAAAGAGAGCGAGCAGCTGTGGAGCAGCAGAGGTTGGAGCAGAAACGTCAAGAGGAGCTGTTCCAATATCAGAGGGAGCTAGAGCAGCAGGTCATGGAGAGGGAGCAAAGCCAACAAGAGGCTTACGAGGAGTTCCTTAAAGAGAAGCTCATGGTGGATGAGATCAGTCAGGAAGATCTATGAGGAGGATCAGATGTGAGCTTATCATTCCTTCTTTAACACAGTCAAACAATTAATTAAGGATGAGCAAGAACTTGACTTTAATTATTTGATTAGCCTGTTCAGTTAAAGAGAGAAGAGTCATGTTCAGTTGTGTGTCTAATATTGAAGATATTGTAATTCACTGGTTTTGCGTGAGTATGCATTTCAAAAGCAGACTGTGGAAGAATTATGGCTTTACTGTAAACTTGTCTTGGTGAAGGGAGAGACAGCTGAAACTGGAGAAGGTCAGAGCCACTCAGCAGCACATTGAGGAATTCCACAGGCAGCAGGCCGAGTGGAGACGCATAGAGCGAGAGAGGATGGAGGCCGAGAACAGGCGCATCATGGAGTTTATGAACCAGCAGCAGCACGTGGAGGAGGACAAAATGGCCAGGATCAGAGAGACGGAGGAAGCCAAAGAGAATCGTCATAAAATAGTTGAGACAACGTTTTTCAGTGAACAACACATTTCTGTATCTGGTACCAAGTATCACTAACATCACTCCTCTCTCTTCTCTAGCTGTCTAAAAGGATCGAAGAGGAGAGTCAGAAGCGTGAAGAGATGGAACGAATCCGTGAGGAACTTTATCTCGAGGAACAAGAGGAAGCGAACAGGCAGAGAGAAGTTGTAAGGATCATTACTGCTGTTATACCAGAGTGTCAGGGCCCGTCATTACCCTACAAGTCGTGCCGGGTTCAGACAAAAACCCCGGCACGACATGATATTCGGGTTGGGGTCGAGTTCGGTCACATTGGCCGGACTGTCTGCTTGATTGTTTACTGTCTGTAATCAGAGAAAACATGAGGTGCATATCGGGTTCAGACACGAAAAACAGAATTCCTGTCAGGTTCGGCAAATTTTCTCTCAGCCTTGTTCGGGTTTGGGCAGAAAATTGCTGCCAGGGGAGCACTCTATGTTATACGGCCATGTTCAGCGCAGCTCTAGGCTTTTAGCTTTTGGCTTAATAAATGAATGACTTATCAGCTAGTGTTGTAGCACTATAATAGCTAAGTTGTGATCATACCAAGTTTTACCAGAATTATTTTGCTTTTACCTAAATGACCCCCCCAATATCTGCTCTAACAGGAAGAAATGGAGAAAAAAATCAGAGAGAGGCTGACGATGCAGCAGACCTGCCAGGAGCATCTGGCTTTCAAAGAGATGAAGAAGAGAGCGAAGAAAGAGGAAGAGGAGGCCTTCAGAAAGGCAATGATGGCTAAGTATGCAGAGGACGATCGGATCGAGCAGATGAATGCCCAGAAAAGACGCATGAAGCAACTTGAGCACAAACGCGAGGTGGAGAAAATGATAGAGGCCAAGAGACAACAGCATCTGGCTGATGTGGTACGTCCCCGGCTCTCTGTTTCCATAATCACATCAATAATGAGGTGGCACTGGTGTAGCTTCACTGTCTGATGTTTTACTGCTCGTGCTGAGCACCTGTTCTTGTTCTGTGTAACTTTGGTGAGTGGGTACGATCTCCTGTGAGAAGTGTGTAGCTGAACTGTAGATCAGTTAAAAAGACTAAGAATCTTTCAAACCCGTGTTTATCTCCAATATATATTGAGGAACATTTTAGGATGTATAGAATTCTGAACAGAGTTTAGTGTCAGCATGTGTGGCTCCAGAGGGCGTTGTTGCCTCAGTAAAAGTTACGTTGTGTAGCTTTCATGAAAGTAGACTAACAGACATACGAACAGGAAGACAAGATTTGAGCTACACAAGTGAAACACATAATGTATGATACATGGTTCATCTGTGTCAGCTTCAGATTGTCATGTCAGTTTCAAACAACCTGATTTGATCATAATATGTTCATCACTCTCTTCAAGGAGCTGGAGGCCAAAGAAAGAGCGATGGAGCAGGAGAGGGAGGCGCAGCGGAGACAGATTGTTGAAGAAGAGAGAAAGAAACTTCTGGAACGTCACGCGGTTCAACTGCTCGGATACTTCCCTAAGGTATGAGACAGTGTGTGAATCATCAATCCTTTTACACAGCTTCATATCTTCTGTGCATCGAACGAGTGTCTGATCATCAGCGTATCTTCATTCAGGGTTTGCTCCGTGAGGATGACCTGCAGTACTTTGATGAAGACTTCAGAAATACCTTCAAACCAGTAGCTTCTGAAGACAGCTGGGATGGTGACGCTTAAATGTGTTTCTTTCAGTCTGCCACTAGAGGGCAGTTCAAGGCTACAGTGAATACTGCATTACTTTTAAACCATTAAATCATTTCTAAAAAGACTGAATGTGAGCATATCATGATCAGGAAACAAATCTCCAAATCTCCAAATCTAAACTTTATTAGTAAAACTAATTGGATTCTCAAAGACTCCAAAGTGACAACTTTAACTTAACAACACACAGGAATTTATTTCTAAATGTATAAATTGATCTCGACACCTTGAACCCAAAAAATGATATGCTGAGTCTGTCAGTGTTTACGACTTCCCCCAGTCCAGAGCTTTCAGGAACTCGCCTTCCGTGAACGACAGCAGCTTGGCAGCCTCAAAATGCATCTGCACACACACAACAATAAAACTCTGTTAATTGTATATTTAATCAAAAACTATGAACAGGGTTTGTATTAAACAGGGTATGGAAGATACACTGACCTGTTGCCTTTTGAGAATGTCAATCAGTTTGAGCTGCTTCTTGAAACCCACAACGAGTTCTGCTTTCTGCTTTTTCAGCATTTTGTTTTCAGCAAGTAGATTTTCTTTGCTCTGATGGTCCGTGCTTATGTTGTCCTTAACAAATAAAGGGTAAGAGACTGAATTAGTACAAGTTAGACAGAACCTACATTACTTCTGCAACAAGTTAGATTTATGCAACATAGTCAAATTTATTTGAAGCTTTAGGTAACTGTTGCTGCTTAAAATTCAGCTGCTCTAATTGAAAGACTTCTGTTCTCCACACTTTCAGTTTTTTGTTTAGTGTCGAGGTTGTATCATCACTGTGTGAGGCTATTATCTCTGTTTTCAAGGAATCGTCTATTAATAGGATGAATTATCTTTTTTACTTAAGAGATGGTTGCACATTAGTTCACTTTAATCATACTTTTCATTCTAAAAGTAAACTACTGCAACACTCAAAATGGCTTGTTTTAAATATTAAAATAAAGATCAAATTCTTTATTTGTTCTGTTGTTTTAAGTCTTATTCATTACGTGTTTGATTTATGTTTGTGATACTTTACTCATTTCAGATTTTTAAATCTATCATTTCACATTATTTTGATTGTAAACCTGCTTCTGTTTTGATTAATAAAAGTCTGCTCTTCAAATACTAAAATGTGTTGGTTGTGAACAAACTAAATAAGATGTCAAAAAGAAAAGTCTGGTCCCAGTTCTCTACTGAAGACCAGGTGGTGAAAGTCAACCACCTTCAAGCTCTTTGGAAATGAGGTTCAGCAAAGAATGAAATCACAATTAAAACAATTTACAAAAAGATTAATATTAGCAACTGTAAATAAACTAGTTACAGTTCAGAAACAAATATTAGACAAAGTTGAACACTTTCTGCACATAATCAAAAACACCACATTTGATTACCTACAGTAATTAAACCTAGATTATGTTTTTTATCAGCTTACCTTATTCGCCTGTTTCATCTTGTTCAGCTGAGTCTTTAACCTCTCCACCTCCTCCAGAGCTCTGTTCAGACGAACCTCTGTGGCGCTGTGGGCGGCTGCTGTTTGTTTGTTGGACCTATTCAGATTTTCTATTTCCTACACAGAGCAAAGGAAGTAAACACAACGGATTTATCTCACACGAGCAGTGGGAGACGGTGTCAGATTCTACGGATTGTTATTAAGTCTGTGGCGTCTCTCACACTGTGTGTTTGCAGTGACACAAACCTTTTTTAAACCAGAAACTTGCAGTTGAAGACCATCACATTTTTTGGTTGACTCCTCTGCTAAAGCTCTTTGCTTCTCAATCTGTTTTTGCTGAGTGCTTGTGGTCTTCTGTACTCTGCCTCGGTCCAGCTCCATCTCCTTAATCTTTGCGTTGAGTTCAGCATTTTGATTATCCTGTAAAAACAGAACAATCGAGTTAAATCTGTATCATTTTCTCAATATTTAAGTTGAAAGTAATCTATTAGAAGCAACAATTAAAAAACAAGAATGTAACCAGCTAATGGATAGGTGTCAAATTTGTGTACACCTGAGGGTCCGCCTCTCTCTCTTGACACTTGTAGTTGACTTATTGTTCACGTACAAATTTCACATTACCTTCTTGTAACATTCACACGAGAGTTGATCCAGTTCTTCGTGCATAATCCGTAGCTTTGCATTGAGAACCCGCATTTGAGCTTCTGCAACGGCTTTAAAAAAACAGAACAAAGAGCACATTTACAAAACCAGGAGAAGTGGTTTCCACGGTTCACGTCGTGGCAAAAACAGATCATTTCTCTAATTTTGATTTCATTTAACAACAAATCCAGAATTTCCAATCCCAGGCTCAATCTTAAGCACTTTTTTGAAAAAAGTAAAAAAAACAATTATACTTATCTATCTAAAAGATTTATTGTTTTAAAAGAATAAACTTTTTTGAAATATAAATAAAACAGAACTTGCATGTCAGAAGTTCTTACAAAAAGATAAAGATTGTATTCAAATTTGTAATAGTTTGTTGCTTTTTGGTAATTTTAAGACAAAATGGCATGACTTTTATAAGTATTTACACTAATTGTTCTTTTGTTTGTTATTTAGAATTAACTGGAGTTTACATTATGTAAAATGATGTAAAGATTTACTTGATCCAACATTGTCTCCAGCATTAAACACATCGGGGTCGTCCCCAACAATGTCATGAATCTCAGTGTCCTTCATCTTCTCCTCCATGCCACGAATCAACTTTGCTAGACATAAATCCCCTGAATCTTCACCAGCTGCTGACTCATCTGCACGAGACAAGCTTCTGGAATCGAGCAAACAACAAGAAAAGTTCCAAATATTAATGATATTTTATAAAGTCATGACCTACAAATTGTTGCCTAATGAACAAAATAGTTTGGAATGGATTTGGAAACAATATAAAATCCAACTTACGCTGTTTTATAGTGAGACTCTTTTCCTTTTGTTCCAGGACACATGATGCGTGATATTCTGTTGGTGAACAGATAAATATACAGAAAGAGAAGGAGGAAATAAGTTATTTGAATAAGTTACTATTCTTACGCTGCCTTAATTTAAAAAGTGTATCTCTATTTAGAGGCTGGTCTGTTTCACTGGAATAAATTTAAACTTTTGAAGAGGATGGTGACTGAGAAAATGTTTGTGGTTCTGAGCCTGAGATATTTATTACCTTGAATCCTCTTCGTCTTCATTGTCCGAAAGCAGGAGGGTGGATAACGGCTTTGACAGAACTTTACTCTGTTCTCTCTAAAATAAAAAAACAGCAATAAGAAGTTTCAGTTATACAGCAAGTCAGGTCCTGAAGATTCACCTTCAACTTTCCCCATCAGTTGAACTACTGTTCTGACAGATTCAGTTAAATGATGCAAACGGGTGAATAACTTACCATGAGCTGTTCTGCCTGCTTTACTAGTTCTGTTGTTTTGGCCTCTAGCTCTGCATTTAAGAGTCTGATGAAAATAAAATGATAAACATTATTTTATCATGAACACGGACTTTAGTGTTGTAGAATTCAACCGCCATATTTTGTAGAATACGATTTAGTAGGTGTTTCATATTTTTAGATGGGGTATTGAGACGCATTTATTACAGATTTTTCTCACAATTTCTAACTCACATTTCTCTGTACTGAGGTCATCGTTGCAAAACTCCCCACACAGTTCTTTACCAACATGCAGCTCATCTCTAAACACGACCCCAACACCCCCCACATCCCATTTAAATATCAACTCTTGTGTGGCATTATAATATGTACCATCATTATTTTTGAAGCACCTTTTATTTACTTTATTTATTCAGCATTAACCAAGATAACATAACAAGAAAAATCTATTTCTTTAATTTATAAAAAAATATTTGAATGTAACTTGTGTATATGAATGCACATTTTTGGTGGCCGTTGATTCTCAGTAGGTAACAGTTCAGTCCATGTTGACAGCTCTTGTGGCGAATGTGTGAAGAGTTTTGAAAATGGAAAATTTGAGTGAAGCAATTATACAAATCTGTAAAAGGTCAAGGTAAAGTCATGTATATCCATTGGATGCAGGTCTACAGTACACCTGGAGAGTTTCTCTCTAGGTTTGATGAAGGAATCTACTCAATGTGAAGGAGTACAACCAGTGTACAAGACACATAATGTCTCAAATACACACTTAGTCTGTGTTGATTGACATTTACATGATAATTGTTCAAGTAAGATTCAAGTGTAAATTAATCAGAAGGGGTCATCTGATGATCCTACACATAAAATATTTCAAAATGAATCATAACAAGGCAGCAGAAAGTCTTACATGTATTTTTTTTCCTGAGCAAGCAGGTGACACCCTGTTTGCTCACCCGTGTGCTTCTTTTTGGGAACAGAAGCAGATGTGACCTGGGGTCTTACTTCAGCTCTCTTAGACCTCGCACTGGTCGAGCTGGAGGATGGACGCCTCTGTTTCTTAACAGCAAAACAACACAGAGCAGTAGATTTTATTACAATAATCCCCTTAACATACATTTTTACTACAAGATATGATATTTCATGTTTCGCCTTGATTTCGCCTGATGTTTTAATGTCACAGAAAAGAGAATGGATATATTCCATCCATGATCGATATCAACTAACGCATCAAGTGTATGGTTTAAGTCACCCATATTTTACTTGTATTAGCTGCTGTATGTGCCCACATTTGTTTTGATCTGATGTTTGTTGTGCTACCTGTTGTTTGTGACATGTGTTTGTGGATAAAACCACAACCACATGTCAGTGCCCTGTCCATCTTTGACCCTTTGATACACAACATGGTTAAAAAGTGACCCGGCTCAGTTTCGATTCTCTGTATCTTTGCAGTGAATGAATTTCATCATTCAGTATTTCAGGGATTCCCCCAATTTACTTGTTTTTGATCATCACATCCTTATTTTAATTTTTCCTTTATTACTTTTAGAATAAAAATCATTTTTGTATCACTACCCTTTAATGCACAACATGGGTCAAAACTGACTACGTAGTCATTACCTGTGTTATTTTATTTATGAGTGCTTCTTTGCTATATTTTTGAAATAAATGTATTTTATCATTTAATATTCTAAGTATTCATTAAATATCTTGTTTTTGATTACCTCAAATCACTATTTTCCTTTTTTTCCTTTCTTACTTTATAAACAAATGTAAATTTTGTATCACTTTTACACACATGGGTCAAAAATTACCCACACAGCTGCTTTTGCACATCTGATGCATGTAAGTCTTACTTTACAATCCATTACTAGTGAGAAAGAGAAATGTGTACTAGTACTCACTAGCTGTTAGCTAGCTAGCTTCTTTTCTGGCTAGCTAACTACAACTAGATCAACAAATTAAAACGTGAAATATAACAGTAAATACTTGTGATTGATATGCATTTGAAAATATGCTTTTGATTTTCTTTATCCATAGTGTTAGTACGGCTGGTCGCAATCATTTCTGACTTACGGTTGACATGTTCATAAAGATGCTGAATGAGGAAGATGAGGAGGGAAATGAGGACACAATTCTTGGTCTTGATTCTGAGTTTTAAATCTCTGGTGTTGAGGACCTAGACTTTGTTCTACAGGATCAAGCTGGAGTTGTGGTTGTGTCTTGGAATCCAGCTCTCCTAAATGGAGAAGGCTCCTTTGATGACATAGAAGAGTCTTCTGTGACATCAAAGGAGCCTTCTCCTAAATGGAGAAGGAAGAATAAGCTATAAAAGAAGAAACACCCAGCCATGCATGAAATACAGGAAATGAATACGGGTCAGCTTTGCCCCATGTTGTGCATAAGAAGGAGTTTGCATAGCTTGTGCATCGAAGGGTTAATAACACCTGGTTAGAATAATCCATGACGTTCTACATTTGTGTCCGTGCTAAGGGACGGTAAACAATCCCAGTGTCTGAGAAACCTAATCTGGTAAAACACAAGTGATCCGGTTTAAATTTATGATGGAAGCATAAAAACTCATGTGAGAGATAAAGATGAAAAACGACAACAAACCTGTGAAACGGCGGACTGAGCCTTTTTATTCAAACTTCTTTCAGCCATTGAGACGGAGAGAGAGGACGCAAACGCAGCTCCGGTTGCCTAGCAACTACTCTGCAGTACGGTAGCCCTTGAAAGACATTTTAGGTGGATGTCGTTTTTTTTCATACCTTACCATAAAAAGTGAAAGTTGAGTGTTTAATAGATAAATGTCTTGATTCAACAAGATGCAACGGATTGATATTTGCTTTACAAATGAAGATTTTACGTTCAAAACTCATGACGAGTTTATTGAATATGACGCTTTGTACATACAAGTTGATATAAAACATTTTAAATTGATTGATTTGTCAGTTGATGGAAAATTAACTTGACCTTTTTATTTTAAATAAAGATCTAATCCTTAAAGTACTGTATGCTAATTTATCAAGTAACACTTCTACATGTTTCGTGGTTCCCACCTCTCAAATGAGAGGGTATGCTGCATTTGTCATTATAATTATTGGAATTACAAAAATCATTGGTGGACAAGACAAGACACTGGAGAGTGTCCCTGGTGATGTGCACGTTGGGAGGTTTCTATTCACTGTTTACAAGATAAGTCAAGAAAATAACCAACAGATTTTGGCCAATCCACAATGAAAATAATAATTAGCTGAAGCCTATGAAATAATTAGAAATTACATCTATAACCCAACAAGCTGCAACAGTAAAATGCTGTTTACATCTGAATGCAGTAATAATCTATTAAATAATGTATAATAGTAACACAGAGACGTACAGAGTGGACATACAGAGTGGTTATTTATCTACATTTACTTTTTAGTTCTTTTAAGTAGACGTCACTTCACTGATTATACTTAGAATATTTACTTAAATGTTTGCAAAGCAGGACTTTTCCTTTTCTACAATGTGGTATTGGTACTTTTACTCCACCGGAGTAAATGTACTTAGTTACTTTCTACCGCCGAGTCACACGATGACATTTATTTTTGTTGTTTTGCTGGGCTGAGCTGGCAGCATGTACATCTATAATATGAATAACACCCATATATAAATACATACTCATAATAGCATGCTCGGTAATGTCCCCTGCTTACATGTTTACATGTCTTTATGTCGGGGGGGGGGGCTGTCAGTGCGCATGCGCCTGCCTCGCAGCTTCTACTCACTATGCACATGCAGAGAAATCCCACAACGTGAGGGGTAGCGCACCGGAGGGACGAGCCTAGTAGTTCTGCAGCTGCCCTGTCTCTGTTTACACCTTCACTCATATCCATGCACCGGCTCGGGCCTGACAGCGGCGCGTAGCTTCGTTACACCGGCTCTTCAAGTCACCAAGTGTCGGGGACCCGGAGGCAGTGATGTCGGAGGAGGAGGGCCGGCTGGCAATAACAACAACACGGCGCGCTGCTGCTGTTGCTGCTGTCCCGTTAGCATCACAGCGTCCTTCGGCCCATGTCGTTTAACCGCGCCGGGCCAATACACCCGTCCACGCCTCCAGTCCAGACCCGTCCCGTCCCGTCCCGAGGCCCGCCCTGATGGCCGAGGCGGACCCCCAGCAGCAGCAGGCGGACCGCGGGGCGGGGAGCCTGCCCGGCCTGCTCCTCCCTGGGCTGCAGGGCGCCGAGGCCAGTGCTCTGCAGCTCAGGATCAAGAACTCCATCTGGTGAGGACTTGTTCACTACTACTACTGGGCACGGTTTGATTATACAGAAATGAATCAATGCCCCATAGAAAACTGATCCCAATAGATAGACTCATCGTCTCTGTCAAGCGTCTTCATGCTGCACAGATTGTTAAACCACGTGGGGACATGTTTTTAGGCTGTTTTTGACGTGATTTCATTCTCAGTGACAGGAGATGGGGGTGGATGAGGTTTTCAGACCTTTTACTTGAATAAAAGTAGCGAGACCAAAATGTAATAATACTCACAAATGTTTTCTTACGCTTAAGAATAGTAGTAAAGTAGTAGTAGTAGTAGTAGTAGTATCATCAATAAGGTCCTTTGATAAAAAAAAACCTTGTTACACTGTTGAAAGCTAATTGTTGGACCAACTTAAAATAATTAATTTAATAAGCACACAAATGAATTAAGTATGTTCAAATTAAAGTATATAAGTTGATCTTTTTTAATTATTTTGGTTGTTACCAACTGAAGTGTTGTTTTCAAGTTGGTCAATTATTTTCTCAGTGTTGTTATCATTATGATTGTTATTCTTTTGTTGTTGTTTTATTGGATACTGTGGGTAGTTTTCAACAACCAAGCATCATATCATACAAGCTGAATTCATATAAGTAACTCCAGCAGCAAGGTAAATTCAGTTAAGTAAAGATGACAATATATCCTTCTAAAATGCAGGGGAATAAAAGTACTAAATGTCCGAAAATTTTAATACAGGCACGTATTTAAATTCATTTAAGTACAGTACTTGAATAAATGTGCAGTCGACTGTTTGTACAAGTTCACCCTCCTCTTCCTCCTCTTCACTTCACACCTGCCTCCATATGAATTGCTTGTGCATTGATTTGTTCAATGCATCATCACAGTAACGATCATCTACTTTCTGTCTGACTGTTTTATTTACTGTGTTCCATCTACAGGTATTTACATCATCAACTATGACTGACACTTCCAAACCAACTAACTGATGTTAAGTCAGTTGGTTTTTTTAAGTGTAACCATGTAATTTAGTGAACATGGGTCAAATAGTCACCGTAGAATCAAGCTGCATCAGATTTCCCACACCTATAGCTGTCAGTCTTTTAAACATGCCTGATTGTTTTCATCAAGTTTCAAGTATACTGGATTCTTTCCTGACCCATACCAAGTTTTATGTTAATCTGTCCTTTCAGTTTAGCATAATCTTGCTTAAAATCAAACAAACAAACAAACATACATTCTATCAGTTTGCACAATGTGGTGCAGATGGGTGTGATAAGAGCTCGAGAGACATGTGCAGGCTTGTGTGTCCTCAGCGGAGGAATATGCACTCTTGTGCCACTCTAGTTTAAATATCAAATAGTCATAAAATGTCAATAGGCCGAATTACCGGAAAGGACAACAGTTCAGAGTTGAACCGTCTGCCCCAAATACCACGACAGAAACCTTGTGCATCGCTTGGGCCAGATCGTCAATAACATATTGAGATATTGACAATCTGTCTCACTCCCTCCATCTTTAACCTCTAAGAGGATTAGAGCATAAATATTGGCGTTCACCTCAGCGACCTGCCGTTGAGTGGTTTATGGTAGAATGAGAACGTCTTAGTCGGGGTCAGCAAGTTCATTTATAATTACACTGTCACCCTGTTTTCATTTGAAATAATGGTTTATAATTAAGTGCTACTACACAGTTATACTGTCCCTGCTGGATTTCATTTAGACCTACGGTGCACTTGGATAGTATTATACACAATGGGAGTCAAAGGATCTCTTCAAGTTATTTCCTTTCTTTTCTAATTAAAGTCCCTGTGAACACCGTCGGATGTGTTTCAGTGAACCTGACAAATCTGCCTCACAAACAGCTTAATGACAGCCTTTCAGCACCGGGCCTCCTGGTAACAGTGAATTAAAGTGAACTGTTCTTGTCATGGCTTAGAGTCATCTCCTGATTCTTACCTGCCCGGTGTCTTTAAGTGTGACCTACCTTCTGTCTCACAGTCGACCAGGCAACAACCTGACCTGTCTGCAGATTAGGAATTAGTCCTGGAGAAGTTATTCATCTATCTGCTTTGACTCTTTGTCGTGTTGCACAGCTCTGAATCAGCTTGTTTTAGCTGAAATAAGGTGTCTTTCATTGGACCGCGTGGTCTATTTATCTATTTGAGTTTTTCTTACTTTAAAAATACTGATTGACTGAAGTTAATTTGCCTTTTCCTTTTGTCTTTGTTTATGTACTCGTTTCTATTTGTTGTCAAATATATATAGTAGGAATAAGTTTATGGATAATATCAGGATTCACAATGAAACATTTGAGATAATTTTATATGTGTCTATATGATTATGATACAGGAATTGTCGAGAAAACATGACAACATTTTCCATTCACAGTTTTGTAATATTATTAATTTGAGATAAACTATAGTGGATTTTCTCAGCGACTGAAAATAAATGACTGAGTGATTAAAATCCTTCTGTCT
Source organism: Verasper variegatus (assembly GCA_026259375.1). NCBI lineage: Eukaryota > Metazoa > Chordata > Actinopteri > Pleuronectiformes > Pleuronectidae > Verasper > Verasper variegatus. The sequence goes on along the minus strand of CM048039.1, from coordinate 16,121,658 downwards.
GAGACAATGTTACCGCGGCGCTCGTCTCCCTCTTTTTACATATGACAACATGTGTTCCCAATGGTGGGATACATGACCTGAGAGATGCTGAAGGGAGGGTCGTCTCATACCAAACATTCCTTTGCTTTATAAATAAATACACTTTAGACACAAGGGCTCATGTTACACCAGCTTCATACTAATTCATACTTTGTCTGTATTTTGCAGCAAATCTGTTCAATCAAAAGTGGAAAACATTCTGGTGAGTATTTCTGACATGTTATTCATATGGATTGCATTTTGAATTAACCCTTTAAAATCTCATCTCAAATAAGTAATAATGGCCATAAGTCATTTGATTTTGATGGTAATTTACTAGTGGTTATCATGTGTAGAGCTAAAATCTCATTGTTTTCTTATGTGTGGAAATCTTTTCTGGCATTATATAAAATGACAGCAAATGTGTTCACAGCAGCTTTTAAGATCGACCTATAGAGGTCTGTACTGAGTTCTATAGGTTGTCTGAAGCGATGTCTCAGGGCGCAATAAGGTCAATTTTAGTCTTTGTAATTCAATTATTTAAATCATGGAGGACTTATATCTGTAAAAAATATCCACTAGCTTAGAAAAGTAAGTTTTATGTGTGACTAAAGCGCAATATAAAATGTGGGTGATGTGACCAGCAAGTTCACTGATGTGCATTGAAAACCTTTGAATGGTGGCAACATGTAATTAACCTGTGTGAGCTAACTCATCAGATGGTTAACTATGCCTGGCTGTCTTAGTGTCATGTTTGTCACCTCTATAAACAGAGTATGATTCACATGTTGCACCCCCTATAGGTCGAAGGTAACATTGCGAAAGAATATTAGTTAAAAATTAAGTCAAGATCCCATTTAGCAAACCTTACTGATCACAGTCATTATTAAAACCCAATAAGAGGAAAATGTTGGATGGAAGAACAGCAGATATTGTAAAAAATCATTGCTATTACCAGTATCAGTCTCAAAGTGATTTAAAGTCCTTTAGTTACTTGTTTTATTCAAAGATCATTTTCAAAACCAAAATATGTTTCAGTTATTATCATATATGTAAAAACCAACAGCTAGCAAAACCTCAAATAAAAAAAAATAAAAAAACTGTGACCAGGACATTTTTGGTATTTCTGTTTGAAAAATATTTCTAATAATAATAATTATCTAAATGGTTGGTGATTGATTTTCTTTCACTGTACTTACCAGCACAGTTGGACCTCCCTTTGTTGTTCAATGACAACGTAATAATTAATTTTTAGAAAAAAATGTGTTCAGCTCCACAGAGTGAGACAGTCTGTCCTCTCATCAGAGCTTTAGCCGACAAGTTGAATCTTAAATATATAAATATAATTTCTTGACTAGAATCATGACAAATTAAAATCAGTAAGTGTAGTTTCAGTAGATTCAGTTTAACTTAACAGAGTATTAGTATCATGTTGCAGCTTTCAATAAATGAAACCTTTTAACCAAACCAAGGCTTGTGGACGTTAGCTGGGTCTTCTGTTGTCCTTATGTAGCCTAATATATCTCTAATATATCTCTCTTTATATATAATGAATGATGTCATGTAGTTGTTAATATAGACTAGTTTATCTAGTCTTGTCCCGGCCATGCCTTTTAAAAAAAGAAAGTCAAAAAAGTTGTAACCCTACACCCAGTGCTGTATCCTGTGATCCACCACTGCTGATGATTCTCAGACAGGCTTCATTAGTCTATCCCATAATAATGAAATGAGGATTTCAAGGGCTGGGCAAAAGTCTGAACTTTGAGTCTGAACCAGTCCTGCTTGAAAACAGCATTACATTTCCACTTAACAAAAATTGACCCTGATCCATTGCATTGAATTGATAACAGAGTAATCTTTGCCAGTTAGGAAAGAGTGTGTGTTCTGAATATAGGTCCAACAAACCTGGCAGACATATGATAATGGAGCAGACATGTTATTACTGTTACATCCAGGAACTGGTGAGGAGCCAAATACAGACAATACTTGAGGACAAATTAAACAAACAGCAGTCAATAGTCAAAATGGTAAAGTAAAAACACTGAAGCAAAGGTAAAAGTAAAAAAAATTAAAAACTTGGTCATTAAACTTATGAAGAAACACTGGGAAACACTGACACGTCGACTAGGAACCTGATAAGACAAACTGTCTGCTAGGTTGGGGAAACACAGTCCATAAACACAACAAGAAGTCCAACATTTCAGAAGTGCAAAAAGTGTCCTCAAAGGGTCCGAATAGAAATCACAAGTTGTTAAAAAGTTCAACACAAGTCAGAATCAGGACGATTACATGGATTGACCTAGAGAAAATAAATATGTGTAGTATATTTCAGTATTTCAGTCATATGTGGACCATCTTGGTGGAGGTTAATTGAGAGTATTTCCAAAATGAATAATGACTTTGTATCAGTTGATTTAAAAAAACAAAACTGAATTTTGAACCTTTTATCAGAGAATTGTGACCAAGATTTGTAATTAGAGGTACGTTGAAAAATTAAGTCGTCAGTGGACTTGTGGCACTCGCACCTTTTCCCAGAAGACATTTTGACACGTGACAGTCGTAAAAACCGCCCGTGTAGATGATGAACTGAATGATGGCTGGATTCCATTCAGCTGCTTCAGTTTCAGGCTGCATGCTGACTCACTGTCACACTGTCATGAATGACTTGTATTGAACAGAGCGGATGTGACCGTTGTCATGAGCACCTGTGCTTTTCCTACTGTCACATGTCTAAATGTCTGCTGCTGTGAAAAAGGCCTCGGACATATTGTGGGTGATTACCGACTTCTGTTTCTTGTTACTTATCAATTTGTATTTGAGCCTGCACACATTTAGTGTCAAGGTAAAATGAGTTGAAGGGGGATTAGAGCTCACCGTGCAGGACTGTTGACATGGTAACATTACATTGACAGTCCAAGACGCGAGTCACACTGAAAAGGCCGAGGATGTCCTCTGAATGATGCACAAAAGGGATTCAGCCCAGTATTTAAATGACTTGTGAGCTCATTTATGAAAATGACGTGTATTCTACTTGTATTGCTCAGTGTCAATGACCTGTTCCCTCACGTCAAAGATGTTAATGAGAACAGATGAGCAGGATAAAGTTTATTCCGAGAGGCCATTGAAAGGGGTGGACATGTCCTAGTGGAGGAATGTGTTGGCAGTGTGTGTGCATGTGTGTATCTGTGCCCTCGTCGTGCAGCGAGCCGTCCTGAGAGAAGGGCGGGCGGGTGGCAGGAGTTTCGATTTCACCTTACAGGCTCTGCAGGAGTCCGTCTGTCTCTGTATGTCTGTCTGCAGCTGTTTGTGCTCAGTGTGTGCCCATGTTTGTGTGTCTCAGTCTGTGCAGCTGTATGAATGCATGCAGTATGAAAGTCAGAGTGAAGCTCCTCATTCCTAGACCCACTGCTGTTTATGATAAGGTGCAGCGTTTGACTCATACGATGCCCACAAAGCAACGTCCTCGTCTCATCAGACCATCCAACCTTCTTCTACGCGCTTTCTGTCAAACTATAGCTGAGATGACACGAGACTCTTTTGTCTCTTTCTTTTCAATCTCAGCCTTTAAAGTTTAAAACTCCTTCAAAGGGTTCTTGATAACTTCCCTCACTGACTTTTTGAGGACAGCCTGCTGTCGGCAGATGCAGGTGCATTTACGTGGTGTCGGAATAATCTGAAAAATGAGTTCCTGACTTGGCAAAAATGTATGTGCCCGCCACCTCAAGTCAGAACAACTCGGAAAGTCGGCGAACATTTAGGGACCCATCCTGGGATGTCCCTTGGATTAAAGGCATTCATTGTCTTGCATCATCCTTGCAGGTTTTGCCACAACACTGACACACAAAAGCTCAGACCTCCAGATACAGATGCACTCATTCAGTCAATGGAAACACATCTCCATTCACCTATGCGACCGGCGGCACCAACAATCATATAAATGTGTCATATTAACGATAATGAATACTTGAACGCTTACAAGTATTTAGCATTTTATTTTGAAAATTAAATGAAATTATCCTTTAGAGATCTGTTATTACTTTGACATTAAATTGTATTTTCCTGTTGATCCGTGTGAAAATGGCACCTTAAATCTTCTTGCTGTAAAACAATAAAATACTAAAACTTCCCGTGAGGCTGAAAACCTTTTATAGGCACCATATTCACTGGGTTGGCTCACACGGGTTCGGGCTCGACAACACAATATGCTTTGTTAAAGTTGATGAAAATTTACTTTGTGGCGGTCAGGCTGATTTGCAGCCTGACTTCTCCATTGATCAGCACCTAAGACCCCAGCAAGGGATGGAAATGGTTCGGATCTCACGAGTTACGATAGGAAAGATGTTTCCTACTTTATTCCATCAGAAGCTAGTCTTTGATTAAATGATTAAATACTTAGCTAATGGAGGTTCTTAATCAACGGCAGGTCAGGATGTGTATTTCATCAATCATCTTTCGTCAAGATCCATGGATTATTCTCTGAGAAATCAATGGAAATGTTGAAAAACATCCTATCTAGCAATCTTAAAGAAAGTGAAACAATACGGATTGATTGGCTTCTTCCATGGGTCATGCCCCCCCACCCCTCCACAAAGTGCCATGAAAATCGGTTGAGTAGTTCTTGCTTAATCCTGCTGACAAACAAACAACCTTCTTGGCTGAGGCAACTGTCCGAGAAGAACTCCAACTTTTGTGTGTGTTCTTCAGGTGGAACAAAACCGTGTCTGCTTTTAAAACCACAGCAGAAAATGACTTTGGGCTGATGGAAAGAAACATTAAAACACGCTTTTTCTTTTCTTTTCCACAGCAAGATGTCGAGAAGTTCTCCGACATTGAAAAACTCTACCTCTACCTTAAGTTGCCTTCTGGTCCGAGCAGCAGCAGCAGCAGCACTGAGAAGAGGTAAAGCTTCACCTGCTCTCTGACAGGATTTAGAGATAAATGGACTCTGTAATGTTTTTAAAACAACAAAACACTTAAAGGATTGATCATTGTTTCTGGCACACATTTTTTATTTCCTATATGATGGGAATAATATAGAGCGGCACAGTTGTTCATCAGTGATCCACATCTTTTCTCAGTGACCAGAGCGCCCTGTCTTCAAGCCGCACTCAGCAGATGCATGCGTTCAACTGGATCCGCAATCATTTAGAGGAATACCCGGAGACATCTCTCCCCAAACAGGAAGTCTACGATGAATACAAGTAGGTTTTTCTCTTTTCTTTCATTACACAAATTTACAATGAATCCCTTTTTTTGTCACTTCCATAATTTCAGGCTGAAACATAAAGTTTCCCATTAAAATAAAAAGCATAGTGAGGCTGAAAGGATCAGTTTATTTTCTTAATAATGAACTATAGTATTGCTCATTTATTTCATTCTTCATCTGTGATGTTTCACCTCACGGCTCCTCGTGTTCATGTCTCTTTCTCCACTAAACTGCTGCCGGCTAAAGCGTCAATATAAATAGACGCCGCAGGCATGAGAATCACGGCAGCATGTGCTGGTAATATTAGAATGGAAAGTCTGAGACAGTCATTGAAATGCTCTGACAGTGTTATGTAACTGTCTTTTTAACTCCACCAGAACAGAAATACAGTGGCCTCCAGAAATATTGGCGCCTTTAGGATTGACGGGTGAAAAGGCTTCAGAGAAACATAATGTGCTGCACTAGAAAACAATAAGAGCAGTTTCTTTTGAATGAAGTAATGATATTAAGTCTATATGATGAGTTTCCATGCATCTCATCTTACAGGTTTGTCCAACTGTAAATCGCTGTTACAACTTCATTGTGGGAATTCTTCACATTTTCTATGTTAACCTATATAATAACATAATAATATGTCTGGTGCTGTGGGTACGTTGGGTTTCTGGAGCTTTTTACTGATGAGAGAAGTGAGAGTAAAAACAAACAATGACTGAAAGATGCTGAAACAGTACAAGGTGCCAAGAGGACCTGCAGAGGCAGGCGATCATTCTCTGACAGTTGGTCAATTCATTTAATCCCTTGTTAGGATAAAAATATTTATTGTAGCTCATTTCATTATATCAAAGCAAAAAACTTTTGAAAAATGAGACTTCACATTCGCTAAGAATGAGAAACATTAATGGTAATAATTTCTTTTGAATAGTGATGCTCTGGTACCATTTTCTCTTCCAGGTGCATTTTCCGATACCTGGCCGATACTGAGTACTGATACAAAACCAGTGCGTTTATAATAATGACAACATATATATATTTATATAAAACATCTTTTAACAGTTATATGCTACTCACCCATGTATGGAAGTGGTTCTTCAAATGCTTTATGAGATTGCTTGTGTTGTAATTGGCAACACTTGTGCCCTTGAAACTCAAGTCTTGCACACAGTACACTTTGCCGTTTTACTTGTGGGACTTATGAAATACTATTTTATTTATCTCTACCAGAAATCACTTCTTCTTCTCCTCTCTAAAAGCAGCACCTGTCAGTGACAGTACAGCGTAACTTTTGTTTTGGAGCTGAGAAGAAGAACTGGGAAAAGAAAAGGACAGTTTCATCTGCGTGAAACTGATATAGTTTAAAGACGTGGTAGCTGATCGGTAAATAGATTCACATACTCTCCGATGTCCGACCCAGTATTTTCAGCAGTATCAGAACTATTTCTGGTGCTGTATTGTTATGGGAACATTTGTACTTGTACCATGACTTTGATTGATAATTCAAGGTATTTGCTGTGATTTGGTTGAAACCTGACATGTTGTACTTTGTTCTCTGCGTGTTCTTCATCACATTAACTCTGCCTGCCTTGTGTTTCAGGAGCTTCTGTGACAATCTCAATTACCACCCGCTGAGCGCTGCGGACTTTGGAAAAATGATGAAAAACGTCTTCCCGAACATGAAGGCGCGTCGACTTGGCATGAGGGGAAAATCAAAATATCCTTCGGTGGAATGGATTGTGCCAGTCTGGCCTCTGTCTCTGGTCACAGACCATCTGCTGTTGCAGTTCATAAGCCCCTCTCTAAATATAGATGTGAAATGGAATAAAGTCCCCTCTCTGCCTCGGAAGCACAAGCATAATACAGAGACGCACAGGGAGTCACTGTGATCTTGACCTTCATGACTCATTCATGATTTTAAAACTTTTCTTTTATGACCTTTAATCTATCGGAACTGCTTGATTATTACATGATCATTTTAAACTCATAAGTGTTAAATGTACCAATCATTTTTACGATATTATCCTGTATATTGGCAGCATATGTAAATGTTCTTGAATCACATGTTTTTCATCTTAACACCAGTTCACATATTGCTATAGTGGATTAAGGAAGAGACCCTTTGTTCACATGCCATCGTTACCTGCTCTGGATCTCCATAAATCACCAGAAGGAGTAAGAACATTTACAGCCTTCTTATAAATATTTCAGAATCATCTTAAGTGTCTCTTTATAAATAACATCTTATCTAATGTGTGTAGCTGCAGTGTGATGTCCTGGAGTCACCAGGTCAGCTCAGCAGCATCAAGGAGGAGGTTCGGTTCGCAGCCTGTGACCTGGTGTGTGAGTGGGCCCAGAAGGTGCTGAAACGCCAGTTTGATGCCGTGGAGGATCTGGCCCGCTTCCTCATCGACAGCCACTACATCAGCAACAAGTCTCTGGCAGCTCTCACCATTGTGACCGGCACAGCCACAGGTAGCACTCTGGTTCTGCTGCTGGCCTCGTGTTCTGCGTGTTAAAACTGTAGTTGGTAAATGACATCTAGTGGCAACTGTCTGTCACTGCAGTTACTGACTTCAAATGTTGATTCAAGCTCGGTGTGAAAAACCTTTGCAGGGAAGATCCATAGCAGCAAAAATAAAGTAGTTAAATAAGTAATAACACACAACAGTGAAGTGTCACAAAAAACTTGCAGAGGTTACTTAGTTTCAACTTAATTAATTATACAAAGAACTTAAAACTAACTTAATAACCTTAATGTGGTGATTCAAGCCTATATACACATATTATTGGTGAACCACTTGTCAGAGGACTCAGATGCACATCTCGGTGACAAGGTAAAGTTCCAAACATCTTCGTTTTTTCTCAAAACAGGTTAGTTCATGTGTAGACACAGGTCAAAGGTCACAGGCTAACAGAGCAGAGGATCAGGCCTAGGACCGGTTTAAGAACGATAGCAGAGTAAACGGCCCCCGGGAAACTTACACTAGAAAAAATAACACTAGGGAACTAAGAAGACAAACTGAGCACGGTGACTGAATACTCTATAGGAAGAGACACATGTGTTACATATTATGGCAGACAAGAGAATCACAACAGTGTGAAACACATGAGGGCACAAAGTTAGATCTGAAACGAGAGGGGAGGTTAGTGAAGTCGAACAAAAGCCAAGAAACACAAAGAGTGGGAAATAATGAGATGTGACTAAATGTTTCCTGACAACTACTAGTGGTGGAAGTATTCAGATCATTTACTTAAGTAAAAGTACCAATGTCGCTACATCTAATGTCCTCCTGTTTTATTTCTCTAGAGGTTAAGACTCCACAGTCTGCGTCAGCTTTCATCCCCACTGCTGAGGCTCACTCCTTCCAGCCTCACGTGACAAATCTGTCGTCACCTTCTGTTGATGCGAAGCAGCAGCTCCAGAGGAAGATCCAGAGAAAACAACAGGAACAGAAGCTGCACTCTCCTTTACCTGGAGAGGGACTAACCAAGAGGTCAGATGAAAGTGTGCCTTCCGGTAGCCCCTCACCTCCGTCACCTCAGCCAACCATAGGCATTGTGGTCGCTGCTGTCCCCAGCCCCATCACGGTGAGAAAACAGGACTCATTTCTGCAGCTTCTGTAGCACTTTGGCCCAAGACAATTTACCCTACGGGACAATACATTATATTTGATTTGATTTGATAAGTTACGTAATTAATTCATTTGTAAATATCAGTAGAGTCTGACTGGTGCGAAACAAAAGAAAAAGATTACGTTTAGCTGTTACACATTCATTACCTTCATCTACTTGTAGGTAATAAGAGATGAATAAATAAACTATAAAAAATTCTGTTCTACCACTTTCTTATGGAGCTTCTTTCTCTTCAGGTTCAGAGAAGTGGGCAGCTGATGTCCCCAAGTCCGGTGGGAACAGTTGAGACCAAAGTGCTGCCGTTTAACTTACAAATGGTGACACAGCCGATGACAAGGAGCCCAAAGACCCTGCAAAATATTCTGCCCAGTCCAGCGGGAGAACGCACAGCTCGGCAGCGCTACGCTCAAATCCTGCCCAAACCTTTGGCCACGACCTCTATCACTTTGCACTCGCCCTCTGCCATGATCATTGCCAACAGCCCGATTAAAACTATGATGACCACGTGTCATGTCAGCCCAGTCAGTTTGGTCAAGATGACGGCCATATCGTTGGCACCCAACAGCGGCAACACCACCACAACCTTCACAAATGCGACTCTGCGGTCAGCATCTGCAGGAATCAGCACTTCTGCTGTTGCAGAAGACATCAGCTCTAATCAAACCACAAGAAGTGCTTCTGCTGTCCCAATTCTGGCCCCGGTGGCCTGGCAAGGGCAGACAGCTGCCGCTCACAGCATCGATGTTGAAATGGAAGTCGAAGCAATACATCAAAACAGCCAAATGCAAAATCCTAGCTGTCACATTTTGACTCAAGGGGCAATGGCAAATAGAAGCGGAGGGGCTGTACAGAGGGCCGCCAGTGTTCCCATTCCTCAGACGAAAGGCTTCCTGGTTCTGGAAGAAACATCTCTCACTAAATGCAATGGAGAGTCCTCCTCGTGCACTTACGCTACGGCAGAAGTCGAAAGCAGCAATAGAAGTGCCAACAATACAAGCACTTCACACTTAACTCCCTCCCCTCAGAATACCAGCACTGTTTCAATACTGAATACCAGCGGAGCACCTTCATGTCAGGAGAGCTGTGGTGTAACACCAACAAAGGAAAGTTTCCTGTCCACCAAAAGCCTCAGGAAACGCTCAAGCGTCAGCCCAGAACTTTCCCCAGTCAAAAGGGTTTTTATGCCCCAGCAGCCTGTAGGGGGCACTGCTGCTTTTGGATATGGCATCAGAAAGCCAGTCGGTTATGTCTCCAGGCTGGGAGCTCCCACTCGACCCGAAAGTGCACCGGCCACCAGGGAGGTGGAAGTGAAAATGAACTCGACCACTCAAGTCCATTCACTCTGCACTTCCTCTTTCAGACCCAGTGGCTTTTACTCTGTTGCCAAAACACAGAGCTCAATCCAGAGGAAAAACACCTCTACTGTTTTGGAAAATAGCAGCTCAGTCAGTCACGCATTAACACAGCAACAGCAGGGGCACACAGTGGCTAATGTGCATGTCATACCTAATAACCCCAGCTTCCAGCAGCACTCAGCTGATGGGAGGATCTCAAACTCCACCACAGGAATCCTGGAAGGAGCTCAGCAGCAGAGCTACACTCAGTCCAACCCTGCCACCGAAACCTTAGAGTTTTTGACTCAAGTGTCATCGTCCAATCATCTCCCTATGCAGACAGATATGGACTACTTTCCCTTCGATGACGATGTGACTCAGGACAGCATCGTGGAGGAGTTGGTGCAGATGGAGGAGCAGATGAAGCTCAACAGCCTGCGTGGGTTCGGAGTCACAATGCAAGGCAAGCAGCACGTGCTGCCGGACAACGTTATGTCCACTAATCAGTCAATGACTGCTTTCTATCACGCTGCCAACAACAGCGGCAACCTGATCCATACTCCAACCCCGACACCCACTCCCACACCAACGTCAGAGATGATGGGAGGAGCTCAAGGCTTCACCGGCGAGAGTCCCTGCTCCCACATCGCCTCCACAACCCCCGTGGACAGCGCGCTGGGAAGCAGTCGTCACACCCCACTCGGTACTCCACACTCCAGCTGCAGCAGCAATGTGCCACCCAGTCCAGTGGAGTGCAGGAATCCATTTGCTTTCACACCCATCAACTCCAGCATCACTGGTTTCCATGACTGCAGCACTGTCTCCAGCAGCCCCGTCAAGCCCATGCAGAGGCCGATGGCCACCCACCCAGACAAGACCAGGCTGGAGTGGATGAATAACAGTTACAACAGCAGCAGTGAGAGTTTAAACAAGTCAAACAGCGGAATGGGAATCCTCCCCGGTTATCAAGGCCTGATAGATGACCATTTTCAAAAACCTCATGCCTTCGCCGTCCCTCATGCGCGGTACCACGACAGCAGCTTCGGCCGCTTGACTCCCATCTCACCTGTGCAGCAGCAGGTAGCTAACATGGCGAACATGACCAAGCAGGAGGGTTTCGCTGTGCCTGCCCCACTGGATAATAAAAACACCAACATACCTGCTACAAATTTTCGGTGTCGTAGCGTGAGCCCTGCGGTGCATCAGCGGAACTTCTGTGGAAACACAGGAAGCAGCGCCCATCCCAATGTCCTTCGTTCAGTGGTGTCTCCCTATAATTCTCCCGTGACTCCTGAGATGTTGAACATCTTTGCAAACAGCCAGACTAATCTTGGGGTGAGCAGCATGGCCCAGCGGAGCCGTTCCGTGCCACTCAACATCATGATGCAAACTGAGGTCCGCCCCATGGCAGGCCAACAATGCAACAACAAAAACCTTGGCAGTGTCCTTCTGAGCAAGCTGGACAGTGACCACGACGATGCTCTGCGGGGTCTAGGCATCAGTAATTTACCCTCCAGCTACACTGCTCGCATGAACCTCACTCAGATCCTGGAGTCTGACCCCAGCCTCTCCTGCGCTGACAACCACCTCAGCATGATGACCTGTGACACCACCAGCCCCTGCAAGCTACAGAGGCCAGATTACCTCATCGAAAGCGCCATTAATGAACCAATGCATTTCTCTGCAAGTGAGAGCCTAATACAATCTGCCTCCAGAGAGCATCAGCAGGCCCAGTCTATGATGTTAACTCTGAACCAACAGCAGCAGCGAGAAGAACTGCATCAGCATCAGCAGCTGGATTTCAGCAGCACCGTCAAAGACCTCCTGACAGGCCACAGCCTCGCTGCCGGCGGTCAGCTCGTCGAACAGGCATCAGAGCTGACTACAGGCGGAGCAGACTTCCCATGTGAAATCAGAATGACGTCAGAGTTCTCCAGTAGCATCAACGACCTCAATGCATTGGATTCAAACCTTCTGTTTGACCCCAACCAGCAGCAAGGGCAATATCAAAACACTGCCGCAGAGGAGTTGGTGAATGATCCGCTGTTTCAGCACATCAGCAGCGAGACGGCTCATTCGAGTGGACTTGACTGGCTGGAAAGCAAAGATCAGACAACTGTTGGATTGATGGGTTGAGAACTGAGCTTTTTTTTTAACTTGGGGTTGCTGTTTGTTTGTACTTGTTTTCAGGCATTTACACCTAAAATGCAACAATGGACACAGTGAGGTTTGTCCAGTTTAAGTGCCAGGCTGAACTGTAAAGATGCTGCAACACACTGATCAAAATGCAAATCACTTCCCTTTAATCCGAGAACATCACTTTATACTGTTGTATTAAGTGCAAGAAAAACTGAGGTTCCTGAACACACCTAATCCTAATTCTGTTTTATTATGTTGTGTTTGAGGTTTCACTAAAGACTCACTGATTAAAAAAAATCAACATAACAGAGCCATGAATTATGCAAGAAATATGGAAATTGATAATATTAGTCTTTTACAACAATATTTCTTTATTCTAAGTTATTACCGTTCCTAATTCCTCTGAGTATCTGAGAAAAATTGAAGCATCAAAAAGTCTTCAGTGCAGCTGAATGTGAAAAATATACAAACACTTAATAGAAAAATAATTTAAGGACAAAAATGCAGCCAAATGCATCCATGTAAATCCATTAACTATATTCTTATGGTCAGTCATCACCCATAATTAATATTATGCTAAAGAGTTTGCTTGGAGCTTATAACAGAATCAGATTTATCATATCCTCATTTCTCAAGCTTGGATATGTTTTTTTATTATCACAGATTTTGAGCCTTGTCAGAATCAGACTAAGTTTTACTTGATGTCAATAATAATAATAATAATTGGCCTCTGTATGCACATTGCTTTATTAATATGTCATATTTTGCAAAATTTTAATGAAATTGTCTTGTTAGATGAAGATATTTATAAAGCTCTAATGAATCCCATTAATTTATATGCAAATCTTTTGATAATTGTTTTATATAGATATATTTAAAAATATCAGCAATACACTTTATGCAAAAAAAATAATTTATCTTTGATTAATGTCAAAGAAAAACAAAAGTTGTCAAGTGTGGAAACATTAAGCCGAGAGGGAAAGCCCCTGTCTTGCAATAAGGTCCTAAAAATAGCTTTAATTATGGATCTTTATAGATGGCATGTGTATGGTCGTATTGAGATGGATTATGTGATATCTTCAACATGTAGAGAAAGATGAGGCCTCAACCACTCGGAGAAAGGGAAACCACGTACCTAAAACTTCACCTTCAGCCCTTGACTGAGGGTTCCTGCACTTTGAAAGTATGAATCTTGTGTAAAAATAAGAATTATTGGAATTTTAAAATAAAAATGAAATAATAGCCATTTTTCTTAGAACTCAATTTATTCACACAGTGTGCCAATAACTAGTTGAATAAGTAGGTTAAAACAAAAAGATAAAAGTTAAAGAAACTCTAACTACTAACTCATCGTAGTGCACTGACAATCTGCAATACTTGAGATTCTTTAGAAAAATGCACTGTGTTTGGTTTGGATGAATATTTTCACTGCCTGTAGCAGAACAGCTTCTTCCACTGGTGAAGAGTCGTGTCTGAAGAAGGGATGCAACCAGCAATTTAAAGGTGCTTCTGAGGGTTTTTGGATCCTGAGCCTTAAGTCCATCCATACCAAAGACTACCTTTCAAATATAACCTGCAATAACATGTACTAACATCTCTGGTGTCTGTTACAAAGTGAAAAATTGGGGATATTTGCAGCACTGGAAAAACATTTGTTTCTAAAACGCATTCTTCGTTTACTATCAATGATGCTTTTCTAAGGCAAAAAACACCAATTCATTCATGAATTGTTTCTCTGTGTGTTAGCTTTAGGTCCCTGAGTGTACACTGTTGGTCACACTAACTTTATTGTTGTCAGTGTGGCCTGTTTGTCTTTGTGGTTATTTATTCAGAATGTGTTGTTTGTACAGAAGGTGTAACCTTTCAAACCATATAATCCTGTGTATCCACAATAATCTGACTTGCACCGTTTTGTAGCAGACAGTATGTTTTAAGTGTCGTTGCATATTACCACCCATATACAGCACTTATTTTGTCAACATGAGTTGTTCAATATATGAGGGTGAATAATGAATACGATTTTTGTTTTTATCCTCAAGATTCAGCTTGTTCTCTAAAACAATTTAGAACTGGATTTTTTTGCAGGGATTTATCCCAAAAAAGATTTGCACATGGTTTTAAAGTATAAAACAATTACATGGCGTAATATCAATGCCATAGATATTGAATAGGCAATACATTGAATCTTTGAGTGTGTTGATAAATTGATGTTTTATACAGATTACAGAGGTTTGAACTTCTGGAAAAGCAGATTGTATCATTGTAATATATAATCTAATTTTGAGTCTAATTTAATATTGAGTTATCGGGACAAATTTTCTTATTTATATTCAGCTTTTGGATGTTTTCTCTCAGTTTTGATGTTTAACTGTGTCTGTGGAAACGTGTGCATTTATGTCATTAGCTCTGATGTTTGTGTTTGATAAAGCCGTTACCTTTCCTCTTGTTGTGAGTAATTCAGAGCAGTAGAGCTGCCCTCCACTGTAGCCATGTTGCTGTGATCAGTGTGTAGAGGATTCTTTTTTTTCTCTGCATTTTAGCAAGTGCTTTTATAAAGGGGGAAGTGCTTGTTAATACTGATTTTTAAATACTTTTTAAGACTAATAAACATTTTTAAGTACATCTGTATTTGTTTTCTCTAAGCTGCCTCCAGATTCTCTTGAATTTATTCCTATCCATTTCATGTTCAGAGCTTTGTAGCTCCTACATCACAGTGTACTTTTTATGCACACAAATATACATGTTCCAGAAACAACTCTCAGAGAATAAATTCACATTTTGCTTGAGCTATAACAAATAAATTCAAGATAAGATTTATTACTATTCACTAGTGTATTTATCATAAGGTTTATATCTTTAGGTAAATTCAACACAAAATAATAATACAAATAATAATAATCTGCAGTGTGCTGGTGAGCTGGGATTGGCTCCAATAAAAGATACGCAGTATAGACAATAAAAGTACGGATGGATGATGGATGATGAATGATGGAGGGATGGATTGATGATAATAGAACTCTGGTGAGCTGTAACCACATTGGAAACCAGCTCCAACCATCTAGTTTGTGTTGCAGTTAAAGAAACTTGAACTTGTGCTGTTTGCTCACCTGTAGTAAAAACACCAGCATTGCGCTCTGACCTGTACTGACTGTTGGATGACACCTCTGCCCTTTTCTGACCAACCACTGTTTATGTTTCTGCTCATGCGTTGGAGTAGCAGCTTGACAGACATGGTAAGATCATTACTGACACCGGTTCTGCCTCTGTGCTGGTGACAGCCACAGGCAGTATGTTTTTAGGTTTCTGTCCATACGTCTGTCTCACTCTCATGAACGTGATTCCTCAGGATCACTACGCACGAATCTCTTCAAATTTGGCAAAAACACTCATGAACTCATGAATAAAGCAATTGGGATTTGGTGGTAAAATGTCAAAGCTTGTGAGCTCACAACACATGTTTTGAGTAATTATATATTGTGCTTCTTTATACCGTTTTACTGTATTAATCTGAGATGTTAAAGCTTTTTTTGTTAGAAAAAGAGTCCAAGAGTTGTTGATTCTACATAAAGTTAGTGAATATTAGAGGTGGTGTGAAGAACTCTGTTAGTTGGGTACTTTTACTTCTCCCATCATGGGGTTTCCTACAGGTTTCCTAAGGGTTTCATTGGGATCTCCTCGAGGTTTCATCAGAGTTTCCTAAGGGTTTCCACGTTGATTCCTTTGTGTTTCTTCAGCGTTTCCTCAGTGTTCCCTCTGGGATTCCTCATGATTTCCTAAAATGTTTCTTAGGGCTTCATCAGGGTTTATTCAGTGCTTCTCCATGGTTTCCTCATTGATTCCTTAGTATTTCCACTGGGTTTATTTTGGGTTTCCTCAGTGTTTCATCAGGGTTTCCTGAAGGTTTTCTTGGGGCTTCTTCAGCGTTTCCTCAGGATTTCCTAAAATGTTTCTCAGGGCTTCCTCAGGGTTTCTTCAGTGTTCCCTCTTGGTTTCCTCATGTTTTCCTAAAATGTTTCTCAGGGTTTCCTCAGGGTTTCTTCAGTGTTCCCTCTTGGTTTCCTCATGGTTTCCTAACATTTTTCTTAGTGCTTCCTCAGGGTTTATTCAGTGTTTCTCCATGGTTTCCTCATTGATTCCTCATTAATTCCTTAATATTTTCTCTGGGTTTCTTTCAGGTTTCATCAGGGTTTCCTAAAGGTTTTCTTGGGGCTTCTTCAGCGTTTCCTCATTATTCCCTGTGGGTTTCCTTATGGTTTCCTGAGGGTTTCATCAGTGTTCCCTCTGGGTTTCCGCATGGTTTCCTAAGATTTTTCTTAGGGCTTCCTCAGGGTTATTCAGCGTTTTCCTCATTGATTCCTTTGTATTTCCTCCGGGTTTTTTGGGGGGTTCCTCAGTGTTTCATCAGGGGTTCCTCAGTGTTTCATCAGGGGTTCCTCAGTGTTTCATCAGGGGTTCCTCAGTGTTTCATCAGGGGTTCCTCAGTGTTTCATCAGTGTTTATTCAGCGTTTCTTCATGGTTTCCTACAGGTTTTCTTCTGGTTTCCTCAGGGTTTCTTCAGCGTTTCCTCCGGGTTTGCTGAATCTATAATAGGGCAAATAGAACAAGAGGAGGAGGAGGAGGAGGAGGCCAGAAGAGGCGGAGGGAACAGTATGGGGAGGAGGAAGAGGAGGAGGAAGAAGATGAATACACGGTGTGACGACGGTGTCACAGTTAACAACTATTCAGGTTGACCGGGTGTTAAGGCCTAACGTCACCGACACCGAGGGAATAACAGATACGGAATAGTAATTAAACACCAGAAGAGAGGCTGCTGTTGTCCGGACCACTGTCTTCTTGTTGTCGCTCTCTGGGAGGAGGAAGAAGAAGGGCGAGGATACCATGGCTCTACTTCCCCCCCAGATCCGTGGACTTCAGTCAGATGAGGTAAACCGACCGCTCCGCTCACATTTCTCCAGCCCTTAACCCCGTCGTTAGCTAACTGGCTAACTAGTTAACGCTAACCGCGGCTAACCAGACACGCTGTCAAACTGCATGTGGCTCGGTAGTTAAGTTAGCCAGCTAACTTCACACCTGGCTAACTTACGACACTAGGGAGTTTCCTGTTGGCTAAAGTGCGCTTCTTTCTGATGGATGATCGATGGAGTTGATCGGTTGTAACAGTGAGTTAGTGGGAAGCAGCTGTGCTCTTTCTCAGGCAGGAAACACAACAGGCTGTGAGCCGTTACCGCCTCTCTGTTGGCCATTTCCCGTCCACGCACACACACACACACACGCACGCACACGCACACAAACACAAACACTCTTACATTCTTGTCTTTCTGTTGCTGTGAGCCTAAGTCTGACCTTTTAATCTAAAAAATTGCCCCCCAAAACTATAGAAACACCCAAACTCACACACACACAAACTGGATCCTGTATTGCTTTCTCTAACCCCCTTCTCCTAACCTTAACCATCAAACTAAATCCCTCACCCTCATTTTAACCCTTGCCCTAACCCTAACCCTAAACCTAATACTAACCCTAAACCTAAAAGCAAATCCTAACCCCACCCCAGCCCTGTCAAAAAGTGAGGACCGGTCAAAATGTCCTGTCGACAATCTAACCAGAAAACCTTAACCATGACCAATTCATACCTAACTTTAACCCGAACCTAACCATCATTAACATCTTACCGCTAACCTCAAAGGGATTCACCGAAAGATGTAAACTCACTCATTGTCTACTCAGCACTAACCCTAACCCTATGAGTGGGGGGTGAAGTGTTTGAGTCCACAAAACACTTTCAGAGTTTCAGCAGAATACAAGCGAAGTGAGTGAATCTTAATTTTTCTGTGAACTATCCCTTTAACCAGGACAGATTCATATTTAACCCTAACCTTACCACCATTAATATCTTTCCCCTAACCTTAACCGGGACCAATTCCTACCTAACCCTAACTTCACCACCATTAACATCTTTCCCCTAACCTTAACCGGGACCAATTCCTACCTAACCCTAACTTCACCACCATTAACATCTTTCCCCTAACCTTAACCGGGACCAATTCCTACCTAACCCTAACTTCACCACCATTAACATCTTTCCCCTAACCTTAACCAGGACCAATTCCTACCTAACCCTAACTTCACCACCATTAACATCTTTCCCCTAACCTTAACCAGGACCAATTCCTACCTAACCCTAACTTCACCACCATTAACATCTTTCCCCTAACCTTAACCAGGACCTCTGAAATTCAGTTTTTCGTCATTAGGACCAGGCTTTGGTCCCCACGAGGTCTTCTACTCCAATGTGTAGACTGGAAAAGGCCCTAAAGAGAAATCTAAATGTCTATATACCCATTATAAGCACACATGCAGGCACACACACACACACACACACACACACACACACACACACACACACACACACACACACACACACACACACACAAAAAGACACCCTGTCCCTCTGTCTTGGATTAATTTGCAGATTGCATCCCCTAGCCCCTTACCCATCACAACTAAATGCTTAAATCCAACCCTAACCTAAACCTTTCTAAAACTAACCCTAAAAGCAAACCCTAAACCAGCCCCGTGAAAAAGTGAGGACTGACCAAAATGTCCTCACTTTTCTAACATGTCCCTGCTCCGAAAGGTCCACATGGTCCTCACAGAGACATAATAAACAGTACACACACACACCAGAAGCAGACAACCCAAATTATGTTTCAATAATTCACGTTGTCACTGGTCTCGAACTAGATACTAATATGTTGAGGGCCCACGTTGTCTTTTCCTCTCAGCCCGTGTGACGATTGTGACACTTAATGGTGATTCACAAACTTTATTGTCAAGGCATGAATGAGGCTGGGAATGGGAAACGCACAAGGGTGCAAAGTGTTGTCAGGATGTTACATCAGACTAAACTCTGATTGTGTGAGCATGTGACAGTGATTCATTTTCGAGTAAAGTTTCTTTATTCGAAAATGAATCACTGTTACAAAGAAAACACAATCCTCATATATGTGAAGAAACAGCTAATATTTTACGTCATCAGAAGGAGGATTGTGTTTTCTTTGTCACACATCTTACACTGAATATCATTGAGGTTTGGGCTGTTGCTAAGACATTTAAAGATGTCACCTTTCTCTTTGGGACCTGTTCTTGACAAAATATATAATAGCAAAATTAATACATTATTGATAATTTTTTAGGTCATTAAATGTCAACGATTTATTTAAACCATCCTTTAAAACGTCCTAAAGCCACATGTGACATCTGCTTGATTTTAATGTCTTATCACTGTGTATCATTAGATTCAGGGTATGAGTTATTCTCCCCTTATCCTCCTCTTTCAGTGTCATATGTTGTTTGGTTTGTGATTTTATATGTTCATATAGTCATCAGTATTTCTTCATTTGTTTTTTATTTCAGGAGGACTCCAGAGTCCTAAAAGTGAAGGTCATTGGTGGAATTGGACTGGCCAAAAAAGATATTCTTGGAGCCAGGTTAGTTTATAAAATGTAATGCTTACTCACAGTATACTGTATAACTGTAAAGTAGGGATGCAGCTAACCATTGGTTTCATTGGTGGTCATTATCTATTGAATATGTTTGCTAATACAATCCTGATTGAAAGCAAATCCTCACAATTAAAACTCCTTTTCTGTCTATTGACTTATTAATGAATAAACTAAAAAGATGGTCTATTAATAGATAATATCCTGAACAATATCAGTTTCCCAGACCCTGATGTCTTTTCTGACCAACAATCAAAGACCAAAATATATTTAATAGAACAAATACTATATCAAAGAGAAAATCAACAAATGTCCACATTCGACAAGTTACAACAGATTTTTGTCTTCATGATTTACTTTAACAAATAAATAATGATCCAAACATTTCCAGTGGTCAATTTTGTTTATGCCATGTGTTTTTCTTTTCCTGTAAAAGTCAACTCAATATCTTCCTGTACATTATGTGATGAGAATTTCCTTTTACTTATGAGCGAATGGAAAGTGAAATGAAATGAAAGTGATGGCAGTATTTAGTTTTTCCAACATCCAGCAGATGTAAGTTGCAATCATTTGTCAGTGAACCATGAACATGAATATGTTTATGTTTCATAATTATGTCCTACATTTGTTTTCTTTCAAATTCTTGATCAACAACTTGTTCATGCTGCAGCCCAAATTGCTGGTTTACTATCACACAAATGTATCACAAGTAATTTAATACAACAAACTTTGCTGCAGGCCTGATGTGGCATTGCAATTTGGGTAATGTGATTGATGGATGTGGTTATAAAACACGTCACAGTGCCTCTATAAAGTCATTGTAAAAATAACAATAATTGTTAACTTTCTATTGACTGTAAAGTGAGCTGGAACCATTATGTAAATGTTTCTCAGTCTGATCGGATCAGGACAAGGATGTAAAGTGTTTTCCTTCCCTAAGAGATAATTCAGAGACTCGTGGTCGAAGAACCACACAAACCACTAATACACAGAGAGCAGAAAGTAGATGATGACTGTATAAATATTTCTAGAGTGATGTCTCCATCTGAATCTAAATGTCTGTCTTTTTCTCGCAGTGATCCATATACAAGACTGTCCCTCTATGACCCTGCCAATGGAGAGATCACCAGTCTTCAGACCAAAACAATAAAAAAGGTGAGTAGGGGAATATCTGCATTTGTTGTTACACTGGTTTGTAACTTTTGGATATTATGATTTAATTTAATGATTATTTTCCACCTCTCCTTACTTGTAGACGCTGGACCCAAAATGGAATGAAGAATTCTTTTTCAGAGTAAGTGAAACTTTACATTAAACATTTTAAAATTCATATCTCTTGTGTAAATATTTACTCTGAAGTGTAGTGTATGTTCCAGGAAGTCATTTGTCGCTTTAACAAAACAGGAACTTGTTTTGACATACTGTCATAATACTACTGGGTACATGACTACATTTAATCATAAAATGCTAAAAGTTGACAAAACAATGTTTTGATCTTACTCTTCATGTGTATGTTTCAGGTTAATCCTCAGAAACATCGTCTGCTGTTGGAAGTATTTGATGAGAACCGACTGGTAAGTTAATAAGTTATATTCAACCTTTCCTTTGAATTGCTCTACTTGTGTTTTTTTTACTCCACAAAATGTTAGTTCACCTGATTGCTGCAACTAATGATACTGTTATCAATTGATCTGTTGCTCGATTTATTTATTTTTTTAAATAATATTTTGGTGTCAAGTAATAGTGAGAAATGTTGGTACATTTTTTTTTAAAGCCCTAGAAGATGTCTTTGAATTAATTTGTTTACTTCAACCATTGGAGGGACATGCATCATAATTAATGGTTTTATTATTGATAGTGGCTGGACACAATTAAAAACCAGGAAGTAGTCTCACAAAGGATTACAATTTTAAAGACAGATGTGCACATGTTGTGTATTCATCAAATTAGAGTCACAATCAATAATCAGACAAAATCTAATATAAATCTTTTTTTGTAGCCTTATGTGTATACCATAAAACACCATGAATAACATGGGAATGTGTCATGTTTCAGAAGATAAGGGTATCCTCCAGTCAATGCAGTCGCCCTTATTTTGCCTTGATGTGTGTGATATTGTTGGAAAACCGAGATACCTTGTTATTCAGAGCTGTAAATATGGGCCAATCTGGCTAACTTAAGGACATTGTAACGCCTGCTGCTTACACCTGTAGAAAGACATTTGAAGACTTGCATGGCACATTGGGTGCTGAATATAATGTGCAATAGATAATAGAGATATTATATTAAGTGTTGCTAATGTTGATAATTGGTTTCTGTTGTGACACACAGGGATATGTTTCCTGTGTTTAGTAGCAGCTTTTTAAGAAATTAGGTTTGGGTCGTTTTGTGGTATCAACCACAAAACAACCCAAACCTAATTTATTCAATTAGAACTTAATTGAATAAAATCACATTTGTTTCCAAGTTAAATGGACATGGCTTTTACGTCTAGCTTGTCCATCATATGTATCTTAATAATTGCCTGATAGCCATTGGTTTTAAGTTAATCTGGTTTGTTGAGATCCTCTTCAGATAAATAGCAGACGGTTTTGTTTTTACGATCTTTTGTGGGAGGTCTGTCTCCTTAATTTTGATCAGTATTAACCGATAACCATCGCGGTTGATCATGTTTCAATTAGCACATTAGATTGAATGTTTCATTAGCACAATCTTGACACCAATGTCTAGTGTTCTCTTACTGATCACACATATAGTGCGTAGCAGTGTTAAAGGTTTATGAAGTGCCAGGTTGTAGCATACTATCAGATGAGTCGCTGACCCACTTTCCTGCTGATCTGATGTTCAGAGGACACCAGTGCTGTCCGACACTGAGCTTCCTGTATGAAACGCTAACACATTTGGGGCCATTGGTGTCCTGCACTAGAATAAAAGAAGTATTTCGGCATTTGTCCATGCTCCAGATTTCTTATGAGATATTTTGTACTGTTGTGTTTTTAGTATTTAGGTTGTAGTAGTTATTTAAACATGTCCTACTGTTTTCTTACTGAATTGCAGTTAAACTGAATTGATTGTAGAGCTAACAGGTGGGGCTCAAATACATGTTCTCACAGAATGAACTCCACCATGCAGTTTCAGGATTAGTGTGTTCCTTCTTAGGAGCTCTGCAGTTACATTGAATTAGGTAATATCTTTTAACCCGTCTTAATGTTAAACTCTGCTCAGTGATTATAACAAGACGCAGCAAATTAGAGAAAGACAAGTCAGTGCACAACTGTCTCAGTCATCCATTTGCAACCACTTGTTTTTATAGATCTAGTGATTCGTGCACAATATGTCACATTCCTAAGAGATTGTGCACAGAACGAACAATGCTGTGCTATGAAAAGCAAATCATGTGATTGTTTTACCCTGTTCCCTCTCAACTGTTGCATTTCTGATCATTGTCTCTATCTTGCAGTGTTTTGTTTCACTGAAGTAATGTTTTCTTCTTGGCTTATATAATGTAAAATGTAGAGCTTGAACAACATCCAACAGTTTGACGCTTTGCTAGAGATTTGGCTCTTATTTTATTTTCATTTACAGTCCATCTTTAGGTCAAAGCAAAGAAACACAACAAGGTCCATACATAAGACGGTACGTTCACATACAGTATAGTCTTTATAAACATGGTTCCTTCATCACTGTTATTTTTAGTTTGGCTGAATGTTTCTAGAACCTCTGATCACATGACAGGTTTACAAGTCACATGATGAAGCAAACATGGGTGTGACTGATTCAAATCTGCCTTGTCATGCTCCAGGCAGAGTCTGTGTTAATTTGCAGGGTGTGTCAGAAACATGTTTCTGTGTATGTATGTGTGTGTGTGTCACTGCTACTCTGACAGAGAGAAATGGGCAGAGCAGGTGGGAAACGTGTTTATTTTTTGAGAGTGAGAGAGAAACCTGATCTGATGGCATGTCCCTTACAAGAAATGAAATGTGCTGTTCATTATATAATTAATTATAATTGTTCAGAAATTAAAAATCCTAGTAATTTCTGTGATTTACAATCTGACCAGGCAATACACTAAAAATACGCCAGTGAAGTTTGCAGTCCCCACAGAATGAATCCTTATTGTTTTGGATAATCTTACAGTGCTTGATTGTTTCCACTTTAATCACAGAAATATCAAAGTGTAATGGGCAGTTTGCCAAGAACTCTGTGCGTTTATTTTTGGCAGAGGTTGATCTTTATCCATTTCTTACACTTTCTCTCATGCTGCAATTATGAAATCAATCAATCAATCAATCAAATTTTATTTGTATAGCCCATATTCACAAATCACAATTTGTCTCATAGTGCTTTAACAAGGTGTGACATCCTCTGCCCTTAACCCTCAACAAGAGTAAGGAAAAATATTCGGGAAATAGGTAAATGGAAACAACTCTTTAGTGAATTTGACTGCATTAAAACAGAGTAAAGATGAAAACAAGAGTGTGTTGCCCAGACAGGGGCTGTGTGACAGTAAAGTCAAGATGATAACTTTCTTTTGTCATTAACTTTTACTGGAATCTCATTTTAAATACCAATACAGCTGATTATACAGGCCAGCTGTCGTTGAGGTCTTGGACAGAGGTCTCCACAAAACTGCCTGAAAACACAAGTGTAGATGCAAGTAATTCTTTACATGAAATTGGATGCTGTAATGCAGACACAGTCTCAGTCTTTTCCAATTTCACAAAACTGTTAGATGATATGAAAGAGCCAAATAAAGCAACACTACACTGGTATTTTGTGTGTTCTGAACATTGCAGCTTCTGATCAGTCATTTTGTAAATTCTAAAAGTAAAAAATATACACTGCGATAATGCTGAGTTGAGCACTTCTGGTGCTTGCTGAACAGGTTTGACTGTTGAAGGAAGAGAGTGAAGGCTCCAGGAGAGAGTGAAGGCTCCAGGCTAATCCATAATCTAGCAAAGGAAACAAACAAGTACAGACACCAGTGGACCAGTGGAGTAAAACAAATTCAGTTCTAATATGTCCTGTCAAACATGAAAGTGTCTGTTTATACCTGGAATTAACATGGATCTTAAGTGACCACTTATGATCACACCTCACTCCCCTGCTCTATATGCACATAAACACATACATTATTGATGCAGATTTTTTTTTAAATGTTTTTATTTTCTATATGTAATATTGTGTTGGTGGTCAAAGATAAAAAAAAATATATGCGAACCACAGAAGTTTAAAAATACTTTCAATTCATTATGAAGTTATTTCGAGCCAGAGGATGTCAGCTGAGTAGGAGGTCCTTTAATGTGGCCCTGGACACATTTGCGTTCACATAGCTAAAGGAATGTGGCCATGTGTCAGATCTCAAGTACGTCCTCAAGTCTTGAGAGCGTTCACGCATGAACTTAGAGCTGTCCACTTATGATTATATCACTCAGGATGGGTGTTCATGCCACATCTGAACAGGACCTCTGGGTCACTTCTGAGGCAGCATGAATATAGGGTATGAACATGACATCACTGCCTGCAGAAGTTACCATGGTAACTCCCTCGTCAATGAATGACCACCATGAAATGTTATGGAGAAAAACAAACACTCATAAATGATAAAGAGCTGGCTGTTGTGCAAGATCAAGACGAAGGCCACATACAAAGTACAATAGAATTGAAACACACACACACACTTGAGAGTGAAAAACAAAACGTCAAATTTGTAATCACAACAGTAATTCAGCACTTATTAACTGAGAATGATGCATTAGCAACACATTAGCTCCAGATATCAAGAAGTGGCTAGCTTGGTTAGCAGTAAGCTGATCACAGAAAAAAACAAATTCTGCCAAATCACAGCGATCCTGAGACAGCTGTTGTATGTACAGACATTCCTCCAATGAGAGCACGATTTCGTTCACTGACTTATCATTACTGACACTTTTTAGCCACATAATAGTATTTTATCAATTGGTCAAATAATATTGCGGATAGCACTAGGTAGTAAGAAGTAATTTTGGACACAGTCTGGATGTAACAGCATCAGTTAAACTGCTATAGAGCTGTTACTCTAGTGGTTTCTACAAGCAACACACTGTGAAAAGGAAACTAACTGCTTGTAACAGAGAAGATATGTACATTTAAATGTTAGGGATTCAGTCTGTGTCCATAGGGAGTTCTCAGTGTGGTACTTCATACAGATCATTATCAGTACATGTTGCCCGTACCTTTTTCAAAATGGTGTTTTGTGGGGGTGATACCACAAATATTAACAGGGCCCAAATGAGCCTCCAAGCGTGGCAACCACATTCTTGCTAACACAAATCTCAGTAACGTCTCCGCAGAATATCTTAAATTTGTTACATGTCTTCACGTTTACTGGAGGATGAACCCATTCCATTTTGAGGCTCAAAGGTCATGCCCACTTTGACCTCACAAAACACATTTTTGTCTTGTGAACATGAGATCTTAAGAATACTTTGGGGTAATGCTCACAAATGTGGCACATTGAAAATATATTAATCACCATGAAATATGTGACATCTGTACATTTTTTAACCACATACATATGCACACACATTTTTAATCATGAGTACTACATAAATGAGGGTATCAAAACGTCATGTTACGTTTGCACCTGTTGATTGACAGAGCTATCCTGTCTCTCCTGTCCACTAACCCCACCCCACTGTAACACTTTACTCAGTAGTCCAAACATTTACTTTAAAGACCAAACGTAGCCTGTCCTTCGGTCTTTCTCTTTGACACAGTGTTATTTGGGCACCAACTTTATGTTGTGTTATTATTGGCATATTACACCACTTACATGACCTGTGTGGTGTGAGTCACCAATCTTATCTGATGGCCCACCACACCAACATCAATAAAAGCTAATTTTGGCTGGATAATCAAATAATATCCAAGCATAATGTTTCATGGCAATTCGGAGCTCTACCACAGCATTGTGTGTCCTCCGGTGAATCATGTCTTTATCCTGGCTGTACCTCCTACTATTAAATATTAGACTGACACTGATTCTGTTGCAGAGTAATGTCCTGAAATAGGACAGCCAGGCTCAATAGGCAGCCATTAATAAATAGGACTGTCAACAGCCTTGGAGTGGAAATCAGACCATCAATGACTGTTACATGAGGTGTCAAATAACAGGTGTCGTGTCACTGTCAAAGTAATCAGTTATTTCTCATTCTTGTCTTTGGAGAGATAGTATTTCACAGATTCATTTCTCTACAGGACACGCACAGCAAAGTTTATATTAATCTATATTGATTTAAAAACAACAAAACATTTTATGACTTAAGTTGTACTGCATTAACTAAGTTTGATGAGTTTTACCGTTTACAATCTTTCCTGCATATTTTCAGAGGCTATGCAGGATTCAGGATTATGTTGAAAGTCATTGCCTTAATTTCCTGTAATTCAATAGCAGCGGGTAAAAATATTTTTGGGGGGCACAGAGCAGCAGAAACATTAGAAGCAGAGCTGCAGCAGGAAGTGGATTCTTGAGTGAGTGGCCTGAAGCAGATGTAACCGTTTGCTTCAATTTAAGATGCAATGTAAAGAGCCACTATGTTGCTGTTGCTTTTTTCCCGAGGGGTAAATGGGGGTGAGGAGACTGGAAAAAACAGGAGCTGTAGATATTAATCTGACTGGAGCTCAGGAGGTACAGTTAACCAGGAGCTAATATAATAATAAGCTAATCTTATTTAACAGGTCAGCTGAGGAAACTGTAGTTTTTTGTGTAACTTTGTTTTTTGTGTAAGGTTTAAGCTCCTTAAAGGGGCTAACCTCAGGGAATGCTCTAGTTTCAAAGGTCGTATGTTTGGGTCATGTCTCCAAACAGAACCACTGACCTCCTCTGACTAAAAGCTGAGATCAGCCTGGACAGGAATGTAGGTTGTCACCAGAGCTATTTTGGCAATGTACAGCCGCTAATGATTGTGATCACAGAGCAGAGCTTGGAGCAGTTGCTTTGCTTCCCTTTTTTCCGACCAGCAAGTTTGATCATGCAGCTCTCACTGGCGCTGCAGGGATTAGAGAGTTAAACGAATGGCACGTCGGCTCCGCTTGCATTTTGCGTCAAGGAGAAGCAACACGGACCCTCTGTCAGAAAGCCTCAGCGGCCATGGTGAGGAGAGTGGAGACAGTGTGTCAGCTCGCAGCCCCGCAGAGAGTCTGGCGCACAGTTCAGTCCGCTTGAAGGTGACTCCTCTGTCACCAGACTATGCTAATCTACAGCGGTACTCTTCAGTGTTCATACCCAGGGTTAACGTTGGAGGATGTAATAAGAAGAGTATTCTGCAGATCTCCCTGCAGCCCTGTGGTAAGTTCAGTGGAGAAGTGGATGGCAGTACAGAGGATGGAGAGCAGGGAGTTGAAGGAGGAGCAGGTACTGCCTCTGATGGAGGCTCGTGCAGCAGCGATGCTGGGTACTGTAGCAGCAACAGCATCTTTGAGCCAGAGGCTCCAGAAAAGCACAGGACCACCCAGGAGAGGATTCTACCTCGCTGCAAGTCCAAGGTCCCACTGAGACGGTGCTCCTCCTTGGTTATATTTCCAGAGAGCCCCTGCAGTACCCCACCTGCCTCCCCAGTAAGTCCTGTGGCTATACCTGCTCTTCTACAAGCACTGGGTTCTCACCAGTCATCTCTTCAGACATCTGCCAGTGAATTCTCACAAGTTGAAGAGGATGTGAGTTGCAAAGGGTCCACCACCACGGCAGTAATTGGCCATCGTCTCCCAAAAGGAAGCTTTTCAGGCGACTTCAGGGACACAAAACACATGGTGCAATTTAATATTCCTTTACAGGATGAACCAACATGCAAAATGGAGGACAGGAGTAAAGTAATGGAACTGTCATCAACCCTAGACAGATCGAATCGTCACTCTAGCAGCGTGCTGCTACACTTTGCCCACCAGAGACCAATGATATCCAGGAAAGGAGCTACAACCGCAACTACAGTTAATGTGGAATACCCTGGGGCTCTTAATCCAGCCGCACACCCTAAGGGCGAACATGAACCTCACAGAAAACTGTATCGTAGTACCTCTGATTGTTTGTTCTCCTCAACTAAATCATCAGGGAAAAACCAGAAGGTCTGTTCGTATGGAAAAAGCCAGGAAAAGGCTGAGGAAAAAAAATGTCATCGTGCCATA
Organism: Verasper variegatus; assembly: GCA_026259375.1. Classification (NCBI taxonomy): domain Eukaryota; kingdom Metazoa; phylum Chordata; class Actinopteri; order Pleuronectiformes; family Pleuronectidae; genus Verasper; species Verasper variegatus. The sequence goes on along the minus strand of CM048039.1, from coordinate 16,092,669 downwards.
CAAAGGAGCTTTTCCCTGGAGGTGCCTTACGCTAATACTGGAATTTCATGTCATGTTTCGAATCCAAAACTCAGTAGCCCCTGTTCCCCACATGTGCACATACATTTGACCCCTTGTTGTCCTGCTAAGTTACCAAACTCTGCTACTGATGTAAACACAAGCCTTGAAGTGAATAATACGCCAAAGAGCCCAGGTCAAAACACCAAGGTGAGTGAATGTCTATTCTGGAATTGATTATTGCTCTCTGACCATCGGGAATATAAAGACTTCTTAATGACTTCTATAGGCAAACAACTTGAAGAGGTTGACACATAAAGGCCCTATGGAGGATTGCAATAGACTACTGTTTAAATGTTGTTGAACTGGTTAAAGTAGATTCCATACTGCTTTGGTTTGACTGCTTGACTGTCATGATTACAGCAAATCAATTAATGTAGGCTCATTGCTAAATTTGTTGTTCTAAAAGAAAGTTTATTTTTCTGACACTATTATACTACACATATTTTTGATAGTGGTGATATGCTGCAATGTACTTCTCTCCTTTACTGCTATCACCATTCAAATCTTTAAAACTCTGTTTACTCAGGGTCAGCCATTAGGCTCGCCACAAGCTAGAGCGACACTCGGTAACTGAGAAGATGGCTACAGCTAAGTCATGCAATTAACAAGCCCAATGTGGACAAACATGTAGAGGTATTTGGTTACATTATGGTAAACCCATTAGCATATTAGTTTCCGAGAAAAGGGTAAAGGAGAAGGAAAAAAATTCCCTGTCTTTCATTTCCTGTTTTATCTTTTGGTGTGTGGACCTCTGCTCAACGTTAGAATAGTTTTTTGATGTTCTGTTAGTGCTATGAGTAATCATCTTAAGTATTTACCCAAGCTAATTTTAGTGGTGGGAAAAGCAGTGCCCCTTGCTGATATAAATAAAGTGCCTCTGAAATATTCCCCCTGACTCCAGATAGTCTGGTGGTCTGTCGCACTGCCCAGTCCCGTGGATTCAAATTTAACAGCATGATACTAGAGCAGCACACAGTCATGCCAGCCATCTGTGGACATTGTGTGTGTGTGTGTGTGTGTGTGTGTGTGTGTGTGTGTGTGTGTGTGTGTGTGTGTGTGTGTGTGTGTGTGTGTGTGTGTGTGTGTGTGTGTGTGTGTGTGTGTGTGTGTGTGTGTGTGTGTGTGTGTGTGTGTGTGTGTGTGTGTGGTAATGTAGGCAGGTTGGGAGCGTGAGTCTTTCCCAGTACATGTCTGGTGTGTTCCCTTCCCTACGCGTCCCCCTGCCAGGCAGTGTTTGTGAAGTATCAGGTGTCAGACCCCCCTGCATTTAGCAGGTTGTTAAGTAAGGAAGTCTCCTCCAGTAATTAGTGAGTCTTCTTACTTTTTAAAGATCAAAATTAGCTTTTTTAAATATAGATTATATTTTCATCTGTTAAATTGACCCAAACATATCAGACATGACTGAAGGAAGCAAGTATCAAGTATGCTGAACTTTCATGTTCATAGACCTTTATGCATATGTAGACCAGTGTCCTATCACACATCTCCTTCTTAGAGTGCTGCATCAAATACACACCTTTGTTTACATGTTCAGACTGTGTTCATTCAAAGTAGAGCTCTGAGTGATTCAACCTGTACAGGTTGAGAATGGGAGGAGGTATTGTGGGAATTTATGATGTCACAATACACCGAGCGTGATAACCGTTGAACAAGTCATCCCAGCTACACAGGAGAGAATGGAGCTGTCGGTCAAACCCAGTTTGTCATGAGAAGAGGTCGATCAGAAAATACCTGTATGGGTGGACTATACGTGTGTGGAGGCTTTAACATGACTGTCAAATAGTACATCATAATTCAAATAACTAGGAAATGCATGTAAAAGTGTTCAAACTAATTAAGGTCTCAAGAATTGAAGACATAACCTCATTGGCGGAGGGAAAAATGGTGCTGACACTATTTACTGTATGTGGCTAAATGAGATTCTGACTCACAAATGACCCTCCTCATCGAGCGCCAATAAAGAGCACCAATCACCTTGTTCCTACAAATAATCCAACAATCCCAACACCTACCAGCTTATTATGACATCATTGGCTCATTTCAGTACCAGTAATGTGGCCTCTCATGGCCTGACGTTCTTATCCTTAGTGCACTCGTAACCTGTGTGCCATGTCATCAGTTAATGAACGGCCAGGTGTGACCACACGACAGGTGACAATGAATCCCAGATCTCTCTGCTGTGTTTAAAAACAAACCCAAAGTCATAACCTAATGAAGGCACAGTTTAGATCTTTATCAAGTTCTTTATCTTTGTTATTATAGACTGTCAATATTTGACAGTGCTGCTGCTGCAGTGTTTGTGGTTGAGCTGTGTCGCTGTATTTCAAGTGGGAACAGTTTACATTTGAGTCAAGGACGAGCAATTTGGACCCTCTGTCGGAAAGCCTCAGCAGCCATGGCGAGGAGAGTGGCTGTGTAGCTCCTCTGAAGTTTAGGTTTCACAAGCTGCAGTCCACCTGTCAAAAGTAGTTGTTGTTGCCGAGCTAAGATAGATATCACTGAGCTTGCTTCACAGACACCAAAACATGCGTCTGTAGCTGTTTGCCACCGCCTCATACAGTATGTGCTCAGCTCTGCTAAATGCCAAAGGCTCAACTCAGTTGCAGTTGGAGTCACATGAACATTCAGGGATGGTCTGAACACACATTTACATTGCAGACAAACTTGTCCAAAACATGAATTAACTCTAAAAGCTTTGCCTCACCTCACCCTGTAGTCCAGAAAGTTCCATGGATTCATTTCACTTCAGAGTTCATTCTGTTTGTTACAGATGATGAGATGAGAGCCTCACAATAACTGTTTTAATCATAAATACAACAGGGAGTACAACATTCTACTAAGTCAAGAGTAAAGTACTGATGCCTCCTCAAAGATGGATATTCTAGAAGACCTCGCTCTCGAGGAAATTGTACAAATACATTCTCAAAATGCACAGCAGTTATAAAAGCAGGAAAGTTTGGCACATTGTATACACAAATATGATTCATTATATAACACAGTGCTTTACATAATGCATTCAAAACATTTAAAAAGAAAGGAAATTGCATAAAACATTGAAATACATAATAGTATCTGAACTTCTAATGTAAATTGATTGTTGATTAATTGTGTTAGTTAAGATAGCTAAAAGTTCTCAGTTACAGTTTCTCTGTTGAGCTGATTTGTTGCCTTTATTTGCTGTGACCTGGGAGTAAACTGGATTTTTTTTATGGATTGTAGCTGTTGTTTGGGAAAAAATAAACAAAATAAAATGTTTAAAAAATTATTTTGTAAACAAAGGAAAGAAAATACACACAAGTCCATAATATAGGCAGGGGTTATTTAAAGGTTCATAGGCTTTATTTTCATATGCTAAGTTATCAATGCAATGAAATTCTTTTCTCTTATAGTTCTTTTGTCTCTGCCTGGTGCTGTAAGTTATTAAAATAAAATATATAAATAAAAAAGCTAGAAACATCCAAAGAAAAAAAGAAACATTTAAATATGTATACATGTAGTTATGTGTAGTCCGGCTTTGTACACTTGAGATTTTCATTGTAGCTGTTAAACGTGTCCCTCCATTGTAGTTTGAAGAATTCGTGCACAATATAAAAGGCATGTGGGAGAAATGGGTTTAAAAAATGTGGGGAAATTAATTGTTCAGACTCATAATTGCAGGTTAACCTAGACTTCACCGTTTTTCTTGGATGCCTTATAAGAAGTACAAGGACAACGGGGGCCTCCGTCTATATTTGTTCACATAAACACTCTATACCGCCTAGACAGTCTGACCTGCCGGGGCGTTAATTTGGTCCCAAAGCTGGCTGCCACAGCGCAGAGCGTTCCCCCGCTGCCTTCTGCCTTCGAGGCTGTTACGGCTGTGTGTCATGCAGTGAACGCGTGAAGTGTTCAAAGCAAAGACAAATTATCTGACAAATGCTAACATTATTTTGGTCGCAGTCTCTGCATCAATAACAGTGCAGCCATTCAGCATGAACTGATAAACACATTCCTACCCAGGCTACATGCTAAATATATATGGAAAAAGATCAAGTCATATGACTCATTGTTTCGAGAAGTAAAATGGTTCAGTGTTTGTGCCGAGGATGAGATTTTCTCATTAGATTATCTGTCTAATCTAATGATCACATATGGTTTTCTGCAGAAAATGGCGTGTGACAAAAAGGAAGTGTAGCAGACAAATGAGAAACAATTGTATTGATATGACAGAGATATGATTGGAAATGGAAAAAAAACATGGCACCACCACAGAGATAGTCTCACTGTAACAATGTGTCAGCCAGTTAGAGTGTCTGTGTGTGTGTGTGTGTGTGCATGTGTGCATGAAGAGATCATATTTGCATGATCCTGACGTGTGTGACTTTCTCTCTCTCCGTCAGACGCGTGATGACTTTCTGGGACAGGTGGATGTCCCCTTGAATCAGATACCGGTGAGTCCTTGTTCTTTTCAGATCACTGTCTTATGTAAGTTAGGCATATTTTGTTTTTGCTGTGGTTGTTCCTGTACAACCTCCCGACCTCAATTTCACCCATGTCACCATGTAAACATGTACACCCTTATTCGGGAGTCCGTTCCACATCGTTGTCTATAGTTTTGGAAACACGGCCTGTCATGTTTATGTTAAATCCATTTATGTTTTATTATAAATACAACACCCACAAATTAGCCCCTATGGTGAACTGTCATCACTGTTTCATGTCACTGTATCTTTAAATATTCCTTGTCATGATACTGGGCTGAGCAGGAGATATATTTATGCAGATCTTTAAGTGTTTGAGGAATAAAATATTTCCTGTTTTTTATTGTTTTGTTTCTTTCTCAGACAGAAAATCCTAACACAGAAAGGCCATACACATTCAAGGATTTTTTGCTTCATCCACGAAGGTTGGCATGATTCCATGGTTATTTCATCTTTCCCTCTTTTACTTTCCATTTTTACATATGTTTATTTGCAGGAGAAATTATAGCTCACAGTTCATATTTTATTTATAAACATCCCTGACCATATTAGTGTCTCACTTGTTTCCAAAAACAATTTCTGTTTGTCACACAGTCACAAGTCCAGAGTTAAAGGTCATCTACGTCTCAAAATGACCTATCTGCCAAAAAACCCTGGTTCAGAGGGGGAAACAGCCGATCAGACTGAGGAACCCGATGTAAGTTTGGCTAATGTTTGTTCAGCAACAAGTCACTGTATCTCCAATTTGCACAATTCTCTGCAGTTTAAAAAAAATCTAAAATCATTTATTGCATGCTTATTAATCTGCAACCTTGAGTTATTTAGGTAAAACAAAATGTTGACAACCCCTGTATAGTATAACCCAGGCATTAGAATAGATTGATTAAAACAATTAATGGTTATAGCAGTAACATGACCTCTCTTAGAGCACGGGTGGTCTAAGTCCATCTTTTGATTAACCCACAGTGTGTCCATGGCCTTTAAAAATATGCTGTTGATGTCTTCAGAATGAGACTTAGTTAACTCAGTGCTTTAGTCCTCATCCTAGCTTGTGAATTTTCTTCTCGTTTGCAAGTCTTCTTCAGTTTATGTAATCACAAAGCAGTTATTAAGATATTGTCTCTGTCTGTCTCGTGACGCCCATTTTGAAACTTTCTGTTAATGTTGGCAGGCTGGTTGGGAGCTGCTCGAGGCTCAGGACATGTCAGGTCCCAGACAAAGCCAGCTGCTGCCTCCTCTGCCCCCTGGCTGGGAGGAGCGGCAAGACAATCTGGGAAGAATCTACTTTGTCAACCACGAGAGCAGAACCACACAGTGGTATCGACCCACAATACAGTAAGACTTCTCCCATAATCCCAGCAACGGTACATCACTTTGTTTCTGGGGGTGCAGTACTGATTGTGTGTATGTGTCTTTCCTAAACAGGGACAGTGATTTGGAGATGCACAGAAGACAGAACAGTGATATAGATGTGGAGCATGCGTTTCATACACGCAGACAGATCTCAGACCATGATGAAAATGCCACACGAGAGTCTCCCGAGGTAAATTTAACTCTTTTGATGAATGGGAATTTGCATGCCTTCTACAGAGTCCTGCTTTTCCTCCGTCACTGTTGATACCAACCTGTATTTTTCCTGTCTGTTTAGAGGAATATACAATGAGTATTAAATGGTAAAAGTTCATTCAGAGTAACAAAACTGAGCAGAACTGAAAGTGTTTTCAAATCACAAAAATGGCTCAACTCTACAGAGCTTGGTTCCCTTTCACTGTTCTAATGGTAAAATCTCAGCAGGATAAAAGTATTACAACAGTTTTTTTAAATGCTTTTTAGGTGGATGGGAGAGGAATAGTAAAGTCTGTCCTGGTAGCTACTCTATTTACAGTAGATGCCATGTTGTGGCTTGGTGTTGTAGTGGTAATCGTATCAGTGACGTTGTGGCTTCTCCTCTAAGAGCTTTAGCATAAATACTTAAAGAAAACCACTTTTGTCAACTCTCATTAAAATAACTATAAAACTCACATTGACTTACACTGCATACTAAAACTGAGTAATTTGGCCTCGCTGTTGTCGTTACATCTGACTTTGGTTCCTGCTCTTGTTTTCCAGAGCTGGGAGATCATTACAGAGGACGAGTCCACCATGTACCAAAGCAACAACCAGCTCGCATCACCTCCACCCCAGATACCTGCAGAGTTCCACTCGGTTTGTGGTGAGCTGAGAAACTTGCAAGTTTCAGGGGCCACAGCTGGCGAGCAGCGCACCTCCCACACGGTGAGTCATGTTGTGCGCAGCATAAGGTTCTGGTTACCAAATGTCAGAGGAAGAGAGGCTCGTAATTAGATTAATGTGAACCATGAGCTTTCAGGGCGAGAGGGAGGGAGGTGGAGTATGCATTAATGGCCAATTGATGGTTGTTGTGTTTGACATCCTTTCCCTCTGCTGCAGGATCATGCTAGTAATTCAAGCCATTCCAGTTTTAGAAGGAGCTCCCAGCATTCAACTGGAGAGGAACATCCTGTTAGTCCTGTGGTGAGTGTTTCAGGAATCACACCAACCTCCATTTTACCAAACCTGTCTTTCATCATCTCGCTTTGAGATGTTTCATTGCTGTCATGGCAAGTTCTCTGACTCTGCCAGAACCCCAACATGGTGTTTGATTACTGTATTTGATTGATTGATTATTGATCACTGAACTCAATTTTCATGTCATTCAACAGATGGTTCCAACCTCATCTGGCCTGCCTCCAGGGTGGGAGGAGAAGAGGGACAGTAAAGGAAGACGCTACTTTGTCAACCACAACAGTCGAGCTACAACTTGGACACGACCCGTCATTCAGGTACATTTTTTAAATGGTGTATACTGGCACTCTGCGTGACAATTTTTATCCCCAATATTATCAATAATTCTAGTCTCTTATTGATCTAAATCTTCATTGATGTATTTTTCTTTTGACAGAAAACCTCAGACGCAGCAACAGCAGCAACAGCAGCAGCAGCAACAGCAGCAGCAACAGCAGCAACAGCAGCAGCAGCAACAGCAGCAGCAGCACAGAGTGGTTCAAGTTTACCCCAAAGTCCGACACCGCCACTGCCCACTACATCCCCTGAGGCGTCTCCTCAGCACACACCAAGCCCAGAGGCCACATATGAATCTGGATTCTTGCCAGGTGGTTGGGAAGTTCGCAGTGCTCCCAATGGAAGACCGTTTTTCATCGACCACACCACAAAGACGACTACCTGGGTGAGAACACAGCGGACAAGAGGGCTTCCTGTTTACTCTTGTGTCCGAGTGGGGACAACCCTCTTGGGGGTGCAGTTCTTCTGATGGCCACTATAGTCTTGAGACTGTCCATCTATAGAAATACAAAGCCAAGGGTTTATTTCCACAACAAGATAGTTTCCTTTAACCCAACATAAAAATGTGAAAAACAGAGTCCCTATCAGTATCTATATGACTATTTCTTGAGTAAGCATTGCCTGTCTTTTGTTTTCCTCTGAACAGGAAGACCCCAGACTAAAGATTCCTGTACACATGAGGAAGAGACCCTCACTTGACCCTGCTGATCTTGGCCCTCTGCCGGTAAATTAATCGGTTACGAAAAATCAGTAACCAATCATCTGAAAAGCATTTATTGACTTTAGGCTTTAGATCTTAGGCAAAAGACTTACATGGCGCCCTAATTTGCTCCAAGTTGTAATTTATGATCAGACATGATGGTATTTAATTGTCTAAATCCACCCTATTTTCTTCATTTTGCTTCATTCTAGCCTGGTTGGGAGGAAAGAGTTCACAGTGATGGGAGGATATTCTACATAGATCACAGTGAGTATGACAATTAATACCCCCAAAAAAACACACATCATGAACTATTATTATTATAATTGTGTTTCCTCGTTAATTAATGTACACTCATGTATTTTATTACACAGACACCAAGACCACACAATGGGATGATCCCAGATTACAGAACTCAGCTATAACTGGACCAGTGAGTATGAGTAAAAACTGTTTTTTCTTTAAAGCTTACAGATTTCCTGTATATATAATCATCGGCCACACTATAGATTGTAAGGTTAGAATTGATTTGTTTTGTTCACATTACAGGCTGTGCCTTATTCCAGAGATTATAAACAGAAGTATGACTACTTCCGGAAGAAGCTGAAGAAACCAGTGAGTGTCTTCAAAGGACAACTGTTGTTGTTTATATGTCAAATATTTGATGAAACTGGCATTGCTTTAAACTCTGTATCAGTTTCTCAGTGTAATTTTTCAAAATCGCTCGTTATTTATCCTGCGGATGATTGTAAACTTAAAGGACCTCAATATATTTTGATGCAGGCTGATATCCCAAATCGCTTTGAGATGAAGCTGAGACGAAGCGCTGTGCTGGAAGACTCATACCGACGCATCCTCTCAGTAAAGAGGCCAGATCTGCTGAAGGCACGACTGTGGTTGGAGTTTGAGGGAGAGAAAGGACTGGACTATGGCGGCTTGGCCAGGGAGTGGTTCTTCCTCATGTCCAAGGAGATGTTCAACCCGTACTACGGACTGTTTGAGTATTCTGCCACGTGAGTCAAAACATTGTCTCTTGCCTAAAACAGATCAGTGTGATACATTGGTTATCTGTATTGTTTTATATTTAGTTTTTTACTTTGTTATTTTGTTTGGCAGCTAGCTGTAAAAATTAAGACAAGATTTGGGGAATGAAAGGTTGCACGAGTGTTCTACATACATTAAAGTGCCTGTTTAATCCAAATATATAAATGTACATTAAAGACATTCATGACAGATCTTCTGAATTTGTTGCTAGGAAGATTAATTCTAGTTTACATTGTGTTGGCCATATATAAAGACTCAGATGTTCTATCCTAGTTCACTGTCTAAATCTATAAATGTTGAGTCAGAATCCGCCTCTCTTGGTTGTATTCAGTGCTACTTACATCAAATTCATACTTCAAGTCATATCATTGGAGGTATCGCTCAGATAAAAGGGATGTAATTGTCAGTGCTCCCACCTTTGCTGCATGTGTCCCCGTTCTCAGCTTATATTCTGTCTTATCATTAAAGGCTTAAGGCCAAAAAGATATCTTAAAAAAGAGCTACAATTATCTATAGAGAGGGACTGGCCAAGTGTTATTGTGTTATTTACGATGAGATTTGTTTTCCAGGGACAACTACACACTGCAGATTAACCCTAACTCAGGTTTGTGTAATGAGGACCACTTTTCCTACTTCAAGTTCATCGGCCGTGTGGCAGGCATGGCTGTGTATCATGGAAAACTGCTGGATGGTGAGTGCTTATGAAATGTATCATCATAAATATTATTTTAAAGGACAGCAGTGACTAAAACGTCTTTGTTTCTTCAAAAGCTTTCTTCATTCGGCCTTTCTACAAGATGATGCTGCAGAAGCCGATCACCCTCCAGGACATGGAGTCTGTGGTGAGTATCACTTTTTTTAAAATAGAAAATAATACCTATATCAAGATCTTCAAATTACAGATGATCTGCATAATTTGTATTTAGGTTAATGGGCCAATTTCAATAACATGTTTATCACCTCTTAAAACTCTAAAAGTTTTAAGTAAAAAAAAAGTTTTAGTTGTTTTAATCCAAATAATAATTTAATAATCCAGATAATTTCCAATGGCACTTTGTCTTGAAGGTTTTATACTAACAAAGTTAATTATTATTGTTGTTGTGTTGTTTTATTTGCAGGACAGTGAATATTTCAACTCCTTGATGTGGATTTTGGAGAATGACCCAACAGAGTTGGATTTGAGTTTCACCATCGATGAAGAGCTGTTCGGACAGGTTTGCTCAATGTCCCGTTTCTGCCTCCACAATTTTCCCTTTGTGATAAGTGGTCTCTGTAAATTGATGTGATCATATTCCTGTTCAGACTCATCAACATGAACTGAAGCCAGGCGGCAGTGAGATTGTCATCACTAATGAAAACAAGAAGGAATACATTGAGTAAGAATGGGAGCTTGTCTTTTAAAAAAACAAAACACAGATCTTTTAAGTGTTCAGTTGTGGTTTGATGCTGATCTGCTGTTTTGTGTTTGACAGTCTGGTGATGCAGTGGAGGTTTGTGAACAGGATTCAGAAGCAGATGACTGCATTCAAAGAGGTATAAAATATTTTGATAAACTTTCGTGGCATAACCATCAGTTTAGCTGCCAGAGACTTTGAATAAAAATGGCACTTTTGTGTTTTTAGGGATTCTTTGAGTTGATACCACAAGATCTGATCAAGATCTTTGATGAGAATGAGCTCGAGGTGAGTTTTTGTTTTTCTGATGTGCTGAAATGGATCAAATTCCTTCTAGAAAGATGACTAATGATCTGTCTACCTGCCTTAATTCAACTCCACAGCTGCTCATGTGTGGTCTCGGAGACGTGGACGTGAACGACTGGAGAGAGAACACCAAGTACAAGAATGGCTATTGCTCCAACTTCGTAGTTATCCAGTGGTTTTGGAAAGTAAGTCAACTTTCCATGCCTGGAGCTAATAATCTGGAGCTGGATGGCATGGACCTGTCTGCGTATTTCCTCCTTTTAAGTAGTTGTTAAGTTTGCATTAGTTGTTTATTTGTATGTTTTCTGTTGTGCTGTTCTAGACAGTGCTGCTGATGGATGCAGAGAAGCGAATCCGGCTCTTACAGTTTGTGACGGGAACATCCAGGGTCCCAATGAATGGCTTTGCTGAACTCTATGGTGAGCTCATCTATTGTATTTTGTATTACCACCCACTGTGTTGTTGTTATGTCTGCAGTTTCTTTCTACATTGTCCACTCTTCCTTTTTCCACTGAAACAAATATTTATTGTCTTTTGTGTCCAATCTTTGCATCTTCGTCCACTGAGCATCACATTTCTCTCTCTGTACTGTTTTCTCTTGTCCTCAGTTCACGGGGGGCTTGAACTTTTGTTTCTTGTAAATTAATTCCAAATGAAATGATGTTGTCTGTTTGTCTGATATTTGATGGTCTTATTTTCCAGGGTCTAACGGACCACAGCTGTTTACCATTGAGCAGTGGGGAACACGTGATAAACTCCCCCGAGCCCACACATGGTAAGGATTTTTCTCTAACATCTAACATGGTTGTGTTAAGCAATGTTCTCTAGACCAGAGGTCTTCAACAGGGGGTCCGCGACCCCTAGGGGGTCCGCGCAGGTACTGCAGGGGGGTCGCAAGATTTTGGGTTGATTAGACAATTTGTAATATGTTTTTAATTTACATTTTTTTTTACAGGAGACGTTATCTTTCATTCAGCAATGTACACATTCATTGACACACAATAATAAAAACATGAATATATGAACCTGTGTATTATTTGAATAGCTTAGTATTGAATGCACAATAACAGGGTAGCTATGTTTATACATGGCACTAGGCCCAGTTTAATATAAAACACAATTTTATACAATATATATAGTAGGGGGGTCCCTGCTCCATCTCTCCATCAGTTTGGGGGTCCTTGGCCTGAAAAACATTGAAGACCTCTGCTCTAGACCATGTGTTTGCTGACATGTATGAAGGTCAAACGCAGATTGTGCTGTTGTAAAAGCTTAAAATGTTTTCAGCTTTCTTTGCTACAATGTTTTTCTAGTGTTTTGCTTCAATGTTTGTAGTATCAGATTTATCACAGTAACGTTCACTATTATCATGCTCCTGTAATGTGGCCGCAATGTAGGGATCTCCTTCTCCTTTTTAATTTTTACATTTTTTAACTTGTTTGCACAGGATCAATATCTTGATGACAATTAATCTTGTCTAATCCAATTCTATACGTAGATATAGAATTAGAAATTAATAATTGCTGGCTTCAGAGGGAGAAAGATTACGGGATCATAAATTGTGATTTCTATATCAGCCCTGATTGACACATGAAGACGAATACACAGCTTTTATCAGCTTGTGTTGTGGTGATAAAAACAGACGTATAAAAAGGACTAGTTCAAATTAATATGTAACTAGTACACTCCTCATTCTAAACCTGCCTGTTTGGAATGGGCTCTTCGTTTTGGCCTGTGGTGATGCTGGTTGCAGGTTTTTTTCTGAAACAGTAAAAGTGACCTGCAGTAATTGAGCCACAGCAGGTAAAGACCGGCTGCTTTACTCAGTCCACAGAACCATGGAGTAAACGCTGCTGCACAAAGAGCTGTTAACCTGTTTAATCAAAGTTCAGTGAAGCTTGACTCCGTACACAGAACCCTGAACTGGAGAATCAGTTACACTTACATTGATGGGTCCGAGCTGCTGCTGCTGCTGCTGCTGCTGCTGCTGCTGCTGCTACAGAGCGCTGGTCACCTGTTTATTTGATACTAAAGCTTTCACGTATCAAAATCGCACCAGATTTGATACAGGACTTTGTCGTTTTGACAATTGTGAAAATCTAAAACAAACTTCTGTAGTTGATTCCTGCAAATGCAAATTTTTATGACTTCTTCTCGGATGGGATATTTAACCTTTATTCACTTCCTGTCTTTACCCTCCTGCAGCTTCAACCGTCTGGACCTTCCTCCTTATGAGTCATTTGAGGAACTGAGGGAGAAACTTCACATCGCCATTGAGAATGCATATGGTTTCGATGGGGTGGATTAATCCCGGGCGTGGTGAATGAACTGACATTTACTGCCATCAGAGCAAAGCTGATGCCATGCAGAGAGACGAGCTTGGCGTTAGACCCGGGTCTTAACCTGCCAGCTGTGTGACAGATGAAGGACAGTCGCACAACTCTCACTTTGCTCCTCTGTAAAGACACGTGGAGAAAAGGACTTAAAATCTGGAGAGATCGAGGAATTAATTCACGAAATGTAATGTTTACAAATTAGATTTTCTTATTATTCAATATTTTTGTCATTTTATACATCGCTCAAAAGTGGATCGACTTTTATTTGCTCTGTTAAAAGATTTAATATTTAAAGGTCATGATTCGGTGAAATAACAATATTACAGAATTTAATGTGAATGTAAAACCATCAGTTTAATTTGGGGTGAAAAGCCTCAAACACTTAATGCTCAGCTTTCATCAGAGACTTAATGTAGTTATGTTAGCCATAAGCCTGTCCCTGTCACTAAATGAATACAAACATATGAGGGGTATTGAGTTGGACCATGGGTTAGAATAGTCAAAGATACTGTGGTGAAGTTCATGTTTATATAAAGACAGTATACTGTGTTTGATGTATGAATGAGACTTGCACCCATGTCTATTGTCCAGAACTATTAAACTCCACAATTAATTAAAGGTAAATGTGAACAGTGAAATTGGCCCAGCTGCTTAAAGTAATCACACAGAAGATTGAAAGTAAAAAGATCGAGGCATCAGTGAGACTATTCCACATGTATAGAAAGTTTTAACAAAACATGAATACAAATTGGTAATTCAACCCAAAAATAAATCACATGTGAAGACGTTTTCTCCCCCATTTCCTTTATTTGAATTCTTTACGTAACTATACATTTTTCATTCCAGTATATTAGAACCTCTAATGCAGGAAATCCACAATGTAACACCTCATAATTGTAGCAGAAACTGTGCAGATATATCCACGTGGGAGTGATTACACTTGAACAAAGTGTATTAATTGAGCTTTATAGTAGCGATGCACCAGTGCCAGGACCAGTAAATGGCAAAACTAATTATTAGGTGAAAAGAAGTGACTACATGCAGTGTTAGACTGTGCTGAAATACTATGCATAATTGTACATATTGACATAACGATTGAATACCACTTGATTTTTGAGTTTATCCGAAAAATATATTGTACATACAAATATAGCTTTGCCGTCTATTAACTGAAAAAGCAACTGTCAAACTGAAGTAAGAAAAAAAACGATATTGGTGCATGTCCACATTATGCATATTTTTTTGATTTTCATTCATGATAAGTAGCTACTCATACTAAAGTAATAATTATATGTATAGATTCACATTATATGTCCTGGGCTGTGGCTTTTAGAAATCTTCTCAGATAGTCTGTGTTTAACGTCTTTAGTCATCATGGGTGTCTAACTGCAGCGTGGTGCTCTGTTTTTAAGAGTACATCTTTTGAAATGTATTTTGTTGGCTGTCGAAACGTGTACAGATAATTGTTTTCAAAATCACTTATCATACCTTTGTAAGAGAGTAGCTGTACTTAAACCGTGGTTTGAACTTTTTCTGAATGGTAAAAACATGTGTTTACACTGCCTGCCATGTTTACAGGTCCTTGATAAAGGAAGGTATCATGGGCTGGTTCTTGTCTCTGAAGACACAGTTTTATACTTACGCTTTTATAAAGTGAAGCACTTTGTTAATATTGATGAGTCTTACTTCTAAACTGTCTGATTCTTGGCCAATCTGTCACCTGCAGACTGTTTAAATCCCTCTTTGAAAAAACATGATCCTATGCTTCAAGTGCACATGTGTTTTAAATGTTTACATGTGAACATCGCTGCAAATAAGCACATTCTCTTTCACTGATTTCAAGTTAAATACGGAGGCCTTCGTTTGTAATATACTGTAGAATCTAATTGTGTTTATTGATGTTCTAATCTCTAAATGGAAGTACTGTTATATATGTATCATTCTCTACTGAAGAATATGAATAGATCAACACTTTATTTCTGATATATTATAGAATTTAATTAGAACACCTACAAGTGCATTAAAACAACAACATACATGCAACATATTTACAACAGGTGAGAGGGTGAAAGCCGTTAAATGTCAATTTGATGACCTGTAGAACACCAAATTAAATATAAATATAACTGAAGAATAAAGATAATTAAGAAACAACAGTCATGTAGTGTCTTCATTTCTAACTTTCTTATAAATTACAAAGGAGGTTATATTTTTGTCAGCGTTTTTAGCAGAGTTACGCACAATCTACTGAACTGATTAAAATTTTGCAGAGTGGTGGGACATGGCCCACGGATGAACTAGATGGATAAATGGGTGGGTCCAGGAATTTTGTTTAACTTTCTTTAAAATTGCGAAATAGGGCATTTTTCAACATTTTCATTTAATTGTCAAAAAATATGAATGGATCTTAATTTTGAAAAAAAAATCTGGCACGTTTAAAGGACTGAGTGTGTGAAATCTAGTGCAGGTCCAAATAAGAAATCTAGATCTAATGAATTTAGGCCTTGGTGGAGGTAAACTACTGATGTTTTGTTGTCATGTGACACTGACTCCAAAGGATATCAGATATTATTGTCTAAAAGGACACACCCCTTTTTATTTTAATGTGTCCTCTATTTATATTAATGTTAATATTTAAAAAAGCACATACTTTTTAATAGCTTCCATGTCATGTGATTATCTGTCTCCAAACAAGTGCCAAATTGTATTACAGCCCCAGACAAACAGGACACACCTCTTTTTATTAGATATTATATCTTATATTTTATATGAATGTTAACATTTTCTAAAAAACTATTAATTCAATAGCTTCCATGTCATGTGACCAACTAACTCCAAACCAATGCTGAATTGCATTATTACCCAATAAAAAGAACACACCTATTTTAATTACTTGCACAGAAAAGGTTATGTTTTTATTGGGGTTTATTAGTTTGAATATTTTTTTCTTTCCTCAACAAAGCGAGATAGGGCACAAGCCTCGGCAGTGGTATGTGCTCTCTCAGGGCCTTTCTAGTATTGGGTTTAGAAATGCTTCAAGTGATGGGATAGGTTCCTGCCATTTATAAAACCAGGTTTTTAAACAATCAGAAACTCAGTGCCTGGAAGTGAAATAAATATAATGTAAATGACATGAACATGAGATTCCAGCAGTTTCCAAACCCATCAATAATATCAGTGGTTCTGCCTCCTCAGTGACAGTGACCATTTCAGGATATTAAAGTAGTTTAATATCCTGAAATGGTTGTGTTTGAGCATTGATTCTGATGCCTTATATTTTTAGAATTATCAATTTATTCCCTAGATGTATTGTGTCTGTATGATCGCACTGTATTTCTGTGCAACTTGTACTAACAGTCTGTTCAGAGGAGCTGGATGCAGTGCTGAACTGCTCCACCTGGGGGAGATGAAACACACTGTATTCTCCCTGAGGATTAAAACTCCCTGAGCTGAAAAACTTCTGTCAACTAAAACGTGTTGTTTTTTTTAAATCATATTAAAGGCTTACATCAATTATTCTACTTGAATTTTACTTATTCTTACTTCTAATTATTGTTTAGGTTCTTTTTATGTGGAACTGTTGACTTCCTTTCTCAGGGTTCATCGTGGGATTGGATTTAAGCTACATGTCACTGCATTACAGAGTCGAGAGCCCAGTCTGACTGTTCTTCAGCTGTAGTCAGATACCAATCTGTGATCGTCCCTCGTGCCTGCCGACCTACAGCATGGACTGTTCCTTCACATGTATTGTTGGCTGTTAACTCGAGCAGCGCTGTGGGAAAGCCTTGTCAACATCTCTGTGGTCGGAGCTTTTTGTGTGACTCCGATGAGCGGCCACAGCCCTAATTTCTCCAACCCCTCCCCTCCCCCCCGCCGTGGCACTAAATCCCCCTTCCCTCCACGCAGGTCAGTGGAAAGGTCACACACTATTCAGGCCGGCCTTTTGGACACCCCCTGGGGTCAGTGGGGATGGGCATGTGCGGTAACAGCAAGGCACAGGCCTCGGCCAATGGCAGCAGGCACTGGTGAAGTTGGCTCCCCCTTTACCCACAACCTTACCAACATTCATAACCTGATAATGACTTTTACTGCATCGATCTGGCTTCGGAGCTCGACCAGAGTTCACATGCAGGGCCCCCCCCCCCCACACACAAACTGTGCCATATTGGCAGGTGCCGATACTGAATTCTTGATGAATTAAACACCCTGGGGAGAACTTTGCTGACCATGAACGAGGCCAGGCTCTCACTTTCTCACGTTATGTAAGGAAGGAGCCTGCAACCTAAACTGAGGCTCTGCTCACTTATTAGGTTATGTAACACAGTGTAAGTACTTTAAAGGGAAGTGTAACAAACAAATAGGTTATTGATTGTGTGTGTGTGTGTGTGTGGGGGGAGAGGATGTTGTGGTAGAGGATGTGATTTTAACGTATGTGTTATGATTGGCCATGCTATAATTAACTGTTTAATAACTTGAGGGCAATTGTGAAGATTAATGTGGGAATTTTACAGTTTACATTTCATCACATTGCATTTTACATTGAACAAGTATATATTCAAACTAGCATTGATATTAACATCTTTTTGTACATGTCTTCATGCAGATAACACTGAGATTCTACATTTACTTTGGAAGAAAACTCAAAACTGTTTCTTTTATAGTGGACTTTTATCTGCACAAAGTTATATGTGAGTTGCGTTGAAGAAACAAATCATGCATCCGTTTCTCCCAAACAATTTCAGAGAGAAGATGGCATCCCAATATTAAATAAGAAAAGGTCATGGGAAACAAACATAAGCACCCATGTAAAATTAATTTCATTCAGTAAATTAGAACAATTGAAAGTGGTCTGCATTTTAATAGAACATAAGCACATGTGTTTGTTTGTTGTTTCAGTTAATATCACTGATAATTCTCTTGTATTTTCCAGATTGATCAAAGAGAGCAGTTTTCCCAGTGACTGAATTAGCGCTTTGCATATTTTTCTGACTGAGTGGACATCACAGCTGGGCTGCGGTCTAGCTGCTGAATAAAGGGTGGAGGTGTGTGGGGGGGGGGGGGGTTGATCTCGCAGTGATGGACATCGAATCAATATCGACATTGACACAGCAGCTGTCCTGCTCCTATCAATGCTTCCTGGTAATTTAAAAGACAAGAGACAAACTCATTCTATTAACATTTCTTTCCGTCTGTAGAGAACGTTCGGTCTCTAATACTGAGGGATCTGCTCCCATCAATACTGCTCCAGTTGTATTGATAAGGAAAAATGAAAGGTTATTGGTAAAGTGAGCAGGAGGACAAGTCTCATTGTTAAAAGATCAACAGAACATTCATCATGGGTCGATCTGGGTTTTGTTGTCAGGGCCAGACTTCACAACTGTTAAGTTATTAATTAAAATCACGCAATATTAATATTCCAGACAGATTACATCTGAAACCTGAAACTAAGAAACTGAAATTTGATATATTTTGCAGCCAAAAGTTGTAAAGTTAATTTTGCTTGTGTTCTCTTATAAATAGACTTTGTGTGGGAATATGCATCGTGAGGAGAGGTGTGGTTGGAGCTCACATGCAACATTCTCCTGGTTAATGTGGTGATTCAGAGGGAAAGGTTGTTGTTTATTATTTATCTACACTTACACCATCTGGCAGGGGAGAGTTCTTTGCAGATCAATACGTATATTTTGGTACAATATAAGGTATGATTGTGAAATATGGCACAATACTGAATAAAGAGTGTAAAAGTATAAAGCGGTTCAGCCAAGGCAGGGTTACAATGACAGTAGCATGGTGGGCCCAGCTTTGGAATGGATATATCTGCTTGTACTTCAGTACACAGTGCTTATTATACATTATACATCTTAGGCTGAGCTGTATTGCTGGATTGTTTTTGTGAAATAATATCTCACTTATAAACTTTATTTATATAGGACTTTTCTAAATTAAGTAACAAAGTGCTTTAGCAGACAACATGAAAAGTGATTAAATGTAATCAAATTATGTGTTTTTTTTTAAATAAAAGAGATTAAAAACTGATTAAAAGTCAAGTAATAATTAATCAAAAAGAAGCCAAATGAAAGAAAGAAGAGAATTCCCCCCACGGTGATCAATAAAGGATTTATCTGTCTATCCCTACATTTTACTTTATATACGTGTTGTGTGTAAAAGTGATCATGTGATTTGTGTTTGTTGAGGAGGATTTCATGTGACGTGTCAGCAGTGTGGAAGCTGCTGTGTGCGGTGTGACGTGTGGAGCAAGATGCACGTGGGGTTTGTTACCGTCCTGTGCGTGACTCGCAGCCAGGTGGCGCTGCACTGAACTGTCCTGTGAGCAGTGGTGATGAGGAGGAGGAGGAGGAGGAGGAGGAGGAGGATGCAGCTCCGCGCTCTCTCCCGGTCTCTGAGCTCAGTAGCAGCGCAGCTCATCTGCAGGGAACAGCCATGAGAGAGCAGCTGTAGTTAGCGATGCCCGGACAACTCGCGTAAATGGCGCCTGTTAAAGGGAAATTAAAGCAGCGCTTGCTGTTCCTCCTCGTCCTGCTCCCGCTCTCAGGTAAGGATAAAACACGTCCTGGGCATTTCGTGTGAGTAACACTGAGTAACGTCAGTGGCTGAGCTGTGGTGCTTCAGCAGCAGCGGACCGCGTTTGAGTTCCCAGCTCCGGAGAAGTTACGACATTTATCAAACAGCTTAAAAAGGAAAAAAGTTTTACATCCGCTGATAAACGAGCCTGGAGACCAAATAACCCACGACACCAAATGCTCGTTTGCGTCCTGTTTCAGCTAATTTGACTGTCAGTCAACTCTTTTTTTAATTCTTACGTTCACTTGTCAACTGTTTAAATAGTACATACTTTACATAGATCATATGTTTTCACTGAAAATATATGATGTAAAACCACAGCACAGTTTTATCCACTGCTTCATTGAAACAACTCTGTTTCTAGACCCGTGTTAACTCTAGGGATCTACCAATACAGAACCAATACAGAGATAAATGGCTGAAGAGAGATGCGTGTTATAATCAGGGTTCAGGCACATTCCTTGCCTTTGACTTGGGAGAAAATCCTTATTGTCAAATGAAAATATTTGCATACTTTGCATTTTGTTATGTTGTTCTTTTGAATTAGAAGTGACAAACCTTCTGTTGATGTATTGAATCCTGATTGTGTCCTATTATGAGTGACCCAGTGTCACTGTGTCCAGCCCTCAGATCTCAGATTAATGAAACATTACGTAAAGTCCATGTTCAGAGCGCGGCCGTGTATTTCTGTGTAAACCAAAGGGACTAATTGGATCAGTTGTTTTCACCTTCAGCGTGTGACTTTATGAGCCATGAGCAATTTAATTAAAGCGGAGTAGAAAGAGTTTATGAAGCTGCAGCAGTGATATGACTGTACAGGACGGTGGACCTCCTGCTGGCCCACCTCCAGGCCTGTCCAGTATGATACCTCACTTTAGCGGGACGTTTTAATCCGTGTCACACTTTAATCCTTCTGACACTGTGAATGCAGATAATATCTACAGGGAGGATAGGGAAAAGCATGCAGACAGATTTACAATTCACCTTTTAAATCGCTTTAAGCCAGTGGTTTGACTAGTGTGTAAATGCTTTAAACTCTTTATTGGGCTCCTCCTCCCTTAGAGAAGTTCCCATCCTGATAACTACCCCTGTTTCCCCCTGCTCTCTCTCTTTCCACAGGTGTTCTATGCTTTAGCGAGCTATTTTTCATCAAGGAGCCGCATGACGTCACCGCCATGCGAAAAGAAGCCGTTATTTTGAACTGTCAGGCGCATGGAGAGGCACCCATCGACGTCAGATGGCTCAAGAATGGAGTAAAAGTGGCGGAGAGCGAACGCGTGTATCTTCTCTCCAATGGCTCCCTTTATATTTCCGAAGTGGAGAGCGGAAGAGCCGACAAATCAGATGAAGGGTTCTATCAGTGCCTTGCTCAGAACAAGTACGGAGCAATCCTGAGTCAGAAAGCCCGTCTTACAATCGCAAGTGAGTATCGTGCTGTCATCGTAAAAGTTGCATGTGGTGTCATGTAGGGTGATGGTGGAATCTTGAAGACTTGGTTCTGTTTGCTACCATTTCCATGCACGAATCATGTTTACATCACAGCCCCCCACACCCCTGCAGCAAACATCCAAGGAAATGTCAACCTGTACATGTTTCTGTTTATTTGGTTAATTTAACTTTTCACTGCTCAGTGTTGCGTTTCGGGCAGCTAGCAGGGAGCTGGACCAAGTCTGTACGGTTGGAGCCTTGAGATAAAGATACTGTTTGTAAGGGGGAATATGCCCATTGGTGTGTAAATGAAGGAGCAGGAGAATTTAAAGGTTAGGAGCTGTCCAGGATACCGACTCTCCAGTGCTAAAGAGCAGATGACCCCTATTCACAGGCCAGGGCTTTCATGTTATTGCACCCTGATCGCTAGAGGAATTGTTCTTTTGGAATGCTTTCTCCTCCAGCACTGGCCTCGTAATTTAAAGGGGGGAGTAGAGACGCTTCAGGCAGAGTTAGTTTTTTCGGACCGCATATCCCCTCCTCCTGCCCTACAGGCCATACATCTTGCTGTGCCACTTTTGCAGAATGTATGTTAACCCCCTTACCCCTCATGCAATGCGTTGGCATTCACACTTGAAGATGCATTTCTTTACTTTGCAAGATGCTGAGATTTAATTTGATTAAAGATTTGCATGTCTTTTCTTGGAATATTAATCCTTTTTTCAATTTAATTACATATTGGATGTTTTGGTTTTAAAGTCTGCACCTGAAACTTCATGTACAAATTGACAGCAATTAGTGTGAGTTAAATGTTTTGAGTAGTGTTTAACTTAGCAGTCTCTCGGTTGGACATCCCAGCTGTGGTGCTAATATTTCCTGGTACATAAAGTAAATCTAGTTTTATTAATTAATTGAGTGATTTACCTGCTTTATAGAAGTTAAGAGGTGATAAAGGCTGCCAGTATGCTTTACTAGTTTGTTTTAAAATGGCACTTAGACATGCTTGAGGGTCTATCTGGAAGCTCATAAAATTTGCACATACCTGAGAAATGCTCAGTTGAAGGACACAGAGGTAGCTGTGGGGGTTGTTGCAGGCGGTGTGCGCACACTCACGTATGCGCACACACACACCAATGTGAATTGCTGTTTCCCAGTACCCTGGCCTAACCCTGAGTGTCTAAATGACCGAACTTTATGGCAGACCCTGCCAGGTCAGAGGGAGCTGGAGGCTTTGCACACAATTGTTTTCTGCCTCACTACTCTGGTGAAAGAGTGAAAAGCTTTTCACTCTGACTGTTTTTGTCCACACCACCCCCCACCTCCCCATGCTCGCAAAAGAAGGGGCTTTCCTTGGTGGCAACTATTTGTCCTGATATCAGAGGAATAGAACAGCCGGACCTGTTCACCCCCGCAAGCTTAATTACGTTAATTGTAAAAGTTCAAGTTAGGAGGTTGAAGTTTCCGTTTTTGATTAAAATGTCAGGGTGTCAATCCTCATTAAACAGCATGACTCTCTTGTACCACCTGCCTGTTGCATCACAGTCTGCTCAGGGATGTGGGCAATTTGTGTGTCATTTAACTATATTTTAACTTCAGAGAAAGAAATGAAATAGTGTTTATTATGAACATTTTGATCTCGGTGTCACTATGTCCTGAAGCCTCAGTTCGTCTCTTCCAGAACTGTAGATTGAAATGCCTCTTATATCTCTCTCTTTTCTCATTAACTTAGTTTTGTACAAGATGCAGTGGATGATGCTTTCAAAATGAGCATGGGGACCCTGTGAGCTTTGTGTGCTCATCTGTTGAATCTGACCAGCGTTCATTTAGGAGTGTGATGGTGATGGAGGGTCACCTTAAACGGTGGCTTGCCAAAGCACAAAGGTGAGATGGGATTTGGACCTGATTAAAAGGAATGTGACACATGAGCCTCAGCATGTGACTTATGTCAATAGACCTCAGAGTGATTGGGATTTCAGTCGAGAGATTGCCTCCTGCGTTTGTTGGATGTGTTTTTTGTACCCTTCTTGCACCATGTGACTGCATGTAGAGCATGAAAACAGAGGATTTATCATCAGGTACGGCTCAGGTTGGTGTAAATGACAAAGTTGAATACAAGTAGACTGTGTATGGGCAGGAAATCGGAGATTCAGCTCCTTGTTTATACACATGAAGTTTGTATCTTGGTCACAGCTCAGTTGAGAACTCTACCACACTGTCTCTCCTGTCGGGGCTGCTGACAGCGTTGTTAGCCACAGTTCACTCATCATAACACTACTGGTTTCAGCTTTAGCTATGTGCATTCCTGCCATGAGCATGCAGGCAAAACCCACGAAACACCTGACACAGGAGCTGAGAGGATTGGATACGCCAACAGATACAAGTCGCACTACCTGGTGAAGTAAAAGTGCCTGTTCGTGCCAAATCATTTAAAAAAAAAACAAAAGCCAATGAGCAAATTTAGATAATCAAGAGGCCAGTTACAGGTAGAGCTGTTGTGTTTCAGCCAAAAAAAGGTTTTTGATTTAGCTGCTGCAGCTCACTTTAAAAGTTGATGTTAACTTGCTGTTGTGTCCAGAGGCAGTCAGATCAGCACCACAGCTTTATTTAAGTTGCTAAGGAATACATCTGACTTTCGCCGGCTCGGTTCAAGTACAAACCCCAATAAGTCGAAAGCAAACTTTGGACAGTGTGGCCTGTGATGTGAGTGAATGAAATGCCCTTAAGTGAGAGCGCGCAAAGCCTGGAATCTTGTTTTTCTCCTCTGCTGGACACGAAAGGTTACCATGGTTCCCCTGAATGGCAGGCCGAGAGGTCAAAGGTCTCTTTAATTGTTCAATACGTGGAGCACAGTGAGACAGAGTCTAGTTTTATCAGTTGCTGCAATAGTCATCAATGGGTCTACTTTTATTTTCCATAAATGTCTTTCTGTCTCTGTTTTGTCATATTAACATTCACACAAGTTTTATTTTGTTATCAGCCACCAACTTATTTATATAATACATTCTGTCAAAGGAACAAACTTTTGTTAAAACAACATATAGATGTTTACACATTGACTTCTCCACCTCTGTGTCGTGAGGTTGAGATTAAAGACAATGAAGACACTGTCTGTGGTGAGTGGAGAGTTGCTGTTGAATGATTGGAAAACTTTGTGGCAGAGATAAGGGGTTGGAGGAGGGGTTGAATGCTCCTTCTCACACCACCCCCCCCCCCACCCGGCCGGCACTTTGAGAGGTCACCCTGCTCATGGGAATAGTTCTTTGTTTAGCCAGGCCAGTGGTCAGTTGACTATCCTGCAGCCTGTGTGGAGCAGCGGCACATCTGCCAACCAGCGAGTGATTGATTTGTGGGCTCTTTCAGCTTTGCATTCTTCTCCTTCTTGCTTATCAGCCTTCTTTTTTTTTTTTCCCAGAGCCTTATTTTAATCTTCTGTGGTGTCATTTAACAGTTTAAAGTACTTATAACGTGATCAAATACCTGTGTTTCTTAGTAGGAGTTGTTGAATGAGTAAATACAATTATTTAGATTTAACCAGTTCACAGGAATAGGACCCATGAGTACATTTTAAACTTCTGAGGGTTATCTTAGTAATTCAGTGAAGGTTTTTCATAGGCCTCCTGATGCTGAAGGCCATCAATTTAACATGCTGCCTGCAGGTTCAGGAGAGGATGATCAATTTTAATGTCTCCTAAGACGGCACCCTGGGGGTTGGGCAGGGTTAGGGATGGTTGGGGGACATCAATGCCATCCACATAGTTAATGAGCTGAACACAAACTGCTTCTGTCAGCTACAATGTTGAAACCATGTGGGGGTGAAAATAAAGTCACAGATACTGTATACTGTTGATGAGATTAATCCTAGAAAAATAATTTGCCTTATTCCAGATAAACATTCTGCATTTAGGTCTTGAAAAACTATTCTTTTTTGACAATTTCATTATAATATATTGCTCCCGAACTTTTAGGTATGACATAGAAAGTGCGTATTGTTTAAATATGAGTTGTGGAAGATGAGCTCTGGGGCAAACCAGTATGACAGTTAGGTCAGTATTTGAAGATACAGGTTGAATTTCTTCCTGCACATTCCTTGCAAAGTATATTCACAACTAAAACAACTAAACTAACAGAAACCGATGGTTGAAGGTCTAATATCCTTTTATAAGTCTGAAGAAGATTCAGGTGGTTTTTGGTTAAGATGAGAGTTAAATTGTTTTGAAAGTTATTCGTAGCAGGAAAAGCAGTGTAGACATACTTCCATTGCAGTATTACATCAGAGCACAAAGAGAGCGACAAGTCTGTTTTCCTCTAGTTGTAACATTCACTTAAGGTATGCAGTGCTATGTTGTGCTCTGGCTCAGAAACTGACCACAGTAATCAGAGGAGAGAGGGCTGAACTAATTCCTGGTATTTGTAAGGGAACCTTTGTTTGGGCCTGACCTGTCCACTGACCTTCAGTTTGTTGAGCTGCTGCCGTCAGCCGGCCCATCTGTTGCAAGCTGATGGGAAGCAAATACAGCTTCTCTCCTTCAGACCATTAAGAAAACGCAGTGTAATGAACCAAAAAGCTATAATGACATTACGGTACTCTCACTTTTAGTCAAGCATGCTTTTTGTTTTAACTTTGTGATTCAACATGCCAAAACTTGTGTGTTTTCAAATAATGCAGATTCCCGAAAGAGAAAGTGTTGAGTGAGCTTTTCTAGTTGTGTAGCTCTGCCTTGCAGCAGCTGGGTTGCATGTATTATTTTAGTTGTTGTATTGGCAGCAACTGGCAGATGTCACTGATACAGCAGGGAAGGGTGTTGTTACAAAACAGCATTTGAAACAGCTGGAAGATGATGTGAGAGATTTGCAGGCAGTCTGCAGGGCAGCAGAGCTGGTTCATGGTGGTCATGCGGGGGGCTCTGGCCTGCGTTGGGTGCTAGCCAGGATTTGTGGTGGTCAGAGGTCAGAGGTGAGATTGCTCGGAAGGGCAGATGGTCAGAACTCTTTCTTCATGCTTTTGGGGGAAAGGCTGAGGTGTAAAAATAACTATGGCAAACAAAACTAAGGTGTTTCTATGTATAGACTATGTATAGAGGGAAAGTTAAACATTTTTTCTTTTACCCCTTTCGCAACAAAGATCCTTTAATCTCCAAATTATATGTTCCCTGGCAGGAAGTAGAAGGTCAGCCTCCTAATTTCAGTTGGGAGTGCTCTGGCCAAAGCTGGATATAGTATTTTATCAATAATCAATGATTTTCTCACTGTTTGTCAATCCACCATCATTTGACCGAATGGAGCAGCAAAGTAGAGAGGCAGAGGATCAGTGCAGCTCATCTCTCATGCCCTGCAGTCATATCACTTCAGCACATTAATGGCATTTTTGTAAGAGCCTGCGTTAACTGAGGGGGGTGGAGGAGGGTGGTGTGGAGGGGTGGGGGTCTCTGTCCACTGCTGTCTTCACATCAAACAACCACAGCGGAGCTAAGAGGGGTAAGCAGTCAGGATTAATTAAATTAAATGTGTCCATGGTAAAAAAGATCAGACAACAGTTTGTCTGTGGTTGAACAAAAACGACATCGGTCACACAGACAAGTGTGGGAAACGGATGTTTAGTAAACAATTTTATATTTCATAAACGCATTGTTGAAATTAATTAAGATTTTTCTTTGTTTTCTAACAGATATATTTTTTAATTGATGTCCTAGTTTCTGTCTCTTGTTTGCTGAGTGCCGATGACATGCTGCAAGAAGGTTAAACATCATCACAGTGTATTTGTTCATCTATTACTTAAGTGGTGATGGTTTCACAGACATTTTCAAATGGAGCTTTAGAAAATGCAAATAACTGAAAAGTTATACAGCTTAAATGTTCTGCTCCATTGGAATAATCCTCATGTGTGTTGATATTTGCATCTCTGTACCTTGATGGTTTGATTTGTGATGATGGATTTAATGTTAGCAGCTGTGATGCTCATTGTTTTTCTTTTCTTTTGGTACTCTCAGTGCTCACTCTCTATCAGAACATCAGTGCAATTGATTTGGTTTAACTAATGATTGATCCCTGGGCTTCAGCAGCTTTCTGAGCCCAGAGGGGGGATGGGACAGAAGTGTGTGTGACCTTAATGGCTTTTATGACCTAGGAGGAGCCACTGCCAAAGAGAGCATTTATAAACAAAAAGAATTCAAAACAACTTAAATCTTCATCATACAGTTCGGTTGGCTTTTTTGTTTCAAGGTAAAAGGCCTTGTTGTAATTCATGTTGGGCCTTCTATGCCGGTAGCTGGCAACAGCTCAGTCTCAGGGAAACCGTATCCACGTTGGATGTAGCTGTTCCAATCCAATCATTACCTTCCTGCAGCACTCAGCAGGCCTGTAGCTTTAGGTAATAGGCAGGCATCTCTGTTCTCTGACGTCCACATCAATATGTTTGGAGATGGAGGGCAATAATTCATCCGAGATCTTCCACTAATCATTTGTTCCATGAATACAAATTTTATGATAATATTGATTTAAAATGTTTCCTTCCTGATTGAAGGGAATTCCTCTTAAGCCTGATTTCATGTCTGTGCTTTGACTTCTTAACGTGCGGTAGTGTCAAAGCAAGGACTGAAACAACAAATGGAGTGAAACACAACACCGGCTTTTACAACAAAGAAACACCTCAAGGGAAAGGATTTTCCTTTGACTTAATCAGTAAAGACAACATGTTGAGGAATAAAAGCATGGCTACTCTTTTGATTGTAGCAGAGAAATCCCTTCAAATCTCATGTGTTAGTAGAAGCCATACATCTGGAGCAATATCAGTTCATAACATAAAAAACCCTCTGGTCTGTTTTACTGCAGGTATCTCCTCTTTTGCAATCCACCCAACACCCATAGTGGTAACTGAAGGCTCAGTCGCGAGGTTTTCCTGCAAAATCAGTGCCCACCCTCCTCCCATCATCACTTGGGAACTCAATCGGGTCACATTACCCCTTGCCACTGAAAGGTATGCACTCTTTTGTTGACATTTCATACATCCTTGTTCCACAGCAGTTTGTTTTTGAAGCCATACATTGAACATGTTTTTTAGTTCCTCAATCTTCTCAGTGATAAAAGTTGGACTATTTTTGTGTGTGTCTCTGTCTTTCAGAATCACAGTCCTGCCCAGTGGCGTTCTTCAAATACATGGGGTGCAGCGGGCAGATGCTGGAAATTACCGCTGCATTGCCACCAACATTGCCAGCCGCCGCCGCAGCACGGAGGCCCCCCTCACTGTCACCCCAGGTAAGTCACCTAACTCGTGTTTGATCAATGTATTTTGTATTATCTCTGTCTGCTGCACCCGGCTGCTCCACCTCTCACCTGAATAACGCTAAGGATTCAATGCTGTTGTGAATGCGTATGTGCAGAAAACGTCCTGCTGTGTAGTGCATGTGTGAAAGGCAAACTCAGGGTAAACTCTGTAGCCAATTGTCTGGTCATGTCTGAAAACGGCTTTAGTTTGTTGAAAGGCTTATTCATTCGCTAAAGGGACAGCAGAGAGATGGCATTTTCCCCGAACCTACAAAAAACCTTTCTCCCTCCCCCTCTACCTCTCTCTCTGCAGCTCTCAGCCCCAAGCTTCCCCAGAGGCCGCGCATCATCACTGGGCCCCAGAACATTTCAGTGTCCCTCCACCAGAGTGCCATCCTGGAGTGCATGGCCACAGGCAATCCCCGACCCATCATCTCCTGGAGCCGAGCGGACAGCAAGTCCATTGATGTTTACAACACTAAAGTGTTGGGAAATGGCAACCTCATTATCACAGACATCAAGCCCAAGCATGGAGGAGTCTACATGTGCAGAGCCACCACTCCTGGCACACGGAACTTTACTGTTGCCTCAGCCAACGTCACTGTGTTAGGTAGATACTGAGTACAAAGAAGTTTGCTTGTGTATGCTTGGATTATCCATTGATGATTGATAAATGAAAAGCTTTGTATATATTTAAATTAGTTTCACTGATGTTCTCGTCCAAAGCACCACCCTCTTTGGTGGAGTGGCCGGAGAGCCTGACCCGACCACGCGCTGGCACCGCCCGCTTTGTGTGCCAAGCTGAAGGAGCTCCAACACCTCAAATCACTTGGCTCAAGAACGGAGAGAGAGTTCACTCAAATGGTCGAATCAAGATGTACAACAGGTATTTTTACTCTGTTTATTTAATCATTCCTGTGATCACTAAATTGCTTTTCTGACATGCCAAATGTCTTTTATTTGTTTGCACAGATATAATTAACATGAGCTGTAACCACGAGAAACTCATTTAACAGTCATTATTGACAAGTAAAAAAAACTAAATAATTAACTACAATACCTACATTAGAAAGGAAACTAAATAATTTAAAGCTGTGCAAATGGGGTTTTAGTGAGTTTCCTATAATTTGCTCCTGCTCCTTATTCAACTGTCTTGTTAGAGGTACTTATAGGTACACCCTAGTGAAGGAGCCCCAGGATAAAGCCATCTCTATTTGTGTGTCTGCCACAGCAAACTGGTGATCAACCAGATCATACCTGAGGACGATGCCATCTATCAGTGCCAGGCAGAGAATGAGCAGGGATCGGTCCTCTCCATGGCGAGGCTCATTGTGGTGATGTCAGAGGATCGACCGAGCGCACCCAGGAACCTCCGAGCTGACACGGTGTCGAGCTCTGCGATCCTCCTGGCTTGGGAGAGACCTCTGTATAACTCCGATAAAGTTATTGCTTACTCGGTGCACTACATGAAGGCTGAAGGTGAGTGGTGTGTAAACAAAGAAGAGGGCATTTTATTGGTCTTTTTTTCTCGCAATGAGACAGGAAGGCCCGACATCAACATTGAGGTGATCGAGGGAGAGTGACTTATGGCTTATGCCATAGAGGAGGGTGTTACAGTAGTCCAGTCAAGAGAAGACTAGTGTGGGAATTACCATTTCCAAGTCTGGGTGTGAAAGTATGGGTTTGATTTTGGAGATGGTTCTGATTTAGGACTAGACTACTTTTTTTCGATTTGTGCTTCAAAGTTTAGTTTTGTGTCAAACAGTACACCAAGGTTTCTGGCAACAGGGTTCATGTTGACCGACAATGGACCAAGGCTACGCTCAATGTGGTTGATGGGGCTAGGTGGATTGAATAATATTATTTCTGACTTTGAGTTGTTGAGTTGCAAGTAGTGCAAGTAGTTTTGTGCCATCCAACAGTGACATAATTTAGACAGTCTAACACAACAGCTAGGCTTTCAGGGTCATCAGGTCTCAGCTGAAGCTATATCTGTGTGTGGAATCAAACCAACTAAGTGCAGTGTCCTTGATGCCAACCCAGGTTCTTGATCTACTGTACTTAGGTCTAGAAGGATTAAAATTGCGCTCTTTCCTCTATCAGCTGTTAAAAGGAGGTCATTGGTTACTTTGAGGAGGTTAGTTTCTGTACTGTGTTAAGCTCTAAAACCTGATTGAAATTTCTCGAAGATGTTATTATGACACATAAAAGATAAAAGTTGGGTCCAAACCACTTTTTCTAAAAGTTTTGATATATATGGAAGTTTAGAGATAGGAAAGCAGAGGGGATCAAGATTAAGATTCTTTAGAGAAGTGTAAATAACCTCTTTAAGAAATGTCATGGGAAATATATCCAAACTGCAGCTTTTGGTTTCAAATAAAACCAAATAGTGACACGGGTTAAAATTTGCTAAAATAAGTATGAACGTCCCTCTTGGCATTTAAAGTACGAATTCATAGACCATAGCCCTGTGGAGTTTCAAGATGCAGGGTCCCTTTGGCTGATAAAAAGCAGAATGCAGACAAAACCACAAAAAGCACAAGGGTTGTAGTGTGGCAGCAGAAAAGCCTGAAAGCCTGTCAGCTTCCCTGGGAACTGACAAGAGTCACATACTAACAATACAGCATCTCAGAAAACAAAACATTAGCTTGTTCATTCAAGCACTGCACTTAATTATAATGCCACTGACTTCCAGTTGGGGGAAGTAAGACATACAGAATTCACCCAGAAAAAAAGAAACACCTGCTGGATTTTGTTGAGGATAAAGAGGTCAAAATAAAAAGAACAAGTTGAACAAATTCTCCTGCTTTATTCTTTTATAACTATCAAGGATTTTCTGCACTTGATTTCGATCTAGTTTCACAATCTCCTCAGTCCCAGTCACAAAGAGTGGCTATTCATTGACATTGACAGAGTATCTGACAGTGCACTCTTCACCTGAGGTTGCAGTCAGAGAGGCCTGGCAGTAAATGGAGGCTTTAACAAAAAAGAGGAACTAATTAGTCCGTGTGATGGAGTGTCCTAAAGTGTGTTTTCTGTTAGGGCAATGGGAGAGTAAAGGGATTGGACTGCAAGGCAGACTTTGTTACACGTTTCAGGGAAGGCTTACTGATTCATTCAGAGTGTGAGGAGCTGACAGAGAGTGCTTTTAAAAAACTTTTATGTACTTTATTTACCAGGTTTAAAGTTAGACCAGGTGGTTTCTTTTTACCCAGGGCACAAATACATTTCTTTTGACTTTGCATTAATTAAATCACTATTACACAGAGGTTTATTTGAAAGGTTAGTGCACGCGAACATGGATATTAATGTCAGTTTGTTTCCCTTATTGTTGTTGGAAGGGAACATTTTAATTTTTGCAATATTATTGAATGACACTATCAAGCAAAAAAAAAGATTTTGAATTGAAGACAAAATTTGACCATTTAACAAATTTAATAAGCATGGGCAAATACTGTATTCTGAAATTATACAGGAGCACACACATTCTAACTTGATAGTTTGAATAGAAACTTCAGCTGCTGGACGTGATGAAAATCAGAAGGCAAGAATCTCCACACACCAGTTAATGCTCCCTTTAACTTATTTATTTGATCTTCCAGGTAGGTAACGTTTCTTACAGAAGAAGTGTAACATTATATACATTATCAGAGCATCAACTGGTGTGCTGGCATCTCGCCTTCCAAAATGTGTGTGTTTCCACAGGTGATAAGACTGGCCACATATTCTGTTATGAAAACATACACACCAAAAGCTGGTACAAGGTTTTGTTATCAGTAATTTAAACCTTTGCCTCTTTTTTTGTGGACTGAATAATTGATAGGATTTTGGTGTCCCACTTTATATACTTGTACATAAAGTAAAACCTACAATCTTCTTGAAATGTGCTGTAATTTATCAAATTAATATCAAAATATGAAAAAATAGGTTTATCACTTGACAGGGTGGAGATACTGTTCATTTTGGTTGTTTTATGGATTGGAAATTGTGAGTATTTCAACTCATTTTACAATGTTGTCATTTGTCCAGGATTAAACAACGAGGAATATCAAGTTGTCATTGGAAACGATACGACTCGCTACATTATTGATGACCTGGAGCCAGCTCGCAACTACACCTTCTACGTTGTGGCCTACATGCCCATGGGAGCCAGTCGCATGTCGGACCACGTGTTCCAGCACACGCTCGAGGATGGTGAGGCTCATACCCAGTGCACGCACATAAACAAAGTCGATCCCACAGTAAATACTAAATCAGAAGCAGGGGGGTGGTAGAGTAATTGATCTTTTACCATTCAATTAGACTGCTAATCCAGCAGAAGCTCAGAGACGTTTGTTTACAAGATGTTTAAACTGCAGTGAATGAGCTTTGTTGTTGGCATAAGAAGTTATTTGTGTGCACAGTGTGTGACTCTACATGAGTCTTTGTACACAGGCTCATGTATATTTATGCTGTCTATGTTCTGGACGTCCCATCCCACTGAGTGTTTTTTAAACCCAGGCAAAAACAATTTGTTTACGGCCTTGGCCTGTGGGCCCGAGGTAAAGAAATTGTAATCCACATTTAATAAGGGAGATATAAAGATTAGCTGATCGTGCATGATCATTGATGTCAGAGTTTCATGTCAATGTTCACATTTCAAGCAGCATCTGTGGCTGTAACGTATCATCGTTAATATCATTAATATCACTGTTTCCACTACACACTGCAGCCGCCACGAGGTCAGTTTGCATAAGGGTGAACAATATGGATAAAATGGACTGAAAATCTGTTGATGGATCATAAAACCAGACAGGAATGTCTGTTCTGGCTACTCCATCCAATTTAATACTTGATCAGTCAAAGTAATTCATCATATTGATTCAAACAAGCCATGAAACGTTGATTCATGGATGGATATAAGGTTTCCCACAATGTACTAATACAGCCAGTGATATTAATGGATCAGGTATAAATGGCTTATAAAATAATTCTGTGTCACGCCAAGTAATTTGTCATTGCCCAACTTAGTATCACTGTTAGTATCTAAACTTCTTTAATTTGAACTGGAGCAGTTTGTTATAAATCTGAACAAAGGTGATATGTTTCATATTTTAACTGTAGCTCCCTAATATGATTTATTTTTTGTGTATTATCTGGTAGGTCAATCATCTTAGTTTTACTGCGTGATACAAAACAGCTTTCAGTCAAATCTATCTTGTTTTCTCTGTCCGCAGTTCCCCTCCGAGCCCCTGAGCTCAGCCTCACCAGCCGCAGCCCCAGTGACATCCAGGTGTCTTGGCAGCCTCTTCCAGACAAGCTGAGCCGCGGCCGAGTCTCTGCCTATCGTTTGTCCTATCGCACCAGTGCTGAGAATACAGTCTCACAGATAGAGCTACCTGGAGAGAAGACCAATCATCTACTGGAAAACCTGCAGCCTGACACCATCTACCTTCTGCGTATCAATGCTGCCACCAGCATAGGGTTTGGTGAGCAGTCGGCCTGGACATCCCACCGCACTCCCAAGGCGTCCAGTGCACGAGGTACAGCATTAGGAACGGTCTTCACGATTTCTGTGAACTTTTGTTGTGAACAGATTGTTACTCTGTGAACTTTGCATTCCACTGTCAGTAACACTGGAAGGGCTTCAGTCATGGATCATAAAGTGAACAGCTCAGTTCCTCCGGGTGAGAAGGCCCATGTGGCTATTTAGAGCTACATCTGAAGCTCTGTGGTAGGGGGGAAGGTTGGATTTGTTTTTCCTGCCCATCTCTGTTGCCCCCTGTCTCCAATCTAAACTCAGGACAGAAGTCCTCTTTTGGTAAACTTCATTCCCCTCATTCCTAAAGGAAAAACGTGTGAAATCACTCCCTTGACTGTTGCCTCTGGTGTGCACTGAGTGTGAAACAGCTGGTAGTTTCACTTTTCAAAGGAAAGGCTGGTCAGGGGCCTGTCCATCACATTGACACTTTCTAATTTTCTAGGAACAACTTCCTGTTCCTGAAAAATTTCAGTCATGTGGTATAAATAGCAATGACAGTGTGTATGAAGGATATTAATATAATTTGATGTAAACCCATTTAAATAGTAATCACTAAAAACAAAAATGTATGTATT
The DNA here is from genome assembly GCA_026259375.1 of Verasper variegatus. NCBI lineage: Eukaryota > Metazoa > Chordata > Actinopteri > Pleuronectiformes > Pleuronectidae > Verasper > Verasper variegatus. Next base: position 16,058,144 of record CM048039.1, on the reverse strand, counting down.
CTTTTATTTCCTATAGTACCTCTGGCTCCCGAGCTGCATTTGGAGCCTTTGAACTGCACCACTATCTTGGTGCGCTGGCAGTTGATGAGCAGGAACTCAGTCAGTGTGCAAGGCTACAGACTCTTCTATCATGAGGAGAGCCAGCCGGAGAACACACCAGTTCGGCTGCGTGCCTCAGATTATACACACACCATCGGAGGCCTTGGTGAGTTTGGTTTCAGATCATTTGAGTTCCTCCTGCCTCTGTGCTCCCTGTATATTGTGTAGGCAGGGTATTATAGACAGTGATTTCATAGTTTTCATGTGAACATACACCATCACTCAATAACATGTGACACAAGCTTCCTATTAATGCCACATGTTTCTGATTTAGTTGGATTTTGATGCATTGTGCTGCATAGACTTGCATCTAGATTTTATACATTCATCTTATACACCTTGATATTGAGCCAGTAATTACGCTAATTAAAGCTAGATAACAAAAATGTATGTCAGTGTACTGTTCTTCACACCATACACAGGGACTACTGATAGGAACATGCAACTTTTTTTTGTCTATTAGGTATAAATGTTGAAGTAAAAAAGAAAAGATATTTCTTTAATGTACATATTCTTATCAATATTGCCCGGTGTACTGAACAGTGACAGAAATTATAGTTCTCAAACTTTAATTAGGGTAATTATTGACCTTACGAGGTTAAGTGGTTGCATTTAATGAATGTCAATGTTAGTAATTAGTGGTTATATTTGGTCATTAGCCAGCTGAAGAATCATTGTTCATATATATAAGAAGAAAAACACATGAACACGATACAAAACACAATACAAAAACATGGAAGGATTTAAGTATGCACCTATACATTCCCACAAATTACTCCAAGACAATCCAAAGATTTTTAATTGCATGTCAACTACATATTCACATTCAAAAAGCCTTCATGGTGGACGAATGTCTTTCAAAGCTGCATCAATTGTCAGCCAAACTCATGAGTGATTAATTAGCCCAAGTCCTGTCATGTGCTGAGCAGAGGTTGACGAAGTGTGGAACAGAAGAGCATCACATCCCACTTCCATGACCTCCCAACCTCTGTGTGGAGTTTCAGTGTGTGTGTGTCTTTTCATCAGCTGCTGGATGGTGTTTGTGGATATCACAGCCTTAGTGGCCTTTAGGTCAGATTCATTTTGCCCTTTTTTTCATTTGAAAGAGGAAGGGGGGGGGGGGGGGGGGGGGGGGGCTCAGGCCAAAGAAGTGGACAACTGACCATCTGTGGCCAGAGGGGGTCAACCAGGTGGTCAGCAGCTGACTTCTAAATCAGGAGGCTCAGTGCTGGATCAGGATCAGAAAGAGAGAAAGAAAGACGAGGAGAAACTTTAAATTACTGTAGGTGTTAACTCTAACTCCTGCAGGCGTTTAGTTCATTATTTAGTTTAATGATTCAAACAGAACTACGAATTATGTTAATGCAAGAAAACCCTTACCATAAAACATGCATTTACTACTCATTTTAAGATTGACATTATGAGATTGAATACTAAGTTAATTAATTTAAAGTAAATTTTATTGTCATAATGGTTATGACATATTTGTAGAATATTTTTGAGTTTTCCTCTCAGGCTGTTTCTTGCTTAATGAGATCAGTCTGAGTATTGAATCAGAGGAAGAGGAAGCTGCAGTCGCTGCTGAAGATAAATATTAAGCCGATCAGCAAGATTAGCCTCAAACAACAAAAATAGAGCTTCAGTCGGATAAAAAGAATGATCTTTTTGTTCCTCTTTGATAAAGGAGCTTTGCGTGGCTGTGTTTTGAAGAGAGGGAAGCTGTTTTGTGGAGCTTGATTTATTATGTGTTTTATGACTACTGTGAGCATGTATTGCTGGAGGAGCATTGACATCAAAGACTCTCATTGTGTTCGTCTTTGAAAGCCACGGAGAGAGTTTATTAGCCAAGACTTTAAGGAAATACAGCCTGTCACCAACGAAGCTGTAGGCCAAACACTGACGGTGTCTTGTGAGCTCACTGTTTTACTTTTCGTAGATTTCTGTCTCATGAATTAGCCGCAGCGCTCTGCATGAGGAGAGAGGTGTAAGGTGAAGCATCTGACCTCCTGTGAGGCAACACCTCCTGCAGCAGAGAAGGCTTCACTATGCTCAGAGGAATCTGACTAATTAGCTTTGACGCCATTACTTATTTCTTAAAGACTACTGTAACTATACCATCAATGGAAGGGAAGAGAAATTGTTGATGTATATGAGAGGAAGTTGTGCTTTACAACCTCTAGATTTTAAAATGAAAGCAAACTTTAAAAAAACTGAATACAACAAATGTAAATGGGTATATAGATTTATAGGTAGCCCTGATATTATTTCATGCTAAACAGTCGCACAAATGGAGAGTCAGTGGACTCACTCAATGATAAAGTGTACTGAGTTGAGCATATTACTCACAATTGAGTATATATATTTGCTTACAAGAGGAAAAGTTGCCTAATCTCACTTTATAAATGTATATGCAAGTTTTTGGTATGGCTACACAGCCAACATTTGCATTAACAGTCAATGGAAACAAATTTTTTTGTTCCAACTCAATTACCATGCTAACCAGCTATCCCTTTGCTTTCCAGTAGAGTCACTGTAGCAAAGTAGCTCCGCTCAGAAAACACCTTACTACCTCTTCTCTTGTAAATGCAATCGTGGCTGATGCTCATGGCAAGTTCTGTGGCAGAGAAAACTTTAAAAAAGCACCTTTATAGTGCTCACCTTAAATATTGTTGTAATCTTTTCCACCAGTGTGGAGCATATTCATTTTACCCCTACTGTGGAAGCCCCTGTATCCTATCCAATAATGCATAAGGAAATATGTATTTTAGACAAGTAATTGCATTACTTAATTATGAATTGCAAATGCGATTGTCTCAGCTACAGACTTTTATTTTCTGTAAGCTGTCCTCTATCAAACAATGACATCAAATAATGTTGGCTCCCAAATTAGCTAATGGCCTGAATTAAAGGGAACAGGGCTTTGGTTTTTTATAATTTATGTAGATGTTGCTTCTGCCACGTTTATGCTTCAAGCAATACAAAGTATTTAGGTTATCTTCACTTCAATGGGAGAATATTATGCCTTTCATATTAAACTATTATTTGTATTTTTTGAACTGCATATTGAAGATTTAAAGCTACACATGCTGTAATGCAAAAGTCCAGATTTTATGTCCTCAAGACTCCTGAATGCTGAATGTGGATTTTTCTCAGCGGCTGATCTCTGCAAATTAAATCTGCTTGTACTGTAAATTGCATTTCCTATAATCAGCGTCATGTTGTACACAGCAGCCATCCTGTCTTTGCCAATAACATTGATTTCTGAACTATCAGCTGTGGTAAAACTGGATACAGTTGATTCAGCTCTGTGCACTGCTGCAGAAGATGCTCCGAGCTGGCCATTGAATTATCACTTATGATGACCCAAGTGAATGAAAGCCCACCCTGAGCGAGAGGAATGTGTGTGAGGGGCTCCGGTTGGGTATAAATGACACAGTGATGTGACCTTTCCTCCTGTGTGTTTTCTGTGCTTGGTCCATGAGAAGGACGGTTAGCCATATTCATGGTTTGAGTACCTCTCATACCTGTCGTCACCAGGCAACGCTTTGTGCACAACTGTAGATTCAATCCTTTCTTCAAACATGAGTCAAAACATGGTAGTTGGGAAACTAGTTTTGTATTCTAGCGATTATTTTAAGTTTTTTTGGTGTTTAACATGCTTGTGTGTTAGTGTGCACATGTGTGTGTTGATTTGTATGAGTAAAGGCAAAACGGGGGGGGGGGGGGTTCATACAGGAGTTGACATTTATGGCCCCTGTTCAGGCCTGGCTTACTGCGTGCGGCCTGGGGGGCCTTTCACGGGGCTGAACAAAACCAACAGGATCTGCATTTTGGTTGTTAAAAAAAAAGGGGGGGGCCACAAATGGCTCAGATATGCCCTTTAATACAACAACACAATTTATGGGAGTCAGGTCATGTGAGATCTTTCCCAGTGGGACAGACAGGAAAATATCTTTACTCTAGGAATGGCATCTAAATCAGAATGCAGCGCTCTAAGAATATAATGTGTACGAATGCAGCTACATTCATATATATTTGTATTTATATGTTGTACATTTTGTCGTGAAGCAGCAAATTGTAGCCTTTCCAGCTTTTTTAACTATGAGGATTTGATGCTTTTGTCTATTTTCCATATCATTGTAAAATTAACTTTTTGCTCTGAGAAGTTGGGCTTTTCTGACATTTCACACACAAAATGAAAAAAAAACCCTGTAAAAGAAGCAGCCGTTATGTGCAGTTGGTATGTTATGTTATGTCATGGATGGATAAGTAACATCCTAGGGGTTTCATATAATGCCATTGTTTGTGGATGCCACAGGATGTAATAAAGAGTGTTTGTGGTCCCAACACATTGTTGAGCTTCAGGTGTCTCCTCCACTGTGGGTGAAAAACAAACCTGTCCGCTGTGTTTTGTCTTATCAGGACACTGTCACCACCTATTAAGTGCCATTTTATTTTGACTCTTGGCGTTTCCCTGTTTTTCCACTCACTTCCTCAGCTTGACCCTCCCCCTTTCAAAGAGCCCTGTAACCCCTCCTTTTGCAGGATTTAGCTTGCCAAGATTCCATGTCAAAGGTCATGGCCCAGATGTCACAGCTTCCCCCCGCTCAGAGCTCCTCTCTCACATAATTATGGCAGGCCCATTGTAATGTGGGGCTGGGTAGAGGTGCACACTACATGCCTGCTCCTCTCTTAAGAAGTGGACAGGCGTAATAAACTACACAGAAACTCTAGATACTAAACTGGACATTGTACGAAAATTTATCTTCTGGATTTATTTATCTATTGCAACAAGAAGTGGACACATGCAAAAAGAAGTGTCTCGTTTTCAGGCAGATCATATCTTTGTTCAGTCTTAACATAGTTTAACATTTAACCTATTCTGCAAAGATAACTCTGCCAGCAACTCATGACAAACTTTATATTGTAGATTAGTGTGTATGTTTTTTCTTCTAGCTCTTAATTCGAATTGCAGGTAATTGTTCAGTTGTAGGCAGCGAGAATCCAAATGCAAAAAAAAAGAGGCTCATCTCATATTCCACACCCATGACCCCAGATTCTTTCAAAGTTTTATCTTGGCCTGACCTGCTGGCCCTGGTCTGGCTCCAGTGAAACTCCTCAGGGCTGCATGGGGGTGGAAGTAACTCGACTTCACCCCTCCTAAACTCCTTTAACCTCCCTGGACACACATTCATCTCCTGTGGTCTCCTTCTTTTCTCGACCTCCTAAATCTCTCATACTACAACATAAGTTAGTTAGCCTTTTTGTCTTTTGTTTTTGCAGGAACACAATACTAGTGATATGCTCAAGATTTTGTGTTAATTTGTGAAAAGTTCTTATTTAAAAACACTTTCACATCAGAAAACACATTACTTGTTAGATGTTGTCAAGGCGATACACTCAACATATATGACTTACACAACTGATATTGTATGCAACGTAATCTTGGTCCATCATCAAAATTATTTTAAGGGTAAAAGGGACATTTGGTCAGATGGCTTTTATTTAGGAGAGGGTCTTGAGGGTCACTGAGGCCTGGAATTGCTGTTGACCATCAGCCACGTCCTTCTCAGGGGATTTTGTCAGTCGATTTAACCCCCAGATTCTGGACCTAAATAGGAGTGACCACTGACCAGCAGGCCTGTTGGGGCTGGAGAATGGTCCCTCTTATTGGTGCTGAAAAGACCTGGTGACAGGGTGATGGATCGTGAAGGAGCTCTTGTGTTCTTGCTGCCCTGAGTGCTGCAGAAACTGACCAAAGGACTCAAGGCACTGAGCATCTGTCACGCCGCCTCACCTCTCGTTCCCACCACACCATCAAACTGGGAAAAACCCTCCCTGACCCCACACCCACACAGTCCAGCTCTCTTTCATGTAGCACCCCTGCTTCCTGTTGGCCGAAAGAATCACATTGTCATCTGGCACCAGGCATCAGGCCTGTATTGAATTATTACACTGAATTCAGAGTGATGGTGAGAATAAAACCAAGTTAAAAATCCAAGTTACTCGAAGTCCAGATCTGAGACACCACACATGGTAGACTTAAGTATTTTACAGCTAGAAGCAATTTTTCATGTTTCTGTGATGTGATTTATTTACACATTTTGGTTTCTCTGTTTTTCTAAATGTAGATCCAAGGAAGAAGTACCACGTTAAACTTCTGGCTTATAATTTCATCGGAGATGGCTACCAGGCGGACCAGACTATCAGCACCCCTGGATGTGTCTGTAAGTCATAAAGTATACCTGGGAAGATATTATTTCAGTGCGTCTGCAGCATGATCATATCACTTGTATATGATCACGGAACTGGGAACTGTTGGGTCTCTCCATAAATTTAAGGTCTTGACCTTTTTATGTTATTTGGCTCTTAAAATTTAACTGAACTAAATACCTTTTATTATAATTCAGTCCTCATTTTGCCATGGATTGTTTGTGTGACGCACTTTGTAACATTGTTTAGATAAGTGCTATACAAGTTATAATTATTATTATTATTATTATAAAATAACATTATAATGTTTCTCTCAGCTGTTCGAGATCGAATGGTGCCTCCTCCACCTCCACCACACAACGTGTACGCCAAGACTAACAGTTCCACAGCCATGTTTCTGCACTGGGGCAGACCCGCCTTCTCCTCCAGCAATGCAGTCAATTACACCATCCGCTGCAACCCTGTGGATCTGCAGAACGCCTCCCTGGTGCTCTACCTGCAGACGTAAGAAAATCTTCCACACACATGGCTACGATTCATTCAAAGCAGCTTTAATCCATTTTGGCCACTTAATTGCAGAATTCAACAAATAGCTGAACTTAACATGTTTGATTTAAATATATATTTTGAAGATTTGTCCAACATGTTAGCCCATTTGTAGCCTATTGATGTTTGTTCCTGGTCACTTGATTAGCTTTACTATTGATTAGTACAGCTACGATAAATTCATGTAACTGCTGTTCATTGCTAACCTGTTCTTAGAGGAGGGTCACTGTAGTATCTCTGTGTTGATGCTGCTCTATCAGTCAGCACAGCTCAATATCACCACCTGCTGGCCATTATTTCAGGGGAGCTGATGGACATATTTTCAGATACATCTGCTTTGACCTTAGTATGATGAAAAAAAGAGGTTTCAAGTCAACTTTTTTCTGCAGGAATGAGCAGAGCCTTCTGGTGCAAGATCTGGAGCCCAACACCAAGTATGAATTTGCTATTCGCCTTCACATTGATCAGCTCTCCAGCCCCTGGAGCCCTGTGGTCTATCAGAGCACTTTCCCTGAACGTGAGCACTAAACATTATTTACTGTATATACTCTTCTGTACCATTCAGTAAGTTCTTATGTGCTTTTGAGGTGTTACACCACAGATGCAGGTGCTGTTTTTAATATTATTGTAAAAGAAATTTATTTAAATGGTACTTCTTTAACTATTGTTGTTGCATGATCAAACACAGTTGGTCGGAGTTTTGAAAAGACACTTTGTGTTTGGTATGTATGATATTTTATTTGACCTTGTTCTTTTCCTCCACAGCTCCCATGCTTCCCCCTTCCAACGTGAAAGTAACTCTGATTGAGGACGACACTGCGCTGGTTTCCTGGAAGTCCCCTGATGAATCCAACATCGCTGTGACACACTACACAATCCTGTTCGCCTCCAGAAACGCGTGGATAGCCGGGGAGTGGCAAGTGCTGCAAAGAGAAGGTAAGGAGGGAAATGGGAAGAGAAGTAGAGACATTATACAGGTGTCCAGAGGAGGGCGCAGACACAAAGCCTCTATCCTGTCCCAGACAAATGGTCCATTGGAAATCAGTAACTCATTTGATCATCCACTCCATGTCTGTTCATTGTGATCTCTGAATGGTGCCATGACTGGTCAAGCTCAGACTTATTGACCCTGATCACACAAAGACCACAGATTCCTATCGAGTGCAGCAGTGGGGAATGCATCTAGTTCTCTGTTTCAATGTTTATCTGTTTGAATGTGATCCTGAGTTAATCGAAGTTCTAGGTTCTAATAAGGTTTTAATATCACACTATAAATGCTTTTATTAAAGTTATCCATACTTAGAGGTGCAGTCACCAGTAAAAGTAAATGTTAAGAAGATAAAAGCCCTGTTTCAACAATATTTTCACAATGTGTAGTTAAACATCAGAGTTAAATCTCACCAACAGGGACTATCACCATGGCGCTGCTGGAGAACCTGAAGCCTGGTCAGGTTTACCTGGTGAAAGTTTCTGCATCCAACCACATGGGTGACGGACCATTCTCTCACACAGTGGAGCTGACGGTGTTTTCAGATCTCTCCTCTGACCCTCGGCAATCCACAGGTTAGTGCCGTCAACACTTTCCTGATTGAATCATTTGATATCTATAGATGGGAAACTATTCAAGGTTCTTTTTGAAACTGAAATATGTTAATCCTGATGTATAGGCTTTCATCTGACTGTGTTTCCTAATCCTTTGCAGGCTTTTCTGATGGCTTCTACCACCTGGACCAAAAATCAATGACAGGGATCACTGTGGGTGTCTGCATTGCTCTCATCTGCATCATCATATGCGCTTTCATTCTTGTCTGCCGAGGCAAAAACAGGTACTTCAGTTTGTGTGGACACAACAAAAGAAAAAAAAACTGTTTCCTGGAGTATTTTCAGTCCGTAATGACGTCATGTTTGTTTCCCTGCAGGACATTTTTAGCTGCTAAAACTTACAGAGGAGGTGTGAGCACATCTGCCTCGGCTGCAGGACAGCTGGGTTCTGACGGACAAGTTGAGAACGCTGATGTGACTGTGCCAATGATGAGTCAAAACCATTTCATTGATGCAAAGGTACTTAACACTTATTACAGGAACATGTAATTAAAACGTACATAAGTTATGTTAACAAAATAATAGTAACATATTGTATTCGTATAAATTTGATGTTGATGATCAGAACTATATAAAATGTAGTTGCAAGAATAGTAAAGCCACTAGAAGTCGTATCACTTTCATGTTATTTTATAGTTCATACTGGATATGACTTAATCGTATTCACTGTATTTTACTTGTAGGGTGGAACAAGTCTCATGATCAATTGTCTTGGTCCGGTTCAGCCCAGTGCTGAGACGAAAAAGAAATGGTTCACCTTCAGCAATAATGTGAAGAAGGACAGTAAAGCAATACAGGTAAGATTAACAATCATAAATCCTGCTGTTTCAGTTGTCATCAGCAATTTGTGGTGTGGTAGAGAAAAGTTCCCACAATACAGTTGTAAACTATCAGGGATTCACTTACCTTCAATTGAGTCTCATATAAGCCTGACTCCCAAACCTCAGCTTCAGGTTGTTGGAAGTTGTGCTCTTCTCAGGAGGAAGTACTACACAAATCAGTTCAGGCTAACAAGAGCTCGAGAGCTCCTTAATTGGTGATTATGATTCCACTGTAAGTAAGAACCAAGTAGGAAGTCAGAAGGATACTGAGGTTGTTGTGTATGTAAAAGCAATGCGATTTAGAGAAAAGGCAACATATTTGTTGAGTAGTAAACATAAATATGGATTACAGAAACTATTAAGTTTACGGGTAGTGTAAAATGAAGATGAGGTCTCTTTCATTTAACAATGAGCTAAAAACAATTGTTACTTTGTCTTTGCTGCAGAATATGAGACATGGCGCCGTCACCTACCAGTCAGGCACCACAATGTTAACCTACGAGGACGAGCTAGTTTCTCCAGGACCAGCCCTGCACCCTACAGGCCCTGCTCGGACACCATGGCGACACAGAGGGATCCTCTAACAGCGAGGGCAGCCACGAAACAGGTGACTCGGGTCGCTACTCTCACGACGAGACAGAGATGACCAACCTGTCATCTGGTGCCAGCAGCCGCCCGCCGTCTCTGACAGCGGAGGACAGTGGAGGCTTAGACTGCAGTGGCCCTGCTGAAGAACCCAACGAGCTGTCAGAGGCTGACCCGAAGTTAATGAAGTCTGTTGAGAACGACTGCTGTCACCACAAGGTTCAGAGCAGTTCTCAAACCGCACTTTCTCTCTAAGTTTGTAGGAATGTCTGTGTGCGTGTGCGTGTGCGTGTGCGTGTGTGTGTGCGTGTGTGTGCGTGTGCGTGTGTGAGAGAGAGAGTGAGTGTAAAGGAAGTATTAATTTTGTTTATTTACACTCCATAACAGAAATATTAAAGGGATAGTTGGGCCTTTAGGGACATGGGGTATTCTACATGATACAACAATGTAGTAGTCACCAAGAAAAGAAAATAACACAAAGAAATAGAAAAGGGACTAACTCAGCCCGCCACAGACAGATTTGACTAAAATTCATCGATGTCCGCTGAAGTTATTTCCTATTGGAAGTTACCACAGGCTTGAATGCCCGTATGAGAGAGAGAGAGAGAGAGAGACAGGTGTAGAGAGACTTTTTTTTTCTTTACCTTATCCCTCATTTGTTATAGTGTAAAAATGCCATTGTTGGCCTTTTACACTATAAGAAATGTTGGCAGTGAAGGTACTTTGACTTCTTTTACGTCTTTGTTTTTTCTTTTAATGAATGTATTTTTTTCTTTATTCTCTCTTAATTTGTGCTTGTTTGTTTTTGAAAAGAAAAATCTCACCCACCACGAATGTTAAAAGAAGATTGTCCAAAATGTGAAAAGTCACATTTCCGACATTATTTAAGAGAGTTTTATCACTGGAGCGAAAAGGAAGAGTGAGTCCTTGTCACTGATTATCTACCTCAGTTTACCTCCGGGTAAACTTTCCACTGTATATTTAATAACTACTTATACCTACGTTATTTGACGGGCTTCAGCTCCAACACATTTTATACTTCCTGGTGACTTTCTTTCTGATTGTCATCCTGTTTTTGTCTTTTTCTCTTACTTTGTCCTGATTTACTGGATGGTGAGGGCGCTGCCGCTTCTTCCTCGCTCCACCTGAGCTGTGGACTGAAGGATGTAAAACACATGAACAGTTTGTTATTTATCTCCTCAGATGTCGCTGAGGTACTGAGCCAGTATTAATAATATTTTTTTGTGTTCATTTTGTCCATTATTGAGTAATGGAATGAAAGGAATGATGAATGTCTGTGTGTCAGTGTGCAGCTGCCCTTGCTACTCCTGTTTTATACTACCTCGTTTAACAAGTTATTTTATTGTCTCATTGGTTTCCTAAACTCAGGGAACAAGGTTTAGTACATTTGAAAAGTCATGTAGTGTTACATGGTGAACTGACAGGGTATCTTCTCAGTACTAAACTGTTGTAGTGTGTAATTGCCTAGTAGAATATGCAATGAATGTATCTTCCTCTGTAGTTTCTCCTCAGGTCCGACAATGTCTGTTCTTACAACAGACCCTCGTGTTTGTTGACTTCTTCCTTTTTGTTCATGTAAAAATTCACACCAGAAGTGCTTACAGCGGCATGCCAGTACAGAAAAGCTTTACAATTGGCCTTAATGTGGAAAAAGCCCCTCAGAGGCTGAAACCAAAGCCTAATCTCTCTGAGGGAGATGCTCCACATGAGGATGCATCACATGAAGAAGGATTTTACAAAAAGAAAGCAATAGAAGTGTTTAATCAGAGATGAAAGTGAAGAATTGAATGAACACCATGAAAAATCTATATTTTTGTTAGAAGATATGTACTACCGAGTACACATTGTAGTTTTGTTCCAAGTAGTATTTTTGCTTTGCTGTAGAGTAGATAAAGATTAGCACTTGTCTGCCAAGTAGTTTTATATTATCAGCCAATGTGCAGCGGTGACGGTGACGCTATTTACCCAAAGAGTTGTTTGCTACCCAAGTTTATTTTAGTCTCTCAACTAATCTCTGGCAGAAGGTTACTGAGGAGTGGTGAAATAATCAGAACACATTCGACCAAAGATTTTAAACGCGGCCTTGGAGATCAGTTGAAGTGCTGCTCCACAAACGAAGCCTTGCACATTAGTGGCCTTGATCTGTGACAAAATGAGAGTAGAGAGTTGCGGGTTAAATCTCTGGGAAAGTGCCAGTAGGATTCACGGGCACTTAATGATGATGGAGTGACAATTAATAATCAATCTTATGCACACAAACCAAATTATCCTCTCGCAAAGTTCCTCGAAAACTGTTGCAAGCAGACATCTGTACATTGTAGCTCAAAATAATAAGCGTTAAATACAATATATTATATTATATTATAGTAGTCTGTGTTGCAGCAGTGCAGTCATGTGTAAATGTGCACCCACTGATTTTTCACCTTGTGAATGAGTAAAAAAAAAATTTAACAAAATTATTAAGATGATATTAAAGTTTGTATTTGAGATATTTCCTGGTTAGAGCTATACATAAAGTACATTTTAAACAATCAATCTATGAAGTATACCATTCTATTATTCAGATTTAATGTTTTTATTTTAAAAAGACTATCCTTTACGATGTCACAAATGGTAATGATTGCAGTTTTTAATGATTGTATTGCATATGAGAGATTTCAGAAAGGTCAGTGGATGTACGTGTGTTTTCACAATGCTGTATTTTTAATCAGAGGATTCTGCAGAGGATTCAATCAGAGGAAACGTTTGGGCTGAGATGTGACACAATCAGTTTAGCTTTCTTTCTTTTTTTAAAAAGCAAACAATGTAAACCAAAGATTTTTTTTTTATAAGGTCACCGTTGCATATTGGTAAGAGATTCGTTGTAAAGCATCCTACCTTTGTGTGAAATGTTGTCAATTCCAGTGTTCTCTTACTCATTTTACGACTGTATCTTGTGTTGTACTCCAAGAACGCAGGAGGAAAACGTTACTCTGTGATTCTTAATCATTAATTTCCACAAAATCAGGTTTGGCTCTTTTTTAAATCTGTTGTTTTTCAAGATAAAATGGATTTTTGATACAGTGGATAATTTTGATCTTGAAAAGGAGGATACACATTTCCATTCTAACCCAAACCCTGTGATGTATTCATATTATCTCTGTTCATCAATCTAGAATCTGAAAACGACACTCATGCTTAGTTTGTGAACCAAAAACACTATGCCTGTGTGATGTGAAGTATTTTACCTGGGATAAGATACTGTCCTCCTACCCCACAAGAACTACAGCTGTAGTGGAGTACAGATACTGGTTGGGCCTCGTGCAGCTTATACAGATACAGAAGTGATACCTCAGAATTGTTTCATATTCCATTGTAGGTACAGATGAAATACACTTTGTCATTATTTTCTGTGAGACTGAGATAACAATAATACAGAGAGGAACCAGGATGTCGTCCTGTTGCCTTTCATTTCAGGAATGGTGTTATGTTTGAATTGTGTTCCTGTTCGAGCATGTCAATTTAAAGGGATAAAACACAGTCTCGTCTGTGTATGAGCAGACTGGCTCTTTGTTCTTCCTACTGCAGTAATGTTGAGTTTAAATAATGTGCGGGGGAGCGCTGTGGGTCATTTACAGTCAAACTCAGGGGGACCCACAGCTGCTCCTCCCTAAAGAGAAGCAGGTGTCATCTCTTGAAAATTGAATGTAACTTTTTGTAATTATTATGTTTCCTGTTAATGTTTTGTTATATTTTGTCAGTTTGTCTTTGTCAGTAAAATTACTTGCAAGTTTTTGTTTTGCTTTTGCCAAAAATGTTTAGTTAGGTGATTTTTAGAAAGTGGCAATTATGAAAAGTCCTGAATCTCAGTTTAAATAATAAAGTACACAAATGACAAGAAAAAAAGCTTTTTGTATGCAGTCGTTTTTTTTACAAGACATGTTTAGTTGTTGTGCTGCTTAAAATACAAAACACACTTGTGAAATCACTGTGTATATTTTTTACTTGAATTATTCCTTTATCCAAAACGTTATGTACCCATTATTTATTCCGTTTATTCCCCATTCTTGGTCCTTTGACATCTTCCATATAAAAAAATATAATAAAGTGACACCTGTTAATCGCCTTGCTCCAAGATAATAAACTGTTATTTGGACAGGAAAAAGTAAAAATCTCCCCTACAGGAAAGTGGTGGCCGGGGCAGCAGCATCAGTGTACAACAGTAGAAAATACCACTTAAGCCTGTATTGTGTTCTTGGTGGACTTTAATGTCGGCCTTTGTCCATTATCCTAGTGTCGAGGCCTGCAGCTTCTTTTTAGTTTCACAACAATAAATCACTGTACAGGCTTGATTGACAGTTACTGAACTTTACCAACCGGTCGAGGAACTTTTCAGGTGGATCCTTTGTTTTCCTCTCGTGAGTTTGAAAGACGGATCAAAACATTGACCGCCACGTGTTTCCTGTCGGACACGGACACTTTTTAAAAATACCCTCGCGCTATTTAAAGCCCTCTGCTAACACAACAACAACAACAACACACATGACTGAGGGAGTTGTCATGTCTCCTCTCCCTCGTTAATTCTGTTGCTGCTGCGTTGTCACGCTTCCTTGTTTATGTTTTCTTTTTTCGCAGCCCACCCTCCCCGAGCCAGTTTGTCCACCGCGCTGGCCTCTGGGAAATGTAGTTCGAAGACTTCGGTAAAGGCTTTGAGCTGATGTTCAAATGCACCCAAGTAAAACTACATTTCCCGGCTCCAGTGGGTGGTTGGCGGATAGTCGGGTAGACTGCAACAACTCTGGAGCTGGCTGCAACAACAGCTGCCGCGTTTCAGGCACGAACACCGGTGAGTTCAGTCTCTTCTCTCTGCTTTGAAACACTGCTCTTTTTAAATGTCGGCTAAGATGGCGGACGCGGTCGTCGCGGCTGTGACTAGACGCTTTGAGACGTTAGCAGCCAGCCTGTTAAACTAGTTAACTAACCGATGAACCACCGCGGAGCAGGCGCTAGTTAACGCTAAGAGACGACGCTAATGTTCGCTTCGGCTCACTGACGCTAACATGTCAGTTGTTAAAGCAAATGTCTCAATCCAGCCAGGCCGCATCTCCTGTTAGCTGCTGCTGTCCCCGCTAGAGGGCGACACACACACAGGGTGTGAATGAACCACTGTGTAGTGTTCCATAACAGTGATGCTTAATATTGAAATGAATTCAACTCATTTATTGTTCTAAAGTAAACAGATGTATTTATTTAACACGTTAAAAACAACAGTAGCTGAGCCAAAGTGCTTCACGGATCTGAGTTGTTGGTTCCCACGTTCCTGTTTCATCACTTTATTAAATGTTTATTTGTGCTGATGCCAAATGTATCACACAAGACATCCTGACAATGACATAATCATTCATTTCCCCTTATTATGAAGAGTGTGTGTCGTTGAGAATATACAAGCAAGTCCTGAAACAATTTAATGTTGTTTTTATACATCAGTGTGCCTACAAATGCGCACGGGTAAGTTTGCTTAAGATCAAATGTGCTTGTCTTTTTTTAGGCTTAAACTTGATTACTGAATTTAACACAATTTACCTCCTCGTCTCCTGTAGTTACTGTCTGTTGCTGACACCCACCAGAAATGTCGGAGACGTCAAGTGATGCTGAGTCGTCCTGTGGCTGGACCATTATCAGTAATGAGGTATAAACCTTTTTTTACTTCACTCCTAACCACAGCTTTTTCCATTCATTTCTTACTGTATAAGTAACAACAAAGACATTAAAATGGTTACAGTGGCTGTTTTTCCTACTTAATTAGATAATTAAAAAAAACTTTAAGTTACTTATTGTATTTCCCCTGTTATTCAGTCACTGAGATTCCACTTCTTGATGGTGGTGACTGTAGATGTGTCACTGTTTGGCTGATGAAACTTTTACACTGAGGTGCCTCGAGCATCCTGTCGGCCAACTGATGTTAGTTCAGTCTCGGTTGCATATGTCATTCATACCGTTTGGAGTCTTTCTGTTTACAATAAAACGAGCCGGTCACAGCTCCAAATAATTCCTCACAGAAAGACTTGGATAATCTTGCTTAATACCATCTATTGTTAGTGTACATAATAAGGTAGTGGTTGTTAATCCGAACCAGAAATGACATTACTGCATCGTGTTCAGACTTAATGTTTGCTCACTTTGTTTACAGGGCTCAGATATTGAGACATTGGGGCTGGAGGCTGCAGTGGAATATGGAGCCGAGCTGTTAGTGCGCCCTCCGGTGGAGAAAGCAGAGCTACAGGTCACACAGGCCTCTGCAGCAGGTGATAGGTCATATAACAGAACAGTGTTTCAAATATAATTATTGTGAATTCTCTCGTTTTTTGGACAAAGAAGACATTTGAATTTGAATTTTAATGCTTAGGGACTCTAATTATTGATGAGTATATATGTATGATTTAATATTTGTGACGCTAATCATAGCAACTATAACTCTACCAATTTCAGCAGGGTGTGATGAAGAGAGAAGGTGCTGATTTACTTGACGATACACTGGAAGAACGAACTGCAGATGAGACACTGCTCGTCTCTGAGGTGAGAAAACCTGAAAATAACCTGCAGGTCATTTTTTATAAATAATCTAAAAGAAATTAGACTCAAATGTAAAAAAAATGTGTTTTCATGATCTACAAATTAAAAATTGTTTTGTGTGTTTAAATTGTTTGATTAAAAGACACATTTATAAATCACATTTTTCTATTGTACATCATATAAGACATTTGTGAAATGTCTAATTAGCATCTACAACCACTTTGTTGCTGCTCTCTGTGTGTTCTGCAGGACAGAGACGGCGCTGCAAGGAAAGAGCCTGTGACTCTGTTGACTTTTAGCGATCACTCTGACATCGTGACTCTGGGAGACTTGAAGGAGGACGAGCACGCAGACGTGGAGGAGGAGGAGGTAGCTGCCAACGCAGCGTTTTACCTCGGCACATCCTGCAGCAGCCAGTACACGTTCACTGCTGCAGAGACCGGTACAACACACTCACCTATCCTCTTGTTTTCTTTGGCAAACATATTTTACTGCCACTCACTGTCAAAAAAAGAGAAATTCAACACATCAACATAGCATATTTCTTCCTGTGCCTATTTCCTGCATCGCCAAAACAGGTTTGATGATGAGTCACTGGAAACTTCCACAGAGTTTGGTGAAGTTAGGCTACCATCTGCGGAGCCAGCTCACTGGAGGCCACTCTCATGCAGGTGGCCAGATGTGAAACAAGAGTGAATCTAATATAATGCTAAGCTTGCCCAGCAATTCACAGACCTAATCCTGCTGCTGAACACATGCTGGTCAAAGGTGTGCGCACTTAAAGCATGTTCCACCACAGAAGAAGTCACGTGTGGTTTCTTCACAGCTCACAGTTTCTCCATGGGTGTGCATGAGTGTGTGTCTTTGTAGGTCTGACTGACTAAAATAGAAGTGTAATTAATTTACTAAGTTATATGCAACATGATATAATGGTGAACTCCCATTAAAATGATGTGCCGATAAACCTGATGTACACTCAGGGTCAGAAAACATTTTTATAAGATACTGTATCTCTGAGCAGATTTAAGGCACAGAATTATTTAAGTAATTTTTTGAATGCATTTTGTGTGTTTTGGAGAACAAAGATAACCAGCAGCAACAAACCATCCAGTAAATCTATTTTATTCAAGATTATTCTTTTGTCTTAATATTTCTAAATGTTGTGTTCCATGATGCTTAAATTAATATTTCAACACTTTGAAGAACACTTTCTGAGCAAGAAAAGCAAATTAAGCATGTTTCCCAAAATGTTGAACTCTTCCTTTAGTGCATTTTAAACACACCATGAACACAAGCGTAGATAAAGAGTGAGTAAAGTATTAATGTTTGTATGTGCATGTGTAGCATCACCTGTGCTTGCTTTCTGAGTGTGTTAATTTTGTGTGCACCTCTTTGTGAAACTATATGAAATAAATTTTATTTCATATTATCACTGCAAACGTAACTTTGTGTATTTTCCTGTAGTTTTCCCAGTGCAGCAGCCGGCAGTGACAAACTCGAGCAGCAGTGAGGACGAGGCAGGGACAGAGCCCCAGTAATATTATACGAAGACGAAGGGTGAGGAAGAATACCTCGAGCATTGTGACGGAGCCTGAGGAGGAGGAGGCGCTGGAGTCTGGTCCGGGTGAGGAGGGGGAGGAAGACGTGGACAAAGAGGAGAAGCAGCAGGAGGAGGACGAGGACGAGGAGCCGGCTGAAGTTGGACCTGCTGTGGATGTTCGAGTGCAGGGTCAGGGCAGCAGCGTCCTCAACAAGTGTATCCTGCTCGCCCTTGTCATAGCTTTCAGCATGAGCTTTGGTCAATTCTATGGTAAGAAGTTTACAACAGACTTAGAAGAGTATACCTTCATTATTGTTTATGTAGAGAATATTCAGGCTTTTAAATGTCCTTATCCTTCTTATCTCAGGTGGGAACCACAGTGTTTATGTGAACTTTCAACAGTTCCTCATAACTGTGCTTCTGACTTTATAGACGTCATAGATCACTGCAGACTGCTGCTTCACCACATTTAGATTTACCCCAACAGTAATTTCTCTTCTTGCATGTAAATAAATACATTTTGCTGTGTATGTAAATAATTTGTTGTGTTACAAATGTCACAGGCACAGTCCAGATTCAAGAAAGACGGAAAATAGTGGAGAACATCGGAGTGAATGAGCTCGATGGTGTGAGAGATCTGCTTCATCAGCATGTTCGAGAACAACCTCTGACAAACCAGGTTAGTGACATCACTGGTTAACAATAATACATTTATTTATTATGGATTTACTCATTCGGTTTTTACAAAAAGATTTCACCTTGTAACTATGTTTTGAAAGGTGCTATATAAATACATTTACTATTATTACTATTATTATTATTGTAATTGATCATTACCTTTTTCTTTCTCTCTCTCTCAGGCTCAGAAGGAAAACCTGAAAAACCTGGATGAGCAAAACATGATTTCACTCCTCACAGATGTGATTGAGAAGATGAAGAAAGAGAATAAGGAGATCAACATTAAACAGAAGCACATTCAGGTAAACTGAAGTCAATGTACAGCTTTTGTAACGTAACACATATGCAAATGTTATCATAAAACAGTGTAAACACCACTTTAAAAGCCATAACTTTCTTTTTCCCATTAAGGCCCAGAGAAATGACCTGGAGATGTTGCTGCATCAGAAGGCTGAGGAGAAGACTAACGTTGTGGCACAGCAGCAGAAGCTGGCAGCTGAAAACCAGCAGCTGAAAAGCTCTCTGGCACGTCAGGAAAAGTCTTTGTCCATGTTACAGGAAGAGCTAAGGAACCTGCGCTCCAAGATCAGAGATCTGGAGACGATGGGAGCTGGAGCTGACTCACTGCTGTCAGAAAACCAGAGGCTGGAAGCTGCAGCTGGAAGAGGAGAAGCAGCAGGTCCGAAACTTCCACGTCCAGAGGGAAGGATTAAAGGCTGAAGCTCAGACACTGAGGAAGAAGCTCGACAAGGAGAGGAAGGTGACAGATGAGCTGAGGAGAGAGCTGAATCATCTGAGAAGTCAAATCCCCGTAGCTGAAAAGGAGGCTGGGTCAGAGGGAGAGGAGCTACAGTCACGGCTGCTGGAGCTGGAGGAGAGACTGAGCTTCGAACAACAGCGCTCTGACCTGTGGGAGAGGCTGTACCTGGAGACCAAAGAAGAACGAGCCAAAGGAGACACAGAGTCCAAAGTGAAGAAACCTAAAAAGGGCATGGCAGGGAAAGTAAAAGAGACATTTGATGCTGTGAAAAACTCCACCAAGGAGTTTGTCCACCACCACAAAGAGCAGATCAAAAAAGCAAAAGAGGCCTGTGAAGGAGAACCTGAGGAAGTTTTCAGATTCTGTCAAATCAAGTTTCCGAAACTTCAAGGATTCAGCTTCGACTCTCATCAACAAGGCCAGAGGCTTTTATCACAAGAGACGTGATGAGAAGAACTCAAAAGAGTCATGGCAACACAGATCAAACAAGCCTCATCCCAGACAGGCGCACAAATCTGACGATTTCTTCCACAGCAGCCAGAACACTCGCAAATACGGGCATAAGGTTCATGAAGATCAAGGTCCGAGCAGCCAGAAACCCAACATGAAAGGCTGCTCTGGGGTTTTTGACTGCGCTTACCAGGAGTCCATGAGTCTCTTCAACAAAGCCATGGAGCCGATCAGAGCAGACGAGTTCCACCAGCTGCTGCAGAGCTACCTGCAGCAGGAGGTCGACCACTTCCACCACTGGAAAGAGCTAGAGATGTTCGTCAACAACTTCTTCCACAACGGGATGTTCATCCACGACCAGATGCTCTTCACAGACTTTGTCAGCGGTGTGGAGGACTATCTGGCAGACATGCACGAGTACCAAGGGCTCCACGATGACACGTTCGGAGACCTGGACGACTTTGTCTACAGGCACCTCTTCGGAGAGGTCTACACAAAATCTAGCTATAGCCCGAGGTACGTCTCCTGTGGCCATGTTGACAAACTGTCTTCTCTTACAACCAGTCGTGCAAAGTTAAACATGCCCAGCTCCATTTTTTTTCTGAAGACCTTTACACCTTACACATAAATGAGAATCTAAAAGGGTCTTAAAAACCCTAAGTTATGACTGACACACTCTTGCCCCTGTTTTCATCCATAATCATGCTGCAGCTTGTGGGTGATCGTGAGTTTAACTCTAATGTTCATGTTTTGTGTTTGATTCCCACAGCGGGCCGTTTGAAAGACCTGACGCAGACTCAAAGGAGGCGACTCGGTCAAAGCATCATCAACGTAAGCAGCAGAGAGCCAGATCTCGAGCACACAGTGAACGCAAGTGGAGCCGATCAGGAAGAAACACAGACAGACACATGGCTGATGTCAAAATAGAACTGGGTCCGATGCCGTTTGATCCCAAATACTGAAAACATCTCAGCTGGTTTATTGTTATAGTTGCAGGTTCTCCCTTTTTTTTGTATTAAGATACAAAGTCTCTTTTTTTTGTAAGTTTGCACAATGTTAACTTTTTTTAATGCTACTGAACGTCCTGGAGCTGTTCTGCGTTTAGTGAAGTCATCATTAGGTTTGAATGACAGATTTGACATTTCGTCTGTCATCTGCACATTTGTAACATCGGTTAAAATTGTGTTAAACGCATAATTTTCAGGATTTAATGCTGACACCACTGATGCTCCTCGTCAACCACAGCACCTTTGTTTCTAAATATTTAGCAGAACGTATTTATTGTGCTTTGTTAAACACAATTTAAAAAAACAAAAGACATGCCACGTTGAAGATGCTTCCCATGTAAAGTCATATAGTTGTTTTAATTTGCTGCTACAAAAACTGTTTTGTGTGAATTGGTTTTAATTTCCTTTCAGAGTTAAAAGGCTGTTTTCTAACATTCCAATGTAAGCTTGTTTTAACTGCGGCCTGGAACTTTTACTTTACTTTTAGTAAGCTTAAGTTTAAAAAATAAAAATGAAAAAATTTTTCACGACAAATTGAATTAGAAACAATTAAATCACACACATCTGACAAGTGATGATTCAAGACGACATCTGAGTCAAATATTTATTTCAGTATCAAATCAATGCAATGTTCTCTGAGAGGAATTTCCATTGTTGCTGTGTTTGTCAGTGCCTTTCATAAATAAAGATGCTTCCTCCAACTCTTCCCTCAGGAACATGAGTGTGAAATATTTCTGTCGTCCTCAAAAAGTTGTTCCCTTTTAAAAACACTGAGATTTCCTACAACAACAAAAACAAACGTTTAAGCAGCTGTGAAGTGAAGCATAAATATGTAAATGCAGAAATATGAGTTAATACTTCACCTTTTCTAAAACGTCAAAGAAAACCAGGTGGGTGGGCAGAGAGGATTTATATGGAAACGACGTTCTGAGCCAGTGAAGAGGGTCGTCATAGAATCTGTCTGCTTCATCGACGTAACCGTCCTCTCCGAGATCCGGAGGACACTCGAGAAACCTCATGTTTATGGGGCAGTGGACGTGGCTACAAGGAGAGAGAAGCATCAGCTGCTGTTTATATATGATCGTAATTTCATCAATACAATAACTCCTAAATATCATGTTGTACCTGTAGTAAGGTGTTGAGTGACAGGGCATGAGGAAGAGGACGTCCGGCTGCGGAGGCGACGACATGCCGCCGGCGTCACAAAGCGCCTGGAGGTGGCTCATGACATCCAGAGTTCCTCGTTGGTGGATCAGGCCGGTGTAGAGAGCTGGAACTAGGTTGGTCACTAACAAGGCGAACGCTGCAGCTCGACGCCACGATTTCAAATGAGCCAAAGACATCCCTGATGTGTAGGTGAAACAGATTGAAACATTTGATTAAAACCCACATATGACTGTTTAAAAGATTTAAAAGGGAAAGTGGGAACTTACCACAGAAGATCATACAGAAAGGCAGCACAGGATAGATGAATCTGAACTCCTTGTGAGGAAGCAAACTGAAACAAGGGAGTAAAATGTGTCATGTTTGTTTGTGACCAGGATCTGTACTCATCCACCTGCTCATAACAACACACGTAACAACTTGACCACTAGATGCTGCTATATCCTTCACACTGAACCTTTAAAGGCAGTTTAAAGCTGTTTTTTAGCAGCGTAAAAGTGTAATATTTTTATGTGTGGGTCTCAATTTTTGTTTTTGTGCAAGCATCAAACACTGAGTGTTTTACATGGCTCCGCTGAGTGACAGGTGACAGTAAAGAAAGACAACAATGGCCGGCGAAGGCAAGAAGACTGTAAGTCAGTAAACATGGATGTGAACAAATACACGTTTCTACATGATCAAAAAGAAGATAAGTCGGCTGTTTTATAAGGAAGGAAAGTGTTGAACTGAGTGAACAACAAACCAGCAGTGCAGTTATTACATTTTTACACAAATAAACAAAGCTAGAGTAAATCTATTGTGCTTTTGCAGAAAAGAAATCTATTAAGACGTGAGGATTTTTTAAGAATGTAAACTGGGCATATGAAGAGTAGATTCTCTTATTTATTCTTAAGTGTAATTATATAAATTCAGGCCCATGAACGTGAACAAACAATTTATCATTTTACCTGTAAACCACAACAGTCCACACGACTGCTGCCAACAGGATTTTGTATCTTCTGAAGGCGAGGGTGCAGCCGTGAAGAAAGAGGGGAAGATGAGGACCGATGACGACGGCAAAGCCCTGAGTGAAGTACCAGTGCCAGGGGTGAGAGCCGTAGAAATCAGCCACACCGTGAAAGATGTTAAACTTCAGGAAGTTGAACTGCACCATGGTCCACTGGAAAACACAGAGAGCAACTACTACAAACAGTTTGTCATCATGAGCGGCAGCTAGTGGATACGTTTTTAAAGTTTTACCTTTTCATAGAACACACAGTCAATCACTGTTGAAATCACCACAGCCAAGGCCCTGGAAATAAGACAAAACAAAGTGTAATCGAGGAACGAGGAGAAAATATAGTTAAAGTGGAAACTAAGAGGGAAAGTACAAACCCAATGGGAATGAAGTCATGAGTGATGAGTCTCAGTTTGTTCTTTTCCTGCCAGAAATGGTAAATCAGCAGCGGAAACCAGACGATCAGCACCGTCGGACGAAAAATGACGGCCAAGGCAACTAGGGTCAAATATTTTTTGCTGAAAAAAAAAAAAAAACACCAATGGCATGTGTGTCAGTTGTTTTATGTTGGAGATTAAGGGCAAAAAAACCAATGAGAAATTAACAAACAAACAAAGACCTGCTGTGTGTTTTGGACCCGGGAAGAGGGAAGTAAAACAGAGCCAGACAGGTGATGGTGGTCTCCATGCTGTTGGTCAGAGTCCTGGTGCAGCAGAACCACGTGAACCACGAGCACAGTTGGCAGAAGAACTGCACATGAAAACAGCAAGACGTGTTTTAACATCTATTTTAGGTGATCGGATGAGTAAGGCAGTGTTAAAGTATCTGAACCAACTGATGAAATCTAAAGAAGAAAAGACCAAACTAAACCCTAAAAGCTCAGTTGGAGTAAAATTACAGTATTGCTTATCATCATGTTTGGTGCACTTATGATCATATGTTTTTGTGTTCATGATTCACTACAGTAATACACTTTCTGGAGTTGTGTTTTCACCTCAAATCAAAGTAAGAAAATATTGTCTGACTTGTGCACATGCAGCTAGACGTGAGCAGACACTGTTTCTGTTGGAGTGAAGTGCAATGAGTGACACACGGCTCACCATCCATTTTGCAACGTCCCGGCTTTCCAGCGTTCGGACGAGGAAGAAGAATTTTACGTCGGCAAATGCCGCCAGGAGCGCTTGGAATATTCGGGGAAGCCATTTCTGTAGAGCCAGCGGGAACAAGTTTAGTAAAACATAAAAATGTCTGATAAAAATACAAATGTCTGAATATGGAGATATGTGAACTAACCAGGAGGTGGACTGAGTCGAGGTTAAAGAAGTGTAATATCTTGTATATGAAAGCAAAGACGAGGGGATAGGAGAATCCTCTTATTCCTTCCTTCCACTCCCACGTCACATACCCATAAGTCAGACTGTTAAGGTTGTAGCAGCACAACAATAACAATCATATTTGATGGGTGATGAAGCTGTAACTAGCTTACCGATATTAAAACTTTCATTTTACAGAATAAACAGATGTGCATTTATGTTTGCATTTTACATTCAAAAGACACTGTAGCTCGGGCACTGTAAAAAATCGACAGCAGCACAGACACACTCACGGACAATTTAGTCTTTTTAACCAAAGGATATTTGAAGACCATACGATGGGAAACCTCCAGAGACTGCCAGTACTCATCAGGGACGAAGCTGGTCTGAACCAGGAAGCAGTTGATGACCCTGAACGCGACACAAAAGCCAAAAACCTTGGCTCTCAGCTCAACTGTTGGGTGCAGAAAAAAAAACACACAATTTTAGCATCATATAGCTGATTATCACTGTTTTAATACTTCATAAATATAAGAAGTTAAAGTACAAATACTACAATGTAAAACTACTCTATTTCAATTAAACGTCCTCCAGTTAAATGACTGTAAAGAAAAATCACCCATGTGAGCGATGTAACTATATATTAATGATCATAGATCAATTTACAATTGGTTGAAGTAGAAATAATTTTATTAACACAATAATTTCATCATATATTTTCTATGATGAAGAAATAACAGAAGTGTAACCACAAGCATATATTTTTATGATTAGTATAATAATCACAACTAATATTATCATTGTAGTGTAATTAAGTCATAGTTTAAGATCATCAAAGTTTGTTTTTATGAAAAAATCCTACTTGGACAGGCGAGTGCAACAAGAGCTGTAAAGTAGTAAAACTTGTATTGAGTCTGATTGAATGTGAAGTTCATTATTGCTCATGTTCAGTGTTAAATGTGTCAAAATAAAAGCCTCACCGTTGTTCAGTGGACATTCTTCTTCCTTCAAGTACAGCTGAGATTTTCTCTTCCGCAGTTTCACATTTTCCAATTTGTTGGCGAACCTCAGACGTGTTGGGATGTTCTCCATCAGGACATGTTGTGTGCGTGTGTGTCTGAGTTTGTGTGTCTCTGTTTGTGTGTGTGTGTGTGATCGATCACCTGTCAGGCAGTGAGACAGAGAATAAACTCCAGCCAATCACACGCGGCTCCTCATAAACACGTCAAAACACGTGAAATAACCAATGATGAGGGTGAACCACCTGTATCCGACGTTTCATTTGTTCAACCAACACAACTTAACTTTAACATTTTCATATAAACGACTCTAAACTCACGCACACTTCAAAACAACACACCACGACCTCAGCGCTTCCGCATTCAGCCTGACTTCCGGTGAAACTATGATTCCCGACTTCATAGTAAAAGCTTGACAAAACGAACTGCTACAGACGTGTTTTTTTTAAATCATTATTTGAACTGGAGTTTCGAGACAGTTACTGCCTCCATTATCTCAGACAAGAAGATAAATCTGAGCTGAATCCTCTTGTTCAGTCTGAAAAGTCCAATAATCAGAACATGTGGTAGTTTGAAAGTGAGTAAGTGAAGTGGAAGTTCAAGTAACAACGAAGAGAAGCTAAACTGTATCTAATATTATGCAACAGTCCTGCAACAAATCCACAACTGTATTCTCCTAATCTTATAACGTTTTCTAATTAAATCACAACTTTATCCTCGTAATATAACTTTTCCAAATTAAATAGCAAATTTACTTTCGTAATATTATTATTTATTAAAAGCTTTTTTATGACTTTATTCTCTTATTACAACTTTTGTAATGATGATTTAAAGTTTCTCATCTGAACGTAAGAGCGGGAGGTGTGTTCCTGTTTCCTCCAGCAGGTGGCAAGCTGCAGCGTGTTGCTCTGGCCGGAGCCACAGCAGAAGAAGAACGCATTTGGCTGCTGTATGTTGTGATCTTGGAGAATCTGTTTCATGTGTTCACCTCCACGTGCCTCTGTCTGTTTGGGTGTGTGTGTGTTTCGCCCCAAACAAACCGTCTCGTCGGTGAGTTTGAATTGTTCCAGAGAATCGTTCACGAACAGTTAAAATGTCACGTTTGACTTTAATTCAGGTTTAACCGACAGGAAATGATCAAGCTTGCAGAGGCTCTGTCCTCATGTCCGGTCTTGGTTCTTCAAAATAAGAGTCGTTGAAATGTGGCACATCCTCATATTTGAGAAGCTGAAAAAAGGGTATTTAGCATTTTAGCGTGAAAAATTACTTTTACAGTGATCAATATGGACCAGTGTCAATTATCTTTCAGTTGGTCAACTAATCGGTTTAAGGACTTTTTGTAGTTATTGTTAAGACTTGTAGGTTAGTATATAAAAAATTAAATACATAAATTACAAAATACAGCACACAAATATAGAATAAAGTCATCACAATACTTTACTGTTAAATAAAGACTCCATTTCCACATCTAAAGGATACACACAGACACTCTTAATAATGCATGTCAGATAGCAGACGTTATCAGGTTTTACTTATCATGAGTCTTTGACTGTTTATTGGAAAATTTGGACCAATCATTATGTAAAGAATCACCGGTTTCTCTTAAGTTTCATCAAACACGATAAGATCTTGAATTGTGGCTATTATAAAACAGTAATATTTCAGCGTGTCCAGCTGCACTGTGACTGTGTGTCAGTCCACTTTTGCAGGCATCTGTAGAAAGTAACCAGGCGTGGAGGATTAACAGTATTCTGTGTTTTTAACACTCTTGTTCATACAGAAATACAATATCATAGCACTGGATATGATTTTAAAAACGTAAAAACTCTATTTTGCAATGTCTTTAATAACACCACTTAATTTTTCTTTTAGGATCAGCTGGTGTCTCAAGACGACACCAGACTAAAGGAGTCATGTTTAGACGAAGAGTACCTTTCCCACAGATGGCCTTGGCCATGCTGCTCGGAGTTGGTGGTGGTTTATATATCTACAGACCCTTTTTTGAGCCAGTGCTGAAAAAGTCAAGTAAGCAAAACCCGGGAGAGAAGAAGAAAGAGAATGAAACGGACTGAAATAAATCATCACTTCACAGTCAGAAGCCAGGAGAACAACACTGGACTGTCAGAGCTGGAGGCCGAACAAAACCAAGACCTGTGTGGATAAATGTGCTCTGTGTAATTGTAAATGTCCTCACCCATGTCCGGACAGACTTGAAAAACAGTAAACCTTAATCTCATGTCTAACTAAAACTGTCAAAGTGGAGTAAAAAGCACAACACTTCTCTTTAAACTGCAGTTGAGTAAAAAGCATAAAGTGACATGAAATGGGAATAAAGCACTTGAGTGTAAGTATATTTTACTGAGTAACTGTTGAAAGTCGATCATAAGAACTGTTGCTGCTGAATCTCCACCAGACAATAAACAAAGAGTGCTTGATTTGTGAAATATCACAGTTGTGGTCTCATCTTTTTTTTGGTCCATTTAAAACTGCGTCACTCAGCAAACCCCATGATGAACATGCTGAGAAGTGAAATGCTCTTTTGGACTGACCGGTTGGCACCCGTCCTATGACGGTTAATGCATCTCAAAATACACCCAAGCATTTTAGAAGAAGTAGATCCTCCCAGTCAATCGAATATGTATGCAGATTGAGTGTTTCAGCACATTCAAATTTAAAAACTAATCATAGTCTGGGATTAAAATGCTGAAACTTTTTTTGTCAGTTTCTTTTGTAACAATAAGTTTTACTATGAAAGTGCAGTGGTATTTCATATTTATATTAATTTTAGTCTAGAGGAGTGTATCCAGAGGCAAGATCCTGTCTGATGTCACTGTCTGATCATTTGTTCTTGTTACACATACGGTTTTACATACAGTCGATAAAGCTGATGATATATGTAAACTTTATCAAAACAAATTATTTGTCCACAAACAACAAAATACTTCAAATTACAAATGAAATCACCCCGCACCATTTAAAGGTTCAGT
The DNA here is from genome assembly GCA_026259375.1 of Verasper variegatus. Taxonomy (NCBI): domain Eukaryota; kingdom Metazoa; phylum Chordata; class Actinopteri; order Pleuronectiformes; family Pleuronectidae; genus Verasper; species Verasper variegatus. The sequence goes on along the minus strand of CM048039.1, from coordinate 16,029,790 downwards.
GTGTAGAATGTAGCGCCATCTAGTGGTGTAGTTGCATGTTGCAGCTGAACACCCCTCACCTCAGCCTCCCCTTCCAAACATGACAGAGAACCTGTGGTAGCCACCAGTTGTGATAAAAACTCAAAAGACATTCAGTTTGTCCAGTTTGGACTACTGTAAAAAAAAATGGCGGCCTCCGTAGAGAGGACCCGCTTTCAATATAAATATAAAATATTTAAATAAAAAGGTCCCATTCTACGACAATTCGTACAATTTAGATGATCACACACTATAGTGAAAATACCCCTAGGATTACTTTATATTCAATTACTGCCAATAGATCCCTTTCACCTACATCTTACACACATCCCTCCACGGTAAAAGTAATGAGTAACGTAAAAGTAATGAGTAACGTAAAAGTAATGAGTAATGTAAAAGTAATGAGTAATGTAACGTGTATTATTACAGTGGAGGCGCAGCAGCTCTGGTTGTCACAAGTGTTGCACCGCCCGTTTCCCCTTCACTCATCCGGCTGTGAGTGATCGGTCCGTGGGGAGGAGCTGAGTGTCGGGGACAGAGAGGAGCTGGTGTTCAGTGTTAACGAAGCAGCAGCAGTCGACTCATGGATCACAGGCGACTCTCAGAGTGAAGAACTCCTCCATTTGCTGTCCAGCTCTTTGTTATTACTTCTGAAGACGTGAAATCCACTTCCCCAGGACCCACAGCGGCAGCAGCAGCGGCAGCAGCAGCGGCGGCAGCAGCGACGCCCCGGGGCCGGTGAGTGTTCACACTGTTTTCAGGAAATAACATGACGAACGCAGACCGAGAGCAGGTTGCAGCATCTGCCAGGAGCGAGTCTCACTCTGGAAACTTCCCCTGTAACTTTAGCACACTCTTATCTCTCACGTCTGGCTACAGCCACCTCCGCTGTCATGTCGCCTGAGCCGCGGTTTATCAGCCAGAGCTGTGGGAACATTTCTCCACCTGCTTATCATCCTCCGCTCCACTTCTCCTCCACACTTGCTCAATAGCAGTGATCACAACCCCTCACACCAGTGGAAACGTGTCTCCTCAAGTAGATTTCATATGTGTCACTGGTCTGAGGCGTGTGTGGACGCGTGTACGTGTGGCAGAGGATCAGACGAGTTTCCTTTAAGTTCAGGATCCATGTTAAGTTTGAAAAAAGGTGATTATTTCCTGTTTGAGAGGTCACCTGACCTGCACTGGCAACCACACGAGGACCAGCTGAGGGTCATTCGATTTTCTGTTTGTTTCACCTAATTGATTTTAGTGTTTGTTTGCAGATAAGGTATTTTCATTGGCAGATATTTAGCTTTTAAAGATGCTTGTTGTTCACATGCTCAAAGTCTTTCCATGTAAGCCCTCATCATCTGAGTGCTGCACCCTTCTCTTCTGGAGTAGTTAAGCTGAACTTAGTGGTATGTGCATATCCGGATTTTCCCCAGTAGCTGCCAGCCTCTGTGTTGGACCGCTGCCCAGGGTGGGTCCTCCACTCCTCCCTGACAAATGATTAAAGCTGCTTTGTGTTTGCTGCTCCGCTCGGCTGTTTGCTGGCTGGTGGTGGGTATACACGCCTGCTAATCACAGCTACCAGGTTCACTCCCACTGCAGGAGTTTGCCCAACAGATAGCGAGGTGCAGCTCAGAGCTTCCCAACTTCTGCTTTTTAAAACTCTATTTACCGATAGAGACATGTGGAATACAGGTGAACAGGTTAAGTATTTATATATAATATATATATATTAATATATTAGCATATTTAACAAACGGTCACCAACAACAGTCCAATGGTGTGTCAATCAGACAAGGGGAGTACAGAGTAATCCTTAATCAGGAGGAATACAGGCAGGTTATTAAAATATGAAACGAAAGGTTGCTGTTTCCTGGTGAAATGATCCCAAGCGTTCTGGTCAAGATGGATGACATTTTCAATTAGTTACAGATAAAGAATCATAGGACAGAGAAAACATAAATGAGAACACACATGAGACCATTTCTGCTGCTTCTGATTTAGACAGTCCAACATGGTGGAGTCCTGCTTCCCCCGAGAAGACCATCTGCAGGGGTAGTTTACAGAACTCCTGTTATTTAGGAAAATACCAACACTCAGTCTTCTTACACCCTCGGTGGTCAATGCAGACATGGATTTTAATTCACATATTAATTCTGCAAATGCAAATGCAGCTGCAACACAGGCTGATGTTGATGTAAATAGTTTTTTAAAATGCCCCAGTCTTTGCACTCAGGGCATTATTACACTCAAGGCCAAAATGCATTATGGGAACCTGTTGATCGCTGCCTCTCCCTCTTTCTGCACATTGTATTTATTGATCATTGATTAGTTTGTAGTAAGACTCTTTTAAGACTCACATTGTTGTAGTAAAAAATGCACCTTGTATAAGTTTACCCCCTGATTCATTATCAGCACCGACGGTTACTCTGTCTGTATCATTCTGCCACATTGAGCGATGATCATTTTATAAAGATGTACTACTGACATCACATTGTGTTTTTCGTGGTGTATCAGCTAATCGGCTTTGAGGAGAAACAAATATTGCATTCCCAACATACTTTCATTGAAACGAAAATATGCTGGTTCAAAGGATATGAACAAAGCTGATACTATCTGATGCGCGGAGCATCTCACCAGCCTGAAGATGTTGCTTCCTTCCTGGATAGAAGAAATCTAGTTGTCAGTAAAAACACAGATAAATTTAGTCGAGATGCTTGTGAGGCCTTTTCCTCATAAGGGGAAGTTCTGCATTATAAGACTATAATTTATCCTTCATGATTCCTAACGTATAAAAAGTAATAATTAAAGTTGGTTTATCAAGATGGCAATCGGTAAGAACAGTCAAGTTTCTCAGAGAGGAGCTTTCTGAACGTCTTCATGTCTGTGTTTTCTCACCAGCTCTGTTGTGTTTACGTTCACAAGGCAGGTGGGGGTGCAGTTGTTTCAGAGAGGTTTGTGTTAAGGCAGTAAAGAGGATCCAACTTCTTGTTCTTTCTGACTGTTTGCTACACTCTGTTTTCTTTCCTCACACAAGATCACACTCCATCAGAGCTCGCTTCCCTTTCACAGATGTGATCGGTGCCGAGAAGTGCGATGTAAGTAAATGGCTTCGCAAAAAATTTAAACGTGTGTATTAGACATATTTAATTATGAATGATCATTTACATGATTTTCAAAATCACTTTGGCTAACATGGGATTATACCAGTTCTTGTTTTCTAACAGAGTCGTCTGAAAAGCCTGATTAAAGTCTGCAGAAGTTTGCTGGCACAATCTGCATGTGTGTGGTTTAGCTTTACTGCGTCACTTCCAGGGCCTGTTTATACTGAACCACACAACATGTAGGTACTTAAGCTTGTGTCAGGGTAACATGGGTAGAATCGTAATTTATATGTGCAGATTAATTTGACTCTCAGCTGTCGGATCACTTCATAACTAAGCTCTTTAAACAAGACAGTCACATTTTGATTTGTTTGTTAGGTACAATACATAAAACTACTTTATACAGACACAGATTTCACTTTATGATCACGTTAGAGGTTGGTCCTTGTTGATATAAACGGACTCGACAACATTTATAGAATCATTAATGATCATAAATGTGAATCAACATATCGGTTTCAACAAAAGTGAACATTCTAGCAGCCACAAATGCAGCATTTACTAGGTGTACCTAATAAATTGGCATGGTGTACTTGCTGACAGTGCCTTTGAATGAAAGTCAAGAGGAAAGTGGTGCAACAAAAGATCAAATGAGACGGAAAGTTTTAAGTTAGCGTTCTTGCTCACATGTCAATTTGAAGATGCATGTAGAGAGGTGAGGAATGTGTTTTTTACTGACCGACACAAAGCTGCTTACACTGTACGGTGACAGTTTACAGTGAGGGAGGTTATTTAAGAGGATCATACGACCAGCTAGGGATTTGTTGTTGCTTTGCCTCACAGTGAGAAATGAAAATGTAAACGAGAGGCCAAGCAGTCATTTCACACACTTGTACATAGAAATCATTTTTCATCGACATCCATGAATTATACCCATGGGAAATGGTGAAAATGTTTAAGAACATGATGCAATGTTGAAGATCTGATCTGCGATTCAACAGATCCTTCCCTGACCCATACCACATCCTGCCCCCAAGTTCTCTGGAAATCCATTTTGTTGTTTTTATGCAATCTTGCTTACAAACAAACAAACAGGGGTGAAAACATAACCTCCCTGGCGAAGATAATCATTATATAGCCATAAAGCAGAGTTAGAAACTGGCTCCCAACAGTAAATCATAAGATCAGTAATCAGGTAATGAGATTAGAAATGAAAGTTTATCAAGTCATGTCTCTTGGTGGCTGAGCTCATCGTCCAAAGTCGAGCAGGCCGGATGGAAAAGAACAATGACTTTTAAAGGATTTAAATAGAAGTCTAACATGTTCCAGGGTTCGTTGGGCTGAGCTCAGTGCTTAAAGATGCTGTGTCCATCTGACCACATTTATCATGCATCTTGATTTTGCACGAGACCTTAAGCAGCTTATGTCTCCAGATGAAAGGTCCAGTGGGTTTTACACGGAAAGAATTTAAGACTTGTCTGAAAACTTTTCTATGCAGTGGTCACATGATGCATCCGCGCTCTCTCCTGATTGTTTTGACTAGAATTAGTCGACCGTTAGTAACAAGAATGTTGCATCAAGTAGATATCAAAGGATGCTGCTCATACTCGATGTGTAACTGTAAGAAAACATTTCATACTTAGTTCCTTAACTAAAATAACTTCCACATTTACTGTGTAAAACTACATTCTAATAATTTCTGGATGTTGTAATGAGGTGACAAAATTCAAGTGTTTTCTGTGTTGTTGTGTGACTGTGACTGTGAATTTAAAATGTTTCCTGTCACTGTGTCAGCAACATGAAACAGATCTTGCGTTACACATACTAGCCCACAACAGCGTGTGGTGGACGCTGCGGAGGTCTTGCATAATACTAGAGTAAAGGATGTTACACACTAGATTCATGATGTCAGTACTGATATTCTGAGGGGTGTGGAGGGGTGTTACCTCTGGCACAAACATTCAGTCAGACCCCATGATGAGCTGATGAACACATTTTTGGGGCAATAACTGTTACTGTTACATAGTCGTTACGACAATTTCACACAGATATTAAATAGGATAAAATGAAGTGGTGGCATTTAAATCGAATATTGCAAATGTCAACATCACTGTGACATCGTAATGTTCTGCACAAACACAAGGGGAGATTGTGACCATGTTTCCATTTTTCCACCTCTAAACTGTGGTTGTTTGCATTGATCTGAAAGTCCTTCCGTTGCTCCACTGCATGTATTAGTCTAAACAGACATGGATGTAAAACTGCAACTTGACTGTTGACTGGCTGTCGACCTGAACCAGAATGAGGAAGGAACATGTTTAAAGATGATAGGCAGTATTATCGTTATTGTTTATTCAACATATAATAAGAAAAAGTGGTTTGATTATGTGTTTGGAGACAAATATATTGACTCACAGCTGTTTCCATTTGTGTTGCCTCCTCTCAGGACTGTGTGCTGTACAAACTGGCTTTGATTGAGATATTTTTTAATAGCTTTTAGTTTATATATTTAGTTTTACATAATGACTGTAAATATAAAGTTTTGACAATAATTCAATCCTGTGGAACAGAGTAATGAGTTATATCAGGCTTTGGCCACACAGACAGTTGTTGAAGCATCAATTCATTGTCGGTTTTGTTTTATTCATTCGATTTATTGACCTTAAAAATATAGTTTGTCACTTTATTATTTAAATATCCATAATTACATGGATGTATAGGGTTTGCTGATGTTGAATTGCTTGGATAAGATGTAGATTGTAATCTGAGATGTAAATTTCAGATCTAATTCTGTGGCACCGAGTGTGATTGTTGATTTGTTTTGTTTGTGCGTTTCAGATATTAAGGACTCACAATGTCGGATGGGGACTATGATTACCTCATCAAATTCCTAGCCCTTGGTGACTCCGGCGTGGGAAAAACCAGCTTCCTCTACCAATACACAGATGGCACGTTTAACTCCAAGTTCATCACCACAGTCGGGATAGACTTCAGAGAAAAACGAGTGGTAGGTTCAATCGACTTTTGAATGAAATAGTAAAATAAAGGATAGAGTGGAGTTGTTAGCGCAGTAAAAGCACATGTTGCTTTTACGTTCAACTCATTTCCTTGTTTGTAAGTGTTTCCACAAGCTCTTGTTGCTGCCTAATTAAGAGCTTTAACGCATTCCTACACCATTAAGTAAGACCGGTGTAACAAAAGACTACTGATGAAGGTTGCACCAGAAATCTGAGCACTGACTGATGTCGGTGAGCAGAACCCTCCTTAAGAATAAACACTTCATACCATTGGCAAACAGCTGAGCAGTGTTCATATTTACTCAATACTCCGTCTCTAATGCTGCTGACCTCCTCCTGCAGGAATGTGCCTGACTAATTGTTTCATCACGACTATACAGGACATTAACAGTCAGTTCTGTTTCTGTACTGTTTCTGAACATTTCCCTTTAATTTCTCTTCATGTCACGTCTTTCATAGGTTCTTATTAAAAGTTACAGCAGGTTAATGCTGCATGAGAATATCTTCCAAAGTAAAGTGATTTGAAAAGTTGCATTGACTATGAAATCGTCCACTTTCAGAGCAGCTCCTTTGAAACGACCACAAATAGTTGTCATGGTTAAAGCACAATAATTAATTACAATGTGACTTCAAACATCCCCCTAACCCCTCCCCTGGTTGCTGGCTGAGGAAAGTGTTTGTTGCACTGATGAAGAGATGATAGAAAGCATGTGAAGAATATATATATATAATATATATAATATATTAGGAATTAAATGTGAAATAACACTGGGCCCTTTTTATTAAAGTCCCTCCCTGAACTGTTGGATGAGGATGGAACACTAATAACAAAACATATATATTTTACTGTCAAATAGAAGATTAATGCTGCTCAGTTTTGGGATTACAAATGTTTATTACAATTTTTATAACAATCAGGTTTGTTTAATATTTGACAGCACTGAAATGCAGGGTTTATATTTGACGTATTTATTCACGAATAAACAAGATACTTTTATGAATGTTGTATTTTGCATTGCAACATGTATGTAGGTACTGATTTTGATATTTGATTGACAGAGATTACTGGTGTAGAAATAGATACGGTGTCCTCACACACTATGACAATGTGTGAGATCACAGGCACAAGGCTTGGATACAGATAAACACATATTTAAAGAGATTTGCGTCTCTTCACACACATATTGTTTTGTCATTTTTGATTTGTCTGTAAATCCTTAAAAGTGTATTTGTTTAAAATTGAATTTGCCTTGAAACCTATTTATATTTTGTGCGTGTCAGTTTTCTCCCCACCCCACTTCTCCGGTGAGCTCAAGGCTCTCACTTGTAGAGTAAACTCCGGTCTGCAGCAGATACAACAACATTACCAACATAGCAACAGGAGCTACTCTTTTGAGGCCTGGCCGTTGGTTGCTCTCTTCTGACTTCTCGCTACAGCTCAAACAAATATCAAAAGCTAAACTGAACTGCAATCTAAACAACATGCAGCAAACCTATTAAGATAATCTATGTCATTATTTAACATGAGTAACTGGATGGGTGTTGCCATGTGTTTCTTGTCTTTCATGTTACTAGTTGTACTAGTGGAGGCAAGTGCTCTTAATCGTGTTCCCACAACAGGATGATGATGTCCTTGTTCTTGTTTTATAACTAGCTGTTAAATGTAGAGCAGAGAAGGTCCTGTTAGTTTTTGACATTAGGTTTTTCTTTTTTTCTCCCAGGTCTACAAATCCTCAGGTCAAGATGGATCCTCAGTTAAAGGGCAGAAGATCCACATGCAGCTGTGGGACACTGCCGGACAGGAGAGGTACATGAAGCACTTAATCACCTTACTGAACCTTGTATATCATATCACCTCTCCTGTGTCTTTATCATAAATAATTCCATTTCTCATAAAGTCTTTTCTGAATGATTTTAGGTTTCGGAGTTTGACGACCGCATTCTTCAGGGATGCGATGGGTTTCCTCCTCCTGTTTGACCTCACAAATGAGCAAAGTTTCCTCAACGTCCGAAACTGGATGAGTATGTTCATCTGTTGTCATTAAAGTCGATGATTCTATAGATAATCACCACACCAATCTTTTATTTTAAGAGAAATACGAGTGCAAACGACATTTCATTCTGTTAGATTTGTTGTTATTTGTGCACAAAAGCTTTGAGTCTGGCTCATGTAGCATCCGATAATAGATTGTTGTTAGATGTGTGATAAATGTGTCTCTTCCAGTTAAAATTGTCTTTGTGCAAATGTTATTTTGCCCAAATCTGCTGCATTTTCTCTGCTCAAATATCTTATTTCTGGTGGATATGATACACTACTGGTAGCAGGGTTTGGCGATGGATTGGCGTAGGACACCCCGATGGATAACGACATTGCTGCGAGTCACATCCTGTTTTACTTAATCCACTTCCACAGCACTTTTATCTTGGTTAATTCCTTGTTACAGACGCCTGACACTTTTTCAGAGTTGTGTTTACTGTAAGAAGAGGGAATGTTTCTCTTACTGCTTTTTTCCAATGCGTTATGTGTTTAATTTCCAGTTCACCTCTTTATTTGACATCCTAGATAACATCACGAACTCTGCAGTTTCATAAAAATGACGATGGCATCATAACTCTGCTCCACCTAAATGTAAAAATCGCATTAAAACTAAATACGCTATGTGTCTACCAGGTCAGTTACAGATTCACGCATACTGCGAAAATCCAGACATCGTTCTATGTGGCAACAAATGTGACCTGACGGATCAGAGAGCGGTGAAAGAAGACGAGGCACGAGAGCTGGCAGAGAAGTACGGGTATGTCACTGTTTTGATCCATCTGTACATGAACCTCTCCCTCAAACATTTGTCAAGAAGGCAGTGGCTGCATTGTTTGCCAGAGTCTGTGCAGGAGAATGTCTGCCTGAACTGGTCCTCCTCGAAAAGCAAATATTTGAGCATGTGTAAAATATCCTGCTCTGGGCCCATTAGACACACCTGAAGTAAAAACACAGATATCGTAGAGGATGTGAACTTTATAACACGTTTTAAATGTCCTCAGAATAAAACACGACATGTTATGTAAAACACTGGTTCACAGCATTACCGCCTGTTCCACTGTGCCCGTTTGCCTGCATAATAATGATTCTCCACACAGACGTTTGTTGTTAATATCATGTAAATCATAAAGAAATGATCAAATGTTTGAATGATGTTTGTTTTGATTTCAGCGATTTTATTTTTTATTTCATAGGACTTTGGAGTCTACGCTTTATGATTTATGTTTTTAACTTGAAAGAATAAGGTTAATTATATTCAGTATTTTTCTTTATATGAAAAATCGTATGAGATCACCAAACACCAGCAAAACGTATTGTTGTCAAGCGTCGTTGTCATTGTTAGCCAAAGCTAATATAGCTCCTTTCTCTGTGCCATAGCATCGAGGACCCAAACTGACAGAAGTGTATTTTTTTTTCTTTCATTTATTTATTTATATGTATTAATATATTATATTATATATATTTTTTCATAAAACTACAGTGTAATTACTGAAACAAAATAGTTTTGAACAATTTAACCTAGATAAGTAGTTTTTGTTAAAAGTAGAAAGTCAAGGGATTACTCTACCTTTTACCTTTTTTTAATTCTTTTTCTGTTAACCCATAGAGATGTGTTTCATTGTAATTGGTAGCATCAGTCTGTGACCCAGACGTTTTCTTCTGTCCAGTGTCCCATACTTTGAGACAAGTGCTGCTAACGGGGAGAATGTGGCCCAGGCTGTGGACGTCCTGCTGGACCTCATCATGAGGAGGATGGAACGATGTGTGGACAAGTCATGGATCCCGGACGGGACCGTCCGAGTTAACGGACTGACCAACTCAGAAATCCCAGAGAACTCGGAACGGAGCAAATGTGCATGTTAGAATGATGAGAAGTCATTTAAGTTACATATGTGTGTGTCCTTGATACTGGCGATAAAATAGGAAGACAACCACGTTCAATGTTTCACAAAGTTAGAGGATTATTTCTGTGTTAGGTCAAACTTAACATTAATTTGTGCCCATTGCTCCATAAACTGTGCATACTTTTATTGACACCTTATATTATATGTCAGTACAGATCTCAGTGCCTTTTTGAATATGGACATTTTCACAAGGATTCATGTTATTAATTCATTTTGATTGTGAGTATTGGCTATTTATTGCCTGGCTTAAATGTCCATTTTTTCATCACTGTTGCATCGCTATAAATATTCTATCAATACTTTCTGTGAGGTTAGCGTGGATTCACTGGTTTTAACTCAAGAAAGAATTCTCCTTTACTTGTCTTCCTGCAGCCAGATAAATATTGTCTGTGATACCTGCAGTCACTGATTGTTGCTGGAGGGATATGTACTTTTAGAAAACTAAATGTAACCAGTGAAACTGATTGTCCAGCTGAACAATCTCACATGTGCCACTGCCAGAAGAACGTATAGCTCACATTGACCATCCAGCACAAGCTACTTGGACTCTCTACACACAATTTGCTTTTCTGACTCAGTTCTTGTGCTTGTTTGTCTGCAAAACATGAATTATGTAACACAGTTAGTTAGTCATGAAAACTTGATTATGTACAGCAACTGGTTTGGCCAATAATAACATAAGCAATAGAGAAAACTGAGAAGTGAACCAGGAGTCTGGTACTTCAGGTCATTTATCCTGCTTTAAAAAAAGCACAAATACAACAAGTTAAAATTTTCATGATATACATTTTTAAGAAAGAAAAGTTCATGCTAAATCTCACTGTGTGTGTTTTAATAGTTTGAAGACAAATAATTTCTTGAATTAGAGTTTAAGTTTCAGTTTGCTCACTTTAGCTCCATGTTAAATACATATAAAGTCAAACAATTATTGTCACTAATGACAAAACTTGAGATTTAAGTTCCATCTTCCAACATTGTAATAATTAAATGCTTTTGCTCGGCAGCTTCCAGAGTCTAACTCTGTGAAAATCAAGTAAAACCAGCTTTGGTGAGCCTGACCTTACCTGGATCCTCTGCATTTATACATTTTTACCATTATTCACTTGTTACAATGCAACAGCTTTAAATCACACATTGTATGTATTTAAGTATTTGCTTCCTCTACTGATATCATGAAGAATAATATAATACACTTTTATAAAGTACAATGCTATCTTCAGGGGAAATGGACTGGGTGCTACATGTATCTCACACAGCAAATGCCACATATTCAATGGGTGTATTTACTATTTCGGTCATATTCTCATTAAATACATTGTACAAAATAATACAATGGGCTTCAAATGTGTGATAGAAACCTTTTATTGAGAAAGTGTGTTTCAGGTCTTAATGGGACCATGATAACTAAAGTAATACACAGCACAGTAGCCTGTTCAATCTGTTCATCTTGATATTGATAGATTTTGTAAGGAAATAAAATTGGGCCTGCACTTTAGTTTCTCTTATGGGATGCATTTCAAATGCCAATGCTGAGGATCAGTTTATAATACAACTATATCTTATATTTTACAAAAATGGAAAGAATATATACACTGGGGTTATTTTTCTGAACTGTAATTTCACACAAAAATCATATTACAGTCTATTTCTGTATACAATTGTGAATTTGATGTTTCACTCACTATTTCAAAACAAATAAAATCGTTCACTTAAATAAAATTTGATCATATTAGTCAATAGTCTCAACTGAAATGTTTCATGTTTTCAATTGTCTCACACTTGCATTTGCAAAATATGTAAATTGTGTCCAAAAATAAACATTTCTATTTATGTAATCACTGAAGTAGAATCTCATTTTATATCATGGGTTCTGACAATGTCGGCTACAGGCTTTATATGGGCCTAAGTGCAGTTGATATCAGGTCCTATGTTTTAGCTGTTTTTAATGTTTTTCAGTAATTTGTGATTATGCAAACTAAATTTCAAAAAGCATTACGGACTTCTGCACATGGGCCCATAATAACAAAGGTAACTTATTTACACGTTCTTACAAATCTATTGAAAAGGTAAAGCGATGACTCACATTTCTTCAGGTTGTCCTGATTATGTCCTCACTTAACCTGGAGACCCTTTTTGTCAATTTAGTTGATTAGATTTAACTTATAATGTTATTTGTATACTGTAACATCCAGCAGATGAAAGGCTCATGGCGGCAGTATGCTGTAAATAAATATATAACCTGGTTACTGTTGTCACTGTTGACAAAACATGTTAAATCCATTTTGAATTTAGACTCACATCATCAGTCGGAGAAATAAAAAAAAAGCTGATTGAACCAGAAACTGTAAATAAAGATGGACGATTCCTCCCACTATCCAGAAATGAAGCCAAAATATCCCGGATACAAACACTGCCATCTTGCAGTGACCAATCGTAAGTCAGTCTCAGCTGTCAATCATGATGTTTCACCGCAATTTCATAGCATCAAATAACTAATTCAAACCAAACTTATCAGATAAAATTGCGCTTGAACTTTTACTTGATGTCTATTTAGATTATTTTTGTTTTGTTTGGTTAATATCCCACCCACTAACATAGCGGAGGCGGGGTTTGCGACGTGTACAGCAGCCAGCCACCAGAGGGCGATGGAGACTTTTGGCAAGCAGTCATGCCGTCCAGCAGCTGCTCTAAAGTCCTGCAGGGGGCAGCACAATTCTCTGCGATGACTGGAGCGTATATCCGGTGAGGAGAAGAAGAGCCAGCCCGAGGGACTGTGTCTGATGAAGGTTCTGAAGTCTCCTCTTTTGTTTTGAAAACTTTTACTGACCATTATTTACGTGCATTTGTCACCGAGGTTTTTATTAGAGTCTGAAGATTAAATCAACAAGACGATAGTTGGGTCTACAGCTCAGCAGCTGTGTCTTTATCTTTGCAACGTTCAGTTCCGTGTTCAGCTGCTCGGTCTTTGCTATAGAAAGACTTTGTAAACGTCAGTATTTTTTAAAATTTATTTACGGAAAGTGACACATTGAAATAACTTAATGTTACGACCATGTTACCCCCTTTGTATCCTTTGTTTTATTTGACGTGTTCCTAGCGCACTGCTAACAGTAGCTAACCGTATCTTCATATTTAAACTGACGTCTCTTTTCAAACTAAGAGAACAACATTGACCAGAGATAACCTTCAGTTTTTCTATTGTGTGCCCTAATATGTCACGTCTGGCCAGGCAGTGAAATGGTGACACTAATGTGGAAACTGACTGCAGGCAGTAAAACCCAAAGGTCTAATACTAATCGATATATTGCCCATGCATTGCACAGTGAGGAGGTGTAACACGTCATTGATCTCCCTCAGATTGTAAAATGTGTTGCTGTGTTTCTCACTCTGCTCAGAAAGAAGAGTTTAAAACCACAACCTTCACTCGGGAGTAAACATCCGTCTTTAAACTTAGAATAATGATAATGTGATATTTATTCAGATAATTATCGATACTGACAGATATGGACATTTTATCGCTATATACGTTTTGGTCATATCGTCCTGATTATGCGTACATATGTTTACCAAAGCAGATATCCTCGAAGCAGGATGCCTTTCCGTTTCTGCCCCCAGTGTGGGACGAAGTTGCAGCCTGATTTCAAGTTTTGTCCATCCTGTGGAGAGAGGTTTCCCTGTCCCGCTGATGAACCAGGAGCTGTGAGCTCAGCTGCTTCTTTAAGTTTCTTTTCGAACAAAGGAGATGAAGGAGCAACATCTGTTTGGAAAGAAACCCGTGATTCAAGCACAAGCTGTGAGCCAATAGAAAGCAAGGGTAAATATCTTGGCAATATTTTATTAGTAATTAATTTGTCTTATTTATAGATTCTAAACTTTTTGATTTTAAAGCTTCATACTTTCATTTAATCAACAGCCCAAGCATGTTTCACATCAACTTCAATATCAACTCGTCCTGCACTTCGAAAGACTCGTAACTCGCTGCAACTGGACAACTTTAAAGATGCCACTGCACCTGTGGTGCCCTCCACTCATCCTGTCAGAGACGGTAAGTCTGAAGGTAATTAAAACCTGAAACCAGTTTCACCCCAAAGTTATTTCTGTTTTAGTTTTCTGATGCAAGAGGATAAAGTACATTCAGTAGTGTGAGGAGACTATTGAAGTGCCTGTGTGTTATTTATTATCAGAGTTACCAGCATGGCATCTATATTTAAACACTTTCTGACCAGAAATTATACATATTGATGAAGAAAATATGTGTTTTGTATGGACAGATAATGTCGTTAGATTGCAAACATCCTCACCAAAGCAGCACAAAGTCACTTTCAAAGTCAACGCTGCGGTAGAACCAACTTTAGAGACTTCAACTTCTCCTGCTGTTAAAACTCCTCGGCTTGGTGAGCTGAAATACAAAACAAGCATCATCTATTTATTAATTCTTTCATACAATACAACAGGCTCTGTCTTCTTTGCTGTCGTGCTCTGTTCTTTAATCCGTATCTATGTTGGCCGCATCCATGTGTAGTCAGGGGAAAGGCCAAACTCTCCAGTCCTGCTTTGAAGCAGGTAGAAGAAGAAAAAAAGCTGACTGATAAAACATGTGAGCAAGCAGAGGGATCGGCAGTCAGCGGCTCTCCTTTACGTTTTCCAGTCTCCTCACCAATCTCCAGGTCACCTTTTAAAGGTGAGCGACACCACACCACATACAGATTCAATTTACCACTCATGTTCAGCCTCCCATCAGAGGATAGTTAGATTAACATGCTTACGTCAACATCTTTACACTTAAGTCTGAATCTTATAGATGCACATACACCTGCTGATACTAAATTGAACCCTTTTTTCCCATAGATACTAATAATTGTTATAGAGCATTTTTAAATCAGACTCTCACTTAAGGATAATGTTTATATGAATGAACAGCAACAGGAAAAAGCAAAGCTAAGAAGGCAAAGCATGTGTCCACTGTGGAGCCGCTAGAAGAAGGCGAGGAAATGACAGACACGACGGGCAAGAAGTGGAAACTGATGAAACTGCTCAGTCAAACCTCGACGGAAATCATCTACGAAGGTGAGACAGGAGAATACAAGAGCGGTGCAGATAAACGGTCTGAGTATCATCACTAATATGCAAACTTAACTAACTGTTCCAGAATAATATTCATACATCTCAACTCCTTGAAGCACAAGCAAACTCTAAAACAGGATAATTATAATAATTCTGTTAGTTTCAATTCTAACCTTACAAAAATTATGAATACATGATAATTATATCCTTTTATCCTTTTCAGTTTTTCAAACAGCTTCACGGTCCAAGGAGTCGAATCACATTCTCAAACTGGTAAGTGTTCTGAGTTTCTTCATTCAAATAATTATATTATTATCAAGAAAATAAGTATAATCACTTACTTATTTATATTGCCAACAAAGGATCTTATTTTTATTTGTTCTCTTTTTTCCATAATCAATGCTTTTCAGTTTTCTTCAGTGTAATTTTACTGACTGGAATCAATAAAGCTGTTTTCCTCTTAGGGAGCTAAAGATGGAAGACTCTTCAATGAGCAGAACTTTCTGCAGAGAGCTGCTAAACCTGCATCTGGTGAGGGTGTAGAGTGTTTTTCATTTATGTTTAGTAAAGCAATAGTTTTGTTTCCACACATGGAGGGTGAACTGCAGTCATACAGCAGCTCGACTCTAACTCTTCTGACGATAACTGCAAGTAAACTTTGTTCAAACCTAAAGTAGTAACATCAGTGTTTATTACAGTAAAAAAACAAAGTCTTAACTGGTAAGTCGGTAACAGAACCACTCACAACTACAGTCTGAAGTAGAGGTAGACAGTTAGAAGAGTTCTGACAGTTTCACTTGTGATGTAATTAAACAACATAAAGTGTCTGCCATTCGTTTCATCTGTTCAGAGCGTAGTGGACAAATCAAATCTTTAACCCTTTTAGATGCTGTTCTGATTTGTGATGTGTGTAACTTTTCATATGTATTACACATGATAACCCTCCTGTTAAAATCGCCACTCTCTCTCTTTAGTGGAAAAGTGGATCAAACAAAACAAGATGGATTTTCTGGGGATTCCTTCCTGTGTCGGCTTTGGTCCTCATGCAGATTCCTACAGGTCTGGTAAAGTTTATCTGTGAATATGTTCACACAATACAAAAGTATTTTACATTAACCATGGTTCTTCTTTTATGAATAGGTTTCTAATTGTCCCCAACATGGGCCAATCTCTGCAGTCTGTCATTGATGAAGATGATGGTCTGGCTGAGAAAGCTGTTCTTCAGCTCACCTGTAGACTAGTGAGTCTCAAGTCATCTGTAAACTTTACTGGTTGTCAGACAGAACCAGAACTTATCGCTGCTTTCGCAATAAACGAACATTTCTCTCTCCCTGCAGTTAGATGTTCTGCAGTACATCCATTCGAACGAGTACGTTCATGCTGATATCAACGCAGAAAACATCTACATCAGACCAGGACAGACATCACAGGTGAGAGAGATTCCGACTGTACTGTCAGTCAGACAGTTGAAATGTGTTATACACTGACCACTCTCTCTCTTTCTCTCTCTCTCTCTCTGTGTGTGTGTGGGGGGGTTAGGTTTACCTCGGAGGATACTGCCATGCTTTCAGGTACTGTCCGGGAGGCCAACATGTGGAGTACCGAGAATTAAGCAGGACGCCACATGAGGGCAACATTGAGTTCATCAGCCTGGACGCACATAAAGGAGCAGGTGTGTTACTGACTCCTCCTCCAAAAACTAAAACCCTCCTGTCGTTGTCAGGGAAATCATCCTTTCACCATATACCGTACTGTATACACTGCCAGATTTATTTTCTTCCTTCAGCTGCAGTCCTCCCACAGTCCATCTGTCTGCAGAGCTGTCAGGCACACACATGCTGCACAACATAAAACTGATAGGATCTGGTCTTATGCTGATTGTGATATCTTTTAATGTGCAACCTATTTAATTTTATTTCTATTTTGACTTATTATGGTACATTTATTTTGATTGATTTATCCTTTATGTAACCAGGAAGCTCCCATTGAGATGCAACATGTCTTGCAGGAGGATCCTGTTTAAGATGGGCCTGAATAATAAAAAAGTTTAATTTATAGATTCAAGGCGGAGAAAAATAACACAAGGAACAAAGCAAACATTGAACAAAGAACAGACACAGAAACACACAGGAATCAATGGTGAAATGAATTATGGGAAATAAAAAGCAGTGACGTTGTTATATGGAAACTAAACATTCAAGATGCCAAATCTGAGGGGAGTTGTTGTCATCGCTCGGTGTTTTCTGTTTTCAGCGCCGTCTCGACGCAGCGACCTGCAGTCACTGGGCTACTGCATGCTGCGATGGCACACAGGTCCGCTCCCGTGGAGTGACCTCAGTCAACCAGAGCAGGTCGCCCCCCACAAACAGAGGTGAGAGATTTGATCCCAACCCAGATACTTTTAAAAGTCAGTATTACCAAACAAAGTACAAAAACTCAATTAAAGTTCTCATTGTAAGGTACATGGATGATGTTCCTGCATTGTTGAGTCACTGCTTTGGGAAGACGAGAGTTTCCAGTGAGTTCAAATGTTTTTAGGAGTCAGTATAAAAAGTGTGTGATTAGATACCGTCAGCTCATTATCAGTGTATTTTGGTGTAGGTGCATTTCAAAGCTTCCTGACTGCAGTGATGGCTCTGCAGTACTCTGAGCAGCCCGACTACTCAGCGCTGAAGGCCGGGCTCAGTTCAGCCTTACTGCATATGGGGGGGTCACAGGAGCAGCCACTTTGTTTTTAGGTGAGAACACACACACACACACACACACACACACACACACACACACACACACACACACACACACACACACACACACTCTCACACACACACACACACACTGAAACTCAGAAACAGATATGGACACATACACTTAGGTCAACAGCATTAACACAGGGTTTAACCCTTGGTTTTATTAATGTGACATTACAACTCACAGTCTGTGTTTGCACATGTGTTGTGTTTTGGCTTTAAATTTAGAGCCTTATTTTTTTTTAACTGAAAAGACAATAAGAAACATTATATTTCATATTTGCATCTGCAGCTCCTCTGGTTTTGCATTAACCTCAGGATTTGTTTGTGTGTCCTTATGTGTTGATTGTACTGAAATGAAAGCAAAAACGAATTTTACCCAGGGGACAATAATGTCTTAAGTCTAGACTATATATATATTTGTATTCTGCATAGAGGTTCAAGACGTAGACCTGCTGTGAACCGCACTTTAGTCCTGATTGGAAAAGAGTAGAAACAATTGAACAAAATAACCTCATCACATACATCAATTTAGTCAAACGAACAGGAAACGGTTGATTTAGTAGAAAACTAGAAAAAAATAATTTGAATGCTGTGTCCTGTCTTCATGAATTGTACTAATAAGTCTCTGTCTATCTTCTTGTCTTTGTGCTGCCCGGCCGCCGTCCCTGACAGTCGAGACAGTGGCGTCCAAATCCGGCCACCAGAGCTGTTCGTGTTTGTTGTGTGTGAGTGTGGAAGTTTTAAACTGATAGTAGCCACTGGTCCTATTCACAATCTAACATCCATTAAGATTCATTTTGTCTTAATGACGTAATTGATAGATCATCTGAAAAACCCTTTTAGCGGTGCCTTCGTTCTGAGCAAGAAGTCAACTCGAAGTCAGCGTATGATGTTATAACTTTGATTATTATAATATAATTTTTAATGTGAGCCATTTTCAGATCTCACCAGAGGTTCTGTCCTACTTTCAGTTTGTTGATTTGGGAAACATAACTCAATACTCAACAATGTATTCTGTATTATTTTTCAGTCAGCTTCTGAACTTCTCACTGAGCCTGTCTGTGTTGCTCAGGCTGCTCACAATGTTCATGTGTTAGTGACTCACATGCAGTAGGAGCTGTGTTCCTGATCCACTTATGGATCTATGCAGCTATCATCTGAGATGGGTAAATATAGTGTTACGGACAATTCAGCAAAGTCTTGACATTAGAAGGGACATGTCCTTACTGTCCACATCCAAATCTACACCCATCCAGGCACAGCCTCCACCAGCCCAGCAGGAGCAGGAGCATCTCTGTAGCAAAGGACTTCAAGTGCAAATCTTGCATTCTGTGTGACAATAACATAAAATGTTAACATTAAAATATGACTACATGATTTTTTCTTTAAAGAAATTGAACAAAATTAGTTTGGAGATGGACTTTTTTTATTTAAACTTGTTTTATCTGTGATGTTTTATTGCACTGAAAGTTGAGTTATAGATTTAAATTTGTGACAAAATGACACGTCTGCTTTATCATGTTAAATGTTGGGTTTTAGTATTGCAAAGGAAACGGGGGAGGGATTCAAGTTCTTCAATTCTGATGACAATGACACTTAGTAGTGGTAGTTTTTGAATATTTCACAATGTTTTCTGGTTTTTAGACATTTTGCTTGTTAACAAATGGTTTCATACACTGACTTTCTTGACCTGTGAATGAGGTCAGAGCACCGTTGAAGGTAATGTCATTTCCTTTAGATGAGCCAACACACAACTGCTCAACTCTCACTTTTATGTACTTGTAATTTGTTTGAATAAAGTGGTTGTATTTCTTTTTCAGACCAGTTTCTTTGCATCTTTTTGTTTTTTTAATGTTCAGTTCTTACAGCATCTTCAATTTAAAGTGTCTAATATTAAATTCAGGAGCAGTTGGTGCTGGGCATTCTTGTGATGTTTACCCAACTAATCAACAGTTTGTCACAGTCGAAAACATTCACCACAACAAGTTACTTTTAAAGAAAGCTTTATAAAGTTTAAACATTTCTGAACATAAACATTTCAAGACATATACAATTCTTTTATATGAAACAGTAAATATCTCTTATTGTGCACACTCTTAAAAGTAATTCAGAAAATAAACACTGTTTTCTTTCGCCTGATCTCTCCCGTCCTGGCATTTAAAACCTTACATCCCTGTCTCTTTAGGCACTTTCTGAATGACGAGGCTTCGCAGAACAATGGAAAGCAATGACGTTGACAGACTATGGCGCCCCCGTGAGGCAGCATTTGTACACAGCTACAGAGCTGAGGGCGTCCTCTGAGTGGAGCCTAGCTTACACACTTCAAACTGATCACTGGAGCTTTTTACACAGACATGCTGGCAGTGTGAGGCAGCGACACATGCAGGTTTACATATAGTTTGACTCTGCACGTTGTTTCCGTGTTTGTAAAAACTGGACCGGGAGAAGTTTTTGGAGAGAAACTCAAACTGCTGTCTTTAAAGTGTTTATACTCATTTCACATATATATATATAAAACACGTACATTTTTCTTTAGCTCAGGCCCTGGTGCAACTAAGACATTTCATTTCTGAAAATTCTCATCTCTGATGAATAATATGAAAATATCCTGTAGTTTTTCAGGGTGAATTCCTGCTTTGGAAATGACTTCATGTCAATGAAAATCCTCAGACAAACATCACATGGTCAGAAAGAGCTCCGGGCTGTGCGCCGATTTAACACTGTAAAATCCTGACCTCAATAGTTTTCCCATATCTGCAAATACTGGTAACTTGTAACGCAACTCGGCAAATGATTGTATGCTTCTCTGTGGATTGAAGAAATCCCTCAACTCCAACATAAAAAACTTATTTCTAAATTATTAGACCATTAAAAAAAAAACACTAATAAAGCCAAGAACAAGGTCGTTTCTAGCTGCTCCTGAAATGTTTTTGGACACGGAATTTTCACATGACAGGAACAGTTGATGAACGTGTAAACTTAAGTGGCATCCCACTGTAACTCAGGCAACGTGATAAGAGCGTGTGTTGAATGAACAAAGAACTACTGAAGGGAGGTGTGTGTGTGTGTGTGTGTGTGTGTGTGTGTGTGTGTGTGTGTGTGTGTGTGTGTGTGTGTGTGTGTGTGTGTGTGTGTGTGTGTGTGTGGCGCGACTTTCAGACGTGACTGAAGGTTTATCATCTAACCCCAGGGTTCATCATTCTTTGTCAAACAAGGCAGATATGTGCACAAACTCGGCCGTAATGGAGGAGCTTGTTTGTCTGAGCAGTAAGTGGGACATCCTCAAGGCCTCTGGTCCCTCGCGGGGAGAGGAGGGAGATGGCATGAGCAGAACAGAGCGGGAGAAATGGTTTGGCTATGGTTTCACTGTGTCATTAGAAGACAGTCGTGGCCAAATGGCTGGGAGTGGAGGGACGCTCCTCTTGATCATGTGATGCGTCCTCTCCTGATGGATTTAAAAAAGCACAGGGCACATTAACAAAGTCATTACGCCTGCAGGGGTGTCGTCACATGATCAATTTACTGACAAACTCTTCTCACCGCGTCGTTCGTCTCCCTTTTCCTTGCTGGGTTCCTCCTTATCCTCAGGTAGTTCAATTTCTCTCAAATCCTGCACATCTTCCACACTCGACTCCTTTTGAAGAACAAAAATGAAGCTCTCATTTTGTTTTGGTTATCATAAAAGGCCTAATAACAGATGGTTCCATGAATAATGTTTACCTGTGATTCAGAGAAACGATCTTCATCCGAGTTCCTAAATCCCTCTGGGGCTTCCATGAGAATCTCAAGGCCGCCTGCCTCCTCTTCGTCATCACTGCCGAGAGAAACAAAAAGATGTAGACTACAAAACACTAAGGTCAAAAATTTACACACCAATAAAAAAACCTTTAACATACAGTTTTCCTGCTTTTCTCCAAGTAAGTCTTCTTCCACTACTACATTATGTTTTATAATATTATGTTTTTATTGTATAGTTGCACTGTTTAATCAAATGCCAGGCCACAGACACCTCGAGCACCTCTGCTTGTGTTAACACGTTCAATAATCTTTCATTAGTCAGTGAAGCCTTTGGTAACTGTGAAGAGATGAGTTATTGTTATGGACAGTTTCTGACTAAATAGTTTGTAATAAAAACTGAGAAACTTTTTGTAAAAGTTCCACTTTGCTGAATAGCCACTTGCTAATATGTAACAGAACATGTTTATTTGGAGCAATGTCTCTGGTCACCCGATGAATTTTCTTTTAGCTCCGATTTGGCCTCCACCAACTCCTAAAGGAAATATTGTGTCTCTTTAGCTGCTAAATGCTGGTTGATGTGTCTGTAGCTGAGAAGGTTGTGTACAGTCTTTGCACAGAACTCATCGAAGCAATGAGCATGAACCAGAACACTAAAGTTAAAAACATTTCTTCTGTCGGGTTTGTGACAAAAAACAACTCTGACCTTCCACCAGAGTAGAAATTCCCTTCATCCTTTTCTTCTTCCTCCACTTTGTGTTGGTTGTTGTCATTGTGGCCACACTCCTCTTCCTTTTTTCCTTCGTCTTTCTCTCCTTGGTCCTCTCCCTTTTCCCCTTCATCTTTCTCTCGTCGCTCCTCTTCCTTTTTTCCTTCGTCTTTCTCTCCTTGCTCCTCTCCCTTTTCCCCTTCATCTTTCTGTTGTCGCTCCTCTTCCTTTTTTCCTTCGTCTTTCTCTCGTTGCTCCTCTTCTTTTTCTCCCTCATCTTTCTCTCGTTGCTCCTGTTCTTTTTCTCCTTTGTCTTGCTCTCCTTGCTCCTTTTCCCCTTCATCTTTCACTTGTTGCTCCTCTTCCTCTTCATCAAGGTCAGAGCAGTTGAGAAAGTCAAAACTTTCGAGGGCTGTCTCAACTTCCTGGATGAAACTAGAGGAAGTAGGAAAAGAAACCTGTGGAGAAAAAAAATGCAGGTGTTAAAAATATCACTATCGACACTTGTAAACTCCACATTAACTTTTTCTTGAGCTCACCGTAGGAGCAGACTCTGCTTGTTTGAGCTTCGGACTGGACGGGTGAGGCTGAGTGCGTTTCTCTGCTGCTTCTAGCTGGTTTCCACCCTGTGCCTCAGTGGTGCTGTCCCCTGTTTCTGCTTCAGCCTGTAAAGAGGAGTCCTCGCAGGGATCATCCTTTACCACCTCTGCTGAAACACACACTTGTGGGATGCCACTTTCAGGCACATCTGCTCTCTCCACTAACGACACAGGAGGTACAGAGGAGACGTCAGGGCACGAGCAGCTCAGGTCCGCTGAGGTGTCTGAGAGGTCAGCTGACTGCAGAGACGCCCTGTCAGTCACATTACAGTCCGGGCTGCTCTCGTCCACAAGGCTGTGAGAGCAGGAAGTCTGCAGATGGCCGTTTGGCACCGCATCTGTCTGAGAAAAGACCTCCCCGGCTTCTGTCTCGTCCTCCTCTTGGTTGGACGAGAGCGACGGCTGTTGACGCGCTGGACTTGTGCGGAGTGAGCGACAGCTGACTGGTGAGAGTGGTCTGCAGCATGTTGGAGGCCGTCAGCCTCTGAGCGTGATGAGCCAGCGCCGGACTGGAGGAGTCGTCGGAGGATTCAGAGGAGTTGGACCAGACTGTCCCGTTCTCCATCTCTCCCTGTCGCTTCAGCAGAGACTAGAGAGGAAACACAGGTGGGAATAAAAACACTGTAAATGATGTATAAAAAATGTTTGACAACCACTGGATAAATCTATCAAACTCAATTTACAAAATATATCACTGACATGTAGAATTTCATTTAAAACAAAGCAAAAATTGCTTCCAGGAATTTTTGCTGCATCGTAATATGAACTGAATATATCAGTTTTTAGCTTCTGTTTACATTTCAGCATGTAATGGTGATGCCTCACTCTGAGCTCAAGAATCTTTTGATTAGTCTTTTTTATATATTTTATTAAATATGTGATTTGTCTTTTTCTATTAGGATTATGAATTTGATTGGATATCGATTCATACAATGAATTCAATTAAAAAAGGGTTAGGGTTAGTTTTTGTCATATGTTTATTACTTTTGGTTAAGAAATTATTATTATTTGTGGATTTCTTCTACTTTGATCGCTGAAAACTAAAACTACAGCTACATCTACGTCCCAACACACCGACTGCACGGAGGTGAATCGGGGGGCGGGGGGGCCGAATTCACAGTGTAACGATGCCGTCCTGTCCGTCGCAACATCGTGGAACGCCTCCGCCACGGAGCCATTGGGTCTGGGCCTGCCACGGGGCACGCTCTTCAGCGAGGTGAGGAAGAGGAGGAGGACATGATGGAGCGCTACTCAACCACTATTAAACAGCTACAAGGACCACAGCTTCGCTCATACAAACTGCTGTCACACAACCCATGACTGCTATCATTCATTCTCCTCACGTCAGACACGCCACTCCCACAACCACATGTCCTACCACACAGTCCTCTGTTAATATCCTCACACACATCAGTGCTACCGCTACACACAAAGCAGTTGGGGAGCAGCTGAAATAGAACAAGCCAATGACATGACAGTAATAGTAGCCATCAGTGACGTAAATGGCAAATAGTAATATGTATTTATGTATAGTAAAAATAGTGTTTACAGTGTTTGACTGATTTACATGGCTGTAACAAAGCCTTTCTACAAATTATGAACCAGGGGCTTGTTTCACTAAGATATTTCAGACTTGTCTGCAGTTTTAAATTTGCTCTTATGATGGTTTATTGAAAAGGAGATGAGCCCTAAACCTGCACATGCAGATAAAGTCTGAGTGGAAAAAGAGCAGAAAGTTTCAAATGAATAGCATCTGAGGTATTTCTATTTTGGGTGATTGAAAACACTGACTTTTGTGCAGTCATCTGCTACCTCGGAGATCCACGAGGACATAGTGGCAACACACAGTGAGGGTGCCCCTTCTTATTTCACGGTGAAGAAATTAGCTGCTGATGTAATTCTGCTGCGTTTTAAGCAGCCATTTAAATGTGGAGGCGGAGAGAGTCTGGAAGATGACTCACCCTCACAACATAGAAGACTATTGACAAGATTCGACATCTACAGAGAAGAGACGCTCCACGACCCCATGAGTGTTAAGTGTTAAATGAAGAAGGGGACAATGTTGAGAAATAAATGTGACTCCTTCTATCGGCCATTAACAATTCAATCCCCCCACGATTAACACAAGTTACACAGATTAAAATCTCATCTCAGCAGATATCAGCAGTATTGGCTTCACGTCTACACTGTGTTGACATTTCTGTTTTGTTAATTCGATTATTTTCCTAGTAACGTGCTTCATAACTGAATTCATTTTCCGCTGAACAGAATGGAGCCGAGCTGTCTGATGTGGTTTGCATGATCGCTCGTATTTTTTAGTTTAGTTTAGAAAATGTACCCAGGACACACAGCAAATTACTGGCTCTGTGCAACAGACTGAGTGTAGATGTTCATCTGCAGTCTGACCATCAGTGAGATCTAAACCACAGTCAAAGTCTGTCTTTGTGAAACAGGCCACAGTGGTGTCAGAGCAGGTGTGGTGGAGCTGCTGTTAGTAGAAAAACTGAGGCTGAATAAGGTGACTCACATAAAACACCTGCTCCCGCATAGAGGGCGTGTCTGGAGGGCTCTGATTGGACAGCAGCCGCTTAGTAACCGTACTGGTGGATGATGTCTGGTCATCCTTATCAAACGGACTGAAAGAGAGAGGGGAAAGCCACAGAGCATAAAGTGAGCCACAGGGATACAGACACTTAAATCTAAACATTCCAGAAAATGAAATCAAAAGATCCTGAGGACATGAGCTGTGTGTGCTGCAGGTTAAGGTTAATTTTTTAATGCTTTATGAGCTTGAACGTGAGTCAACTTCAAAGTACAAGAATCTGATTATGGGCTGATCTATGATGCTTGTAATCACATGATGTTGGAACAGAAGCTCTCTGGTTCACTGAAGGGCACGTGAGGGAGTGAAATTTCCACTCCCTCACGTGCACCTATATAGAAGTGCGGAGATGTACATAGAAATAAAAAAACGTGGCAAACACAAACCTCCAGGTGACCTCCAAGTTTAGCTTCACCGTCCCGAGGTCATTGATATCCACGGCGAGCGTCTGGGGGAGTGGGCAGAACAGGTCGAGCATTTCACAGGACACGCTGCCCACCACCACGTGGTTGGCCAGGCTCTTCAGCTCCGTCACCTTGACAACCAAATGCCAGGGAAATGAGAACATGGAGAAACCATGAGAACTCAAGAAAGACAATAATTGGCTTAAGCCTTTAACCACTGGCACTCAGAGAACGCAAATGTCCAAGTCAGTTGCCCCACACATTTTCTGGGACACGCCCACTCGCTCATGACGATTCTAATGCACGACAGTAGATGTCAATTCATTAAGACAACCAGATTTGAGAGTATTTGGTGATAAGGGCCAGCGTCAGTGTCGATGTGCTATAGATTTCAGCAGCAGGATTTAGCCGTCATGATCTACCCAGTCGCCTGACTATCCTGGACATTCTCCTGCTGTTTTGAACATGTCTGATCTGGACAATCTCCAGCTGGATTCTTCAAATGTAAAAGGCAAACTCCAGATAATATCCAGACCCAACCTTCCAGACGTTTACTTTAAGTTGATTTTATATACGTCATCCTAGAGCGGTAAATACTCACTAAAGCACCATGTGTTTAGATCCACAGCTGAAAATAGTGACCAAAAAATGCACTATTTATTCTTTTCTGAGTAACATTTGCTAAAAACTACAGTCCTATTTCAGAATAATAGAATAGGTAATTTCATTACCTTGATTGACAGCAGCTCTGTGACGAGAGGCAGGAAAATATAGTCTTCGCTGTCCCATATCTGCTTAGCGCTGACTTCCACACGTCCTCGTAGCCTCCAGCGTTGACGCCCATAACGCATTAGTACCTGATGCGGCCCAAAAAAAAACATCTGATGTGATGCAACTCTGTAAAAATCTGCAGCTATAAGCAAGAATTTTCAGTTTCTTACCTCATACTGGTCACCAGCACACAGCCGTGCAAAGCCAGCAAGGCCTGAATCATCAGAAATCAACAGAGACATGAGAACTGGACTTGTATGAGGAATAGGAAGTGATATTAGTGTAATAAGTGACTCACCCTTCATTTTGACATGAAATTCCCCCATCTGACTTTCTAAATCACCCTCAAGTGAGCACATGTGCTACAGAGACACAAAGAGTGACAGGTTTAAATAATGGATCATTTGTTATAACATGTAGAACTGAAACGATCAATTGATTTGTTGTTGGAGAGAAAGTTAACAACTTTTGAAAAACTGCTTTGTCTTTTGAGAAATTTTTCAAGCAAAATTCAAAAAAGGTCACTGCTTTTAGATTCTCTGATGTGATGATGTGTAGTTCTGCAATAAAAGAAAATAACGTAAAATAGTAGATCCAAATAGTAGATTCAGAGAGGTCTCTTCTGGCTATGTAAACCTGTTGGATGAATACGGAACACACACATAGCTGTTAAGTGCCATCCTCGACAAGTTTCGAGGCAACTGTCCAGATGAGATAAAGTAGATGCGGAATGTCGCAGAGCTATGTTCTATAATTACAAATGACATAGACAAGCCAGTTTGCCTATTTTGCTGGGACATGGTCACAGTGATGAAAAGGCTCAATCTCCAGCATCATTACATGCTCAAAACATGCAGCTTAACTGGATGGGATACAAGGACAAATGGTCTTGGATGAAGTCAACGCTCTTGTGCAGCTCTTCAGAAGATCACGTTCTGACAGAGACAATGTTACGCAGGGGAGTTTTGTGGTGAGTGAGCAAACAGATGAGAAGCTATTAGAAGGAGAATCTGTGAAAGGAGCCTTGTTGCAGACAAAGAGCTCGAACTGGATAATGAAAAATTTGTTACAAAGTGTCCGATTGTTTCAAAGCACATTAGTGACATGACACGTAATAATTTGAAAAAGAACACTGCAGGAACATTTCAGTGATTCTCTGTGGCCTGTGATGAAAGAATACAACATCACAAGAACTACATGTGCATGCTCTGGGAAGACGCTCTGCATTTTTATGCTCTGTAAGAACAAAAACCTGCTGTGACGTCTGAATATGCTGGTGAATTTGCTCAACTCCTTCAGGCAGCAGGGAAAAACAGATTTAGGACATGAAAAGTAAACAAAAGGAATTCAAGATATTTGCTACGCTGTTTAATGTGGAACCAGCTGATGTGCCCGACAACCCACTGCCCAACACAACATGCCAACCCAGCTTCAGCAACAAGCTCCATCTGCTAGAGACCTACTAATGAAAAGTATGTCTGCAAGATTTCCCCATTCTGTGTTTTGAACAAACTTCAGCAGCTCATTTCGCTTAAGATGGACTGACCCAAACCTGGGAAAACCTGCTGCTGGTAGCATCATCATCATCTCTACCATCTGACATCAGATGCTCATCAAAAATAAGGACTTCCATTCATCACTTCAGCAAGTTTAGTGTGATGTAAGTCTCTGATTATTTAATATGGCTGAAAATGGATGTTTTAAAAAGTAGAAATGGCCCTTGATAGAAAGAAAAGGTTTCCCAAACAAAACAAGCAGTTTAAAGACAACATCTAGGACTCTGGAAAAAAATCTTCTGAAGTTACAGACTGAGTAATCTTTCATAGAATCCTACAACAAAATATAAATAGCACAGAGAGCCATTATACTTGCTGACACATAAAGTTCAGACTTGTTGACCTCAGCGCTGTCACTTGCCTCTGTACACTCCCTGTAGCCCTTGTTGGCTTCGCTCAGGCTCTCTCTGGCCTCCTTGCTGCCAGTGGCGGAGTTAAAAGCCGCCACCATCTTACTCGCTCCATCCCGCAGTCGCCGCTGTATACAGTACGCATCGTACAGCTCCTCGACCTGGAGAGGCAACGAGTACACAGGTTTCAATACATTAGCGGAACATTAGAATATCACCTGCAGATAATCAAAGTTTTCATGAACTTTTTTTAGAGCCTTCGTGGTTTAATGAAAAACATCACAGATTAGAAATGTATATTTTTATGCAATAATATGTTTTGCTTGTTTGTTTGAGCCCCTAATGATGTGATTTTGTAAACATTCAATGTTGTGTTGAAGGTAGTGGAACACATCAATATGAGACTCTTTAGCTGCTAAATGCTCCATGTTGAGCAGTCAATAAGAGTGGCTGCTACTGTTGGTGTGTGCAGTGGGTTTTTCTGAGCTTTTTCTCTATAAATAGCTGTTGCATGTGGAAAGGACAGTGATGAGACTGATACTGAACCAAAACAATAAAGTTGTAGGTTTGAGAACCACAACAATCAGTCAAATGATGCTCAAGCTCTGCAGAGTAAGGTGAGAACTCTCTTTCCCATCACACATCTAGTGCCAATATGTGGAAACATTGGAAAGAGCAGCTTTAAATAGTTAACACATGAAGCTATTCATTAAATCTTTTCATACACACCTTGCTGAGGTGGAATTCCAAGCGGCGCATGAACCTCTCTATGGCTTTCACTTGCTACAAAACACAAAACAATCATTAGGCTTGACAGAATAAAACCATCTCATTCTTTCTTTCTCACAGTTTTGGTGTCCTGGTGTAAACCGGTGTGAATGAAACTCACCTTATCCAGCTCATACAATGACCCCTGCACAGGAAAAGAAAGAAACAGAAAAGAATCAAAACATTTAGTATCACAACACATCAAATCAACATCCCAACTGCAACCAGCCCAGGTGCATAATCATGGTCAATACTGGTGAGACTGGTTTGACAACGTGGGCTCTCACCAGGCGACCATTCCTCTTGTTTTCTCTGATCTGCTGACCCAGACTGTCCAGCTCCAGCTGGTGGACCTGCAGGTAGGACCTGACAACAAAAACCCACAGTTACCTCTTCACTTAAATCCTCCACGAGCAGTGGTATCCTACATTTTCAGCGATATCCCACCAGGCAGGGTCTGAGATGTGTTTACTCACTGTAAGCCTCTGCGTAAGGCAGCATACACTTCATCCAGCCGCTCGGGCTGGGGAGTTTTAGTGGGTGGCAGTTTGGTGGATCCTGTGAACATCCTGCTTCCTTACAAGGCACGTTTCTCTTGGATCAAATGGTGCTGAGGGAGGGAGAGGCAGGGGGAGAAATGGAGCATGGGATCAGGTCTGATAAGACTTCCTGATTATTTCACATGAAGCACATTCAAATGGGGCATCAAGGAAACAGGCAGGGCACAGAGTGAACGCTGCTCACCTGCTGAACGGAGAGATACTGTCCCTACTGTCGCATGCTTGTGGAGCTGAGTGTAGCACTGAGGCTTCAACAAACCAAAAGACATGTCCTGTAATTATACCAAAAAAAGAGACATTAGTGACAAAAATGTCCCGCTTCACTTCATACCTCGCTGTACCTGACAAGCATTTTTTCTCAGACTCTGTGATTATCAAGGAGTCTGATAATTATAAAGGTCACTGCAGAGAAAAGTGGATAGGGGGCAAGAAGAGAAGAGGATGGAAACTACTCTTTCGCTTCCTCTGTGTGATGGTGTTGTTGAAAGTCTGAGACGGTGAGCAACATACATGCGGCAGCCACAGTGGCCACCACTGACAACAGTAGGCAGTACAGTCTGTGCTTCTCTTCCCCTTCCTTCCCTGCTTCTCCACCCCCCCCCCACATCCAACGCCAGAGTACAGGAAGTCTCATGGCCGACTCTACACAGGAAATTCTACACAGAAGTTTGGCCCTACAATATAAAACCATGCCTCTACTCTGCGTGTGTGTGTGTGAGAGAGACACAGAGAGAGAGAGAGAGAGAGAGAGAGAGAGAGAGAGAGAGAGAGAGAGAGAGAGAGAGAGAGTGTGAAAATAGATCCCTTTTCTAGCTTTGACTAAGATATTACAACTCGCAGATCAGCGTGATGCCACAATCGGGGGTAAACTGAAGGAAGAGAGGGTCGTGCCTGAGTTAATCTAGTGACAAAAGAGATTATAGATTTAAACCAAACTAATTCTGCCAAGCAGGAGCCAAGCCCATATTAACACATGGGATCTGTGAATGAGCCAACAACAGGGCAGAGCAACTGGTGGGATCTACTCTGCGTTGTCTTACACTAAACTCACAAACACCAGGGAAATTAGCTTCTTATTATCTACAACAGGATCATACAGTGTTCCACCTGTCGGAGTAGCTGAGGTGGAAAACATGTGGATTATGGTTTTACATGATTAGGAATAACCACAGCTGATGTGAGCATAAGATGGATACACCCTGCTGTCTTTCTAGGTTCTCCTGCCTCAGCATTGAGGACGTGGGCTTGTGGGGGGGTGCAGCCACCAGTGGTCCAGTTAAACCGATAATCTGAGCTGCTACACTGGGGCGGATTAACCGCAGGTGGTCACGGTTAGAACGTGACAAAGAAAAGGTGCCATACCAGAGAGCCTTCACGGATAAAACACCCCTAACCACGATCTGCCAAACAGTTCCAAGGAACAGGGGAATTGGACGAACACCTTGAGGAGGGGGGCCCAGCTATGAAAGTGCAAAGTCATTGTGATCACATACACTTTGAATGAGATGCAAATCATACACTAGCACCCACACATAAATAGCTCATGTATACCTGCAGCCCACACACAGGCGCTGCAGGCGTAGGAAATATTCATAATGATAATAATACTACTAATAATAATAATAATAAGTGCCGGCCTCCCGGTTTCCTCTCTGTCAGATGTGCTTGTATCCCCTTCCTTACATTAGAGATCATTAGCTGGATTAATCCTCTGCACAGAGCAGAGCGAACAAAGACGACACTGTTTCCAATCACCTCACAAGACTGGAGTTTTGTTTGAAAACAGCCTTTTATGCACAAGCACATATAGAGTCATTCAGGCTGTGGTTTGGGCCTTCGACAATCTCAGAATCCCTTTTAATCATCGTTTGATCTTTGATAATAAACTGGACTCTTATCTTCCTCACATAATTAATGTTGTCTGATACCAAAAATGAGCCGAACAGATAAAGATATTTGAGGTACAGTGGTATAAATCACAGCAAGTCCTCATATTGAAGAAGCTGCAATTAGCTGATTCTTGGTGTTGTTTTCTATTGATCAGTTATGAAAAAAGTTGGCAGTTAATTTTCCGCTGATGGCAAATTGATTGATTAACTGAAAGTTTCAGTAGTTAAACTGAACAATTAGAGCAATTAGATGTGACAAGTTACTACAGCCAAACGTGAAGATCTTGATCCATTTTTGTATCTGTTTCCAAAAATATGAGACTAATGTATTACAAAGAAAAATAAATGATTTGAATGGAGTTTTCAACCTTTTCCTCTTACTTTATAAGAGACAAAGTATTCAACATAACAATAACTCAATGTGATCCCTTTCCTCTCGATCAGATCATCCTCTCATCAATTGGATTATTTCAGATCAGATTATTTATAAATAGACATTTGGAGTCACAAAGCATCAGAGCAGATACACACCGATACAGATCTCACAGCCAATCAAACAAGTGTCCATCCAGAGTGTGTTGGAGCATGGGGAGGAGGAAGAGGAGGAGGAGGAGGAGGAGGATGAAGGGGTAATGGTGTTACAATAAAATGCAACCACCTCTGTTCCAGATTATTGGATTAGTCTAACCCGGCGGCAGCAGGCCACTGAGTCGGATTACCACCCTCACACACCGCGGCCGTGCTCTTTACTCCCAGTAAGGACGCAGCTCAGCCAGCAAACTTATGAAAGCGCATCGAGACACATTTAGTATTCCGAACATATCCCACCCCAGCCCCCGGAGATCATCACAGGCCACGGGGGAGAAAACAAAAAGTCCACTCCCGGACCACAACAGGACCCCCCCCCCCCCCCACTCCCCTCCACCCCACCCCCGACACCCTGGACCCTCAAGAGCCCACCGACTCACAACTAACACTGAAACCCAACCGGAGCGACGAAACCCCGGGTCCATGAGAACCAGCTGCTGGGTTTAACCTCGACTACATCACAGCAGAGCAACTTCACGTCGGCCGGACTCATCAAGACAAATGTTCCCAGGATTCTCGCTGTGACCTTGGCGATGGAAGCAGGAGACCCCCCCAGCCTACCTGTGATTTAATGTCCGACCACCCGCAGACAACCGCCGCATTTCCAACACGATGCTCCGCACAGTTTGCAGAGGTTTTACTTCTTCTGGGCGCTGTCCTTCTCCTGGGGTTCGCAGTTTTTTTTTTTTGTCTCCACGATCAAAGCACAAGAAGTGAGCAGACATGACTTCCGGTACGTGCTTTTCAGTGTAAAGGTCCAACATGTGAAGCTCAATGTGCAGCTGAACTGGCAAACGTGTATGAAATGACAATAGACAAGATACAACTAATCATCATCATAACAATCATAATGATGACCATAATTATAATCCTAGTAATAACCATAGTAATCGTAACCATAAACACAATCAACCATAATAATACCACCACCACAGTTGATGGAAGAAATGTAGAATTAAACCATGTTATTTAGTAATGACAGAAAGGGACAATCATTTAAAAATCTCTGTAGTCACCCTCAAATAAGCATTACTTGTATATTTCCCTTTTATGAAACTTTATAAACTTTACTTTTACTCCACAACATATATTCGACTGCTTGAATTCGTGCGTTATCTGTAAATTGTGCTTTTTACATACAAAACATTGGAACAGCATATAAAATGTGAGACTTTGGTATGGAACGATCAACATTAAAGCTAAAATTATTCGTCAATCCACAAGAACTTAATTGGCAACTATTATGATCATCTATTCTAAAAGTAAAAATGGGTAAAATGCCAGGATCCAGTTTTTTAAATGTGACGATTTGTTGCTCTTATTTTTATTTTTATAATCTTGAGGTTTCAACTTTCTGTTGAATGGAACAAGCTTTTGACAAAGAAAGAAAATCCACGATGAAATGAATTAATATTCTCACTCATATACAAGTTTTAAAAAATGAGCTGCAACTTAACCAGCTTCGAAGGTTAAATGCAATACACGAGTAATACTAATCTGCTAATATGTATAGTCACAGGAGTCGTTTGCTCTTCTTTTGGTTGCAATATTTTTTATTTAGCTGATCTTATGTACATATTTTCCATTAAACAGTCTTTTTACATATTTACTAAAGCAAAGGATGAAATTGTTCCTTTCGCCACCGATGGAAACCCAGTTTGGACCATCGCTTGTTCGTGATCACTGAAATACAACAAAATGTAACGGGCCGCTTTTACTTTGAAACCTAGTTCTTCCAACCGGAAACGGTGTTGCGGCTAGTTGCTGTGGCAACAAGGATGTCCCTCGGTCTGTCACAGTTGAGTCAGTCGCTGCTGTCGGTGCTGCGCTGGCGACGCCGCCGTGAATCCAGCGGAAAAACACAGACATGATGTTTCCAAAGCAGAAACAGAGGGAGAGGGGACCGAGGTCAGCAGCCGTCACCCCGGGAGCTCCAGTCCGACGTGTAGGGTCAGTTGGAGCCGTTAGATCAGCGAGGGGCCGCCGCTGCTGCTGCACCGAGGCCCGAGGCTGCAAGTTAGTTTGAGTCGAGGGAAGAAAAACATGTGGCGCTGTTTCTTTACTCCTGATTTCCTGCAAAACACCACGTCACAGCCGATATGACCATGACCATCTTCCATATTTAGTAACCGACAGGCTGGAAATCAACGGTCTGTAGACGTCACAAACACGGAGCGAGGAGATCTGAACAGAGAATAGACCGAAGTGAATAAACCTAAAATACATACATTTGTTTTCACAGACCCAATATAAGTTACTACAAGTGGGACAAGTGTTTGGGGTCGTTCAGTCCAGACTGGACAAGTCTGAGTTAAGATTTATTTATTTTTTCATCTTAGGGATATTTCCTTGTCTTGCTTTCATAGAACAAATAAAGTTTTTATAAATTTGAACGTGGGTTTTAAACAGGGTGTAACTTAAATAACTGATTCATTCATTCACAGCAATAATAGGGAAAATTTGAGAATCTCTAAGTTAAGTTTCCCTTAACTTTTTCCTGTATAACATGAGCAGGAGGTTCCCAACCATAGAAACCACAGACTCACAGACTGTCTGTGTTGTCAGGAGAAACAAAACATGGATAAATACCTCACAGATAATTAACACTTGTTATAGAGGAGGATTTCCACCAGGAGAGACTGAAACTATCAGAGAGAACTCTGCAAATATGTTCAATATTCTCTTCACAGATCATGTTTGATTAAATCTGCCTGTATACACTGGTGACAATTATTTTAAAAGATGCTACATTTCTATTTTGTGCAACGTTATACTTGAACACAACATTTCAGAGGAAAATATATTTTTTATATTTATTAAGTAGATTTTCAGATTAATTTATAAAGCATATGTGACATATGTGACAAAAACTTTAATTTAGCCAACTCTATAGCAGAACTATTTTGACACTGAGTCAATTTCCTGCAAAAGCACCAAATGTTCACTGTTCTGGCTTCTCAAATGTGACTATTAACGATTATTGATTTTAATCGTTTTGATGTTTGGACTATTTACCCAACCCAAAATGTTTTTTACTGTTTACAAAATAAAGTGAAAATATTCAACTGGAGTAAGGATCTGTGTCCTCTCTTCTCCTCTGCCTATATGTTCTAGAAACCTCTGGTTACAGTCATACAGAAATCCTGCTAACCTGTTTTCAACAACAACCAGCATGTTAAAATAAAGAATTCACAAATCCATTATGATATGAGGCAGATAACTTGGCTTCTGCCCTGGAAGGACCTTTGCAGCCAACACAAATATCAGCACTAGAGAGAGAATAGTGAATCTAATAAATATGTTTGAGAATGATGGGATGCCATTGAAAGCATTTAATCGGCATCAACATGCACATCTCACATGATGTGGATTAATGTGACACGTCACATGCAAAGAAGCAGATCAGTATTTTGTATCATTCTGTTGCCTGTTGATATCAGTTCAATCCGAGATAATTGAATGATCTGTGAAGAATCTGTGTTTCAGCTGTGTGTTTATACCACGAAGTGGAAAAAGCCCATACATTTAGTGTAACATATATCAATATTAAGTTAAATAATCCAATGTTTTTGTAAATGCAAAATGTAGAAGGTTTATAAAGTGTTAGTTTAGGCACTTATATTAAATATATAGACATTTAGATTCACTCCATGGTCGTACAGAAGAGAAGAAAACCTTTCACACATCACACCCAGTGTCCAAACTGCCACTATAACCATCATCATGAAAGATATTAACATTTATTCTGGTGTCTTAACTCCAAACCTTACTCATAGTGGTGTTTCCACTTGAAGAAACATTTCATCAGCTGTTCTTGTGTAAAGGTAGAATGACCGAAGATCAAACAAGTATCCCAAAAAAGTATTCCACAACCCACACATACTACAGAGACCTTTCTGTGACTGATCCAGAGCACAGGCTACACGTGCAGGAGTTTACCTTTTCTATCCTGGAGCCAAATGCAATTCAGCATCTCAGCAACGAGATTGTTTTAGAGATCAGACTCCAGATATCTTCCATGACGATGGTTACAGCAGCAGTTTGGACATTTACATCGCTGCAATGAAATCTCAGGCATAATATTCAGTTAAGTGTCCTGCAGTCAATGATGTAGTCCAAAATCAGACAAGCACTAAATAGTTGTACATCCATATTATTTTGTCCATATTTTGACTACTTTCAGGTTCATGTTTTTATTTTAGGGGAGCAACTAGAACATGTTTTTATGGTGTAATGTTCAGAACATTCATTATATGTCATACTTATTGCTGCAGTTCCCTTTTTTTTTTTTTAACCTTCTGACGGTAATGTTCCGTTTTAGCTCGATTCTCAAAAAAAAAAAAAAAATACCCTGGCCTGGTTAGTCAGCAGGCTCACTCTTATGTGATTGGTCAACTGCTTGGAGTGTGTCAGAAATATCACGCCTCTAACCCAGAGGTGTTCCTGATCAGCAGTAAACTGCTGTAGTCAAGGTGACAATTACATAATTTCTGCCACACCAATCCAAGCCAAAACAGCCAGTAGGTGGGCACATCACGTTACCTAGTGATGTTGATGCTGTATGGGAATAAAGCCAGGGACTTGAAGAAAGTGTTTCAGGCACATCAGGAGGAAAGCTTTTCCATCCACAAAAAGCTACATGACACACTTAGGAGAAAAACCAGAAAAGCAACCGTTGCAAACTAATCAGACATCCCACATGCACGGATGCATGTAGTATAGAAATGCAAATACTGTATTCATCTTTCAAGTATGTGTTCAGTTCAGTTAAAAAGTTAAACTCTAGACACACAAATGAGTGAAAAGCTTAATATCAAGTCCTCAATTTAATAAAATATAGTTGCAAGCAAAATACACTGATTTCTGTTAGCACCCAGTTGCAGTGATTCAAGCCCTTTCTGGTGTAACTATCCCACTAACCTACGTTAACTGCCCAGTTAACGCAGACTGATTTTAAATATCCAGTATTGAAAATATTACAGCTCCAGAAACCTAAACGTCAGTCTCAATGTCTAATTTTTTTTTATTGGTTGTACAGTCATACATCTGTTTTCTTCTGACACACAGTTAATAAAACGTCATTCAAGCTGCTACGTAGCATTGCCAATGGTACAAAAGGAAAACATCAACCCAAAGTGGAATGACTACATATTGGAAGAAAAAAAACACAACAGCCTTTCCTTGCGCTCAGACATATTTAGTACATATGCATCATCTATTGGTGACAGTAGGAAAAAGGGAGCTTTAGATAAGCAGTCTATCAAGCTTTTAAAAACAAGAAATCTTAAAAAGGGACCTAGTAACCACAGAAAACAAAATAATAAAAAATATTCAAAATATCTCTTTTATCTTGAAGTGACTGCGATCAATGGCAGTAACATTTTCCTGAAGGTAGTTGCTCTTTTTCAGGAAATTTATGAGAAATCTCAGTGAATTTCAGCCTAATATGGAAACCAAAATAAAGCAAGGTACCCATTTACACAGGTGCATTTCTTAGCAATAGATGTATGACAAAAACAGTGGGTTGGAAATAAATTGTGAACGGTTTAGATTTAGTTAATTTTGCTTTAAAGACAACAGTGAAAAAGACACTGCTTTCAATTACAGCCACTTCAAACTCAAATGTACTGAAAAGCTTTTTCGGCTGTTAAATCCTTATTAAAAATCTTTTTCACTTTATCCAAGTCTTTGTCGATACATGTTTAAAAATCAATATCTTAAATTACAACAGTGATGTTTGTTTTCTGTGCAGGATAGTGTTTGTGATCCTAAATGCCAAGATTTAAAATTAAGATGTGGTCATGGGTTGTTTACAGGTTCACATCCATCACCGGTCCATCATGCTGAGGATCATCTCAGGGGTCAGATCTCCGTTGGGCGGGGCCCCGGACGGCTGCACCACCTCCGCTGTCCCCTCTTCATGGGACAACTCCTCCATCTCAATGGTCGACTTCCCTTCACCGACCACCACCTGCTCTACACCATCATCGGTGACGTCCTCCTGGTCATCCTGTTCAACTCCGATCTCCTTCTTCACTATGATGTCATCAACCTCTCCAGTGGTCTCGTCCTCAACACGAATGATGGCAGCCGCTGTTGAGAACGTTTCAGTTCAGACTCAAATGTATTTTTACAGACGGTTACAATGGTTTAAAAATCAAATAATTGTGATTGAATGGTTTAGTGGTGTAAATGTGACCAGGCCAACAGTCTCATTTGAAGCTGCACTCACTGTCTATCTTGTTCTTTGGGGGCCGCCCGCGTTTCCTCTTGACTGGTGGCTCCACGGGAGCTGGGATGGGGACGACTGGTGGAGCCTGTTCCATCTCGATTTCAGCTAGCAGCTCATCTTCTTCCTCTGCTTCATCCAAGTCCCCCTCTACATATCAAAGTATGATGAGCACGTATGAGTTAAAACGCAGACTTGAGTATATAGACAGTTTAACTCAGTTACCACATCAAAAAAGCTTGAGTGTACATGGACAGAAAGATACTTTTACTAAAGTTATGGGGGAAAAATATCAGTCAGCGGTCACAACAGCATTATTGGCTTATATCAAAAATGACCCACAGTTGCTACTGGTTGGATTTAGGAGGCATATTCTATAAGAGCTTTCCAATAAAAGACATGGTGGACTAACTTATCAGAAGTGTATACAATACCTGTGTCGTCATCATCTTCATCATCTTCATCATCTTCATCATCATCTGCCCTGGCCTGCATCTTCCTCTTCCTGCCACGACGACCCTTTTTGGGTGTAGGGGTTCCATTTTCTTCTCCAGCACTCTCACCCGTGCAGCTGTCAGCATGACGCAGCATCGTGTTCTGTGGAGCCCATTAACAATTTTCACTACTCAGTGACAAATGTAAACAAAATAAACAGAACCAATGCTAAGCATGTTAAAAGCTCAGTCTTACCCTGCGTGTGAATGTCTTGTTACACTTTTCGCAGACAAAGGCAGTGGGGATGAAGTTGGGATCGTGGTAGCGCTTGAAGTGCATGTCCAGGAGCTGTTTCTGCCGGAATGTTTTCTCACACTGGCTGCAGGCAAACGGCTTCTCCCCTGTGTGTGTGCGCTTGTGCATTATCATGTGGCGTTCCTGTAGCACAACAGATCCAATTCAGCAGGGAAATAAAATGACGATCACCGTACATGTGTTACATTGTGGGGACGTGACACACACCTGTCTGCAGCAGTAGTCACACTTGTCACACTTGAAACGTTTCTCATTCTTGTGGGACTTCTGGTGTTGGATGAGAGCGTAGCGCTCGTGAAATACAGCGTCACAGTAACGGCATTTCTTTCCCGTTTCAATAAAAGAGTGCTGCTTGCGCAAATGAACACCTGAGAGAAAATACAGCAAAGACATGGACAGTCAGAGAGAGAAATACTACTCAGGCCTGTTGTATGGATGAAGACAAAAAAAAACCCCAAAACTATTCCCTCTATGTTGGAGCATTCGGATTCCTCTGATTCCGCAGTCTAAGATTGTTCAATTTAAAAACAGCAACAACTATGAACTTATTTCATGATCTGCAACTAAAAGATCCAGCCTTGCCTGCACATCATATACTCAATTGTATTTTCAAGTAAAAAATGGCAACACACTGCTTACCCAGGTCACTCTTGCGTGCGATGACAGTATCACAGTGTGGGCAGTGGAACTTTGCCACATTCTCTGTGTGCTTCTGCAGAATGTGCATCTTCATGGTGCCGCTCTGTGTGAAACGGGCATGGCAGATGTAGCACTCGTATGGCTTCTCACCTGCAAAGGAGAAGAGGGAATGTAGTGAGTGCTAGAGTCTTCTCAAACTAAACCTTGTTTTGAGAACATGACACTGAGTGCGTTACCCGAATGTGTCCTCATGTGTCTCTTCAGCTTGTAAGTATCTCTGCTGGCGTAGCTGCACAGGCTGCACTGGAAGGGACGCTCCCCTGTATGAGAGCGGATGTGTCTTTTCAACTTGCTCACCTGGGAAGACCAAGACAGAAACGTCAAAAAGCGTCCATCATGGGAAACGAGGAGATGAATTCAATTTTATGCAGATGACTTACCTCCACGCTGCAATAGTCACACATGGAGCACTTGAAGGGTTTCTCGTGAGTGTGTTTGTAGCGACGATGACGCACCAACTCACCGCTGGTCACAAACGCCATGTCACAGTCTTGGCATTTATGTGGCCGAGTGCCTGTGTAAGAAAAGGAAATAAAGCTTTATATACCTGAGTTGCAAAAAAAAAAGAAAAGACCAAGAGCACGTATGGGTTCAAATACAACATGTTCTAATAATCATCTAAATAGAGATTTCTGAATTACCTGTGTGTGTATTGAGGTGGTTCCTCAGCAGGGTGACTGTTCTGAAAGCTCTTCCACACAAGTGACATTTATGTGGTCTCTCATCTGTGTGGCTCTTCATGTGTCTGTCCAGGTTGGAGCGTCTTGGACAGGTGTAGCTACACAGTTCACACTGGAAAGTCTTCTTCACACCTGGACACACAAAAAGGAGAAAACCAGCTCATTCAAAACTGAAAATCTACATTTCTTCAGGACTATATTCAGAAAGACGCTATTTTACAATCACATATCTTGGAAGTTATATAGTGAATCTAAAAGTTGTTATGAAAGTCTAACCTTTTTTCTTGATCTTGGTGGGCTTTGGTGGCTTCATGTTGCCCACAACCTTCTCAGCATTCACTTCTGACAGCTGCCCTTCCTGCTGATCCTCCTCAAAGTCATACACAGAAACATCCATATCCCGATCGCCCTCTGCATAGCGTAGACGGCTCTTCTTTCCTTTCTTTCCTCTCCGGATAGAGCTAATGGGCTGATAGTCTGGGTCCTTTGACCATTCGGGTTCTTCCTGAGCCATAGGTGGTTCCATTTCTGCTGCTTCTCCCTCTTCCACATCTTCTCCCGTCGTCCCCTGAAGCTCCCCGTGGGCTTCCTGAAGCTCCTCATGCTCTACGGTCTCCACTTCACCATTGGCACCCACTTTAACCACCTATAAGAAAATGTCACCAGTTCTATTTATTGTGTCCAGACACTAGCGAGTTGACTAAAAATGACTAATCTTGTTACACAGCAGCACAGAGCGGTTTCTCACCTGGAAGCCTTCCGGCAGGGGAAGAGTATGACAGATTACTGGCTCTGAATCCTTGTTAGCAGATGATGCATCAA
Source organism: Verasper variegatus (assembly GCA_026259375.1). Taxonomy (NCBI): domain Eukaryota; kingdom Metazoa; phylum Chordata; class Actinopteri; order Pleuronectiformes; family Pleuronectidae; genus Verasper; species Verasper variegatus. Next base: position 15,988,193 of record CM048039.1, on the reverse strand, counting down.
CATACGTGGCTTGGAGCCCCTCTACAGATGTTGCTGTAACTGGTACTTGAACCAGTTGAAGCTGACCAAGGCCTAATGCTGCACCTGCCTGCTCCTCCATATTCACCACCTATAAAAGAACAGTAACCATTTAACTTGACATTTCACAACAAGATTAGCTACTGAAAATCCAACACCAACTTTACACGTGTTCTGGACAAACCTGGAGCGTGATGATCTGACCCTCGTCTCCACCAGTAACAGTCACTGTGCTGCCTCCCTCTAACACCTCAGTCTTCATTTGGAGCAGAGTGGGATCGAGACCCTCCATCACCATCATCTCCATGTTACCAGCCACCTCCCCCTGTGGAGCTAGAGATGCCCCTTGTATCAAGTCCTCTCCGTCTTCTGTCAGGACCTTTCCACCTGCGCTCAGGGCAGCAGCCTGAGCGGCCTCCATGGAAACAACCTCGCCCTCCATGGCAACGGGCTAACCGACACTTCTAATAAAGAAGACAAACATTATTTGACAGTTAGCACACCGATAACCAAGGCGTATGTAAAATGGATTAGTGTGACACAATAAAAAGCAGCAATACATTTTCTTTTGTGCAAATAGTAGCATTAACAGAGGGACACACCAGCAGTACTGCTGCAAATGCAGTAAATCAGAAAGAAAACAGACCACTTGGCCAATACAGTGTTTCCCATTGAATGTATACACACTGGTGGTGTTGATGTACCAGGGGGCAGAGATCAGCACCTCAGTGCTACAGTGGCTGATCCCGGGAAAGCACCTCTGGATTTTATAAATAATTAAAACTGTTTGGCTGAATTTTAAATCAGGTAAAATGTGTACTGGCACAGTTAATAATGTACATCTCTCAGACCTTTAATAGCTGATTGAAGGGCTGCTGATTAGTTTGGCATATATTGACTGAATTCACCAATGGTGTCTACTGCTTAAAAACTTGATTGTATATTTAATAATATGATGTATGGAGCAACTACAAAGCACCCATCTCCCTACCACAGCAGACAATACACTTACATGCCCTTAATAAGGCAAGGAGTGAAACTAAGTACATTTACTCCACTACTCTCTCCACATATGTACTGTGATAACAATGTTGGCACACACACCAAAATGGATCCCGACACAATGGCAATGGACGAATCGCTGAAGCTGAAAATAATATTTCCATTTGTATAAATAATGTGAAGATGAATTACGACTATCAGATACATGTAGTTTTAAAAAATTCCATTTCCTCAGATAGTGCGCAGTAGAAGTACAAAGCAGCACAAACGAATTGCTCAAGACGAGTACAAATATTTCAAAACTATAGTTAAGAACCGTACTTGAGTACGTGTACTTTGGTAAATAGCCCCTCGGCTATAATGTACAACCCTGTAGTGAACTTTTAAAAAGTAGACGTGCTCCTTCGTGTGATCTGATCAGACATCGATGCTTCATGTTCGCCAATAACAGAAACTGCACAGTCGATCAATCCACCAACGCCTCGTTCACTTGCTTATCCGTTTTAGTACGGTTTAGTTTATCCGGACTAGTTATCGGTTCTTCCGACTAAACGCACATATCGTTGAATCGATGCAAACTACTAAACTCGTGATAGTTGTTTAACTCGGGAGGCGCGACTGTGTCTGAAAACAGGAAACAAAGGGCACGATAAGATGGACGACAGGCCCGAAACTAACTTTAAACCCAACTACTGATCAATCCAACCATCCCGGTGCGAGCATCGGGGAATATCAGCCGAAAAAACACCGAAATGCTCAACTGGGAGAGGGAGCAGCAGTTTATATAGGGATTTAGTGCAGTTTGGATAACGATAGAGGGAGACAAACACCCCCCGCCAACCGCCTGGCCGGTAAGCCCGACCGTGACACCTAGAGGCCGGCGACGGCTCCTACAAAAACCTCCCCGTGTTTGGACGCTAAGCAGCGGCTTTACTCACCCCCGTCGGCTCCTTTCACTCCTGGTATTCGTTCGGTGTCTGTGTCCCCGCTGCGGTCTCGTCGGTCCTGCTGTGGTCGGCACCTGGATGATGTGTGGCGGACTAATATTTTTCTCCCGCTTTACAGGAGTGGGCCTAACACAAAATGGCGGCTCCGGGGAGCGGACGCGGCTGCGCGGACCCAGTGCCCGAGGGAAAGAAGGGGAGTGGTGGAGCCCAGGCTGTGGGTGATGGGCGCCAGATTTGAATTCCTCCGGGGGCGTGGAAACGTGACGGGGGTGATCGATACCACTGACCGATTATTATTTGTTCGATTTATGGAGAGATCAACTCACTGTGACACGAGCAGCGACTCCTACACCTCAGATCCAACAACCCAGTCAGTGTTTACTCAAAACACAGGTTCTTTTCAGTAGAGGAAGATATTGGGAACATCAACCGCAGGAGGGCGCTATTAATGCTGTAGGTGCAGGGCGGGCCTCTCACACACACACACACGCACACACGCACGCACACACAAACTGATGAATCTTAGGGCTTTCCATTGACTTCCATTCATTGTGTAGAGCCTTTTCCAAAACCTCATCCCTAACCTTAACTAATACCAATCCATGCCAAACTGTAACCTAACCACAATTCTTGTTTTACTCCCATCCAACCAGGACCAACTAACCAGGACCTCAGAAATGACTTGCCCCTCACAAAGTCAGTGTTTACATGGAAAAAGGCCCTGAAGAGGTAACAAAATGAACTAACACTCACACACATACGTTGCCATATGTCACTTGTGGGCATAGAATCAACTATTGGCCCTTTTGAGGTAGTGAAAGCGTAGTCTTACCTAAAACTAATGTGACTTAGCACAGCTGTCAATTCGTCCTACCTTTATGAATGTTCAGTTTTTGTTGACTTATTTCAAGTCAACAAAAACTGGGGGAACTTATTTCAACTGTATAAAAATTTGCGGAGGATGGAGTTGTTGGTGGTGTTAAACTGTAAAACATTCTAATGAATCTACCTTCACTGATTTGAATTGGTTGGAGAAAATAAACAGTGCAGTTTGGCTTGTTGGTCTTCAACAAAAACTGAATTAACAGGGACACATGAGCATAATAACAAGCAGGCAAGAGCTAATTAACATGAGAATGGCTGTGTTACTATGGTGATCCACTTTGATAGATTTTAGGCTTTTTGAAATAGCCTACATTGTTTTTCCTTTTAGGTTACAAGTAGTAAAATGGCTGCTGTCATATTACTCCACGTGGAAAAGCTGACAAGCATTCATAGGTGGAAAACAATTTATTTCTGGGTTGTTTGGTTGAGGGGGAAACCGCTGAGAAAAGTAAAAGTCCACATGTCTTTCCCCTCAAAAATGTAAATACTTCAATAGACAGACAGAAAAAAAGTATAATCCCCATAGAGAAATAGTGCTGGTTAATCAAACTATTACAAATCAGTGATGAATGATTTAAAGTAGAGGTGACCAGCAACATAGCAGCTGGTGGTGTGTGTGTGTGTGTGTGTGTGTGGGTGTGTGTGTGGGTGAAATTTCACAAGTAAGGGTTCTTTAATCCTACAATCCTCTAATGGCTATTTTGGTACAGTTATTAGGACAGTTTCCTCGAGTATTGTTGACCTATTTTGCTCCGACATTTACTGAAAGAATAGAATTGTGTGTGTATATGTACAGTTTTTGAGTTATGAATGATTCTTCCAGTTCAGCTTGACACTTACAGCATTTCAGAGCATCTTCTCCGCATATAAAATAAATAATTAATTTGTTACATAACCAACAGAACATTTTGTCCATTTCAGCTTTTTCCTCTGCAGTGTGTCCATACATGTGCACATGGATGTTCCAGGATGCATGGATGAAACAAATGTCGATGAGGTCACTGTGCTCCTCTCTTTCTTTCTCTTCTTATTTTATCACCATCTTTCTCTCATGGTTTTCCACTCAGAGGGGAGGGGGCAGAGAAAGGCGAGGCTCTGTTGTCAGATCTGTCAGTCTAGCCCGGCCTGGCCCCTCCCACCCCAGTGTGGAAGCATTACATACTGCTGGTGCTTGTGCTCTTAGCAACGGTGCCTCAGCAACAGAGCCACGGCAACAGAGCTCCACGGCAACAGCGTGCCGTGTCTCCCCAATGGAGCTGCCATTGGGCGGACCAGCGCTCAGGCACTACACCCAGAGCCGACCGAGACCTCATCGACAAAAACTGAACTATCGTCCCAGCAGACCACAGGTACTGTAAAGGAGGATCACACAGGGTATTATTTTTGAAAAAATGGAGTGTGAGGGTGGGGGAAAGGTGGTGGAAGGGAGAGAGAAAGAGAGGGGGGAGAGATGTAATAGGGTACAGAGGGGAGAGGCAGGGGGAAGGGAAGGATGGAGGGGGAGAGCAGTAAAAGATGCCTGGTCCCTGCTTGAAAGAGGCAGTCCTATTGTACCGGTCACCAGCAGTTTGAAGAACCCACACTTGGTATTTGCTGTGTAAAAGACCATGACGACTATGTAGGAGAGCGGCTGGTACTTTGGTCTGAATGTCTTCTCTTGCTCTCCCTGAAAAAAAGCTAGTGGCATTTATTTATTTATTTTTCACAGGCTGGTGTCAAAATGTAGTCTGTGTGTGATCATCTCCATTTTTCACTGAGCTGATGGTATTGTCACAGAGCTATTAGGCTGTAGACATTGAGTCACTCCCTTGGCCACAAATGGCCGGGGAGACAAAATTCAAGGCAATTCCCCTGACAGGAGATCATATAACGGTGACTTCTGCTAAATTTGTGTTCTGCAGTGAACCTCCTGGCTTTTATTGCCACTTGTGGGCACAGATGTTAATATGATCAGGATGATGCAACACCGAACAGCTGCAATTTCGATATTACATTACCTAGATTGGCAAAATGAGTTATCTTGCTTCCATTCCTCATGCAAAATCAAGAGACGCCCCCCCCATCGTACGTTACTGAGCAACTGACTCCCAGGTGGCTGGTTTGTAGCATGACTGCAACAGAGATTTAAACCAAAATACACCTATAGAGGAAGAGGAAACACTAGGCCAGACTGTGTGGGTTTTTCAGAGGTGAGAGTTATATAACGTAAAGTTACATATGATGGAAGTTGCTCTTCAGCATAAGTTTGTTTGATTGGTCTGTATTGTGTGTGGTAACCAGGAGACAATAATCGAGAGTGAACATGAAGTCCTCGAGCTCATGGGGCGAGTGGATGAAGGAGTCGAAGAGTTCTTTACTAAGAGGGTACTTCCTACTGATACACTGTGAGTATCACAGCTGACACATGACATTTTCTTTACTGTCCCTTCATTTAGCTGAGCTAGATACAAACTATACTGCTTTAACAAACTGTGCAACTGAATATGCTTAGATTTTAAATATATTTGATCCTTTATGTAGGAAAAATCAGGATGAAGAAACCATCACAGTGCACGAAGTTGCTCCTGCCAGCTCTGTCCCTTGTCCACCCCAGACGAAAACACTCAGGAGGAAGCTCGGCGATTTCTTCACACTCAAAAAGAGACGAGGTCTGAAATCGGAGCCAAGCCATGAGGGGCGCCCCAAAAAGGCCTCCATCGCTGATTTCATTCGCCCACTCAGGGAGGTCGCCAGAGCTGAGAAAGATAAAGATAAGGACAGAGTAAAGGAACATGACAAGGAAAATGAAAAAGAAAAAGCGAAAGATGGAGAGTCGGCTGTTCAGGAGACACCTGTTTCTGGTGCTGCCCCACTTAGAGGTGACGCGGCACCTCCACGCCGAGCTCTCAGAGAGGGGAAGTCCCAATCTCTCATTCTGCTGTCTGGATCAGCAGCTGCAGGGCCCACCAATGCCAGAAACACTGCAAAGGTGAGTTTAAGTTACTGTATATGCATTCAGATCAGTAGATGAGCTTTGAAAAAACCCTTATATCTCTGCTGTTGCTGATTTCAGAAACAATTCGAAGGCCAGAATAGTTTTGAACAGAAACTCCATCTCATGCTTCAACGTATTGGAGTTTCCAAACCCCCACCAGAAGAGACACAGGTGTGTGAATGTGTGTGTCTGAATTGACATGTTTATACTGTAGGAGTCTTCAAGTGTTACCTTACATCTTTTTCTCTCGTAGAATCAGGAGGGAGAGATGAAAAAAGCAGAATCTGAAGGTATGTCCATTTATATATTAGATTTTTAATATCAAGCCATTGATTTCCACAGTGGAATTATAATCATTATTCCCTTTACAGCAATTTTACTAAACTCAGTACAAAGGTCAAAGTATGAGGCTATAGCACACTTTTTTGTTTACATTCTTTTTTTAAGTAGTTTTTGTTTTAAGTCCTTTATTTATTTATTTAGAAAAACGTTAGTGGAAATATCCATGTTTTAAAAAAATGCACAAAATTACCACATAGACTGCAACAAGAATGAAAATCATCAGAGGGGCGGTGCATACCCTGCGTGTTGCAATTTCGTACTTTTTTATATTGTATTATGATATATATTGTTTGAAACATTTTTAGAAAATCTAACTTGCTCACCAATTAAATTATAATACATTTTGCGAAATCAAACATTTAGATTTTGTCATTTGTGGCCACATGTTTTGACAGTTTCCACCGCTAATAGAAAAAAAATGGGGCTTTTCCTCAACATACTAAATATAGTCATCACTACTGGGCTCTTCTTTGCTCCAGCTTATGTTAATGAAGTGAAATTTCAGGGATTTATATCAAAAGGAGAGAGTTTTTAACATGGATCAATTCTCCTTTAAAAAGATTTAATATATCAGACACTGTGCTGATAAGACACGTAGAAGTATTTGACCTTCCTCCATCTATTATAAGGACAAAATAAGGACTTAATTCTGCTGGTGAAATACGACATAAATCATCTTTGTGTCACAGGAACCATCATTGACAGTAAACCTGAGCCGCCGGCATCTTTCTCAAAACCTCGAACAATGTCTGCGTCCTCAGGTAAAAACATGCAAACACAAAACACAATTCCCGGCTCTTATATGTGCAGTGTAGAATACGCTAAATTGTTTCAACATTTTTCATTCTTTAGATACAAGGCATCAAATTCGACCAAGTGTGTCAGCACACGAGTCAGCTGGGAAACCTGCTCTGCTCCCAAAGCCAGTCATCAAGCCAGGTGCACCCCCCACAACATCTGGCCGCAACACACCTGAGAACGAGCTGGCCCAAATACAGGAAGGGGAGACGAACACGCCCACTAAAGTCAGTCCAACTGCAGCCCCGTCTCCTCCTCCCGCCCCCACTGCTACCACCATTCCTACCGTTCCGACAATGTCAGATTCAATCCCCGACTCAATTTCCCCTTCAAGTACTGTAACTCCCTCTGACACAGATATATGCACTGACTCTGCTAACACTACTGCAGCAGCTACAATACCCACGAATGCTACAGAGCTTGACAGCACAGCCTCAGAAGGTAGTGCAGCTACCACCACACTGCCCACCACTACCACCCTGACAACCCTCACAAGCACCATTACACCCATTGATCCCCCTGCCACTGTCTCAGTTATTTCCACTTCCTCTGTGCCCATCCCTCCGAGCCCCTCTGTCACATCCGATTTAACCACAACAGCAACGCCTTCCATTACCACCATTGAATCTGTCTCCGATCCCATCAGTGAAATTTCTTTTTCCACAGCATCACTTAATCTGTTGCCTATATCGACTTTGCCAGAGCTAAATGGTATTCTCTCAGTCGATGCTTCTCCTGGTGACGCAGCTGTTTCTGTCTACACCACAGCTGCTTCACCCTCAACCAGCACATCAACTGCACCATCATGCTTGTCCACCACCACCAATTCAGCTACTGAAGCTAGTGATGATTCCACTTTGGTCACCTCCCCTTGCTGTGTGAGTTTACTTTCACCAGTTGCAGAAAATACATCTCCAACATCAAACTCCTATGATGCGATCCCAGCTACCATCTCACCTGATGCCCCTGTTACCACTTCCTCCACCCTGATCACTGCTGCCCCTCCTCCCCCCAGCTCCACCACCACTAGAAGCCCAACTCCCACTGACTGCATCAACTCCATCCCTGCTTCCACCGTTACTCACCCAGTCATTTCTAGCCCCACTGACATCTGTGTTCCCTCTACATCTTGTGTTGAAACAACCCCCACAGACACCACTTCCACCGCCACCACTTTAAACCATGCAGAAACCACTCCCACCAGCAGCTCAGCAACCACAGCAGCAGTTAGCTCCACACTGGCGACTGACTCAGACCCAGCTTATTTTAACAATGCGACCACCACACTCACTATCCCCGCAACCCCAACTATCTATGTTAGTGATAGCTCAAGTGCTACTTCTCAACATTTGACCAGTCCAGCACACTCTAATGATCGTCCAGGCCAAGATAAAGATCTACAGACATCTCTTGAAGAACAACCCAGTGCAGAGCCTGCAGAGAAGAGCACAGGTACATTGTCTGTGAGCATGTGACATATGCATGTATGTCTCTGCTTTAATATGTATGTATATGTAGGTTGGATGATGTGTTTTGTGATGTTTTTCTCATTCATATTTTTCTCCCCATGGCAGATGAGGAGCTTGAGATGGTTCAAAAGAGTAAACAAACTGAGATGGATGAGGAAAAGGGAGTTGTTGATGATGAGAAGAGGCATGAAAAAACCACGTTGGTCAGCAGTGAAGAAACAAGGAAAGAAGTGCAGGAAGAAAGTGAGAAAGCGGAAGAAGACACAGTGGCTGAACCTCTATCGGGGAAAGAGGGTGAGTGGTGTGAGGTGAGTGATGAGGTAGAAGTAAAAGAGGGAGCAGTAGAAGAGGGAGTAGTTGAGGGTCCAAAACAAGAGGAAACAAAGTCAACAAGCAAGAAGTAATTGGAAAAAAAAAAGCTAAATACGGGACCAACTACTGTGACAGCGACAGGAGTTGCCACAGTAAAGAGACGGGGGGGGATGATCCATGGCACTTCCCACAGGGACCACCACGTTACTGCAGCACACCACACAGGGTGGGCCACTGGACCAAAGAACTGAGATCTCCTTGGTGTGATGTAATCAACGAATCCAGCAGTGTCTTTGTCCTTTTTTTAACTTCTGTTTGACTTTTTTGCATTGCACGTATGATTATGTACCATAAGACAACTACTGTGGTAAATGACACCATGTTTACAATAGGTGGATAAGAGACATAGATATGACTATTAAATGGAATATTGAATTGATTCTTTCTCTCTGTTTGTTTTATGTGTGAATATGTGATGTTACAAATGAATGTATTTTCACTTGAAAATCTAAACCCCAAGATACTTGCGAGAGGTTTCTGGAGCTCATGGAGAACAACTAAGCTGGTATCATAGCTGCTCCCATATTGTTGTGTCTACCCACAAAGGTGCCAGGTTTGATTAGTCTGATAACAAATGAGCAAACTTCATCCACATTGGAAACCTGTGAAATGATCTGGAAAAAGCTCATAAGCACGAGTGAGGATTTATTTGCTTTACTATTGTTTCTAATGTTAAGGAATTTATGTTTGAAAAGATCTAGGTCATGAAATGGAAGTAATTCTGATAAATTAAACATTTTCACAACTGAAAAACAGTCATACTTTTATCCAAACCAATTATATACTTTGTAGTTGTAGTTGAATGCGTTTTGTTGCATGTACAACAAACTCAAATAGTCCAAAATTCAAAGCCTGTGGTACTGGATGTAACAAAGGTTGTTCCTCCTGTCAATGTTGGTCTTGTTAATGTCGATAACTAAACCTGGTAATATCATGAAAGGTCTGGAGGAAGAGAGGAGTGTGAACGGACAAAGCACAGAGAGGTTTTTAAATAATTGTCCCTATATGCTCTTTTATTTAAAAACCTCTCTGTGTAATGTCTGTTAACACTCCTCTCTTCCTTTTAAAAATGGGATGTATGTCCCTATATGCTCTTTATGCTCAGCAGAAGAGCATTGCAACTTTATCGGAGATGAACAGTGTTTCTGGCAAGGGTGCAGTTTCTGGTGAAGGTGATGAATTTCACAGTTATGTAATAAGCCTGTTTTTTTGTGGTTGATTAAATTACATACAAAGTTTAAACCTTAAACAAATTATTATAACACGTACTTTTAGATCATATGTATTTATAACCGTATCATATCTCAATATCAACTGTCAGTTTACAACTGAAGAAAACTAAACTGTTAATATTCTGTACTACAGAGCAGAGCTCAGATATTATAAACAAACACACACCAGCATTGTTCAATGGGGAGCAAACAGGCCCAGTCTGTCTGTCCTCTATATGACAATTTTTTTTTGTTAGAAATCCATGAAAAATACATCTTATAAGTTCACAAAGAAGGTGATGTCTTCAGATGACATGTTTTGTTCCAAAAGTTCTCAAAGATGCTGAGTTTACTGCGACATTAACAAGAAAAGGATCCACTCCTCACATCACTGTTTGTTTAGACTAAAATGATTATTTCTCAATTTAAAAAAAAATGCATTGTTGTATATGAACATACATATATATATGCGGTGGCTGAGAAGTTTTTTAATCCACTGCAAATGAGGAAAACACATGCAAATAGAAAAATCACGTGTAAGTTAAGAAAATGACACTGAAAATGTGTCCAGGGGACCCAAAAAAGTGATGAACTAGGCTGTAGTTCAATGCTTTGTGAAGTTATTGAAGTCTGTTACTCATCAGTGGTGATGGAACTTCTCAAAGCTGATCACTTTTTTAGGTCCCCTGGAAACATTTCCGTTGTCTTTTACACTTTTACCTTTCTTTGCAGTGCACGTGTCTTCAAATTGATGAAGTGGTTTTCTTAATTTGCAAGCGTTTTTTTTTAAATTATTATTTACATGTGTTTTCTTAATATGCAATGCGTTGAGCACTCTTGGCCACCGTATTTACGGGCACTGGGGCCTGTTTAGTTGTTCATCCTCCAAACAGCAGGTGTCGCTGGAGGGGATATCCCACCGGAACACGGGACCTCACCCGGAAAAGGAGGACGGAGGGAAAAGACGGTGGAGCAATTGTTGTTGGACTGTGCGCAAATATTTGGTTTTTCTTTGCCTCTTTCGACAATCCAGTGAGTTTTTAACCCACCAACACTCGACGCACCCTCGCAGCAGGCTTCCGTCTCGCCCTGCTCTCCGCAGAGATGTCCGTGGTGCCTCCCAGTCGCTCGGCCGCCGGATGGCCGCGCGGTGGTGCCGTTCAGTTCGGGAACAAGTACATCAGCGGGCCCGCGAAACCGCTCACCCTGGAGAGGACCATCAACCTGTGAGTCCACGAGCCGAAAATAATGCACCTGAAGCTGGTACCACTGTCTACATGGGTCCGGAGCTCACTTGTGCACCGTCCACCGGCAGTAGAGGGTAGAAGAAGAAGTGATAGCAGCTCAATTAGCTGTTAAAACAATAAATGGCACACTGGACACAGTGTTTCCATTGCTAACTTTTTGATTAATCAGTGTATAAAACATCAGATAATAGTGTATAACAGCATATAGCTATTTTCAGACATTTTGAAATGTTACAGTGGGAAAGGTACTGGCGTAAATTATAAGTTGAGAATTGTTTCAGGGACCTGGTGTTGTACATGCTGCCCATTGTCACACTGTCTCACTGGGACACTTGAACTGACCAGAACCATGAACAATGTTATTAGTACTAAAGGTGCTGCTGTGAAAATGGCATGTTAGCATATGTGAATGTTCTGGGCTTAAATCTGTTCGTTCTCCGTCAATAAAAGGCTAAAGTAGGAGAGGGAGTAGGAAATTTGAGAAAAGTATCATATAGGGTGATAATATAATACATTCTGATGCTTTTTTCTGAACTTTTCTTAACCAACGTATTGTAAAAAATGGTCATTGAAATTATTGCTGCAATTTTTCAACTGAAAAAAACACGGCAAAGGTCATTAATTGTTTTTTATGTGAAATTGCCTTAAAATCACTAGTTTCAGCTTCTCAAATGGGGACATTTTCTGGTTTTCTCTGTCATCTATAACATTAAAGTAAACATTTGACTTTTCTACTGTTGGTCGGGCAAAACAAGTCATTAAGAACTGTCATCTTGTATTAAAGGCATGTAAAGTAAAGTTAGTAACCTGCCAGTGTGTTTCTCCATAAATGCAATCCCTGGCTAAAATGTTCTGTATCATGCAGCTTTAGTTTTGATTGTTTATTAAGAATTGTCATGTGTGTATTTTTGTTTCAGATATCCTCTCACCAACTACACATTCGGCACCAAGGAGCCTCTGTATGAGAAGGACAGTTCGGTGGCAGCCCGGTTCCAGAGGATGCGGGAGGAGTTTGATAAAATGGGAATGCGAAGGACAGTCGAGGGTGTCCTCATTGTCCATGAACACAGACTGCCTCACGTGTTGCTTCTACAGCTGGGCACCACCTTCTTTAAACTGTGAGTAGTCAATGTTCAGAGGCTCCTGTAAAAACTGGTAGAAGTGTGTTTTCTTTATTGAACAATCGTGTGAGAGCTTGCTTCTCTCCTGCAGGCCTGGTGGAGAGCTGAGTCCTGGAGAAGATGAGGTGGAGGGTCTGAAGCGTCTGATGACCGAGGTAGCTACGTCACACCGCAGTTTAAGCTTCTTGTTGCTGTGATGATTTTGGAGTTTTACATGTTTTAACTTTAATTTGAATTTTAGATCCTCGGGCGACAAGGACGGGGTGAAGCAGGACTGGGTGATTGACGACTGTATCGGAAACTGGTGGCGCCCCAACTTTGAGCCTCCACAGGTTAGTGACACAGACGACAAGGACAGTAAGAAGTCTTGAGGATTTAAATAAAGGAAGTAACCGTTTTAAAAGGTACTGCTATTTCATGTTTACTAATTACATTTTGGGGATTTGCAGTACCCCTACATTCCAGCTCACATCACCAAACCCAAGGAGCATAAGAAACTGTTCCTGGTCCAGCTGCAGGAAAAAGGTCAATATATTACTATATAACTTGTTATATTACTTAAGTTGAATAGATTTAAATGGTTCAAATGTATTATTCCTTCTTGTTTTTAAATATTTGCTTCATGTTTCTACAGCGCTGTTTGCTGTCCCCAAAAACTATAAACTGGTGGCAGCACCATTGTTTGAACTGTATGACAATGCTCCTGGATATGGACCAATCATTTCCAGTCTACCACAGCTACTGAGCAGGTAATCTTCTTGTCCTATGCATGAATTTAGTGATTGTAAAAAATACCTAATTTAACTGGAAAAGACTCAGTGGCAAAATCTGAGAAAGCACTTTATTATGTCTAAGGTTCAACTGTGGGCAGCAGGGTGGCACGGAGCCTACAGCTCTACAGACTGATATCCATCCTGCTGATATTTCTGAGCACAACACTGGAGACCTTTTTAAATTGAGTAACTAAACCTGCAACACATCAGGCCAGAAAGAGGAAAAGGAGATTTGAGAGTTTGCAGATATAAATAAAAAAATGAAATCATCCTGTTTATATGAAATGAAACAGCAGTGTGAGTGTTTGTTACTTTGATTAAAGTTGTCCTTTGATGCACCAGTCACACACTCAGGTGTGCAGACATATTTATTTCTGTGTTTTGAATAAATTGGCTCAAAAGGGGAAACAATGTATTACAAAGAAAATCAGTATTGTCACTGGACTCCTGCAAGAATTGAATAAAGATGGTCATCATTTACCATAAACTGCTTTTTACAGGTTCAACTTCATCTACAACTAACGTGAGTGAACAGGAGTCCCACCTGGCTGTCTCTGTGAGTGCAGCCCCGTCTGAGTGAAGCTTAAACATAGAAGAACAATGTGATAAAAGAGACTTGTCTCTGGCTCAACTTTGACAGAAAAAAAAATACTTGTCATGTCAGGTATATTTACAGTCCATGGGGGTGTTTATACTGTTAGAAGAAAACGAAAATGTCATGTGAATGTTTTTTTTTTTTTTTTTATCGGACAGAAACTGCTAGGTTTCGTGGTATCTGATTGCTTATTCCAGTTTGTTCACGATCTGATTTTATGTTGTCTCAGGAGGTCAGTGTGATTAAACAAAATACAAAATTGAGTTACCTGTTTTAACCTGTAATAATGATGGTTTTTTTCCTTTTAATAAAGCAGTCCTTTGAGTGTGTTTTTTATAAAGTTTTCAGAGTGGCTGACTGTTATGAAATAGTTATATAAAAACCTTTTTGCAAATTTTAATTGTCAATTTATTTAATTTACCAATCACCTCAATGAATTTAAGGCAGTACTAATGTTAAAACAGAAAAGGAAAGGCAGATACTTGCAGCCTTATAATTCGGATATATCTGTTAAAGTATTATGTGCTGTATATTAAAAAAAATTAATTCTAATATTTTTCCTTTACATTCACACTGGGTAAAATGACAATACCACTAGTGTGATTATTTCGCTCATATATTATGTGGAAGGAACAATTATCTTTAACTGCAACACAAAATTCCAAATGCATTGCACTAGGTCAGATTGCAGCGCACGCTGATGTGCTGCGGAGAGCCCGGCTGGATGCATTGTGGAAATTAATGTAAGAGGAATGAAAAAGCATTTGTTATAAAATCATGTTACCTAGGTGCTGAGGCCTTCCTGTGGCCCCTGAAGCACAAAGGTCATGTTTTTTATGTAGGTTAATTAAATTGAGTGTTTGCCCACTTCCTGAATGTAGCCTGTATGATACAATATCCATCCTTTCTCTAAACCGCTTATGTTCAAAGTCATGGGGTCCTGGAGTCGTCCCAACACACACCAGGCTATGTTCTTATACTGTATTATTCTACATATTTTAGATGACAAGTCATAACTGTATTAACTGAACAAACCACATGCTGGCTTTGCTGCCCTGCACATGTAAATATGTTTTTACTTCATCTGTCCTAATGTGGAATGTTACATTGAAAAAACATTTCTCTAAAGCCGACCTAATAAAACTAACAACTGTGCCGGGACCCCAAAGATATTGTTACATGTGATTGAAGCACCTAAAGTAAACTTATTTAAGCTTTATTTCAGACTAATATCACTATCAAAATATATCAAAACACAAAAAATATAGAAATACAATCACAGATTACAAACGCAAAGCCATGTGTTCTCCAAGTGTCTCCAAAAACAAAATGGGTGCCTTGTGTCACTTAATGTCTTTTCAGTTATTGCCTTTATAATCATGTTATTTTTGAGTCAGTTAATCAAAACATTTATAGATAAAATCCCTCAGCACAACATGAAAGGTGGAAACATTGCCACCAACAAACTTGCTGTTTGCACTTGTCCATCTTGGAAGGCTGAGCAAAACTCTGGATGCATCATGTTATTATATAACAGACAGAAGAAGAAAAAAACCTTATCAACTAATCATGTGTGATTTTAACCAATAGTAAGAGTGCTATTCTAGAAGCTTAAACAACCTAAGTGAAGAAAAGGATTTCAGGGTCTTCACACACTAAATATTTTTGCAATTAGATTTAGTTCCATCTTCCCATCTGTTCAATTGGGGCTTAACCCTAACATATCAACACCGGCAAATCAAATTATATACTATAGTAAATCACTTTTTTTTCTCTTCCATAAGTACAGCTTTAACACACTTTTCATTTCAGCCACAGTCCAACATGTAATATTAGTTTTCCACGTGGTTCTCCAGCGCTGCCTGACAGTCTGTACTCGGGGGAAACACTACCCTAGACTCTCACGTCATTTAGCGGCGACGGCCGCTTCACTGAGTCACACACATGTGGATGTTGTCAAAAACTCTTCATAAACTGCATGTTCAGCAGGTTTTTAGGAGCGGACGGTGAACACGATGGCTTCTAAACGGCGTCGGGACGGTGGTGGTGACGCGGAGAGGAAGAGGAGGCAGAAGAGGAGCGAAGAGAGAGCGGATCTGGGCTCAGTGCTCGAGGACGAGCAGGTGAGGGGAGCCGTGAAGGAGGCGTGGAGCCGGAAGAGCCGCTGCATTGTGGGTGAGGTGTAAACAAGTAAACAAGACCTCCAGTCCGGCTGCTGCTGCTGGGTCTGAACTCAGGACTGATTAATACCAGGCTGGAAAAATAAACACATGGTCACTAGTTCTTTCTTTTTCTTCTTCCTTTCTAATAACAACACACACACACACACGGATTTGTAGGTCTAGTGAGGACACTCATCGACATAATACATTCCCTAACCAAACCACAACCATCCAAACTAAATGCCTAATCCATATCCCAACCTCAACCTGATTCTAACCCCAAAACCAAGTCTTGACCCTCAAACAGCCCTTTGAAAAAGTATGGCCCTTTCCAAAAATGTCCTCACTCTGTAGAGTCTATGCTATAAGTACAGGAACACACACACAGGTTTGTGCAGTTATCCTTACTAGGACTTTGACTTCCATTCATCCTCCATTCCCCATAGATATAAGTTATTTCAGATATTTTTGGTCATTTAAAATCAGGGTTTCCGTTTAAATGTTTTTCCAGGAGAAAGCACTGACAGGTTTCAAGTGTCTCGCTCAGTATGTGTTTTTGTCACAATAATTTTTCGAACTGATACTAAATGATCCTTATTGTCAAAAGCATGAATACTGACAGATATATTTTAGCAGATATATGTCGAACAGCTCAGTTGGCTCAGTTGTTGTTATTTTTTATACAGGGGATCTGGAGTTGGACTGCCACCCTTTCCCTCACTGTGTCATCAAGAACTTCCTGGGCAGCGAGACCTTTGTAGAAAACCTGCAGAGAGAACTGCTGGAGCTCAACTTCCACGAGAAGTCAAATGATCTCTACAGATTTAAACAGGTAACCATCAGAGATTTATTCCAGTGGGTTTGTGTCGTTATCTGATGTTACCTTCACTTTGTTGTTGTTTCCATCCAGTCAGACGACTTAAAGAAGAGGACAGAGCCACATATCGCCGGACTGAGGTGAGACATGGCCTGTGCTCTTATTGTTGTGCTCTAAGTGTGGATACATCAACTGTATTTACACAAGACTGCTCCCTCTAAACTGAAGTCAAAGGGTCTCTAATACCCCTAGTGGCTGGCTGCAGTAAAGGTAATAAACCCTTCCTCCTCCATGTTAATGGTGGGACATGGGCCAAACAAAAAAAGTCAAAGTACATGCCAAATTTTTCTCAAAGATGGTTTCTGTCATTTCAATGTAGTTGTTATCACACTGTGTGCTCAAGTGCTCACATTTCATTTAAGTTTGGTTTTAATTATTAGTTAGTTGATGCTATAAAATGGGGTGAAACATCATGATTGACAGCTGAGACTGACTTGTGATTGGTGGAGTGCATGTATCTGCAGGACCTGGATAGCGCGGCTCCATCCCCAGATCACTACTGCACAGACTCTTGACTCCAAATGACGTCCTAGCCACAAGATGGCAGAGTTCATATCCAGGATATTTTGGCTTCATTTCTGTATAGTGGGAGGAAGTGGAGATGGTTGTCCATTTTTATATACAGTTTATAGATTCAGATGTTCTTTCAGGATGAGCTACAATTGGAATCAAAGCTTGCTCTGTCAGAAGGAACAGTGTCTTTCAAGAACATTGTGCCTTACTTATTTTTATCTAAGCCATTGTTACACACTTATTGGGAGCATGTGTCTCAAGAGCCGGGATTGAACCACACAACAAACAATTAACAGCCAATCAATCTGAACTGCTCCTGGTCTACAGCTCATCGTGATGGATTATTTTTACCAGACGCAAAAAGCCTTAGTATTATTTATAGCACATTTGATCTCTTGTTAGTTCACAGTAGTTTTCTCTCTGACAGAATCACCCCCTTCTCTGTAGAGCCTGGTTATGTTATAGGCCTTTTTTACAGCAGACATTTTAATGAACAGTGGCTGCATTTCATGTGGCTGATTCAGTTCTAGGACTCTATCTAATAGTACTTTACTATTAAGCCCAATTTGTTATTCAGTTATTAGAGTCACTCTTCTTATGGTGGTGTTTTCCATCCATCCATCCATCCACTTATTCGAGATCCGTTTGCAGAGGTCGCCGGCCAAGTAGGGTATTCCAGACATCCCTCTCCCCAGCCACGCTTTCCAGCTCCAGGAGGCGCTATAGAGCCCCTCTGGAAATGTTTTTTTTTAAAGTCCTTCATTCCAACCCTTCAGTATTTTTCAATTCCATACACTGTGACATCCAACAACAACATGCAACAACAACAACTACAACAACAACTCTTTTTGTGGGCGAGACAACCTTGTGTGCGAAGCCTGTTTTACCAACTGCCCATTGTTTTTAGGTTGTCTTTAATGTTTATTTTGTCGCTCGTTTTGTCATTGTTGTTTGATTTCATGATTGTCTGTCTTCATGTTGTTACTTGTTTAATGATGAGCTGAAGACAAATTCCACTAATGTGGACAATATGTTCTTTTCTTTTTTTTAATCAACTGTAAATGTTACCCAAAGGGTAATGAGAGATTCTGAGGTTGTCTATCAGCTCCACCAGGTGGAGCCAGAGTTGACCTTTGTCACCTAATTAGTATATTTTCTTCATTGAGGGGTGATGATGATCCAAGTTAACATCAACACTGGGACTGTGCAGGAAATATAAGGGAGAAGTGATTCAGCTGCAGCTCACAACACATTCAATGTAAACCTGTATAGAGAATATTTCTTCAGTGGGGTAACAGTGCTGACTCTGTTATTACAGTGTCAGTGACATTTTAAACAGCAAGAAAGAAATACACAACACCTTGTAGACTCAAACATACAAAAAACCTTTATTTAGATATAATGTGCAGTTTTTTCATCATGTATATGGTCAGCTGTGTTTGCAGACTGTATAATTCATTCTAAATCATTATTTTTTATTATATGGCACAACACCTAGTGCAGAACAGCAGCCCTGGAGCATAAACGTCATAATTAAATGCACAATAACGGCCTCTGCTTGTCATCATCTATTATTTATGTCACAACAAAATGTCATGGTAGGCTGTCAGGCAGTAGACCAACCTGTCGGTGTGCTGAGCCTGAGTAAATGTCTCCTTTTATAGAATGTTAAAGGTTCAGCTTTACCATCCCCATAGGACATGTAACAGTATTTCACAGTGAATTGTAGTCTATATTTTTCTGTGTGTTTGTCTTCAGATCAACACTGTTTGGGCGTTTCCGCTCCTGGCTTGGTGAAGTGTTGGGGGTTGAACTGGAGCCCACAGTGGATATTTCCTGTGCCAGATATGAATACACAGGTGAGCCTGCTGCTCGAACTCCAACAGGAAGGACTGATTTATATTTTAGACCCTTTTGATGAATAAACTTATTCTGTCGTCTCCCTAGATGTTCTGTTGTGTCATGACGATGAGTTGGAGGGAAGGCGCGTCGCTTTCATTCTGTATCTTGTGCCTCCGTGGCAAAGCAGCGATGGGGGAACACTTGATCTTTACACAACAGATGGTGGGTGGCTGATGTGTGTGTGTGTGTGTGTGTGTGTGTGTGTGTGTGTGTGTGTGTGTGTGTGTGTGTGTGTGTGTTTGTTTCTTTCCTTGTGTTTAGACATCATAAGTCACATACATTTTTCATCTTTGTCATCAGGTAATTTCCAGCCACAGAGTATAGTGAAGTCGCTCGTACCCTCATGGAACACGCTCGTCCTTTTTGAAGTTTCTCCGGTGTCATTTCACCAAGTAAGAAAAAGTGCTCTGGTGTTTGTAATCAGGTTCTCTGCAGGTCTTGTACAGTCCTACGAAAGACCCTTTTATGTTGCTTTTTTATGTGGTTTAAGAAAAACCTG
Source organism: Verasper variegatus (assembly GCA_026259375.1). Taxonomy (NCBI): domain Eukaryota; kingdom Metazoa; phylum Chordata; class Actinopteri; order Pleuronectiformes; family Pleuronectidae; genus Verasper; species Verasper variegatus. The sequence goes on along the minus strand of CM048039.1, from coordinate 15,968,486 downwards.
TAATCCCCAACAATATTTTTCCATGCATCCATCCATCCATACATACATTTCCTTTGGCTTAAGCAGGTCCAGGTCAGGTTTAATTCTTGATTAATTATATTATTAGGTTCAATTTAAAGACATAGACATCTATTTAACATTTAGTAGATCATTTTAGGCCTTTCATACATTTTTCATTTATATCGTTCCTAGCTCAGCTGATATAACAATGAAATAGTATTAAAATTGTGTCCCATACGAAGACATATATCATTTTTAAGTTAAACTTGGTGAAACGTGTAGAAACCCTGTAAATTTCTGTTGCACCAGAAGAGCAATCTAGAGCTTGTGTTTTTGTTTTCCAGGTGTCAGAAGTTTTGTCACAGGATAAGTGTCGTCTGTCTCTGAGCGGCTGGTTTCACGGACCGTCTCTGGAGCGTCCTCCTCGCCACATAGAGCTGCCCATCCCGAGGAGTCCACACCTACCAAGAGATGTGAGTTTGTTCAAATTTATATATACACAGTGTTATTTTACCATCTCCATAGCAACAGTAGTAGTAAAGTATATTGGGGAAATCCATGAACTTCTTTCTTGTGAGAGTAAAATGAGATGATCAATACCACTCACATCTGTACATTAATTATTAAGCTGATGCCAGCAGTGACTTAGCTTTGCACAGTGGTTCTCAACCTTTTCGATTTATGACCCACCAGTAAGATCAGGCCACTGCACACAACCTTTTCTTACTTTAAGAGGAAATTAGTCATAAGGAAGAACATCTTCTCTGACCCAACTCTGGACCTCCTGATTTACAAATTAAGTTCTTATTACAGCACATGGGAAAAAAATGCTTTGTCCACGAAGAGTAAAAAAAAATTGATTTGAGGTAAAAACTGTCTCAAATATGTCCATTCTTTACAAATATATTATATTACTTTTTTCTCCACAACCATCTGCCGACCCCTTGAAATTATCTTTAAAGCACAACCATTAACATGTTGTATGTCATTTGTTTAATTAAAAAAGTGTAAAAATGACATAATGCCTTTCTACAGGGGTTATGATTGAGCGCACACCCCTCCTCCTCATTTAACGGATGTGAACATAGCATTGATTCTATGTACCTCCTGCAAAGAAATCGAATAAGTGTATATCCCAAAATGTCAGATGACTCCTTTAGCATATAATCTATATTCTTGTTTATGTGTTGATGACAGGAGACTCTGCTGCTGGAGTGGGTTAATCCCATTTACGTTGACATTTCCTATCAAGAACAGATCCAGGAGGAATTTGAAGAGAGCTCTGAAATTCAACTAAAAGACTTTTTCAAGGTCGGTGTCTTCCCCATTTTCTCTTGCTCGCTTGTGTCCACGAGCTCTTGTTTATTGATGTTGTGTTCGTCTTCAGGAGGAGAAGTTCAGGGCTGTGGGTGAAGCACTGCGACTCTCTCAGATTCAGTGGACGAGGAGAGGGCCGCCCAATAAGAGGTGGGATCATTTCTCTTGTTAACAGTAGTCTGTGATGGATGGTGTATTTAAACAACTGATTTCATGAACTTTATCTGTGCGTGCACTCAGATGCTATGAAGCTGCTTCTCTGGACTCCGTGCCTCAGTGTGTGAGCGAATGCTGGGAGCTGCTTCGTTCAGAGGCCTTCTTTGTGCTCCTCTCCAACTTCACCGGCCTTCGATTGCACTTCCTGTGTCCCGCTGATGATGACGATGAGGAGAACGATGAGGAGGGAGAGAAGAAGGGGGAGCAAGAGGAATCAGGGGAGGCAGAAGCCACGTCATCTTCAACAGAGTCTCCATCAGCGAATGGGAACAGAGAGAAGGGTGTGTGTCAGATTGGGGTGGTGTCGACAGGTTTGTACATCTGTGCTTCTGTTTTGACTTGGTTGTTCAATGTGTGTGTGTGTGTGTGTGTGTGTGTGTGTGTGTGTTTCCTCAGAGCTGAGCACACCTGTATGTTGTGGTGAACTGCGTCGATGGTCTCATGGCGCCTACACTCTGTTGCATGATGGAGAGGCAGCACGAGCAGAGTACGCTCTGGATCTTCTTTTACCTTTTGGCTGTGCAGGTGAACACACACACACACACACACACACACAGAACTTTCTGTCAATCAATATTGTGACTGTTATTATACGTTATGTTTCGTAGACTGGCAGTCAGAGTTTGGGGGCTTCTCGTGTTATGTTGCTAATGAAGAGGATGAGGAGGTGAGTGCTGATCACGGTGAGAAGTGCAGGTGACCCTTCACTTATTGTCATCATCATTGTTTTCATCTTCCTCACAGCTCCTGACGGTGTATCCAGAGGAAAACTCCCTCGCCCTCGTCTACAGAGACAAAGAAACTCTCAAGTTTGTAAAACACGTCAACAACAAAAGCTCTTGTGATTCTGCCTGAGAGTTCAACCTGCAGAGCATTTTATGACTTTTCTTTTGTGTACTATGAATAAATATTCACATCAATCTTAATTTATCTCATGTGTTTCTTGACATCTTTTTTTATTGTTTTATTTGAACATGTGCATGTGCAGATATTACCCAGGCATAACTATCTTTTAAAAGTAAGTTGATGTTTTTCAATGAGATAAGATTGCTCCCCTTTCATCCACATGTAAGATTTTGATTAAATGGACTGTAGACATGATTGCAGTTTACACCTCCTAAAAGCATGTGAGAAGATAAGTGAGAGTGGATGAGATGAGACAGACTCCTCGTCTCACATGTCAGACAGGTGTCTTCCATTTTATTGAAGCAGTGAAGCCATCTGGGATTTTTGCTTTAACTTAAAATGAAAAGATTAGGAATAAAGTGTATTTGATATTAATATGGTCAGAGCTTGAAAAAACATCTCTACCTGATCCAGTTTATACTGAGATAATATATTACTTAATCAAGTATGGCATAACATTTTTTCAGTAAGAGCTGCGATATAACTTCGACATGACGGAATGATGCTGATATCATTTGACATTAGGAGGAAATCTGTCATAATCAAACAAAAACTTTATTTTACGAGACACTTGTCACATGGCAATGTGTTACTAAGATTTAGTTACAATCAGATTTTCCAACAAATATGTATTTTTCCATTTCATATCTTTGAACAGGACATTAACAACAGAATCAATTTCTTCTTTTATTTGTAACTCCATAATGTTATCCATGAATGTTATACCAGTTTTATGTATGAAGACTGGGGTTGTAATTAATGATGGTTTACCATTATTGATTAACCATTTATTCAATGACTTTTTATATATAAACATATATATACATAAAACCTAGGGTGATATGTTCAAAATGCATGATTAGTCAGACCAACAGTTCATAATCAAAGATATTCTATTCATTTAAAACTGGAAAAAAACAAAACAAAATCTGTTGGTATCAGCAAATATGACATGTTTGCCTTGTAAATAAACTAAACATTAAATTAAACTATCAAAATAGATGGTGATAAGATGTCAATCGACCAATTTGTCTCATTTCATTACCAGTAGATAAGATTCATGAGTAACATCATCAGCAGGTGATCAGCAGGTCTGTCATTATCGTGTCCCTATTACTCTGTATTATGTGGATCTATGAGAATTGGATCAGCAAATTTGTCACAATTCACACCACTGATGTAGAACTTTAATTATGACAGATGCTCAGTTTTGTTCCAGGGTCCAGTCGAGTTTTAAGACCTAAATTCTGAGAGTTTGTATTGAGGTCGTTTGTTGTTGAGTTTCATTATATCAAATTCTTTTAATTTTTTTTCTGTGTTACAAGAAATTGAAATAGAAAAACTCAAGTTAAGCAGTATTACTCTGCTATATGAGTTCTGCGTGGAATTATTTCTATTATCAATACATCTGATTATTATTTGATCTTTGAACTTTATTGTTCCTGTTGTTTTTGGTTGATGTCAGTTTATAAAACCACAGTGAGTAGTGACTCACAGCAGCAACACGGGGGCTGTAGGTCAACTACAAGAAAACAGAGACAATTAAGAGAATACATTAGTTTGTCCATTTCACCAATCACTCCGTCGCTTTTAAACACGTTATTGATCAGTTAAACATCTTTATTGATCCTGTTTCAGTCGTAAGGAGTTGATACATTTGAAGGATAAGTGTGTGAAAAGCTTCGCCCTACATACGAACATGTTTTTTTTTAAAAAAACAGACATTTCCTTCCCGTCATGACTTTTTCCCCGGGCGGCATGTAGATAATTTCAACCAATCACAGCTCGTTTCTACCTCTGCCCAGCCAATGGGAGGCCAGGACGTCCTGAGCGTGTCAGTGGGAGGGATCTCTCAACAGGAAGCGTCGGCGAACAATATAAAGCAAAAGTTTGAAGGTAAGTTTGAACCGACTTTAAAAGTGTTTTTCTCCACATTAAGTGGAAACAGCTGCCACCGCGTCTGCTCCCGTGTCCTTTAGCTGCGATACGATCTCTTCATCGGCGGGTTTGGACGAGGTTTTACGTCAGTCGTGTCTGCTGTACGGGAGCTTCACCCACACGAAGCCTGCTCACAAAAACACACACCAACACCAGACTCCATTCACATTCTTAACCTTTTAACACAAACTCTTTGAAACGTGAGATTTATAAAGCACACAACTGCTGACTCGTGTTGAATTAATCAATACACAATACACAATACTACTGTAAAAGTATTGATTAAAAAAATAAATCTTACATAAGGCCGCATTAATCATATAGCATGGGGCCCTGAATTCATCCCCCAACATACATACTTATATATACACATACATACATATTTATATTAGACAGCTAACTGATATATATTAAAGCTACATACCTACATACATACATACATACATACATGAATTCATGAATACATACATATATTATGCATACGCACACACACATACATACATGCACACACATACATATAAACCAATAAGTACAATATAGGGACAGAAATTATTGATACATGTATTTGTTGATTAGCAGAAAACAAGTTGGCAGACATGAGGAATCCTAATAATTTAAGTCTCTTTGTATTTTGGTTAAAATAATAAAATAAATCTCCGGTAGCAGCTTCTTAAATGTTGATATTTTCCAGTTCTTGTTGCTTATAAATCATCTCAACATCTCTCGGTTATTGACTGTTGATCGGACACAAGACTCGCACTATATATATTTATGGGGACATTTAAAACAGTTAAAAATCAAGTTTGCCAGATTTAGTGTTAATGAAATGAACCATTGATTACGGTTGTACGGTATTACATTGATAGAAAAATACCACCTTATTTGCCTGATGTTTTCTGTGTGAAAAAATTGGAAGTTATCTTATAAAACACAACTTTGCAACTTGAGTTGTTCTCTGGGAGCACATTCCTAGGAAAGTTTTGAATTCATTTTGTAAAGACGATTATGCTGTTGTGCTCTTTATTTTTCTGATGATTGATTTATAAATATACACATAATATAGGTTTGTTATTCTGCCTGATTAGATCTGTTCACAGGAGTGTGGGCATTTACTGACGTGACATCTCCTTCTTTCTCCAATTACAACAACAAACTTACACCTACATCATAGCAGCACTTGAGGTTTCTGACGTCCTGTAATTCCGAGAATAACTTCACATCCACCTGAAGCTTGATTCCCATGGTTATGACTCAGGACGTTTGTATGGCTGCAGAGTTGGATTTGTGAGGGTTGTTTGTTTGGTTTCAGGCAATTTGTGTTATATTTAAAATGTGTACTGTATATACAACAGATGGACTGTGGCACAATTTCATAATAATAATAAATACCTTAATGGATTTTAAAAATAATTTATTAAGATATTAAAGAATATTGAAATAACGTATAAGTTGATTGACAAAAAAACAATCACATGAAGTTTTGATGAGAACATAATAATTTAAGTTATTTCTCAGGAACAATATCAGTGATTTGTTTTTCTTGCTTTCATACACGAGAACTTGTTTTTCTCTGATTGGATTGATTCAGTTTAGTTTGCATCTGGAGCTTTAAGACAAAACAGACAGGACCAAGATCATCTTACATCATCACAAAGTGGTTAAATTACAAACTTTTTGAACCATGTTCTCGTGTGAATTAATTATTTTCTTTTACCTAAACGTCAGACGAGCTCTCCAGGGAATGCTACATGTTGCCTTTTGGCAGCAAAAGCTAAATGATATGTTTTAAGCTCCTGATGATCACTTAATCCTCATATATCGGGTGAATTAATCTCACAGTATACTTCCAGAGGACCGGTAGATAGGATAGCATATAATTACATACTGGCTAAATTGTGGAGATTCCTGTAGAGCCAGTCTCCAAGCATACTGTGTATTAGTGGAATACGAGGACTTGTACATAATCCAGCTCAGGGGATGCTCTTTCCTCGCAGAGCACCGTGTGTCCTGCATGGAGACGACACTAAGGGAGAGAGCTGGCGGGCTTCAGTGGTTCATCCAGAGCGCAGGAGTCAGGGGCTGGACTGGGGGAGGGGAGAGCTGAGATTAAACATGTTTTATGTAATGAGGGTTTCAAAAGGAGGTTGGGGTAAAAAAGGATAAGGTGGAGTGAGTTCACAACAGCCAGGAACCAGTGGGACAGACGTGGTTTTAACTCCAGGAATAAACATATTTCTGTCCGTCACTGGTCCAGTCAGTTGGACACAGTGGAGGTTATGTTAATTATTTGAATGGTGATGAAGTCACTGGAAATGATGTCTTCTTCCTCAGATGAAAGAAAATGTATATTTAACAGTCCATTATGTCAAACCCGGGGAACAAGTCAGTGCTACAGTTGCTCAACAGATGTTTTTCTCACCACGTGTTTATTATTTTATTTTTGATTGTTGGATTCATGTTTTAGTTTATAACACGCGGATCACAATTCCAGCCACAATTGATCTATCTCAAAATGTAGAAAAAAAAAAGAGAATAGAAAACAGAAAATCTGAAAATTGACTGACTTTTGAACTTGGAGAAGTAACCTGACATCCCTATGAGGAAACGTAGGTTAATCCTGACATTCAATGAGGATGGAAAGTCTCCTGATTTCTCTGTGAAGACAATGAAACATGAGGAGATGGTAACTCCTTGACCTTCACAGCTCCCAATGTGACAGGGTCTTTACTCTAAACCTATATGAAGTTAGAGAAAACGCAGATACTGACACGTGACGTAAGGAGCAAACAAAGTGATGATAATGATTTTTCTTCCGGGTAATTTCACAGCAACTCGACACAAACACTTCTTTGGCTTTACCTCATCACTATACTGTCAGTGTCTTTGCAGTTGTGTTGTCTCAGTCTGCAGCTCAGACAGAGGATTCTTTGACGTTTCCTCACCAGTGAAATTAAGGCGTGATGTGTGTCTCATTTTGTATTCAGAGTATGGCGGACAAGACTGTGGATCATGGACCATGGACAGGATGTGCAGTTATGTTTCTGCAGTCGCTCTGTCCCAATGTGAACCTGCTCTCTCTCTACAAAGACCGACAGGGAAAGTTCATCGTTTTCAAAGTCATCAAACTGACACTTACAGGTGAGCATGCCAGAAGAGTTTTTTATCACATAAATGTATTTTCTCTCATGTCTCTTTCATTAATGAATATGTCCTGTTGTCAGATTCTGCAGGAGGTCTGGGTGGTTATGAGATACTGAAGTTCCATGATGCTGATCCCTTCCTGGGGGTGGAGGTGAAGTTTGTGGATGTGGCAGCATGTCAGCAGTTCTTGGAGAGCTACAGCTCCGGAGCGGTGCGCCAGTCTCTCTCTCAACACGCCTGCCGGCTTTTTGCTCTGCCACAAGAGCTGATGTTGAAAACCCAGTTGAAGGCCAGCACACACATCCTGGACCTCTACATGGACAAGCTGGAACTTTGTCTACAGCACATCCACCTTTCACAGGTATTCTTCTTGTTTCTGTCTCTTCTTTCAAGCCGGATGACGTTGTATTCTTATTCATATCCATAGAAAGTGACTCAGTGTTCGCACCTTGTATTAACATCAGTCTTGGGTGATTAAATAACAAGTGGGCAGCTCTAAGTACAAGGTGAGGCTGCATTTGAGAGCTGATCAATCAGGGGCCATGTTTGAGGGACCGCCCACTCAGCTGACTTCCTCTTACCTGCTACAATGTTTTATGAACTAACAGTATTTTTACACTGCTCAGTGTTTGTGTCTGTGGCCACTGACACAATATCAACACCGAATACCACATATTGATTTGCTCTTTTTTTTCAAATTGGTAAAGTCTTATTTCATTGTAGAGCTGCACTGATTGACTCAACCCTCCTGGCCCCAGACTCTCCCTCACACCAACACAAATTGACACACACACACGCACAATTGACAATTGACCCGTCTAAATTGCCAGACTGTCCAGAAACATCATAATTAGTTTTTTTGCAAACATAAATTTGCATATAATGCGAGGAGCTGAGATCCGATTACAAGTGGTAAATCAGGACCCAAGTGGAGATTCAATACCAGTTGTGAACTGACAAACTTAAGACTTTCTACCTTTGATAGGATGACTGGAGACAGATGTTAATACCAGGACTTGACTATATTCAGCTCCCAGTGTCATTTGTAATTGTGGCTCCACATGTTGGGGAACTGCTTTTTCATGAGTTGATGGGAGCAGGTACAACATCAACTAGCTATTGAACATAAGTAGTGACAGCGGTGAGGAAGTGTCGGAAGAGAAATACTATAAATAACAGAAGGATCAGTGGTCGTCCTTGAAAAATGACACCCTGCATAATTTGCGATTCATACAACCTTGCATTTAATAATAATTGACAGGTGAGTGTAGCTGACTAGACACCAGGATCATCTGTGGAAATATATGTTAAAGTGATAGATCAGATGGGGCAAAGGACGTGAAGTCAACCTTCGCAGACAGCATCCACAAAGAAAACTATTGCTAAAAAAAACTGCAAGATTAAACTTGTCCCAAAAAATGAAAAGAAAAATAATGAATAATGGCAGCAGGAAGTGCAACTTGTTCAGCGGCACCACCGTTTTTCCAACACTTTTCTTAATTAATGTAGTCAGCTACATTTGAAGGTGGATCATACGATTGGTGAATCAAGAAGGTCTGTGGTAGAATTATATTGTGTAATGTCCTAATCTGTGTGGTTTCATTGCATTGGCTGTGTTTTTTGCGTCTTTGTCATTTTGCATAAGCCCGAGCGCCTGCGCGACGAAGAGATTGAGGATCTGGAGCAGCAGCTGGAGAGTCAGGCCCTCGGTCCTTCCCCACAGTCCACCTTCATCACACAGGAAGAGCCTCCTGTCCCCAGCAACTGCTTCAAGTTTCAGAATAAAGTGTTTGGTGAGTCATGATGAGTGTTTTTTTTCTGTTTAGTCTTGTATGTCCTTCACAGACTCCACTGTAGACTGTAGCTGAAAGAAGCTGCAGTGGGGACGGAAATAGCATCTATATCAAAGAGGCGTTTCAGTTAGAGATTCTTGATCCAGTTTAATAGAAACCCGTCGATGGTTCCAGTCAAATGATGAAGTATGTTGTTAACTTCAAATCTCCATACTGTTGTTTTAGTATGATTTAGGTCATTTCTATAAATATAACTGCACATTACATTACACCAGTCTTTTTCAAAGCATGCCAAACATTTAAAAGTTATTCCTCATCAGGCAGCCATTTGGTTCACACACTTCAACAATGAGTTACAGTGACAATATTACTTTTGTGAAGTATTTGTGCTGTATCTGACATAAGGCACTTCTGTTCCCTACATGCCTCCTTCAAGGCCTCTAACAGCTCTAACTGTCATGGTTTGAAGTTACCTATGGATTATAAAAACTGATTTCACAGTAGTTAAACCAAATTCTAAATAAAAAATAACACAGAGTAATGTCTGTCTCCTCCTCATCCTTTTTCATACCTTTTGACCCTTTGAGGTGTCTTGGGGATGACCGGGACAGATATCAATAGGCCATAGAGTGGGCCACCGAATGAGTAGGCCATCAAAACATCCCCAACCGTTAGTGACCAGCTGGAGAACACAGTGGTAGAGACTGACATTTCCCTCAAAAACCCAAACAAGTGAAAAGGAGAGGGATTATTTTTATGTTACTTTATATACTTATAAAGTAACGTTGTGTAAATTAACCAGGCTAATTTATAGGGTGATACTAGGGTGATACAAGTTTGTAACACTTTATCTGGGTCTCCCACAAAAAACAATGCTCCTGTTGTACTTGGAAAAAGCTGTGATAAATGAAATACTGTACCTTAAAAAAAATCCTGATGATGTCCTTTAAGGTTAAGGTGGACAAAAAGGCTGTCGTATGTTATTCTGGGAAATGTTTACTGTTTACACATTCACACAGTTTATGTAATCATACTTAAGTACAGTTTACATTAATGTTTTTTTCCTTCATCCTTTATCCCTTCGCCTGTCAGAGGACCGAATGCTGACGGCAGCAGATGTTCAGAGCTTTTCTAATGGAGTGGGCCGTCAGTGGAAACATGTAGGGAGGGCCCTGGGGAGGAGCTGCCGAGCTCTGAAGGGTCCGGCCATAGACAACCTGGCCTACGAGTACGAGCGAGAGGGGCTGTATGAGCAAGCCTATCAGCTGCTCAGCCGCTTCATCCAGGCAGAGGGGAGAGCGGCCAAGCTGAGCCGGCTGGTCAAAGCACTGGAGGACTGCAAACTCACCAGCCTGGCTGAAAATATTCTGGACGTAATGCCAAGAGAGTAACACACACACCTGTGCTTTTGTTCCACACGTACGAGTCGTGAAAACTGAGGCTGACAGGTCCTCCCTACATGACGAGTGGTTGACTCTGTCCTGCCTGCTTTAATTTACAGTATGTTTGTTCTTGATTGATGTCTGTCATCCTCCCGTTCAAAATCATTCCTGTGTGTGTGTGTGTGTGTGTGTGTGTGTGTGTGTGTGTGTGTGTGTGTGTGTGTGTGTGTGTGTGTGTTTTGGACAGGTTGTGTGAACACAGGCTGACATCTCTGTGAGAATTGGGTGATTCATATCGTGATTTGATTTTCAATCATTAGTATTATTGAAAATTGTTTTCATCTAGATGAAATGATTTGTCATCACTGTTAAAAAACAAGTTTAATGCACTGTTTTTACTGTTATCATTGACCTCTTTTATCTTTGCTCTATATGTGGATTTACAGATGCAACCTGTCTGGTCATCTTGTTTCTGAACAACTGAAGGTTATTGATTTTTTTTTTCTATAAAATGGGTGCATACAAATTAAATGGTTGTGAAAAAAAGTCTCCACGTTTGTGTTTGATGCATTAATGTAATTAAAACTGAAAAAATGATTTTGTCAAAATTCCCTCAGGTATAATTTGGAGTTAATCCTCCCTCCCTGCTTACCATCACTTGCTGTCACTCACACACGTGCACATGCTCATATGATTAAACTGCTGATTACTGATCGGAGAGTGTGTGTGTGTGTGCTTGTGTGACAAGCTGCAGGAGCTTCAGGTCACAGAGGTGGAGATTGGAGCTGAGGTATGTGTGTGTGTGTGTGTGTGGGTTTTATCTCTCCGCCTGGTTGTCAAAAAGGAAATTTACTGATGGATGGAGTCTCCATTGGTTTCATTCAGAATCCACTGTAAAAATCCCACCCCCCCCTTTTTACTCCAGTTGAGCATTCGTCCAGATGTGATGTGTGGATTAGAAGCTTTTAACACACACACAAACACTTATTTCTGCTGTGTGCTTCAACTCTACAACCCCCATAGACAGATACAGTTTTATAAGTTATGAAAAACACACACACACAACTTGCTTTACATCTACTGTGAACTTCTACTACTGAGGAAACTGACATTTGGTCACTTTTGTAGGATTTATGCCCCACACTTATACAAATATTACACATGTAAAAACTGACTGGTATAATTAAATAAGTCTAAATAAGGTCCAGGTTATATGATTTAAGGTTAAAAATGATGTAGACTCTATATTAATGTATAAAAGGCAGTCGACAACATTTAGACCACAACAAAGAGAGTTCAAATTTAATTGAAACTTAAACTTGGTCTGTAGAAGGATCAAGTCCTACACAGTGTTTAATGCTACTTTATCATTTCTATTTCACTATGCTTCATTGAGAATTGCTCTTTTTACTCCCTCTGAAATGCAATATTATATCATCACATGAAGTAGAATAAAACAAGCTAAATACCCAGGTGAAGTAAAAGTACCTCAAATTTATATTAGCTTTATTGACACATGTATAGTGTAGAATAAGTACCAAAGCCTAGTCTTTATTTCGGAATAAAATAACCTTAAACCTTATTAAGCCCACATGTATCATATATTTAACAACTTTTCTGTTAGCGCATCCATCTTTGTTTGACATACACAGATCAGAAAGCTGGCTTATAAAATCTAACACAATCAATCAACATTATTTTTCCATAGTAATGTAAATGTAGTACATGTAGGCTGGTACATTTAGTAAATGTAGGCTGGTATAAAGGGTAGTAAATTTTGCAAATGTAGCATAGTTAATGAAGTAAATGTTGGAAATGTAGGCTAGTAAATGCAGTTAATGTTATTGTAGTAAATATTGTAAATATAGGCTAGTCAATGTAGTAAATGCAGGCCAATTTATGTAGTAAATGTTGAAATTTAGGCTAGTATGTAGTAAATGTTGTAAACATTAAAAGTTGTAAATGTTCTAAATGTAGTTAAGGCTATTAAGGCCAGTAAATGTAAGCTTGTAAATGTTGTGAATGATTATAAACATAGTAAATGTTATAAATGTTATGAATGTGGTAAATGTAGTCACGTAAGCCAGTGAATGTTGTACAGAAATGTTTTACAATAGCATAAATGTTGTAAATGTAGTTGTGTACTATGCAGCACTGGTTGTTGACATGATTGAACGTCAGGCTTGAAGTGAGGAGTGTGCAGCAGCAGCAGCAGCAGCAGCAGCAGCAGCAGCAGCAGCAGCAGACAGAACAGACAGAACAGACAGAGCAGACATAACAGACAGAGCATCACTTCCACATGAAGTCTGTTTAATGTGAATAATCTTTCACAGGCCGTGATTAAACCTCGGCCCTCTGACGTCACACAGATTGTCTGCGGTAGGTGAGTCTCGCGCGGACAGCCGTGCACCCTGCCCGTGCTCTCGCGCCCCTCCTGCCTTCCTTCGCGCTCCCTGTCATCATCATCATCATCACCATCACCACCATCATCTTCATCTTCTTCATCAGCGCCGCCCTGTAGAGAGAGAGAGAGAGAGAGAGAGAGAGAGAGAGAGAGAGAGAGAGAGAGAGAGAGAGATCCCCTCCCCACCTAACAACAACCCCAACCCCGCAGGCTCGAGCACAACGACCCCACCCCCCAACCCCCTCAGAGCGAGGGACGGTGCTATACACACTCTCGGAGTCACGGAGGAAGGAGCGTCTGCGGATCCCGGCTCTTCTGCCCTCAACCCGGGCCTAATGCTGTAGCGGACCGCGCGGAGGTAGATACATCGCGCTGACAGAGAGTCGGTGAGGGACCAGAGCGACGACGGGATTGTTCATTCGCCTGGAAACATGGGATGTACACTGAGCGCCGAGGAGCGCGCCGCTCTGGACCGGAGCAAGGCCATCGAGAAGAACCTGAAGGAGGACGGTGTGACGGCCGCCAAGGACGTCAAACTGCTGCTGCTCGGTAAGAGGAGAGCCTCCCGGGCCGAGCGGGTGCGGGGCTGCGGGGCTGCCGGGCTGCGGGGCTGCGGCTCGGCTCGGTGTGCTGGTGGTGGTTGGGACTGCATGGGGCGGAGGTGCTCTCCGTGGTTCTGATTTCACTGCTCTCACTCTGCCCTCCGTTTCTCCACAGGCGGCGGAGAGTCCGGGAAAAGCACCATCGTCAAACAGATGAAGTGAGTGATTTTGATTTTGATTCTATTTGACCGTTTTTATTTCTGTTACATTTTACCTCTCTGCGATAGAGGCAGAGTGAAAGGCCCGAGATTGCGCCTCCCCTGTCTGCGCTCAGGCAGGTTGAGCCGCCATGTTTCGAGAGGCCGTAGCCCCGGAGGAGCAGAGCCGGTGGCTCGAGCTCCTCCTGCGGACCCATAGTGACGCTGGTGCCGAGGCCGCACCGGTGCGTCCCGCAGGACGCTGTTCACTGCCCTGGGTGCTGAAATGTAGTTAACGAGGGTTTTAGTTGACTACAGGGAGCGAGCGACTGGGGATATGTGGGTGTTGTTCCTCTCTCTCTCTCTCCCTCTCTCCCTCTCTCTCTCTCTCCCTCTCTCTGTATGTGTGTGTGTGTGTATTACAGTGAGGTCACTACAGCTCCATTAGTGAATACCTCTGCTTTTAATCTTAATGGCTTTAAGTGCCCGATATCGCCGGGAGTACTTTGCCTATAAAGCGGATTTACGCAGAAATATGGCTCCTAAACCCGCATCTAAACCTTCCCCTTTCTAAGCCAAATCACCCTTTGATGTATTTTTTTTTTTTTTTTTTTTCAAATCATTGTCGTTGTTTTCTCTAAACCTCTTAGTTAAGTTTCTCGATGTTTCAGTCGCGGTCCATTGGATATTTTGTCCCGTCTCAGCCTGCGGTGTATGTCTGTGCCTCCTGCTCAGCTCAGCCCGGCCTGCAATGCACTGACTGCGCCCTGCCTCCTCCTCCTCCTCCTCCTCCTCCGCCTCCTCCTCCTCCTCCTCCTTTTCTTCCTCCATGCCCCGCTTCCTCCTCTTCCCTTCACCTCATTACCCTCCCCGTGTCTCTGGTTTGTCCATAAGTCACTGCTCCTTCCTGGAGGCAAGACACTGGAGCTGAAGGGTGTTTACTAACACTCTGCGTGGTTTGTTTTAGCCTCAGCAATCCAGAGATGGATGGGTACATGCTATAGGCCATACAGTTCAGGTATTGAAGGGGATATTTATTAGGCTATGCTCTGCTGTGATTTTTCTGCTCATCATCACCATCTTCATCAAATGCTGGTCCAGGGTTTCTTTTATGTAGTCCAGGCCTGGCTGTGGGCGTAAAATTACACGGGTTTCTAGGAGAACCTAGAAAGCCACAAAAGCAACTTTGTAATACATTGTAATATAAATTGTCAAAATGAAGGTAGAGTCACATCTGTAAAATGTGAGTTAGATTAATTGAACGAGAGCTAGCTTCACTGAAGAGAGATGTAGTTCTGAGAAGGCTCATCACTTGCAGCTGTAGAAATGTCAGTGGTTTCTATTTTTACACGTTTCAGACTCTGTGATTGGTCAGTTTAAGATTTCATCAAATGCACAGGCTGCTGAGCTGAAATGATTCGTCCATTCAATTAAAAATTGATCTGCAACTACTCCGATCATCCATTAATCATTTGTTTAAGCAAAGGTGGAATAGAAAACCTCCAGTTCTGACTTGATTCAATGTGCACATTTACTGGTTGTTCCTCTTTGAGGTTTTGGATTGTCATTCGGTGGAAATGAGCAGATTATGAAACTATAGCATTTTTAACTACTTCTGAAAACGTTATAAACCAAACATCAAATGGAGAAAACATTATGCAGATTTATTCATAATGAGTATATTTGTTATTAGCAGTATTAACTGTGTATTAATATCTAGGTCTTTCTCTAGCATGTGAGGCTTATTCACTTATTCCAGATTATTTTCATTGTACAATCTTAGAAATCTACCTTCTCATTCAGGTGTTCCGTCAGGTAAGTGTTTAGCAGAGGCGATAAACAACCAAGATGCTGATGAATCTCACCCCCTAACATTTGTCTCAGTTATTATATTATTTTAGTGCTGAAACCGAAAGCTGATTAATCATTTGACATGACATCGATTGAACATTTAGTTTTTAGCAAAAATGCCCCAAATCAGCCTGTTTCTGCTTCTAAAATGTGAGCATTTTCTGCTTTTTTGTCATATATGAGAGTAAAATAAATATCTATGAATTTTTGGCTCAATATTTTAGGATTTCACCTGCACCTGTGAAAAGTTAAAACAGGCATTTTCCCTATTTTCTGATAATTCATGGACAAATAGATTAATTAGCAGATTCATCAATATTAAAATACCTGATAGTTGCAGCCCGTGTTCACTTAATGGCCTTTGCAGTGTGAAACTACATCTCTACTCCTTTTCCCTTAAGATGAATGTGTTATTTTACTTTTTATGATGATGGTGGAGGTGTTGTTTGATTCACGCCAGGTGGTGGACCTCCTCTATAAAACATAATTTTCATAATGTCCTCTGATGAAAAAATTAAAGGTTAAAACCACCATCCCTCATTTATTTCCCATCAATCACTCGTCACAAAGGAGGCAAAGAGAAACAGCAGGGATCTTAGATTTTCAGATTCAGGAAGTATGTGTCTGATATTTTGTGGATTCAGTGCAGGTGAGGTCAGGGTGGATAATTCATTTCAACTAGAGTTTAACCATGTGGCACTAAATGTAACAGTAGAGTCTGGTGTAGTGAGATTGATCATTGCTCTGAATGATTCCACTCCTTTGTCCATCATAAATTATAAATGACTTGAAGTATCACATTGCTGTCCAAGTAGTGATCACAGACCAAGAATATAATACATTTCTGTCCCATCACACACACACACACACACACACACACACACACACACACACAAAGCTCAATAATCTGCCTATACATTTGGAGCTTTTAGTTTGAAAAGTCAATTGTTTAGGTCTGGAACATATGGACATGTGTGACTTGTTCTGTTTAGTCCGAGCTTGTGTCTAATATCTGTGTGTGCCTGCAGGATTATCCATGAAGATGGCTTTTCTGGAGATGATGTGAAGCAGTATAAGCCTGTGGTCTACAGCAACACCATCCAGAGCTTGGCAGCCATCCTCCGAGCCATGGACTCACTGGGCATCGAGTTTGGAGACAAGGATAGAAAAGTAAGTCTTACACCTTAACCCCCCGCCCCCCTCCAGTGGAAACGTTCATCTGTGGACAGACTAGAAAGTGAGATTTTATTTATCCAACCTTAAAAGGTTTGAAATGTGAGTCTTCAAACAGAAGATTTCAGCAAAGATTAGAAGATGGTTGTTTTGACACCGTCCATTAAAATCACAATATCTGTGTGAGTTAAGATGTTCACTTGATGCCCCTCACGTGGACGATGTATAAATCAACGTGATGTATAAAATAAAGGAAGCCACAATAGCATTACAACAAATGACTTAGGATAAATATACAGATATAATTGTGTTCCTCTTCCCCTGATCTTCTGAAATGTGTTTGTCCAGGCTGATGCCAAGCTGGTGTGTGATGTGGTCAGTCGTATGGAGGACACAGAGCCGTACTCTGCAGAGCTTCTTACAGCAATGACGCGTGTCTGGACCGACGCTGGGACTCAGGAGTGCTTCAACCGTGCCCGGGAATACCAGCTTAACGACTCTGCTCAATAGTGAGTAACCCTAAAAGGATTCCTGTTTTTGCAAAAAGCAGACAAATGAAAAAGAACAGTCTCTTCTGGTTCCGCAGTCTTGTTGATCTGTCTCTCTGTTGTCACCAGCTACCTGGACAGTCTAGATCGGATCGGGGCACCAGACTATCAGCCCACAGAGCAGGACATCCTGAGAACCCGAGTGAAGACCACTGGTATCGTTGAAACCCACTTCACCTTCAAAAACCTCCATTTCAGGTAACGAACACAGAGTCGTTGTAGCGTCACAGCTTTATTTTTTTTAATGGCATTTAGCCTTTTCATTAGGTTCACACGATATTGCCTCTGCATCCACACTGACTTCTTTTTCTTCCAGGCTTTTTGACGTGGGAGGTCAGAGGTCAGAGAGGAAGAAGTGGATCCACTGCTTTGAAGATGTGACGGCCATTATCTTCTGCGTCGCTATGAGTGGATACGACCAGGTGCTCCATGAGGACGAGACTACTGTAAGTGTGACTCTGTCGTCCTCTGGTGCACGGATCATAGCGGGGCTTTGGCTGATGTTAAAGACCGATACCAGGGATTCCTGGTCAAGATTCATGCCAAGAGACTGCAATAACACTAGTTTGTTTCTAGTTGGGAACCTAAAGACCAATATTTACAGGCCGATGATGCCAAAACTTTATACTTTATGTCTTCATTTCAAAACATTCATCTAAATTGTATAAAAGACCAGCAGGACTCCAGTGTTTCTCTCTCTACACAAGTTATTAATGTATAACAAATTATTAAAATTAGAGGGCTTCACAATCTGTACCACACCCTCAATCCTCCTTAGACAGTAAGTAAGTAATGAATGAAGAACGACCTCTTACTGTGAAAAAAAGGTAGAGAAACAACACGAAGAGCAACAGAGGAGGGATTCTTCTGTCAGGACACTACTTCTACTAAACAGGAAAATTCATCTAGGGATTATTTTATTCCTTTATCTAGGATCTATGCAACAACTCAAACATTATTAGATTAACAATATCAGTACATCTAAACACTGAAATAAACATATAACAGGCATAAGACACATTCAGAGCCTCATATAGCTCTTCACCAGCTAATTTTCATGTTGTGTTATGTTTTTGATTTGTGGTTATTATTTTCTCTTAAAGAAATTGAAATTGATCTACAAAAAAATATATTTGTTGGAAAGAAAGAAAGGGTTGGCGGATAAACCTGTAACATCATCATCAGTGGCATTCAGCAGTCAGTCAAACTGTGAATTTTGTTCTCCTCCCCTCACTGTTACATTTATTCCTCCTGCAGAACCGCATGCACGAGTCGCTCATGCTCTTCGACTCCATCTGTAACAACAAGTTCTTCATCGACACCTCCATCATCCTCTTCCTCAACAAGAAGGATCTGTTTGCTGAGAAGATCAAGAAGTCCCCACTGACGATCTGTTTTCCAGAATACACAGGTGAGTGATTCCGGTTGTTTATGTACACTCCGCATCAGAGCACAGTAATGAACACGAATCCCTCATGCTCTCTGTTCTCTTCTCTCCCCGTCTTGTCTCCAGGTGCTAATACTTACGACGATGCTACTGCATATATTCAGGTTCAGTTTGAGAGTAAGAACCGCTCTCCCAATAAGGAGATCTACTGTCACCTGACCTGTGCCACAGACACAGGTAACATCCAGGTAGTGTTTGATGCCGTCACCGACATCATTATTGCAAACAACCTGAGAGGGTGTGGCTTATACTGAGGCCTGGCCAAGCACAGAGGTTGTCATGGAGAGTATGAGGTGTTAATAATGATAATTTTGATGATACTTAAACACATAAAATATGTAATTCTACACGTCCGAATGGACCCAAAGAGCTGCCGTCAGACACCACACTGGATTTATTGCCATGATTTCTCCCCTTTTATCTCTTTTTTGATTTCCGTACACAACCCCAGTTTTTTTGTCACATCAAAATGTGTTTTTTTGAGCTGAATGTTTCATGTTTTGTTGATGAATGTGTCAACAACCGGGACGACACAGGAGTCGCAGCTCCAGAGGCCAGAAAATACATCACGAGGAACGGGCACTGTCATTTTTTAAGCACAATGTGGAATATTGTCTCATTCTTTATGTGATGTTTTTTTTTTTTTTTTTATGTACAAGTCTCGAGGCATTGACATCTGCACCACTGAATACAACCTCTGGTGCTCCATTTGAAGAGCTGCTGTGTGTATGTGTGCATGTGTGTGCGTGTGTGCGTGTCTGTGTGTGTGTGTGTGTGAAGGTGGAGATAATGGTTGTGATGTTGGGGAGGTGCTGTACTCGTGGCTGAGGGTTGTGGCTGGAAAGAAGGAGGCTATTTTAACTTTCAGGCTGGACAAAGCTCGCCGCTCCTTCGGCCCCACACATGACTGAGCAGCCTGCAGGTCTTCTCTCTTCACTCAAAACATAATGAAAGAGACGATTCTTCTGTTCGGAGTGGCTGCCTATTTCCATTGGCCGCCTATAGAATGCGGATTTGCCTATTAGCCTATGAAATTGAATAAAGTGATAATAAAAAAGAAAATTGTCATATTGCTGCCAACCATCTGAGAACGACAGGGGATTGGTATCACAGCTCACACTATCAACCCTTATTATTTAAGATTTTAAGAAAAGATTTTATCATCGAATGATTTATGTAATTAACCCTCATGCCCGACATGCCTCCTCCTACCTCCTGATATCCCGTGCCACATATTTATTTCCTGTCATGAAAAACTGGGGCACTACGATTACCTGTCTAGGTTCAGAGGGTAGAAAGCAGCTCTCCAACGACATCTTGTTCTCTATGTGGTGCTTTACCCCTTCGATGTGAATCTGTGTAGAAATAGAAGACTGCACAAGGAGAACAATATTATTTAAGGCAGCCTGTCTTGGGAGTTGGGATTTTTTTTAAACTCTTTTCTCCCCTGATCAGTAAACAGGGAACCACTATCCCCTGTCTGTCACGTTTCTCTTCTCACTGAGGAAACTCTCCATTTTCACCCGTGCACCCAGGAATTCCTCCTCCCATGCCTGTATACTCTTCCCTTTCACATATCAGTCCCCATATCCTATCTCCATCTTCACCTTAAAAGCACCGTACTGTATATATATATATTATGATTATACCAGATTTTTTTTTTACTGTGAATGTTTTTGTGCTGCACCCCCATCCTATTCGGTAGTTTATTGGTTGCTCTCATGTGGAATGTTTGTGCTGAGCCAATCGAATGTTGTGTTTACATTAAAGCCACACTTTTCCTAACGAGCCCTGTGTCCTGAGTCTGATTGAGAGTTTAAACACACGCTGACCTGCTTTTGTCTGCAGGTGTAACAAGGTTATACCAGGAAATTAGGCTGAACATTATGAGAATGGAATGCTTCATTTTAATGCTTTATTACCTGGGGAACACGGCTTTGTATTTAGTGTCAGAAACAAGCATTAAAGATTGGGAACAGTTCTCGCATGGCACTAGGGCAGCACTCGGTGAAATGTGGCGGATGGCAGGGATCAGGAGCCCTCCGTTGTGCCTCTCAATTTATTAGGTTAAAAGTGTTTCATCATCACAGACAAGGAGCTATTCATATATTGAATGACTAGGCTGGATCAGCTGTCTGACCTGCTTCTGTCAGTTTAATGGGTATGATGTTCATTACTGCTCTGTTTCACTCACAGCCGCAGAGCTCCACTCCTCAGTCCCAGTGTGTCCTCGTTTCTCAGAGCCAGTCACAGGTTAAAAGGTTCCAACTCCCGCTGTCGCACAATTACACACACACACGCTTTTAATTACACATTTAGCAGAATATTCTCATATTTTACAGTTTGCATTAGTTCTCCTGCCAAGTAAGCACAAGCTCTGACTCGTAAACAGCTTTAATACACACTGACATCAGCTGGGTGTGGGACAGGAGGCAATTGGAAAACTCTCCTGGGAGAGAAAAGTGTTTTTGTTTCCTACGTTAAAAAAAAAAAAAAAAAAAAGAAAAGAAATCCCCAGCCGTTTGCCCGTGCCCTGCCCACATCCATTTACAGGAACATGGATTAAACCTTGATTGTGCAGAGAGCTCTTTAGTGAAATGCAACAAAGGTGTGTGCTGCACAACAGTCACTGTTAACAAGCACACTGGTTCAGGAGTTACAGTCTCAGCCTCTTGATATCTTCGCTTCTGAAGTCGATACGCAGTGCCAGAACCTGCCGCACCTCCGCTGGTGTCAGCCGCCATGTCAGGGGGCCCGAGTTAGAGCCCCAGTAATCCAAGATCTCGGTAACCTGCAGCAGAAACAGGTACAAGTGAGCCAGTGTGAAGCAGGTTCTTCAGTCAAAGTAGCACACTGGGTAAAGAGAAATGGTTAATTAATCACCCGCTCCAGGTTGAGGATGGTGGCTATTTGTGTGAGGCGAGCAAACTTATCCCTGATGGTCCAGGTGGTCACGGTGGTGAGGTACGCCACAAGAGACCGAAGCTCTTTATCGAACTGCAGCCCTCCGAGCTACAACAGAAGAATCAACACTGCGTAAAATAACAAAAAATGTGCACATGTTATTTATAGAGTGATGTTTTAATTAAGACTGAGGAGAATGAGAATTTATTTTGTGGTCTTCAGTAAAAACACACAGCACAAAACAGGATCGGCTAACATGCCAAAAGGAGGCACCCTCTCCTGCAGACCTTCCTGGTCTCATTAATAAATCAGGGATGGAGGCTTTTCATCATGTGATCCAGTGATGTGATGTGATTTGATGTGATGCACAGGGAGCTAGCTGCCACCTGGTGGCTGAGCTCAGCTCCTCACCCTGCTGAATGAGCATTTGAGGACAGTCTTCTCCATCTCTATTGATATCAAGCTGGTCATGAGGCTGGTGAGGGTGTCGTAAATGACAGGAGAGAGGGCCGTCTGGTGAAAGAGCAAAGAAAGGGTTAAAAATAGCAAAGAAAGGAACATATTTTCAGAAAATATAAAAAACTGTCACTTAAACATTGCAGATACCTTGAACTCTGACATGAGCTGCTCCAAGTTAACGATGAGCTGCTGCACCCAGGGATCATTAGCTTCATAATCATTAAACTCCTCCTGTGAAGAAGAGCAGCAGTTACAGCGACGTGTTTTATCGACCTCTGGTTTATTTGTGTACAGGATTCTGAGATCATTACCTCCTCTATGTTATGTGAGATTGCCAGGAAGCTACTGATCCACGGTTTGACCTGAGGCTTCACTGCTGTAGTGTTTAACTCAGTCAGACCCTCCTGAGAAACAAAATAACAGGGAGTCAAACTGTGAACTCAGTGGACAAACAGCGTCTCATTGTAACACATGTGGTTCTACATATTCACACCAAACACTTATTAAAAAAGACAGATGCATTAACAAAATTCAACAAGGCTGGACTGTGCATCTGCTAGATTGACTCTATATAAAAATGGATGCCATGACAGGTCAGCAAAAAGAAGCCAAATCATCTTGATTTCCCACTGGTGAGTATAGGTCAAAACCCTGCCTACTCCATGTTAGTGAAAAGTCAAAAACATGTCAGACAAATTCTCTCGTGATTGTTCAAGTGTGTGTATCTGCAGGACCTCGACACATCGTCTCCACACAAAAACCACTACCAATCAGATTCAGCGCAAGATGGCGGCACCTGCATGCTGGTTATTTGAGCTTAATTTTTGTACAATGGGAGGAAGTGGAGATGCGTTGTCCATCTTTATATATGGTGACTGATAAAAAAGATTTTTCCCATTCTGCCGCACCTACTGTGTAATACTGATGGAAGTGTGCATGTGTATGTGTATGTGTGTGTGTGTGTGTGTGTGTGTGTGTGTGTGCGTGTGTGTGTGTGTGTGTGTGTGTGTGTGTGTGTGTGTGTCTAACCTGTAACAGATCCTTGAACTTTGTGGATGTGTTGACGAGGTCGGACAAACAGCTTTCAATCTTGGCTTGTTCTCCAGAGACGCCACCCTGACTGAACAACTTGGAACAGTCGTTCTGCAGAAGAAAAGAGAAATTTGTAAAAAGTCTATTTTTGAGCAATGAGCCCAACTATTAACAATGTGATGAATATAAAAAAGGTGGCGTTAATCTTACCTCTAGATTCCTCTTTAAAGTTGTGATATTCTCACTACACACCTCAACATTATTCAGAGTCACCTGAGATAGAAAGCAAAGAAGAGTGGATTAGTTCTTACAACCAGTTTGGTCCATTTAAAAGCTTTGAGAAAACTTGTGTTACTCTTCAATCCCATAGTTTATTCCAGTAATTAGCAGTTCTGTGCTTTTATCACCGACATTTTACAGCGCAGAACTGGTGGGGACACTGAGGCCGACACAACTGACCTGAAGTAATGTAGAAGTCCTATTTCCACTGGTAATTTAGTTTTATCTCTTGAATATTTATGACTGCTGTCCTAGAAGCCACACACTCAGAATTAATAACAGTAACTCTTTGTTTTATGGGTCACATATTTAACAACTTGAATAAAATGAGTAGGCACTTAACAGCCACTAAAGCTGTACCCATTTCCTTTATAATCAGAATCCAATAGTTAAGGACTTTGCTGGATATTATCAAGTAATTTACGGAAAAATATCAGCTATGAGGAAACTGTTATTATAATAACTTTGGCTTTTTGATCAAAAACTGACTCTGCAAAGAACTTGTGTGATGGTTTTCTGGCATCAACTAAACTAAAAAAATAAAACAACAACAGATAAACTTTAAGGAAGTTTCCACATTTTGGCTTCAAAGGTAAAACTAGTACATCGCCATAAACCAGAGTGTGTCTTTGTTTCATTTGACTTTTGACAAATGGGTTAAAAGGTTTTTGAAGTAGTGCTTCCTTCAGCGGAGAGCCATATTTAAAAAATTTAAGAACTTCTTACATTACTCAAATCAGAGATGGTTATTCATGCATTTTACTCCTCACTTAAATTGCAGTGGCTCTCTTTAAAGACAACCTGCGCAAAAAGCTGAAAGCTGAATGAGTCCAACACAGCACATTTTGACACACTTTTACACACCATCAGTTTTCTCTCTTAAAGTGAAAACTCAGTTTATAGACACAAGTGATTCCTGCTCTTGGAAACATTTTGGCATTTAAGCGGCAGATTTTCCTTTTTAAGATACACACATAATATTATACAAGAGGACTGCTCATGACCCAGGGATTCACGAACCTTACACTTAAATAGTATATGTTGTTTATATAGGAAGTAATATACACATGTTTTATTTGCTTCACAGTGTTCTCAGTACTGAAATGATGCAACAAAAACCAGCACAACAAATATTAGGCATAAAGACCGGAGACAGGTTACAATATGTTTTATAGCTTTTCCACTGTAACAAAATCATCACTGTCAGACTTTTATCACTGTTGTGTTGAGTTAATGAGTTAATCCATAAAATGTAGGTTTTGGTGTCATTAAAGAATTGTTTTTGTTTATCATAGACAAACTAACTT
Organism: Verasper variegatus; assembly: GCA_026259375.1. Lineage (NCBI taxonomy): Eukaryota > Metazoa > Chordata > Actinopteri > Pleuronectiformes > Pleuronectidae > Verasper > Verasper variegatus. The sequence goes on along the minus strand of CM048039.1, from coordinate 15,943,650 downwards.
TCAAAAGGATAGTGGGTTGACAGGCATGTGTATGTGTGAATGCGACATTTCATGCATCTTACCAGAAACGCAGCCTTAGCGTGTTCAGCGCTCTCGATGCCCATTGTGTTGAACTTGCCCTGTTGCAAGCTGCTCTGCATCAGACTGACCGCGCTGCTGACGCCGCGCTGGATGTCCTGAAGCGTCGTTGCGGGGAAGCCCTGCCGCAGCTTATTGTACAACACCTCCCTGACAGGTGAAGAGAGGCGGACAGGGGGAAAATATATGATCAACCGTTTACATGGACTAAATAAAATAATTCCTATACAATATGCTGTTAATATATTTTCCTACAGTGTTTATTTTGAGTCTTTTCATACACAACGTCATATGACAAAAACATTTAGGTGTTGTAGCCATGTTGTCATATGCGTAAGCTCTATTCTAAATGATTTGTATGAGGTTTTGGGACTGCACCTGAAGTCCGTCTCCAGCGCGGAGTTAGCGTGGTTGATCATGGCACACAGGCAGTCAATGCTGGAGCTGGACAAAGATCTGCTGATGCACTTCTTCACAATGTAGAAACAGTCGTCCACCATACTGGAGGTCAGCTGTCCCTTTTCATACATATCCATAGCAACAGCCTGAGGAGAAACAAAACATTTTATTATAAGAGTTTAATACATGCTGATAAGTCGGTATTATGTTCTACTATATTATTATTTTGGAAAATATTTATAATAAACAATTTTCATGTTATCTACATTTGTTGTCTTCTATTGTTAAAAGAATAACAAGGTTATTTCATTCAAACTTGGTATTTATCAACTCAATCACAACTCCATCAGAGGCACAGGTGTGTTTTGGTAGTAGATGTATGATCCAATAAACATTGAACTATACAAATGACACTAAAAAACGGAGTAGTTTACCTTGCTGACGGACTCCCTCATGTAATATTCTTCCATTGGAATATAGTAGCCGATCAGCTCCTGCATTGTTGTACTCAGCAGGCAGTGTTTCAACAGCTTCTCCACATTCTGCTGATGTTCTGTTCAAAAATATGAGAAAACAATATTACAATGGTGTCATCTTTGTTTCAAAAAATCACATGCAAGTATAAATCTACCCTGTGTGATGCTCCGAGCATCTCCAACTTCGAAGTCGGCCATCATGCGGCGCCGTAAAAAGCGCAGGTAGAGCTCTGACCGAGCGTTCATCAGGGTTACTTCTGCCAGCACAGGGTCCAGCTCCCTGTTCATGTGAGACAGAGGAATGAACCAAAACCATACAGAGACAAACATTGAGGGGAAAAGAGCATGTTGCTGAAAAACTCAAATACCTGGGCTCAATTGTCTCCCCTGGCATGCCCTTCATCATGTTGCTCTGCACAATCTGGAACTACAGGAGGGATTCAAGGTCACAGTTAGTACAGGTACAGGTATGCAGTTAAAAAACAATCAGGCTCAGGGCCCCGTTGTTTGGATGTTAGCAGTTTTACCATTAAAAGGGTGTTTTTTGAAAGATTCTAGTGAACTTTGATTTCTTAAAGCAGGTTCATAATTATTCACCAGACATCATTCGTAGTCTGAAGAGCTACACATTCAACAGCAAAGTGTGTAAAGAGAGGACACATTGCTTAACACAATAATCTACTGCCACAGTGCATGCTGGGGGGGGGGGGTACCCAAAGTGGTATTCAAGTTAACTTAAACTGCATTCAAAGAATAAAGTTTGCTGGATGAGAATAAACCGGATCATTTAACCTGATAATGGCAGATTAAGCTGAATTAGAAGAGCAGATGTCATTCTAACCTTGCTGAGGTATCCTCTCTGCTGGATGAACTTGTCGACTATTTTCTGAGCCTGTCGGTCACATTCCTGCTGGAGGTGAGTGATGAGTGTGTACAAATGTCCTGGACCATAATACGTCTCCACTATAGGCTGATGAGTCTCAATGACACGAGCAATGCCTGTAAACACACACACCAGTGCATTAGTGGGGTTTGCACCAGGCAATAAAAGAAAAAGAATATACAGAGAAACACACTTAGCATCAGGTCTGTTTTCTCACCTTCCAACAGCAGTGTCAGCGTGTCTGCAAAAACCAGCAGTGCTCTCTTCTCACCCAGGTCTCCTCCTGTAGCGAGAACCAGGTTTTCCTCGGCTTTGGAGGCAAGCTGTGTGAGGGAGTGTGAAAAACACACACAGAATCAAATGGGAATCAAGTGGGTATGAAAACCATGCACTGTAACATATCTGTGACTGTAGCTGTATAAAAGACAAAGATGATTTAGTAACCAAAACATGACTCCAAGTGCTTTCTCATTTTGTTACGAACAGAAACGTGTATTTACAGGTCAGCTAAGCATTTAGCTGACACTAAAATACGAGTGTAACATCGTGATAAACTGAAATTAGTTTGAATTTACAAGCAACAAACAGGAAAGAGTGTGAATGTTTTACAACAGCGAATAATAACAAAGTCTTAGAGAGCATGTATCTCAACCAAATCTGCACATTACTGTTCACAAATTCTAAAACTGCATCTGGATGCAGAATCTTCCATTGATCATCAAAATACACATAACAACAACCAGGGATCACAGATGTCTGGCATTCAATAAGTGAATTGTGATGAAGTAAAACATATTGCCCTATTTTGGTGTTAAGAAATCCATAAAAGCATAATGGATCTGCAACTAAAACTAAAAAAATGTACCCATGGCCCCAATTTTCAATATTGTGGACTTGATTTCGAAACCAGACAGGACTTAAAACTCAAAAACCTCTTGAGAGGTAATGGGAGAATAAAAGCAGACAAGAGACTCTTTAATCGCTAGATTTACTCTTTGAGGAATTACAACCCGCAACCGCGGACCGTTCCCACACTTGAGCATGTCTCGTGGAGTTCACTACTGACCTGACTGCAGAGATATTGACCGAAGCGGGCGAGGCCCTGCTGGTGGAGGCCCAACAGAGGGAAGATCTTGAAAAACCTTTCCACCTGTGCAAGATCAACTGCTGCTACAGCTTCATCCAGCTTCTGAGCAACTATAACCTTCAGCTTCTGCTCGGCCTCCTGCAGCATGACCAAGCTGGCGTCCACAACACTGCCTGTGGAGACATGAGTCTGTCAAGTGATGGAAAAACATGTACAGGAATATATTCGACACAGTATAGTAACAAACAGTGAACTGAAAAAAATTGTATTTTAATAAGATCTTTGATAGCTTGCATGAGTCAATAACAGGTTTGCTTGACAAGCACTACTGTTTTTCCATTATTATTATTATTATGTATAAATTAAAAGTGAATATTGTACAAAAAAATCTTCAGTGCAGCGTAAGACTGTATATTGAGCAACTTTGACAGAAAGGTAGGGGCTTCATACTTTCTTCTCCCTGCCTGCTCAGCTCTATAACTGACTGGTCCAGAGAAAGGTACCGATGGATGTGGGCAGCCGCCTGCTCAAAATCCTCATTGCGCAGAGCCGTCTGCACGCCGTCTGTGCAGAACTTCAGGTCGAGGATATCATCAGCACGCTGGATGACGTTGTACAGCCGAGTCTGAAGAAAATAAGACATGCTCATTAATGCAGCTCAATGCAACAGTGCTGTGATAACTTCATGGCAGTTATAGGGTTCAGCTTTTGTTTTTGTATGTTATCATCACTTGAATTAGTCAACACAGCCAAGAAAACTCTCTTCTATAAATATCAAATGTAAGCAGACCTCATGAGTGAGTGTTTTTACCTTTGCCAGGTCAAGCTGTCGGACTTTGCGGCTCACGTTTTCAGCCAGGCTGCAGGTAAATGTGATCATGCCGGACAGTTGACTGGCGTCTCCTCCGATCAACTGTAGGTTGGGCCTGACATGATAACAGACCACATTTTACACAGCACAGATCATTTTTATAAAGCTCACAGACAATAGATGTTGAAGCTCAAATCAAAGATGATTATGATTTTATGTCGCAACTCTCTAATCTGTACAAACTGTACCCCATCCTCTGCAGTGCCAGCATCTTGGTGTGAATGGACCCCTCCTGCCCCACCAGTCTGTCCAGCTCAGCCTCAGCTTCTGTCTGTAGTGATCAGAACACAAAACATGTCACGAGTCCCATTAGTTAAGTAAAAAAAAGATACTGACTATTGATCAACTAAGATCTGAAGATTCTACGCTGTAAAGATCCGTACTGGGCTGTAAATTGATTTTTTTTAAATTAACATAGGGATACTATTTATCCAAAATAAATTATTCAAAATTCTTATCAGTAAAAGCAGAAAATTCTCACATTTGATAATCTGAAACAATTTATGGATACACAACTATTTATTTCAACTACTCTCTCTGAATAAAAGTAACTTATGGGTAGTTTAATATTGAACGTCTTCAATGTCTTAAGTAAAATATTTCAGTGTTCTTTGTGCAATTATTCAAAACTGCATACCCTTTTTTATATTTATTTTGTGTACTTATTTCATATTTTTAAGTATTTATTTTCACCTTAAATTTTCATAGTTTGTGTATTTACTTTTAAATAATACTTTAGTTTGTAAAAATGCTCTTACATGTTCGAAATAAATAAATAAATTAAATGAATAGCTTTGTGCTGCTCTGTCAATTTGCCTGTTTTTCTAGTAAAAGCAACCCAATAATTACTTGTACTTTCTTGTACCTTTGCAAATGTCATTACGCATCTATCTATTCAAGTCTCATATTTTACAACATTGTGTGCTTTGAATGTAAATTCCTAAATGAAGCGGTCTGATAAATACAATGGATTCAAAAGTACAACGTATTTCCCTCTGAAGTGTAGTGAAGTATTAAGTACATCAGTACATGTGTAAAAGTACCACTGTTTGGTAGTGGGGTGTTTATTTTTGTTGTCATCTTAATAACAGGAGAACAACATTTCATCATAAAAAGATAAAAAGTCCAACTATGATCCACATCCTGGAACCGCTTCATGGTGTTTGACAGATGGTCTGGGGTATTTTGTACCCAGATAATTTGGTGTCACCCCTGTCTTCCGCATTGAGTACAAAACAGTAAGTAGACTCTAACCCAGACCTGCAGGGACTTGATTGTTTCTTTTGGTTTATATATTATTTGTTAAAGTTGTGTCTGGTGTTTTGAACCAGCAGCTTCCCGGATGTTTACGTGGAGTGACACGGTGACCGTGTGTACACGTCACCTCACCACCGCTAACGGGTCGTTTGATACGAACCTCCTCCGCGCAGAGCTGCTGGTAAACTCCCTCCAGGTCCTCCAGCTCCGTCAGCCCACAGATGGTGTCCATGCTGATGGAGGACACCGGGCCGGAGTCACATCTTCTGGCCGCTACGGTTCCGCTGTCCGCCATCTTCCTACACAGCAACATAGAGCCGCACGGAAGCAATCCCTGAATTTGATCTGTCAGGCGGCGCTAATTCGTTTAGAGACGAGAGTCACAGAGAAGAAGACGCTGCTTTTTCACGACAAAATGTCAGTAAACGCGTCTCCAAGCAGTAACTTAATATTTTCTTTAAGCGTCGATACCATGAATTCAGATATCATCATTAGAGACAAGCAGTGGCAGCACAATAGCTACCTGACAAGTCAAACTCTGGGTTATACGTCTATGTGTACACGCATGCGCTGTACCATTTCCGTGCACACATTTTCAAGTCTGCTTTGAAATATTGTCCCATAATATTATGTTAATATGAGGCTTTGATTGTCTGAGGTGATCAAAAATACTCTGCAATCATCAAATCTTACAGTCTTTTCAGCTTTTCTGTCTGCAAAGTACACATTTTACTTCTGTCTTTCCTTTATATGTTGTCTTTATTTTTATATTTTTGTGTGTGTATATATATATATATATATATATATATATACTGCAGTTGCATAGGACTTACCTAATAAAAGAAAGATGAACCTGAGTTGACTTCCTGATTTGTCACATTATGCTTTTTTAATTCCTCCTCATTAAAATAATACAATATTTCACCAGCGCTGATATACACATTGATATTCTATTGATATTAATATTGTAACGTACTCGTCCAGTTTCCGTAGTGTAGTGGTTATCACGTTCGCCTCACACGCGAAAGGTCCCCGGTTCGAAACCGGGCGGAAACATCGTTTAGGTTTTTATTTTTTTACATCACATCCGGCTGAGTTGTCTTTGTAGGTTTTCTCTGTAAATGAGCTGGTGTTACTCCAATACGACTCCGATGTTAACAGTCAAATAACAATTAATTGAATTCTTACACAGTCACTGCAGGAACAACTCTGCGTGTCACACCCTCACTGACACGTTGTCGGTTACTGGCCAATGTGATCTGTTGTTTTTGAACAAAAATTACACATTCGTCTATAAAGTTACAAATGGACATTAGAATATATACGGTTTATTAATACCCTCTTGTCAGTTTCCGTAGTGTAGTGGTTATCACGTTCGCCTAACACGCGAAAGGTCCCCGGTTCGAGACCGGGCGGAAACATGTTTTTTATTATTAACTGTGAAATAGTGACTAACAATAAACTTTACACATGTTGGACAAACTAGACAAGAGGACGTGTTTTGTTCCTCCCTCTCCCACACACTAACAAACAGCGACTGATTGTGGTCAGACATAATTCAATCTATGTAAACATAAATCATGTGTTTAGGATAGTTGATACAAATACAGTAGTAGCTCAATCATCTCAATCATTACAGATTTATTGACTGAATGTATAAATCCTGTTTTCTCCAAAATAATCTTGAACAATTTTATATCTCTTGTCTTGCATTTTAAGTTTTACTCCTGCAACTGTTTTCACTTTTTTATAAATACACTTACATCTGCTGTACCATACTTTTACAGGCTATGATAGTCTAATACAGAACTATTTATAGCTTCAGTTATTTATCTTTAAATATGTACTTATATTTGGCTTCAATTAATCTGTTACTTTGATCTTTCAATCACCTTAGACTTAAGATATTTGTATTGTCAATATCTCCATTAGCACATACTTCTCTACAGTGACAGCTCTGTTGTAATTCTGGTGACTTTCATCTCACTGCGGTGAACTTATTCTTGACCTATTTTGATCTTTTATTATTGTTATGCTCTTGTGTATTGCTGGATGCCTACATTTCCCTCTGGATCAATAAAGTATCTATTACATCAGTGTTCATGTGAAATTATAAAATGTATATAAGAAATTAAACTATTTTCAATAGGGAGGTCAAATAATGAAGACCTGGATCACATCCCCTGTTAGTGACAACATGCTGACGGATGGTTTCAATTCCCCAGAGTGAAACAAAGTATTTTTATTTTTGACAATAATTAGTGCGAGTGGTGTGGTCCTCTCCACTGAAGACTTGTAGATCTGAGGAACACACAGATTGTTAAAGTCAGTCTCTGCTTACTAAACTAAACTGGAAACAGTTTGTCGTGGCTGTGAGTGAATGCAGAGTTGGATATGTTTGTCCTGGTTCATATTTATTTATATTTCATGCCAGTGATGTCAGGTCATCAGCTGCAATATAAACACGACCAACATTACATTTACTGTTTGTTTCAAAACGCATCTGAATGAAAGACCTTTAAGTGTCTTGAGAAGTGTTCCATGGCATTTATAGAAAAGTAGATCAGAGTCATGTTGTAACACCATCAGGAGGATTCGTGTCCTCTGGAAAACAAGAGAAGCTCTTCCCATTTCTTCTGTAGCTCTGTCTTTTCCCTCTGCAGCTCTTCTCTCTGTCGGCCCAGTTCTTCGGCTTCCTCCTGCTGTTCTTTCCTCAACGACTCGATTTTCTTCCTCTCTGCAGCTGACTCTCTGGCATCCGCCGCACGTAGCTTCTCGAGCAGCTCCCTCTGATGCTCCAGAGCCCGGGCCTCCTCCTTCTGCGTTCTCCTCAGTGCTTCAATCAGCTCCTGCTCTCGTCTCAACACCCGTTTTTCTCCTTCAAATGCTCTTGAACCTGGCAGCACACCTGTGTGAAAGAATACAAATTCCTTCAGGTCCAAATTCTCTTGCTGGCTAATTCACAATACAAAGTGTTCCTATCAGCCATTAGCCCATTTGATCAGTCTCTTCACGCCCTCTGCTAACATGCTATTTCTGTGTGCATCCCCATGCACACAGAAATAGCATGTTAGCAGAGTTCCACTGGGGGGTTTCTGGGGAGATGAGGAGATAATGAGAAAGACATGTATAAACTCATGAGATTCATGTATTTGCCATGACAGTATTGTTGAAAGGCATCATTCATTAAGACACCTTTGAAAACAATTATTTACAAACTCTGACCTCTTTAAACTATAAAAGCTGAAACCTGAATGCTGCCTCTGCTCTGTGGAAGTGTCACCATTGGCGTTGGAGCCATGTGAAGAGTCTGGAGGAAATGGTTTGAGCCCGTCAGCCACGAGTCTGGCAAACACATCCGGGTGTCTCTTCAACATGTGGCGACGCAAGTTGCTGGTTCCGCCGTTTTCAGTGCACTGCAACTTCTTCATGCAAATGAGGCAGCGAGCAGCGCTTCAAACTGTCCAGACGCTCGTAGTGCCTCCAGATCAGACTACATTTGTGCCGGGTACATCTTACAGGACGGTTATCCCCATCATCAAATGTCTCTCCCTGTGCAGCCGGTTCTGCTGGATATCCCTGTGCAGCCATGCCGGTAACAGCAGAACTAATCACAGATTCATTCATAGTCTCATGGATGTCAGAGTCACAGTCCTCCAGAGCCGATTCCACTAAAAAAAAGGGGAAATAAAGTTAGAAGGGCTTCATTTAAATAAAATCTTAGAATGTGACACTGACAGATTGTGTTTTGTTTGACCAACAATCCAAAACTCAAATTATAATCATAGAAACAGACACAAACAGCAAACTTGAGAAGAAGGAGCCTGCAAATATTGGCATGACTATAATAGTTAAAATAGATGGGGATTCATTTACTGTAAATACATTTCTTTTGTCAAGTATGTTTTATTAAAGACAGGACTTATTAATAAATCCCCTGAGCCACGTTTTAAAAAGGTAAGAGTCTCCTTCTTCTGCCAGAACATACAAATTATATTTTAGCTATAATCAGTGGTTAAGCGATGAGTTTCCACTGTGCTCTCTTTAATGCAGATCGTGAGTCTGAGTTCAGGATTCAATGTGGATATTGAAAATATAAAAAAGGGTTCAAAAATACTTGTCCAGTAACTCTGGATAAATGGATAGATAGATCAATAGATAGATTTGAACGTTATTGATCTCATACAAACTCAATTAAACTACAACAAACTGAATATAAGAACAAAAACTCCATCACCTAATGTTTGCAGCTGGATCTGACCCAACACATCTGTAAACTAACCCACAGAGGACGTGGTTGAACTGTACCAGAGCAGAGTTGCTCCCTGTCCGTGTGCGCCCCCTGGTGACCGTTCGTGTGGACAGCTTCAGACGCTCGTCCTCTGAACTTCCTGGCGACCTCTCTGGGATGTTTGAGCCGCAGGTGTCTCAGCATGGTGGTGGTGCTGCCCTGCTGCTTGGCCTGGAGGCCGCTGCACAGCAGACACTGCACCGACCTGGAGTTCACGGATTTAAAGAAGCACCAAGCCACGCTCCGTTTGCGGCTCGTGGCTCCGGCTGCCTCCGCCGGGCTGTCCACACCTCTCCGGTCCATTTACTGTGCTCTGTGTTTTCTATTGAACCAGTTTTTATGTGTTTATCAACCGTAAGAGCGACATCACTCATGTTAGCTGTGATGCTAAGTTAGCCTGAGCAATGCTATGTTTGTTGTGGCTACGTCATATCCGGTCAGTCCTTGTTTTGTCTCCTCATGTAATTTGGCCGAGTAGACGCTGTGAGGAGCTTTGCTGCCCCCCGCAGGATGACATGTAACTAACACGGTTCATATTTTCATACATAGCCCTGAATCATGAAAAATAAACAAGACCAACAGTCAGGCCAATAATAAATGTGAACATGTGAACTAACTTACCATTTATCACTTGGCTAATAAACATAGGCCAATATATTTATATATAATACGCAGAAAAAGATTGCATTTACAGAATAAACATGCAGGAGGGATGGATTTATGTTTAACATTGAACATGTATGTTTATTTCTTAATTCAAGCTCTATGTGTTAATTATTTTAATTCATATTATTTTGGTAGTCTATGGTTTAACCATATAACATCAAGCCTCAATTACAAGTTTTGTATTTTACTGTGGATATATATCGGCAGATATATGAGTAGATATTAATGGATAGAATTTCTTTTACTTCCGCACCCAACAATCAATCTGCCTCTAATGTTTAGGGTGCCTGTAGGTAAAGATTATCATTCTCCTTGTTAAGCCTAGAACAACACTGGGCGGGAACATCTGATTTACAAAGTTTTGGATAATTTAAAAATGTAATAATGATTTGGACAATACTCCTTTTCAAATACACAAAAGGGCTTTGTTGGCAAGTACAGGAACAATACATTATTTACAGAAGTAATAAACCAAGGTCTGACCAAAGGCACTAAATGAAGACAATAGTATTTATTAAAGGAAATGTTGGTCAGGCAGATGAACAGTAAATTTACCCAACTCAAACACATTGTGCTCAAAAAGCCAAATTATCAATTAAAACAACAGTTAAAGCGAAACAAGATAAATATAACAGCTTTTAACAGAAATTCACACACTGAAAACACAAACACTGAACAGAATGAACTGAGGGACACCTTCTCCACATCAAAACATAAATAAATACAACATGTCTTCCTTACACAGACAAATGTAAAGTCAATTTTTGCAGTGAGCTGGCTGGTACAAGCATTGCATTGCATATTAAATAGGTGGCATTTTATCAGTTTTCAGTGCAAAAAACAAAACGAATACAACTGTCAACAAGATGGTGAAAGTCAGTTGGAATGTATTTTAAAAGTGGTGGGTTATGGATCATCCTGCAGGCAAATGTATTAAAAACACTAAATGTAAACTTGATTCAGGGTTTTTGGAAAGCACTGTTGGGAAAGCGTGAGGTAAGCGTGCATCTGTCTTTAATATTATTTAGGATATTCAGCAGAACTGAGATGCAGTGAGCGACTACAACAACCGCAAACCAACACTTCCTGCCTCGTTGTGTAAAGACGTTGGTGAGGCACGCGTTTCTACTCTCACGCACGTCAAATCCAGTGGTTCTACTCAATGAAAAGCTCAGCAATGATTCAGGGTGACTGTTGCAAAACAAGGTGGGGTGGGGTGGTGCCCCCCCCCCCCCCCAGTCTGGATTTATACATCTGTAATAACTTTAAATGCATAGACCGATGAAACTCAATCTTGTAAAAACAAAGGAACATGTAAACACATTAACTCTGGCTTTATATTAAAAACTTTGACAGTTGAACAATGAAAGTCACTTTTTTAGGACAAACCTGTTTCTGCTTATGTAAATGCAAACCTGTTACTCCACCTATAATCTGTCCTATGTGTAAAACCAACTGGTAGTTTCCTCCTTCAGTCACTTTCAGCAGTTAAATAGATGACCACTGGTGACAAGTCTTTACAGCAGAAAACAGGTACTAACAATCCTATAAATCCATCTGAGCCAATTAACCTGTGTGTTTGTGCCAAACAGTCAATATGGGCCCAAATATCACTATCACCCTCCTTGAAGCTGCTTGAAGTAATTTATTTATTGTGGCTGAAAATACTGAGAAGATGCTGGTGTGGTTTTAGGGGTTTAAATGTTTTTGATACCATGAAAACTTGTCTCTACTGAAGTCCACAGTAAATGTGTGTAATCCAGCTCACCACAGCTGGTACATCTGTAAAGCAGGAAACTACAACTTCATACTTACTCTGAGGGCTTATACGGTTTAAGTGATACTCTAAAGTTTCATTTAAAATGAAGAATCACTATAAGAAAGGGGGATTTTGAGGGGCAATGCTACAAATCAGACATTTTATTATTCCTTTCTCTACATAGCTTATTCTAATCCCTGGTATTTGATGTGTGTCACGGCAGTTTATAACAAAAACTACAAGCCCTTCTTGCTATATTTTCAACAATTTGAATCTCTGCTTATTATTACACACTTTCTTTAAAAAAACTACACAGCTCCAGTATTCTTATTCTGAATTATACACAGGCTGATTTGTATTCTGACAGTGATCCTTCTGCAGCCGGCGAAGGATTTTGTTATTCAAATCACCCTCATGCTTTGTTATTCACATTCACGCCTGTGGTAAACACAAGGTGCTTTTGGTGTTGGGAAAACATAACACCCAAATATTTTGAAAATATATTATGTTCAGTAGAGATTCAAATGTTGGACTGTAAATTACAGTTAGATTTTTACCTCACAGTGTCTGAATTAACACCTTGTACAGACTGTGCTGGACACAAACATTTTGTCAGTGGTTATTTACAAACTCTTGTGATTCTCAAAAATTGATCATAACCCAATTTTTTTGCAAAGGAATGTTTGTGCACCAGGTTAGCATGTCTAGCTGTTTGTTTTCCATAGATACTGAAACCTCCAACTCTTCACCTGCTGGTTTGATAATTTTCCTAAGAACTCCTGAAAAGAAAGAAAAAAAGAAAAAAACATTCTGGCATATCTTAAGGATAAGGTACTTATTTAGCTCTCTACATTCATGTGCCCACGCAAACTGTTTAAAGTGAAAATATTATGAGATATTCCCTTGTTTTTGAAAGCTGAGCAGTTTTGATTTGGGCCAATATTTGACAAAGGTGTGGTGATTTAATAACATGCGGCCACATATCAGTCTTGTTTGGGAGGAAACGTGCAGTCACGACTCCACGAGTTAGTTAAATTGCCTCATAAAGCGAAAGAATATCTGATCATTGTGGATCATGTCTACTTTTTTGGCATGGTAGACTTTGGCACACTTAACTCAATACAGAGCTTTCTTTTGAGAATCTGAATAATGGAGCTGTGAATGACAATTTAGTGTAAAAGCAAACAGCAACTGTGAGGGTACAAACAACTACGACACAATTAATTATATTCTCTCAATCAATATATTCTAATCAAAATGTGAAAATACAAAGTAGTCATGTGTAATGTAAACTGCCAAAGCAGCAGAATTAAAGGAGCGACATTCAGAGCCCAGTTTAGTCAGACATGTAGTAGGTGCACTGGTTGTATAAATATAATTAGTTCTTATTTCTCTGCAGAGCCTCACACAAGTTGTGGTTGGGATCCGGCTCCTGACTCATGATCTCAACGCACTCCCATTCTCCGCTACAGCTGGACCGCTTCACGGCCTCCACCACCGTCTGCACATACAGACCATCCTCAAATGTTGGTGCCATGGCAACTGGTCCTTGCGCCCATGACCTGCGCTCTTCGTGAGCCTGAAAAGACTCTCTCAGTGCCTTCACCATGGAGCTCAGCCCCCGCAGGTGAGGCAGGGGCATCTCTTTCAACTCTGGCCCCACCCACCCACTGTCGCCTAGCAACAGCTCCTCACTGTTACTCCCGTTGCGTTGACCATACAGTTCTGTGCCTCTGGCAACCAACCTCCCAGTGGATCCAACTACCATAACCTCGTGCACAAATGACCCCGGCATGTTGAAGTTCAGGGTCACAGTGCAGCACACACCACCAGAGCGAGAGCCAGTTCCACCCATCAACATTTGGAAGAAGCAAAAATCGTCACTGGTGACGCGGCGGATGCCTCGGATCAAACCATTCTGTTCTACAAAAGTCCGCAGTAAGCCGTGTACGCGCTGGGCTCGGGCACCAGTCAGGTAACTTAAAAGGTCGATGATGGCAGAGCCGACAGTGTGCAGACCACCTCCTCCCATCAGCTCCTCGCAGGTCCAGCCGTACGACTGGTCCAGGAGGCTCGGGCCGTAGACCCGAACATCGCACACCTGCATTTCACCCACATACCCCTCCACCAGCAACTGACGCATTGCAACAAAGGCTGGCAGGAAGCGCAGGGTATTACCCATAATGCTGAGCAGCTGGGGATAGTATCTGGCGGCAGTCACCATCTTGAATGAATCCACAGCAGTCGCAGCTTTCTCACACACAACATTCTTTCCTATACCTGCAGAGAGAGAGAGAGAGAGAGAAATGGATAGTTGAGCTAAATTTCATCAATGGTATATAAGGTAAAGACAATAAAAATACAAAAGATTATAAATTCAAAGACATAGTCTTCCCACGTAAACAACTTTCAACATTTTTGGTAGTTTAACAATTCACTTTCTTCTCTCAAATATTCTTACATGTTGCAGGTAAAGGTGGTGAGTTTCATTTAACTCACTCTGATTCTTAATTTGTCTTTAGTTACTATATTCACACTACATTTTAGGCACTTTCAGTACAAACTGATTAAATGGCTCTCTGAACAACGAAGTGTAGGTTTTATTGCACAGGGCTGTTTTTGGAACTACATTTGTTTTAGCTAGATATACCTTTAAAATGTAAACCTATAGTGTGTACAGTTTGGGTTTTGAAGTATACTAAATATCATTTGAAGGTGCGGCGTGTATTTGATGCCTCAGTGCTTGGCCACACAAAAGGAGCTGATGGCTTTCCATGGCCCAGTTCCTACAGCTTGGTATGGACAAACAAAAAAGTCCACTTTCACATGTGTTAGCAGAGTGGGTGTGGACAGTTTTTATCTGTGGAGATCGGCAGCCTTCACTACCCCTTCGAATCAGTGCCATGGATAAATCCTTCGGTGGGACAAACTCAGGAAGTTGCAACTAAAACAGGAAGCTGAAGTCAACACTCAGGAATTCCATCAGATACAGTAAGTTAACTTTACACATCTACTCTCCTCTGATACAGTGTGTTGATTATTGCTTCAGTTTTACGAGCAGAAGGTGTGGTTAATTGATAAGAATGAAAAACTGATAAGCTTTCCCCCCCCTCCAATGACTACATTTTCTGTAGGTTACAGCTGTGATCTCCATTAATTAATATCTCAAGCATAAACCCTGATAAATATATCACAGAAGATATTTCAGTTCCAGTAGAAACATGTCTTAGTGAGTAATGTCATCATAGTCCAAAAATTCAAATCTGTTCCACAGCTGACCTGCCACGCCCAGTCAGGTTGTATTGGAAGTTTGTGTTACTCAGATGCTCATACAGTGTAAGAGGAATCTGAAATATGAGACCAGAACCTGGTGTTTAGGAAGAAAATGTTATGTTTTTGTTAACCCAATAAATTAATTCAGCTGTTTATCAATTTTTTTTTTTGATCAGTGTTGTATGTTGTATGGTTTGTAATAGACTGCATGTATGTAGGCTCAGCACATATGTTAATTGTAAAAGTGTAAGTCTACACACTTATGTGTACGAGGTTGCATGACAGGTCTGTAAAAGAGTATGTTCATTCACAAGCTCTCACCCAGTGCTTTGACAGCAATCTGCCTCGTCATTGAGGGAGGAATATAGATGCAAACGAGGTCGACATCCTGGTGCAGCAGGACGTCATCAGATCGGCTGGTGTGAAATGGTATTCCAAGCTCCTGGGCCAAGCAGCGTGCCTCCTCTTCGCTTCGGCCCCAGAGCGCATGAACCTCAAAGCCCTCAGCTTTCAACAGTGGGACCAGCACCCGGGCTGTGCTCCCTGTGCCAAACACACCCACTCCTGGCAACATGGCAGCGCCATTCACTGTGACCTCAGCTGAGAACCATAGTCAGACTCTCCAACATCCTAGGGGCCTGGGATCCACTTGTCTGTCACTGTTGTGACCGTTACTGTTAAATCTGGGTGAATTTATCTGTAAAAACAAATGAGCAGAGTATTAAAGCTGTGTGACACCTACAAAATCGCTTGTTCATACATAACAATAAAACAATTTTCTGGGTTAAAATTACTGTTGCTTTAAGACATAAAAACACAAAAAACGTTGCTCTCTTTAGTTATGTGGAAAAAGGACAGTACAAGACCTACGATCTATAAAACACTCTTTACGATAACTAAAACAACAGATAGTAACTTCCCTCAGGGCACAATATCTATGTTATTGATTTGATTTATCTCCCATCTCTAGTGACTATACAAACAAACAGGACAAACATGTCTGATGGAGGCTCAGTCCAGTTTTTCTTATCTCCAGTCTCTGACAGCCACTTATATTCTGTCCTGCTACATAGTCAGCATACCATTCCTCAGATATCCCACACCCACCAAAAGTAAACATCATCTCTATCTCTGCAGCACTTGTAATGTATGTCTGTGTGCGTGTGTGATCTTATCCACGTTACGGATAAAGGATTCACATTATAGGGTTCATTCTGCTACTTGTTCACACACTTCAATAGGAAATACTGTGCAGCTCAGTTGACCTGAGGCCCCAACTCCTCCTTTACCTTTGGTGATTTCCTGGTCTGACTCTTTAGATCTTGTAAGTCCTGTGTGGATTTGAGTCATAGCACCTCTCCGCAGATTTAGACCTGCAACGATCTAACTGATTAGTAACGCACTGTGGAAACATTGCCAATTTCATGTAGGAGGAAATTACACCTGGTATTTTCCTACACTGGGAATATTTATGTTTTGAAGCGTGTTGGTGGTTGAAAGCTGCATCGAGCTGGAGGATGACCAGTTTTATTACTTGACTGAGGAATAATGTGGTGGAGCAGATCATTAATAATTAGAATAATTATGTTATGAACATGTATTTGTGGGAGAAGAGTGGGTGTTAAGCTGGCTCGCGGACTCACTTGTGTCATGTGCAACCACAGACTGAGTGTGTTTGAGTATGTGTGTGTGTACCTGTGCACCTGCATTACCCTTGTAACCAGAGCTCAAACATTTACAAGGCTGACAGCAGTTGAACAACCCCCTCTTCTCTCTGTCAGATACACACACGCACACGCACACACGCACACACACACACACACACACACACACACACACACACACACACACACACACACACACACACACACACACACACAAGTGAAAACCTAGCTGTGCTATTGGTCAGATAACAAAGCCACGCCACACTGGTTTCGCTGTGTGGATCGATAATAGCCGGACATTAGCGATAATTACTGTGACATCACAAACACACAGAAAGCGGCCAATGTGTTGTATGTAAAAGTCGCATATTGGTAATGTGCTCCGGATGTAGCCACGGCTCCCACTCACCAGCTAGCCCCACTCAGCTGCTCCACACTGGGGTTATTGATAACGTTAGCTAGCACGTTCGGCTAGCCGGCTAGCGAGCCGCAAAGCCAGTCAAAACAAACTAGCAACAAACACTCGCACTTCGTTGTGGTCAGTATCTGGAGTTGGTGTGTGAGTCGACGGTACGGAAACAAAGTGAGGTGTTATCTACCTTCAGTAGCGAGCAGCAGCAGAGGAGCTGGGAGCTGAGTCGGGCGCTGCCCAGTTGCTAATGGTAACTTCAGGACGACAGGCAGCAGTGAGGGGGGGGGGGAGCCGGAGATAGTGCACAGGCTGGAGATGGTTCACCAGCGGAGAACCCACACTCACAGGCCGCCACACCACAGTGAAGAACGTGGACTAACGTGAGACGTGTTGTTTTATGTTTGAAACAGGTACAAATCCATTTGTTAACCACGGAGGCTGTTTTATACGTGACGTGTTTCATTGGAAGGTATAGAGAGAAGTCAAAAGACAAAACTGCCGCACAAAATGAAAAGAGAGAGACACAGAACGGTTGCAGATATACACAAATGATCACACAGAGACGTACAATGACAACCGACACAAAAAAAGACTATGAAGATGCACAAAATGGCCTCATACAGACATTAAATGACCACATAGAGAAATAAAATAACCACACTGACACTCAAAAGGACCACATAGACATAGAATGACCCACAAGTCGACACTTAAAGTGACCATAGAGTGAGACACAAAATGACCACACAATGCCCAATTAGACTCTGAAAACGACTACATAGAGACACAAAAAGACTGAGGAACACAAAGTGACTACAAACAGGTTCAGAGCGACTACTTAGAGTTCCAATACAGGGCTGTGAAGCATTTCCTGGGTTGGTTATACACAACAACAACACAACATATCTCATCGTTTTGTTTTCTCAATCCATTCATGACTGAAGGTGTGCCCATGGAACAGGAACAGTTGATTACCTGCTGGGCGTTTCCCCATGAGTTAGTGTGTTGGCCTCGCATGTTTTTATATACAGTCAACAGACAGCGTTGCTATTCTTGACAGATACATCATATATTAGGGACATTATTATGTACACTATTTCTTTCATTTATCAAAACGTTTTAACATGACCATAATCTACAATGACAGTGGATCCCACACACGACTCAGAGACCTTGTGAAATGACATTAATATTCTGTAATTATTCTTTTATTATCAATATCGTGTTAATCCATTCTGTTGCAAAAATACTCCCAAGAAGATACAGAGATGTTGATAAGTGTATTATATCCTGATGTGTCTGACAGGAGGAACAATGGTTTTATGGGAGTCATAGAAAAAAAATGACAGTTTCACAGAGTAGAGCCCCTATGGTGGCCATCAGGTGGCTGATGAAGGTTACTACCACAACATGCTGCTTCAGCTAGCAAGAATGAAAAACCTGTGGACTGGATACACTTAAGATATGGTTTCATATTTCCATTCAAACTTCTGACACTGTCACATTTAAAATGGACAAAATTAATTTTTCTTTCCATGGATGTTTGATGTGAAACTATTAAAATATAATATATCTTGTCCGACGAAATCTAAATTAAGCTAATGTTCTTACATGATTCTTGCTGTTTGGGGTTTGTACCCTCATGGTTGAATGCACTTATTGGAAGTCGCTTTGGATAAAAGTGTCAGCTAAATTATATGTAATGTAATGTAAACCATTTCCAGCACTGCTTTACTTGGCAAGCAGCTGTTGGCAAAAAAATATGCAGAATTGGAGTGAAAAGCTTGAATATGACTTCCTTTTTTAGAAATCATATGTTTTTGATCAAGTGGATGTTTTTAATATCCAAGATTAAAACTGCACTGATCTGTACCTCAGGAAACACATATAAAAGCAGCCTGTATAAATGTATACAACAGAGTGGGCCTTTTCTCTTTTTATTGAAAAGTGTTGATTTGGATTTTGGAGGGCACATAGTCAAGTTAATTGAATTTGCCTTGGTAGTATTGTTTGGTTTAACATGTTATAATTAAAAATACAACTTTATTTTAAAACTTCACACTGCAGCTGAGTGGACACTTTATGACATGACTATTAATTTGTGATATTGAAATAGTATGATAGTAAATCAATCACAGGGAATTAGTTTTGATTCAATTTGTATGTGTTTTTTATAATGCGTGTGTTGTTAAAACTGTGCTTGTACTTGAGTGAAGAGTTGAGAAAGTGCCGTGCTCTCTGCTGCGCTCCCCCACTCCGACCAGCAGGGGGAATAGAGCGCTAACGGAGCTGGGCCAGACCCGGACCGGAAACGCAATGCCTTCTGGTAGTTTTAGTTCTCAAAGGAGGACGGGTGAACACCGCGAAGAACAAAACCACACATTCACCATCATAAATAAAACACCAGCCTCTAATCCAGCATAAGAACAAGCCCCGGAACAGTTCGGGGGGATTCGGTCGCCGCCCGGAGAACATCGGCTCAGTTTTGGGTGAAAAATAAACAGGAAGTCGTTAGCTTTGTGGGACGTGTAGTTCCGCTCGCAGGCCGCGGAGCTTGACAACAACGCGCAGAATAAAGAAACAACAATAAAATAATCGAAGCTTCGCCGCCGAGACTTCACCGTCACCGTCGGCGCGGAGGTAAACATGCCCGGCTTCACCTGCTGTGTGCCCGGTTGCTACAACAACTCGCACCGGGACCGGGACCTGCGCTTCTACACGTTTCCTAAGGACACGGCGCTGAGGGAGCTGTGGCTGAGGAACATCTCCCGGGCCGGGGTCAGCGGCTGCTTCAGCACCTTCCAGCCCACCACGGGACACCGAGTCTGCAGCGTGCACTTCGCAGGTGGCAGGAAGACCTACAGCATCCGAGTGCCGTCCCTCTTCCCTCTGCGGGGCGTGAACGAGCGCAGGAGCCGGCGGGGCAGAGGCAGGAAAGTGTCCGCTGGGGTTGCCGCTGCGACCTCCGGGATTGTCATCACCAGCGTGCTGGGCAACACGGCGGAAGGAGCCGAGGGCATCACCGGCGGCGAGGCGAGCGACGACACCATCACCGTGGTGCAGATCGGCCAGAACGGTGAGTACCTTGGCACCGCGCGGCTGCCCGCTCCGTCAGAGGGGACCTGTTACACGGCGCCGATCGCCAATGCGGACGAGCTCAACGCGGACGACTCGTCGGTAGATGCCGCGTCCATCCTGCACCAGCTGCCGATGCAGTACGTCAGTGTGACCAGCAGCCCGCTGGACCACTCGTACTCGCTGACAACCGGCACCACGTCCACCGAGCTGCTGCGGAAACTGAACGAGCAGCGGGACATCATCGCTCTGATGGAGGTGAAGATGAAGGAGATGAAGGCGACCATCCGTCAGCTGCGCGTGGCCGAGGCCAAGCTGCAGGAGGAGGTGCGGGAGCGGGACCGGCTGCTGTATGGCAACTCGGTGGCTATCAGCGTCCGGAAGAAAGTGTGAAGGGTGAAACATCACCGGAGACCACCCATTACAGAGACTCGGAATAACGGAGAGAACACCGAGGGGGTTGGAGACAACAGATCCAGCAGATCCCGACCTATTTTGTATAAAACTAAGAGCGATGACAATTTAATTTTCATCAAGTAGAGCTGATTTCCGTAGGCCTGATGTTGACAAAAGTTGGCTGCCTAGTTTATGTAGCTGATAGTAATAAGCTCATTGCTAATCACATATAAACATGACAAGTCCACTATTGACCTGCAGCCCAGCCAAGGTCAAATCATGTTTTATTCATTCAACAGGTTTGACGGACTTACCACATTTTCACAACAGAACTGATGCTAAAAGCTGCCTAGTTGCATTAAAGTTTTTCTCCTGAAGCTTCTCTCTAACACAGTTTTAACATTTGAACTGATCTAGGTTTGTGCGGCAAATCTCTCATTAGCTTGTAGAGGTCATATAAGGTACATCATGTGAATCTATAGGATTTAATTTTTTAACCAGAACACTATCCTTGGCACATTTATGGTGTTGGTCATAAACCCATGACTTTATCTGAGTTGCCTTCAAAGTTGTTTTATTTTTGTTGCTGACAACCTCTGCACGACCAGAAAAAAAACTTTAATGAATTCCTTAAGACTTGAAAGGGCACTCAAAAGATGGAATCCTATTAAAGGATGTTTGTTGCATTAAGTCAATTTCGACTTTTTTTCCCTTTTCCTGAGGAAATCAGAACCAAGAAAATCTTTTTCTCAAGATACTTTATGCAACTTAAATCTATCTGTCTGTCTCCGAGGTTGTTCAGCGAAACAGCGCCTGTCTGATCTGTGTGATTTATTATTGTATGTGCCTGTTTATGGTCAGATTGTTTTTTTTCTCTCTCACAAAACATTAGTGGCTGCATCTCTGTCCTGATCATGTGCGTTTCATGCACTGGAGGTCAGGCACATTTCAGACTCTTCGACTTGGTCCGACAGCTATGATCTGCCCTCATTTGAAGGAGATTTCATTTTGAAATGGCACTGGCTAATTGCAGATGTGTCCTGACTTTGTCCAGTGTCACAGTAACGAAACAGACTAGGTCAGAAGATCCTGATGTACTTAATGTTTTTACATAAGTAAGTAAAAACTCACGGGACTGCACTGAGGGCTTTTGTTTGGACTCTTTATAGGAAAGATGAAATAAAAAAAAAAAATTTAAAAGTTCCTGTGGCTCCTGTAACTTCTATTGTCAGATACTATAGGATTGTTTTCTCCAGCTCTTTTGGGATGTTGATGAATAACAATTTGTGTTATTTAAAATGGAGTGTTATTTAGAGGATGTGGAATGGAACAAATGCATAAACTTGCACGTCCAATCAAACATTATTGATGTGCTGCTGTTTAGTGACAAATGACAACTAGTACTTAAAGCATCACCTAACATACAGCGTGTTAGGTTTCTGACAACAGTTTTTGGAAGAGATGAAATGAGTAAACTGTAATTTAATTGTTTCTCTTGTATTATTGAAAATGAGAGTTGTACTTTGTAATTTGGTGAAAAACAACTAAATGCCCCAATACTATTGCAATAGCAAACTAAACATTGCACACTGTTGGTAAGATAAACATCAGAAACTGTAGGAGATACCGAAGATGTGCTGCTGCTGCAAATCTCTCCTCGTGATGGTGACTGGACAGTTCCAGCATTTGCATTGCTGGGAACCCTTCTGCATCTTCAGCAGTTATCTCAGGTTCACAATTTGCAGGATTAGGGATCTATGTATAACCTTCCTGTGCTCCTGTCTCATGAAGCGGTCGGCTCTAAAATACAACAACAATGAAGCCCAGACATCCCAGTTGTGTTGTCAGTGAGGATTGCAATTTAGAGTTCGCTGTTGATTACTTGATTCATTATTCATCTAAGCCACATAATGCACAAAACTAATTATAAAAAGTTGCGAGTACACGGTTCCAGAGGATACCATTGTTTTCAGGTTGGTTATTTTGATGGAACAGTTGAAAAATATAGGAAATACAGAAAATAGTCAGTTTTTTTAAAGCAGCAAATTGTCATATTTGAGACAGGTTATTTTATTTGATGTTTTTAATTCATTGCTTAAGAGAATTTAAATGCTTATGATCTTGTCCAGTTGTGTCAGCTCCGTGGTTTCAGTGTGTCCCCATGCAAAGCAGTGTAAGTCTCTTGTAACTCAGTAGAAATAACAAGTGGTAAAGTGTGTTTTCATTTGCAGGGGCCTCTGTCAGATGTTGCACTACGCCTTTGAGCCCCTAGATGGCGGTGTGATAGAAGCTCTAAGAGGCTGCAGTTTAAGCTTCTGTCTCTTCAGCCTAATTTGCTTCATCTGTCTGTCTGTGTTTGTTCGCAGCTTTGAACACCATTAGCTGAATTGTTGTGCATATTAAAGCCCTGAAAGGTTGAACGTCACAATGTGAAACAAAACCTGTGACGCAGCTCCTCAACCCCAAATTTAAAATGTGTAATTTTAAACACCAATTGTGATAATGTGTCACATGAAACAGAGAAAGAGGGAAAGGCGGATGAATGGATAGATGGAGAGCATTGGAGAGAGTGAGGATCCAGATCCTAATCTCATCTGGATTTATTTTTTTTACTCTCAACAGTGTTGCATAATGCCTTAATCCAGGGCTGTCAATCAAACCCAACTTTATCTTCCCTTTCTATGACTGCAGCCGTTTACCCCGGCCTTCTTTACATTCAGGCCAAACTACAGCTTCTCATCTCAGGTCATCTCACCTTTAGAGACTAATTATTGAATGTGAATGATGTAAAACAATGCAGGCATCAGCAAAAGTTTGATATGCTCCTGCGAAGATACATCATATTCCATCAGGGGTTGTTGTTATTTGTGATATTTTGATAAAACATTCCAATGGAAAATAATATTTTTTCTGATATTCTCGATTTATATTAGCATTTTTCTTGAGATACATACATGATGCACTTCAAATACCTTTTCCAAGATAACATAAGTGTCTTTTAAACTAGTTATCCAAAAAGCTTTAAATGGATGTGCCTGGCTCGAGAGCAGGAATGGACTTCCATATACATCTGCAGGATTCTGTCCAAGGACTCAACCAACAAATTCTTCATAATAATTGTCTGCTGTGGAAATCTCAATATGTTATTGTATAACAAGAATGGTACTCTGAATAGAGCACGCACCTCCACCAATGCCCAATGGTCCTTCCCAACAGACCTTAAATCCAACCGAGCTGCACCAAATTTCATAGATATCAGTCCCCTAAATATGCCTGACTTTTTAAATCAAGATCCATGAATTATTCCCGGGGGAAACTGTTAGAAAACTAACTTGCAATGATCGAGAAAGAGAAAAGAATTCCTGGATCAGGCCCCAAAATATAACGGGTTCTTTCCTGACCAATAACACATCCTTCCACCAAAGTCCTGGTAATCCATCCAGCAGTTTTTGTGTAATCTTGGTAACAAACAGACAAACCGTTGGTGGAGGTAATTTAACTGCATGACAACCTGCCTTAGAGGGACAAAAACATTACAATAGTATGGTGATTTACATTACACGGGCAAAAGTATGAGGAGGCGTAAACTGTGATTGATTATTATGCTGCTTTAACAGCTTCCACAACAGTTTGGAGACGTGTCTTATATCCACCTTGATGAGACTTGAGCACATCTGTGAGGTAACAATGCAAAATCCCCCAAAAAAACACCCCCTGTTTACTGAGCTAATGCAGATGTTTCAGGAAGACTCACAGTTGTCAAAGTAGCTCTCGTGCATGTATTGATTTGTGGCAGCAGTTACAGACACAGACAGATTATTCTGCAGTTAATGGTGGTTTTAAGCCGCAGATTAACAATGGGTGACCATTCCTCCTGTGTCAGTATACAGATGTGAACCAGGACTTACACTAATGCACGGAGTGTAAGCCATCTGGGGGGCGTAGCAGGGGATTTGGAGGCTGAGGGGACAGGGATGTAAGACAGGCGCTCAAGTGAGGGAAGTTTGGAATAGGGTGGATGGTTTACAGTAACCCATGTTTAAACTGGGTTTGCACTTAATTTTAATTCTGTCTTTCTCACGACTCTGGTTTAGACTGTGTAACACATCACAGTGCTCTACAGTGAGTGCTCTTAAGTGACTGTGGATGATTCTCACGTGGGCTGCTGCTATTCTCACAGGGTGCTCTACATCTACGTCGGACTCCCTGGTGAGCTGGATGTTTTATTCTCACTGGGACGTCATCCATCTGCCCACATGAAAGAGAATCCTCCTGACACCTCTGATATTTGTGGGGAAAAAAACCTTGCTCACTAATAAAACAAGGTTTTTTGGAGCAGAGTGACGCGTGTGACAAGGCAGAGATGGTGCCAGACTGTGTCCAGTGCACAATCACAATTACACTATATGTATTTTATCCGTTTTGTAAATAAATGCTCTAAATACTGAGAACCGGAAATGAGAAAGCTCTAATCCAGTGTGCTGCTTTGTGATGCTGTCATTGGTCTGCTGCCTCCCATCTCTCTATGGCTCTCGCCTTGTTCCCCTCCCCACACACACACACTCACACACTCACAAACATCCTCATACTGTTTGCATTGCATCGGCCCCTTCCACTATTAATCCAGCCGGGTTGTGCCTCTGTGCTTTGCGGCACTTTTGCAATCTGATGAATTCCCAGCGGATGGCAGGATTTTGAAGCAGCAACTTTACTCTTGATTTCTGCGTCAGTGGGAGCTTCACATCAGAGCCTCTGGTTCAGAGTTGGGACTTAACTCCCCTGGACTCTGCTGGGCCAAACCATGAGGTCCCATCCAAGCACCACGATGCTGCTGCCCATCGCCCTCTGCTTTGGTAAGGATGCTTTTTTTGTCTGCAGTTGGTGGAGGTCTGCTGTGAGTCCGAGTGTGTTCAGTCTCCTGGAAGAAGTTCAGTGCTGAGTTTGCTTTGCTTTTGTCCCATTTTGAACACTGTAGTTTTATTTGTCTCTGTTTCTTTGCATTTTTTATGAAACTGACTTCAGGTAGAAAGTCAGATATGCTGATGAGATGATTTTCAGAAGGTTTGTCAGAACGTGAGCGATAAAGGACGTTTCATTCAGCTTATTCTGAATCTGATGAGAGAACAGGTTTTACAAATGCACTTACCTAAATGAAATGCTCACTGTCCCCTTGTGTTCTCATTCTCTCTCTCTCTCTCCCTCTATGTGCGTGTGTGTGTGCGTGTGTGTGTGTACTAACACATGCTGTTGGGTGTACAACAATGTGTATGTGAATTTGTTTTTTTGTGGACTCTGGAGAGGGAAAAACAGCTCAATTATTAAACAATACACTGAAATTTTGCAATTGTCGCCTGTACAAACACTATAATATCATGTCATTAGGATAAACAATAAAACAGCAATCATAATACAACACAGACAAATAGAAATAAGTAAATACAACAGGACTGAAACAATCAACTCACACTGTCATTAACTGCCATTAATTAGACATGATTAGTAAACTAAACCAGGACAGCTGACGATTAAAGATAACTGAAAAAAGAAGTTGCATATAACTATTGTAGAAAATATATATATTTACACATTGAAAGTGTATTTTGGTGGTGAGTAAAACATCAGTAACCGTACAGTTACGTTTATTGATTGAGGTCTGTTTTGAGGCAGGGTCTTCTACAGTCCAAAAGTATTTGGACACATCCCCTGTGCCCTTCAGCTCCGGGATTTCATGGTTTGAACGTGATTCATTGGTTCGAGTTAAAGGAAATATTACTGCTGCAGTATATGGTGAAGCATTTTGAATTGGTGTCCTGTCAACTTTGTGGCAACAGTTGAGGATTATGACATCCAAAAAAATTCAAGGTGCTGAATCAAAAAACAAACTTAAGGCAAAAGTCGGACAAACATCGGCACACTGTTGATATCTGTTGAGTATGTGTGATGGATCTAAACATTGCTCCGGTAAATGTATTGTCTTTCTCTGAACACACTTCCCTGTTTTAATGTCATAGTATAGACGGTCCATAAAGTAATAGTTTTCCCAGTTCATGGTGGTAGAATGAGACTGGTCTGTACAGAGCCCTGACCTCCGACCTCATCCAACACTGTTGAGATTAATGTGAACAGACAAGTAGGCAGGACAGTGGAAGCTGTCAGAGCAACAGATTAGGTGTTAACCAAACCCATTTGGTTGTGATGTTCATGTGTCCACACACTTTGGCCATGATGTGCATATTCGATCCTGGAACTCCCCCCAAGGCTGCTGACAACTGGATTTGTCCTGAGATGTCTTCAAGGTCAACAACAAAGCAACTATGCATCTAATTGACAGGAATCAATCTCATTATAACTAAACTTTATGGACAAATTGACTTTCACCAAAAGTCTTGTGGGCCAAATAAGTTTTTGAATGTTCCAGTCAGACTTGTGTCACACCTGTTCGAACTGGTTTCAGAAGGTCGTGTTATGTATAAGCTGATCAATGCGCTCAGAAGGCTCACATGTGGTTTTGTGGTCTTTCGCTGAATTTGGCTTTGAGGACGTATAATCCCTCCAGATGAATGGAATACAACATATTTCTATATTTGTTTGATCTCTGTAAGCGCTGGACTGATCTCATCTCTATAAACATGTTAACAGTAGTGATTTTTGTTTCTCTTATTCTCAGTCTGAAAATACGCAAAACACAGTATGTGTATTGAGTATACTTGTCTCTTGTCTTTCCCTCTTTCACCAGGTTTGGTCCCTGTGTGTTTCGGGGCGGCAATTCCAATTTCATGTGGTTCCATCTACAAGAGTTTTGCCCAGTGTTTACTCACACTCGGGGACAGTTTGGTGGAAACACAAAAAGACCAGAGTACACAGGACATCGATGCAATCTGCAGGTGTGTGTCTCCGTCACCATGGTTACCATACAGTCATACTGTGTCTGTCCTGATACAACTTTCATTTTTCAACTTGTTTGAATTGTAATCCTTAAAGGTACGGAGGCCTTCGCGTTGCGTAAACACATGAAGAGCCCTCTCTAGTCGCCCCCTGATCTGGATCGGCATCAACATTTATCCTTCCTCCAAGTGTCATGGAAACCTGTCTAGTAGTTTTTGTGTAATCTTCTTTATAAAAAAACATACCAACCAAAAAAACAACAAACAGACAGGGGTGAAAACATAACCTACTTTGCTGGGATAATCAAAGCCGATTACAGGAGTCTACAAATAAAGTGGGACCAAAGGGTCAAAGAGAATCACTTTTAAGAGTAATTTAACACTATTTGATTTCACTGCCCTCTCTCAAGTCTGTTTCTGTTGGTCAGAGGTGTGCTCAGTTTAACCTGTAAACACAAACTACAGTGCTGTGACAAGACGAGGAGCTAAACCTCCAGATGTCAAGCAGAATAAGATTTTACTATTTTGGAGCTATATTTCCTCTACAACCTCTGCACAGGTGTTAACCCTTTTACAGTCTCATCACTGTGTAACTGTAGTTTACTTCTCTATGACGTCTCTTCCTGTCCTGTTTCCTCGAAGGTCCTGGAATGCGTTCCACGATTGTGCAAACTCAGCCCTGGCCGGCTGTCCCGGAGAGGCAGCAGCTGTCTGGGAGTCTCTAAGACAAGAGTCCAGGAAAACTGAGTTTTCTGGAAACCTCTACGACATGTGCGCCAGTCGCACGACCTTCCCACCCAGCACTGTGCCTGCACCCCAGAACCCCCCCACCTCCGACCAGACTAACAAGGAGACACTGAAAGGCCGAACACACAAACACAGCCCCACCCTCAGCACGCTGCTGTTCCCTGTGTGCAGCACGCTACTAGTTCTGCTCAGGAGTTAGTAAGCTGCTCAGTCAGTGTGATGAGAGTCCTCCACCTGCAGCCATCCTAACACACAAGGTTCACATGTCAGACGTGTCAAGATTACACACTGAAACCCTGAAATCCAGGATTTCAGAAACAGGATCAAATGAAGAATTTGGTTTTGTGTTTCTTACAGGGACAGTATAAAATATCTATTTAGACATTAACTGATCAGATTATTACTGGTATGAGTTTACGTGCGTCGGCCTCCGAGAGGACACCGACGACGCTGCTTTCATTCTGACATAAATTACCCTTACTGTGGATTTACTTTTTTATATATGTAGATGGCACATATCCAGTCAGTATTAAATTATATTGACGTCATTTACTATTACTTAGTCACAATATTTAAGGCTAGAGAAACAAACAGTTTAATCCAGGGAGAGAAGAAGTAATCGCACAACTGCACTACGTCACATCACTACATCACAGAGGGATTTTTATTTCAATGCCAGGTGTTCAGATGCGTTTGTAATCCAATCATGCGTGAGATCACTATTATAGGGGGTAAAACAGTACTTTAGAGAGTATAACTCATCTCTGTCTCTGACTGGTTTAACATCAGAGAATTTGATTTCTGTGTGGATGGATTCTTTGCGGCGTTTACATGTTGTTGCTAAATTTCTATCACTGTTTAAAACTATCATTTCATGTGACTCCTCTCAGTGGTTACTCATCCTTTTTCGAGCAGTTTTACTGTATATGTTGCTTTTTTTACTCTGAACTGCTGGATGCAGGGACGTTTTATCCTTGATAAATAATATATACATTAATGAGCCCCCTGTGGTGCAATTAAAAAGAATTCACAGCAGATCAAAACATTCAAATATAACACATAGGGCAAAATAACATATAAAATTAATGTCAATATTCAAGATTCGTGTCTTCGTTATCATCATTCTCAGATATAATGAAATTGTAAGAGATTGCCAAGATATATCTATATACATGTGTAAAAATATATAGAAATAAAGGTTGAAAACAACAAAAGTAGCAGCATCAGCAAGTAACTGTATACAGAAGGTATAGAAACCGTATATTATAGTGTGAAAGTTAAAAGTACTGGATCAGTAGTGGGAAGACAGAGGAGGGTTTCCCAAATTCCAATCCCACAGTTATTGTAATGTTATTTAAAGGAGACCTGTTATGCTTTACCTGCATTTTAGTCACATGTTAAAATGATTCATGTCCATATCAAACATGGCCAAAGCTTGAAAGAATGAGGCAAAGTATTGCATGTAATTCTGTGAGATTACGTACTGGTATCAGACATCAGACCTCTAATATCAATCAATGTTTTTTTCTTCTTCCACGATGAGTTGATTTCTTCCTTCCAAGTCATTCCTTCCAGCTCGTTCTCCCAAAACAGTCTGCTTGAGTAGTACTTATAAGCATTTAATATACTCCATCATCCAAATTACTAATGGTGCAGGTTTACTATACAGTCGAATAACATTTACTAGCAATATTTGCTATTGTGTTTCCTGTTATCCACTTCAGTTGGCAGTTTAATGCATTTCCTCCACATGAAAATGTTAACAGGGGCATAGAGATTATTTTTTCTATTCAGATGTGACTGAAGAGAATAAATCCACCTTCATGTCACAACAAAACGCTGGTAACGGGCATAAGGTTTTCCAAACAGAATGTATGTGCCCTCTGCTCTCATATTCAGGATTTGACCTTAAACACAGATGAATTTGAGGGGTGGCCATTTCCAATCAATTATGTTCTATTACCCCCCCCCCCCCCCTTAAATTACAACTCACACTTTTCTTCAAGTTGTGCGTTTGTGTCTTGGTTTTGTGTGTGTGTTTCTAATCTTCATACTCTTAAGTTTCATAACAGCAGAAGCATGAGGAGACTAATCTCATCTTTCTCTATTCGTCCAGAGTATCAGGTTGTACCTCAAAACCCTTGAAAGCAGTGTCAGCGCCCTCAGAGCATGGAGGATATAAACTGAGTAGAAAGACGATGGTGATTGGTTGTTATCTTGACATATGACCTGAGCGTGAAGTAAGCAGGTGTGACAACTGCAGGTCAGAGGTGATGGCTTCATTTCTGCAGTATTCTGAATTTAAGAAGTTAATGCAGCGGTCACTGAAACCTCAGCTGGACATCCTGCTTAATATTAATGTATTACACAGATTAAATGTGAAGTCACCACCGTGCAGCCTTTGTAATTGAAAATTTGCAACTTTAATGGCTGATTTGAACAGTGCTGTTTCACACACTTCCTAGCTTTAGGCGTGTACAGATGATTCAGTTGCAATTTGCACATGACCATTTCTCCATCTGACTCTTAAGCCAAAATCAGTCAGACTGCATGTCAGGAAGTCACTGGTTTTGTCTACTTTTTGCTGACGGGCTACATGTGTACAATCCAGATTATATCCCTGATCTGGCCATTACTGCACAAAAGATGGCAGGTCACCACAGACACAGAAGGGAGGGAGTGAAATCTGTTGCTGTGTGACTGAGCCTCAGTCTGAGCTTCCATGTTCATGCTGACCACAACTGATTGTAATATGATGATATAAATTCAGAAAAGAATAAAAGTGACACGGTGGGTTTGAGTGGGAATTTAAAGGCAATGTGCTGGTGTATGAGCAATAATGTTCTGAAACATGAGTTATGAGTCAATTAGAATAAAAAAACTCAGTTGTATTTTTAATGATAAGGTAATGAGATAAAAAAAATATTTGAAACCCTTTAAAGACAGAATCAAATGAAAATAAATGATGATTTAATCTAAATCTCTCAAAATGTATTATTTTGTCTGCCAGGAAACAATGTAAATGTATTTTGGGTATTTATCTATATATGTATTTTTGTATCTACAATTGTATTACATATAAATATATTAAATGTACATTTCATTAAAAAATGCCCAGTTGCTTTTTGTATATTTTCTTTCTATCCTTTTGTTATGTAATTTTCATCATGATTGTCATCTTGTGGTCACTCTGCAGTTTTACAAACGTAACGTTATTATAAATCGATAAGGTCTTGGTCTTTTAAAAGGTGGAATCCTGAGATCTTGGTGAAAACCGTACAAGCCTGGAGGATCAGCCACTAAGTCTCTGAACTGTCCCCAGAACACATCAGCTTCCGGTAATCTCTTTGTCCTGCATTTCACTAAAGGAAATCTGTAACATCACCACAACATCTTCTTAAAGTGCTCCAAAGCCCTCACATTCTGCATCCAGCTGTTGAAATGTTTAAGATACAGTATTATTTGTTCTCCTTAATAATGAGATCTCATGCTTTCTGAAAGTGAGTGAGTGAGATGGAGAGCAACAATCATGGGATTTCAGTGCTCGCTGCACCGTAACAGATGGTGAGTAACATAAAACATGGCTGGGATTATCAATTCCATGTGTAGTAGTAGACTGTACCATCCAATACATAGAACCAGGACTTTATTATTTTACCAGAAAATAAAAATAGGCTACAATCCTATAAGCTGAGCTGCACACTCATTCTGTATTACTCTGCAAATACATGGAATAAGTATGAAATATGTTCGAAATAAATAACAAAAATAAGCAATGACCTGATCCAACCTTTTGACTGACAGCAGTAAGTCGAATAACCTTCCATTAAAAGTGTGTTTCCACTTATCTGAGGACAGAGTGTCTTAATTAAACCAAATTTACGCAGTCACAAGGCGGCCATTTTTTTCTGACATCACACTCAGGGTGCGAAGCTTAAAAGCTTTTATAAGCTGAATAATGTTGTTATATATAATAATGATCCAGGTTTATACTTCATTTCACAGGTCCCTAACTGATCAGCAACTAAAGAGATGATGTATAGTTGAAAACTATGTTTCAAGGGACATATTTGATCAGTATTAGACAACAGCTAACATTAGTATTCAACCACTTCCTTGCAGTGAGAGCTGTTTTACATTGAAATATAAATTCACATTTTGGACACTTATTTTACGGCCGTTAATAAAATGCTCTGGATGTAAACAAGCTTGCAATGTAACGTTAACTGTCGTCGTGTCTTTACACCTGAGCTCAGAAATATTTCGGTCAAATCACAAACATTATATTTCACAGTCTGCTCACTGGAACATATGTGTAATGTTCACACAGTTCACGTCAACACAAAAGTTAGTTTCAAGCACGTTTGCATTAAACTGAGCATTTAGCATTAGATTCCAGTGCATTTTACCTCTAGGCTTAAATAATTCTGTCTCACTGCAGGTGCATTGATATTCCAGGATTAAAATGTCTTTCCTATTGTATCAATTTATCGTAATTAAACAGTGATGTTAGCAAGGAAGTGGTTGAATGCTAACGTTCAAATATTTCATTTAACCTTGAAACATGGTCCCTTTGGATTTGAACTTTATCCATTGTGTTCTCAGTTGGTGATCTGTGAGGGACCTGTGCGTGTGAAAAACCTTCCTCGTGTTTATATGACTCATGAAGGGTCTGCGTGTCAAAGTCAAGTTTTAATAGTATATTTTGTTTCACTTTTTTCACTTATTTTTCACATACCATTATTCCATATTCACAATTATGGTTACTTCTTCACATTAAAGCTTCACTAAAGCTTAGACCACATGACATTTCAGCAAAGAAAAAACTAAATAGAAGAGAGGAAGAGGCCGAGGCCCTACCAGGTAAATCCAGGTTGCTGAGTAATGCTTTTAGATTGTTTTCTTATATAAAGTAGAGACACTATTAGAACCTTATCCTATAATATATAATATAATGTGTCTTATTTTAGGTTAATCAGCTTCTTCAGTGCTTTAGATCAGAGACAGACATGAAGAGGGGAGAGGGAAAGCAGACACAAGCAAACATACTCACTTTAGTGTCACATTTCTCACCTCAGAGTGAAATGCTTAATGGTGAAAAAGTAAAATAAGACCACGTGAGTTGAGGGTGCAGGTCTATATATTTGACGGCTTCACCGCTCACCAGGTTTACTTGACAAGGAGCAGAATGAAACAAACACCTGGAGCACTTTAGAGAAGTTATTTGCACAACAAATCTTTTTCTTGTAGAGTTTCTATTCTTGGTTTTGTGAGTGTCGGAGCTGCTTCAGGATCATGGAGGAACTGGCCAGGGAGAGCATCTGCCTGCTGGCCCGGTCTTCGTCTCACGCGGATCCTCCTCGGCTCGGCTCGTTCGGTGCCGTGTTCATCATGCTGAAGTCTGCGCTGGGAGCCGGTCTGCTCAACTTCCCCTGGGCTTTCCAAAAGGCAGGGGGAGTGCACACTGCCATCACTGTGGAGGTGGTGAGTACAGGCTCAGACACCTGCTACAACAACACACTCCTGTTTTTACTGCATCGTTTAAAAAGTGTCCGTTTGGGCCTTTGTGAATATTCTCTACATTTTCAAGGAACAATTGGGAATTAGGAACTAAAAAAGAAATTGAAATTGCTACTTTTATTGATGTGTAACTTTACCTGGCTACTTGTAGGCTTATGTGTGGTTAGTTTTGTGTTTGCACATAATAGACTCAGGACCCCTGTGTCTCTCCTTGGTGTGAAAGAGGCTCATCTTTTTCACAGCTAAGCTCTAATGAAGCTTCCAATTTAGGGGAGGACCTGAACTTTCACTGCACTGTTTCCACTGACTGACACAGAAGTGTGTGTGTGACTGAATGAATAACCACATGGGTTTTCTAGAAAGGGGCCCACAGGCGAGAGAGGTCCAGGGGCCCCCAAACACGAGCCTGTATGTCTGAAGTGAGAGTTAGTCAGAGTTCAATGTGTCAGGCACTTGTTTTAATTTGGATTCCAATCCTATTCCTTTACACAGAAACCCTGCTGATACCAATCTGAGCAAATATTCATTAGTCATTTTTTGTGTTGACTGCTGTTGAAAAACAGCCAGCTGGCTATCACTGGCACATTATGTTGATTAATGTGTATTGTCCTTATATATAAATAAATGAAATGAAAAAATACAGCCACACTGTGCAAACATATACCATAAGCCTACATTAATATTGTAAAGTAATAAGAATTTGTGTGACAACATAATAATATTAACAACATAGCTGGAAGCAGAACTGTAGTGTTTCTAATATTTCATGACATTTTAAGGCTTCTAAAAACAGTAGACTCAGATTATTGGTAATAAACATGTGTTGTGAATGATATATTTCTGGTCATGAGGTGCAGCAGGATGAAGCCAGTTATCTAACAACCTGTGTGCAGTTTAAGTCCAGTCTCCTCCCCTTGTGTCTCGGCAGATATGCCTGGTTTTCCTCATCAGTGGCCTGGTGATCCTCGGCTATGCATCATCCGTCAGCAGACAGAACACCTATCAGGATGTGGTGAGCGAGGTGTGTGGACGAGCCGTGGGGCAGCTCTGTGAGGTCTGTTTCTGCTTCAACCTCTTCATGATATCTGTCGCCTTCCTGGTGGTGGTGCAGGACCAGCTGGAGAAATGTAAGAACCACAAGAACCATGTCATTCTGTTTTGTTTTTTTCAAAACAGCATGTGTTATTACCTATAACAGGCCATGTTGTCATGTGGTGATCAAACTATTTCCTGTTCCTCGGTTAGATGTGCTCATTGCTTCAAATTTAGGATTATTTTTCATTATATTAAGTGTTTGGCCACAGTTTCTCTGTTGCTGTTATATCCATATACGCCCCTCTTGTGCTTTAACATATAATTCAATGGATTTGAACCACATTTTGTGTCAAGATCAACAATTACTGTAAAAAACCCATTGACATCAGTGTCAGTAATAATGCTCATATGTGGCCCCTCCTATAAGCAGATCAGTATCAATATTTGGGGTCCAGCCAATAAAAAGGACCAGTTTATGATGCTGTAGATCAAAACTGACTGAGGTTATGTGTTCTCTGTATGAAGCAATTTTCTATATAGCTACCTTGTTGAGGCAATTTAGCTTCAACATTTTTTTTTTACATAGAGCCTAAGCTTAGTTACCGTACTTACTTTTCTAGCAAAGCATTGAAGAATAAAACCAGACATGATAGTTTTAGCATAATCAACTAATGAGTCACGAACATAATATATAAATAGATTTATTAACTTTTAAACTAGATGAACATTACATATAAAATCTGCATAAACATAAACGTAGATTAAGAAATAAAAATATGTGCTCGACTGTATGAGTTTATGAGGCAATCACCATCATCATCGCAATCTGCACTCAGCTCTGTTTTTTACAGTGTTAGTATGTTTTCATGTTATCAAAGTTCTATGAGTTCATGGTCAATTTAGCAGCCATTTCCAATATCAAACATTTAATCTCTGTCCGACCACAAATCATCTGCACTTTAATTTTTATTCTAGCCAGTATTTGGGCGCTGGGCGCAGCAGTGCGACCTTTTTTCATTTTCCATTTATCATTTATCCATGTGAAACCCTTAAATCCCATTAATGGTTTTGCTCTGTTCCAGTTTTAAACAGAGCATTTGATTGGATTTTCAAACACACACACACACACACACACACACACACACACACACACACACACACACACGCACACACACACACACACACACACACACACACACACACACACACAAATACAACCCAAAACATTTGATAAGGGGCATAAGTGCAGAGCGTGAGCTGAATAACTTGGACGGATCGTGTAGGTGCTCTGGTGTTTAGAGACTGGACGTCAGGAAAAGAAGCCTGTTTCCAAGTGATTCAGCTGCAGGCCAGGGTGGGACATTGGACGTCTGGATAATGGGACTGTGTGGAGGGCAGGATAGACTTCAGTGGCCACTGATGGCTGAGGGTCAGGGCAGGGTGAAGGACAAGCAGACTGCGAACAGCTGGAGGTCGTAGATTGGCTGACTGACAGGCAGCAGTCTGGCTGTCTCTGGGTTTCTGAGGCCCCTGGGAAAATGGCCAGGCCTGTCCCCTTGAAAGCTGTATGTCAGGGTGGCTCCTTGAAAACTCGAGGGATTTTCACATTTTCAACACACACCGAAGAATATTCTGCTTTAATTATTCTATATGTTCATCCACCAACATCAAAGCATATATCTAACAATTGAAAAACAAGAACCACACAGTTCAGCAGGAGGCAAAATGTAAATGAATCCTTTGTAAATATAGACGACCGTGTATCTGGGGAGTCTTGTTGTTCATGTTGCTGTCCTGTATACTGATGCAATCCTCTAATTCTGCTTTTCTCTCTCAGTGATTATTTCTTTATATGAAACTGTGACTGGTTCCAGTGAGGCAGAGATGCCGTATTACTGGTACACAGACCAGCGATTTACCCTCTTAATCGTGTGCCTCATCATCATCCTCCCACTGTCCATCCCAAAAGAAATCGGGATCCAGAAATACACAAGGTATAAAACACTGACCTGTAGTAAGAATAACATCCAGCTGACTGTGAGTTGTTTCGTGACTTTAACCGTTTCCTCCTCCTGTCAGTGTGCTGGGGACGCTGGCTGCCACGTATCTGTGTGTGGCAGTGATCGTCAAATATTACCTGACGGACGGTCACACGGTCATAATAACTCCGGAGCACAGCCAAGGGTCAGTCCCACTGTTGGATGCATGTGTGTATTTGACATCAGCTCCTCTTCTTATGTCCATCACTAACTGTGTGTGTGTGTGTGTCCTGTGTGTTTTTTAGTGTGGGTTCATGGGCATCGATGTTCAGTGTTGTACCAACCATCTGCTTTGGCTTCCAGGTGAGATCATATAGGTCAAATATTCAATGAGTTTGTCTGACATCCTCATTAATGTGTGTGTGCACGTGTGTGTGTGTGTGTGTGTGTGTGTGTGTGTGTGTGTCTTTGCAGTGCCATGAATCTAGCATAGCGATCTTCAGTAGCATGGAGAACCAGAAGCTCTTTCACTGGGTGGTCATCTCCGTGGTCTCCATGATCTTCTGTTTGCTCATCTACACTCTAACAGGTGAGTTCACATTGACACTGACATGTATTCTTCACCTCTGTGTTTTCACCTGAACATTCCTGATCACATCCCCTCTCTGCATCTCCAGGAGTGTACGGCTTCATGACGTTCGGACGAGCTGTGGCCTCAGATATCTTGATGTCATATCCAGGAGATGACGTGGCCATGATCATTTCCAGATTGCTTTTTGGGATATCGATTATCACCATCTATCCTATCATTCTTCTCCTGGGGAGGTAGGTGACACCAGTTGTTGAGTTTTTTTACGCAGTCAGTGTGTCTTTGTAACAGTTTATGTCTGTGTTGTGTGTGTGGAACAGATCTGTCATCCTGAACCTGATGATACGAGTTCAGAGGCGACGGGAGGGAATCGCCACTCCCTCGTTTGAGAGTCGCTGTAGAGTGGTCCTCACTGTGATCTGGATCTCCATCACCCTCCTCATCGCCGTGTTCGTCCCTGACATGAGCGAGGTCATCAGTGTCATCGGAGGAATCAGTGCCTTCTTCATCTTTGTCTTTCCTGGTATGAAAACAGCCTTCACTTTTATATGTGTGTGTGTGTAATCACATAATCACATTTACATGGACATGGGTGTGTATTTAAGCAAGCAACACAGATTTGTAGTGTCTTATAATCAACTTGTCAGTCAACAGTGGAGCATTTGAAGGATTATAACTGAGTAATTTATTATTAGTTAATTTACCAATTATTTCCTTGATGGTCAATTTATCATTTGCTCTACATGTCAAAAATATCTATTATCCTAAATTGGATTAAATTTATTGCTACACAAATAAAGTTGATTAATGGTTTGTGTGTGTGTGTGTGTGTGTGTGTGTGTGTGTGTGTGTTGCAGGTCTTTGTTTAGTGTTCTTAATGCAAACAGAAACTGTGACTCCAAGAATCAGGTGAGTGTGAGGGTGCAGGACATTTTTTTACAGTTTATTTTTATTCTTATTTATTCTACAGGTCAGTAATGTCTGAAATATTTCCGAATAATTTCAATTTTTTTCTTGAAAGTTCTAATTGGTAACTAATTATGAGGAGAATACAGATTGTACAACTGATCCACTCTCAATTAATTAATATCAAATTAACTGCCAGTGTCGCCTCGACAGTCATTTAATCACAGAAATTAACTTTGGCCAAAGTGGAGATTACCTTTCAAGGAATCAGTTTCCTGATGATTATCCATTATCTCATTAGAAAGTGTGTAGAAATTATGAACCTGTGAAATTTGATTAAACAGATTTTTATTTATTTACTAAAACTTAAACAATGAAATAGAAAACGCTGTAACCTAATGTTTTCCTTTCTCTTGATCTCCATTTATTTTTCATTAACTTCAGGGTAATTTTAACGGTATGGGGAGTCATAACCATTGTGGTCGGAGCCTTCATCTTTGGACAGAGTACGACAATCGCTGTCATGGAGCTTTGTAACAAATTCTGAATTGCACCTCCATTATCACCAAAATCTGCAGCAGCTGCTTCACTGTGACGTTTGTCTCTTTTTGCACAAATGAATGTTGCATTTAAAAGGGTGATTTTTGTTTGTACATGTGATTCTTAGAGAATGTTGCAGGGATGATGTATTTCTAAAAGGCCCAATCCGTAAATTAGCTTCATCCTGTTTCTCGCGACAAAAAGCCAATTGGATTTCTCTGTTTGCTTTTGGATAAATGCAGCAAAGCTCTGTGACTAAAGTTTCTGATATTTACATGTTTTGTTCAGCAAAATTGTCTTCACAAATGAAAACCACTTTTATGGTTTTTGAAGCTTAAATACAATCACCAGAAGTAAAAAGCTAATAATAGACTGTATCTGAGGAATACCAGCTTCCACTCGCTTCAAGCAAAAAGCTTTCCTCTTAGAAAGTTACTAATAGTTTAGAAGAATGTCAGTATAAACACATCATGGCTGTAAAAGTGGACTAGTGTGTAATGTGTTCGGCATGATGACGTTTTATACACCCAGCAAGCTTATTCTCATTTATTCACTTTTTAGCAGCTGCATTCTTTAAAGGATCCATATAAAAAAAAATCTCTGATTTCCCCAAAACATGAAAAAGCTATTTTTTTAATCTAATCAAAATCCAAAATGTATCTGATCGCTGATGTATCTTTTGTCATTGAATAAAACATGAAAATGCTCTGAGGTTGTTAATCACAGACTTTATTTCCAGCATTGAACCAAAAAGAGTAACTTATTTCCAGGTTTCAGGTCTGATTCCTGCAGCACTCTGTTACGTTCCCCATGTTCCTTGATATAAAGTATATTTACCATGGAGACTGTAATTTTGGTGTGATACATAAAATGTGGATTTGAATGGATTGGTTGACAGTTATATTTAGTCACATACAAGACTGTGAAATGTATTTAATTATTAGTGTCTATAGAAAAAAAACCTATTTATGTCTGAATGTATAAATTCTATTGCATTATTTTGTTTGCTTTACAGATAATAAACCTACAATATACTGTATATTTCCTGTTTGAGTGTTCCTCTGTACTTGCAGAGCACTGCCAGGTGGCAGTATTGCCTCACGGAGGAGTTATTTATTTATTTATTCATGTACAGAGTGATCCATGTGTGGAACTGCATGTTGGCAGCAGAGATAAGAGAAAAAATTCTATATATTATTATCATAGCTGTTATGGTAGCAGCAATCATTTTGAAATGACAATTCCTAAGTGAACTAAGACAGACTGTATACTTAAATAAAAATAGATGGAAACATTGTCCTTGAACTATATGTTTACATCTACAAGGATATAAAACTAGAGATTTTTTTCCTGAACATGATTCTTATCCTATTTTCCCACTGGCGTGCTCTTGGTCGGGATCCTATGAGTGATATCTGCAGCTTTCACTGAGCACTGAGTGATGGCTGATGTATGCTGCATATCACTGTTTACTGACTTCAAGCTCAGAGGAGTTATGGCACACTGCCTGCCAGCCTGCACATGCTTACACGTGTGTGTTAGCGTATGAGTGAGTAATGATTTACAGTAAATCCAGAAAATGTGCATCGTATCGGTGCCTGGAGGGGTATGCTCAAAGGCAGCATATCAGCCCCGCCAACCTCACAGAAATGCATTCAGTACTTATCTGCCTGAACACACACAAACACAAACACACACATGCATGCACACTATCAGACACACACACACACGCACACACATGCACACACACACACACACACACATACACACTCACACACACACACACACACACACACACACACACACACACACACACACACACACATACACACTCACACACACACACACACAGTCAATCAGAACTTTGTTCAAAAATAGACCCTCTAGAAACACACAGCAGCTCCTTATCAAAGCTTCAGTTATGTAATAGTTTTTTTTCATCTTGTGCAGCATTAACGTCCTTAGGGGAAAACCTCAAACTGTGATACTCTACTTGTGTTCAGCCTATGGGATTATATCTCAACCTGCTGGCCAAATGATTAAATCCACTAAATGCAGAGGAAAAGAAAAATCTCTGCAAACCACACAAAGCACAAACTCCTTCTCCAATCCTGCAGCTGTCCTCGCTGTAAACTGACCCACAGGTTTGTAAACTCAGCAGTTCTGGAAACACAGCTAGCATAAAGAGATTAGCACTTCGGCTCTTTGAGCATTTAACCTACTTCTGTTGTTTCTGCCTAAAAAAAAACGAAGATTGGTTAAGACGTGTTCACAAAGCCATTGTATTGATGTTGGTAGACCCCAGTGAGGGAGAAAGCTGACTGAGCCTGATACGAACCCAAGAGGGTAGTATAAAGTATAAACGTGACCCACAGTATAAACGTGACCCTGAACCCGAAAATCATTTTAACATTTCTAGTCAGCTGTTAATCATGTTTTACTGCAACTAATTAAGACCTATTCTATGATGTTAAACTCAGTTTATAGCTGAGACTGATGGGGATGTCATTTGTTTTGTGAATATTTAATCACCACAAACACGTTTCACAGATTTCATCACAGTCCATCCAGTCAGTCCACGAGTTCTTCCAGTCTGCACAAAACTCCACTGACTGACCCACTGATGCTGTCATCTCGAGCTCACAGCGCTTCTAGCCTTGCAGAAATCATCCATTATCCCCTGCATGAGATTATCATTTAATTTTCCTCCGCCTATGAAAACTAATTTCCAGTCCTCATTATTATGCTGTCCCCCGTAGCCCTTTGTTGTTGAAAGATTACTTGTAATGTGGGCTTCGTGCAGTACTAATTAATGAAACGGCAATTTGTGGCGACATCCCTTTTAAACGTTTAATTGGTCCTGATAAGAATGACAGCAGAATGCCTGAATGAAAACAGTCGGCCGCGTGTTGTTTATGTTACCATGTGTGTGTTTGTGAATACTTTGCTGTATGATGTGAGGACCAATGTGAGTTTTTAATCATTGGAGTGAGAACATTCTGATAATGTGAGGACACTTGGTTGTAGGGTTACGATTATAATATGGTTTAGATTGGGGTTGGGGTTACGGCATGTAGTTGTGATGGATTAATGTTAGGATAAGGGGCTAAAGAATGCATTATGTCAATGAGTGTCCTCACAAAGATAGACGATAGACAAACAAGTGTTTTTCCCCTCACTGTCACACGGATTGAATTCTGCAAAGCTTTTGTGTTAAGAATGGGGGAGGAAAGAAAACAGCCTCTCCCCATAACTGTCACCCCCTGTATCATTGTTGTGGGTGACAGTGTCGAACACTGTACTGTGTGTACCACATGGTTGTGTGCACGCATGTGTATGACCTTGTTTTATATGCATCAAGGTTATGACCAGCAGGCAGAGAGCATCATCATGGAGATAACATGCGTCCATCATTCCGCTGCTCGGCCTTTATTGAAGCGGTGACAGTAGATCTTTGACCTCTGGGCGGAACTCTGCGGGATAATTGCAGCAGTGACAATGAGCTCAGGTGAAGGAGAGGCCCCCGTCACCTTGTGTGTGAGGGAGTGGTGAATCAAGATCATAATAAATCCTATTTGTGACACTATAAGGGCACTAATGTTGATCATTTCCATCATGGTTTTTAAATGTTTTACCAGGGTTAGAGCCACAAAGATGCTGCAGAATGGCTGACATCTTCTAACTGTACCTCAGTTAGTGCCGTTATCCTCTCATTTACCATCTTAGATCAGTGACTAAATCAGGTGCCAGTCTCCACAGAGACCAAAGCTCCTCTGGTTTGAAGAACATTGTTTTACGTCCACTTGATACCTGTATATCACATCAGTGTTCTCTTCCTTCAGTGAGATCACAGTGGTGCACACTTAAATGAGTCTGTGGACACTATCTCTGCCTGTGTCACACAGCTGGTTTGATAGTGGAGCTCACATTGAGCTGAATGTTGTGGAGCGGATGCCCTTTAGGAATAATGTGCCACGTGGAGTACTGGTGTATCTGTCTCTCTTACCATTTTCAGAACTCATTTAATTTGGGTTCATACTCACACATGACCTTTAAAACTCCAGTTGCTTTAATGTCAATTGTGATATATATACAGTATGTTGTTGGGTTTGATTTGAATACTGTAAACTCAGAAGCACTTTCCTGGTGCCTCAAGCCTCTGTTAGAAATAACGTGACCCAACACACATTCACAGTTAAATTTCCTTTTTATCCTTTTCCTTTATAACATAAAATCACATTTTACCAAAATGTATCTTAAATTCAGCTCTTGCTGACAGTAAAAAATGTATGTTTTAATCTTTTGAGCTTTATTTTGACATCATGTCTCATTAAATCAATTGTACACACAATACTGTCTAACTGCTACCTGTACACATGTTGACACCATGTTTCTTTGCCCAAATTTCCACAGTTTTGTGTTGTTATCAACTGGTATTGCTAACAATGGGTAACGTGGCTATAGTTTACTCCTCTTACCCGACCATGAACCTGGTCAACATGGTTGTAACATAACTCCCAGCTCTGACTGGTGAGGTAAATGGAACGTAGCAATAGAGTAAATTAAGAAATACATTTACAGTATATGCTAATATACCACATGTATGTTAAATCCCATAATATATGCTAAATCTGTGTTTAAATTAACTACTGCTGTGAAGATATGTAGTCATGGCTTCTTATCATATAGGCTACTGTAAGTATCAGTGTCATAACTCAAATAAAAATATATTTAAATGTAGGATTTTTTACTTGTGACTATTTTTTGCTTTACTAGAATCTGAATACTTTACACTTTTATTGTGTATTTTTTACATGGAAGCAACAAATACTCTCAGATGATCAATAATCTCTGATACAGATAAATAGCCAGAATATAATGAGGCAAAACCAGACTTTTTAGTACTATGATATTACTAGTGTACTTGCCGGTCCTGACAGCACCACATGTTAAGATAAATCTGTTCATTGTTGCACAAAACACTGCAGCAAAGATGAAAACCCAATGAGCCAACTTTGAGAACGTACAGGGTTTTAGAGGTCATTTTTAATGTATTCATATCTTTATCCATATAGAGGACACAGAATAAGAAAAGCAGTCATGAGATCCATTCATGGTTTACACTTCTCCCTTTCAGAGCTAAAACAAACAATATGGCTCACACGGCTACATTTTATTGAAATATGTATTAAGAATTCCGGGAAATTCGTTGTAATATTAGCATTTTCATATTATTATCAGGTCCAAAACTCTTGCATTCATGACTAAAATAAGCCGTTCCCGCTGCCCCCTCCACTTCTTCATGACCCAGTTTGACATATAGCCATTTGGGCAGCACTGCAGGAGCATTAAAACATAAATAGAAAGATAGTTCAACAGCGCGCACATTAATATTACAAGACATGTCACTGTTATTGCAGTAAATTCTACAAAAATGTTTTACACCCACTATTTATGGAAATCCTAATTGCACCTGGAAATCCCAAAGGGCCATTAATTATGGATGAGACTCCTTCTGTAAGTGTCCTGTTTTCACTAAGCGACACATTTCCTGTTAAAGCCTGATTTACCTTTACATCAGCAGCATATGTGAAGTCGATCAGAGAATGCAGCAATAAGAAACAGCACGA
This sequence comes from Verasper variegatus, assembly GCA_026259375.1. Classification (NCBI taxonomy): domain Eukaryota; kingdom Metazoa; phylum Chordata; class Actinopteri; order Pleuronectiformes; family Pleuronectidae; genus Verasper; species Verasper variegatus. The sequence continues at coordinate 15,899,233 of CM048039.1, read as the reverse complement.
TAAAGCCGATTCAAACAGTAAAACCCAAAAGTCTGTTTTCATCAGCACACACACGCCAGCTCTGATAATTATATAACATGATGGCACAGGTCAGAGTAGATAATCTGGAAAGACACACACACAAACAAATCCATTAGAACAGAAGAGCTATACAAATAAAATTGAATTGAATTGAAAGACCCTGCTGAATACACTTAAACTGAGAATTTAAATACTTCAAAGTGGAGCAGCATGTATTTTGTCATTCTCTTATTTTGATTTGCATGCATCTGAAATGTTGAGTCTACTAAAGTTACATGACTAAAATAACTTTTAAAGCATAAATATTTTCTGGACACAAAGCCAAGAAATTAGGGTTATCATTCAGTAAATTGTTTTGTATAAAGAAGCTTCAGGCTCCTTGATACCTGGAAGGTTTTTAGTATCACGTGAAAAGTCAATTTTGAAACACCATTTGAAACCATTGACTCTTTCACCAGATTTGAAGCAGTGCCTATTATAGTGAACTTTTTATGGTTATAGTTCCATTTCTGTCTTCTTGTTATAATTATATCTTTCCTTAAAGCTGGACTGCAGGACCTTTACATATAAATAAACATCTGTTACATTGATTCACATTTAATATCTGATCTAATAAGGTCCAACAGTGGCAGGTTTTTAGATCTCTCTGTTTTAAATCTAGCGTCTGTGGTGACATTACCCCACTGACCCAGTGGTGGTCATGGATTGTACATCCATTAGGAATGACTCGTTTGCCAGAACTAAAGTAATGAGCTTCTGTAACGACGGGGACGGAATTCTCAAACAAATATTAAATCCTCCGCAACATATTAAAATTTCTGACTCTATTTTACCCGACAGTGCAAATGTTGCTGAACATATGGAATTGAAGATCAAAATGTTATCATATCAGATAAATGTAAATAATTAGAAATAAATGTATGTAAAATGAATATTCAAGCAACCTGTTTTACTTTGTTTAGATGGAAGACATGAATATGAATTTGGAGCTTTCCCCTCTCTCCTCACACCGATCACGTGGTTAGTTTAACATAATTTATTTCATTTGAAGCTTTCCCTCTCTGTCTTCACACTTATCACATCGTTATTTACGCCCTTTATTTAATTTAAATTGTACGACATCCATTTGAAGCTTTCCCGTCTCTCTTTCCACCAATCACCATCGTTATTTTTACGTAATTTATTTAATTTGAACTTGTACGACGTGTACCTTTAAAGGAGACCACGCCCATTCTCCACACGCATGCGCGGTGTCGTTCTTGCGTCACGTGAGGCTCAGGTACAGCTTCCTGTTTGCAGCAATTAGCTTGGTGAGTTCCCCGTCGCTGTTTTCGGGTGTTTCGTGGTTTAGTTGTGGACAAACAGCCTCGCAGACTGTGCACAGGGACAGAGCCATTCACGTGAAATACACCAGAGGACAAGTGAACTCACGCGCTGCGGGTTTGAGGCGATGAAACCCGGAGGAGTCGGAACCGTGTGTCACATTCCCTCCATGTTTTCCACGATCAGCAGTTATCGTAGCAGGTTATTTTAGTGGTATTCACAGCCCAGAACACGCAGCCACATTAACGCAGGATTCACCGTTGAGCTCAAAGGATGCTTACGTCTACATGGGGTCGTTTTGTTATTGTGTTTCTCACACCAGCATTTCTGTTTCTGATTTGTGCGAGCAGCAAACAGCCTTAAATCACACTGACTGCACAGGAGAGAGACACACTCACTGGATCTGTCTCTGTGTCCAGTCTACGAGCAAATAGTCTCGTTCTTAATGTTGCCAGAATTTATCCATCATGCTGTTTTTTTTATTTATTTACTTATTTTTTAGTGTATGTACTGAATCTGTGGTCAAGGCTATGCACTAATCCAGTGGGTGATGATTCAGTTCCATATCACTTACTGTCCTTTCAGATTATGACTCAATGATCACATGGTGTAAATAGTTTGAACTTCGCCAACATAAGATCTTCTTACTTTGACAAACATGCAGGGAAAGACTGGAAATCCTTGGATTCGAAGATGAACACGCATTTCCCAATCATTTTCTCAAATTAATTGATATGGAGATTGTTTTCTGGATAATTTATTAAAGTATGAAATGTTTAGTTGATAAAATGACAGAAATTACGGACAAAGCCCTACTGCTGTGTAGAATCCAAGTTCTCATCTTAATGTGAATTAAAAGAATAAGAAGGACTTTTAAAAAAATGATATTAGATTGAGAAAAATCACCATGTTTGACAAGCTCGGTCGTGCAAATATATTTAGTCTTAATCAATGTTCTGTCTGTAATTAATCAACCCATTATTTGCCATTAAAATGTATTCAACTTACCCTTGACTGACAAGTATATAGATAATTCTAAGGTAATTTTTCATTTGTGAGATGGATTTTACTGAAGGGTTTTATTTATTAAGCTCTCACTGATTCTTTATAATCTTACAGCTCATCTGGGATGATTCGCGTGGATCTAATTAATCATCACACACTCATAGAAATCAGTTCCAAGACTGATCTCTCTAACTATATTTAATCACCTCTCTGAATCTCTTTATGGATAAAACAGTAACATCCAGCTGTTTATTTTTTTCTTGCCCGTGAAATATTAACAACCGTTGAACCATTTGCAAACAGCACAGAGCTGATGACTTCCATACGCAGCAGCAGTGCTTATCAGAGTGATTTATGATGAATAGTTGATGGATGTGCTGTCATTAGCTTTATGCCGTATATCGCCATTCATCACTGAGCCACTCAAGACTAATCAAGAAATAACCCAGAAATTTGTCCTCCTGCCCAGTGTAGTCATCTAAATCATGTGCACATGAGCGGAGAATTAGCTTTGGGGTTAATATGATTCTGACTGTAAATGATCTTTATCCCATGAATTAGAAATTGCTCAATAATAGCATGAATTGTTCAAAATTATTTCAAGCGTAGCAGGACTTGAAGTTTAATGTGGTTTAGTTAAATGTCTTACCATCATGGATTAACCTGAACAGAGTTTCAGACTCTTTGTGCGCCACACTGTGGTGATCAAACATAATGTCATTATCCAACACACTGATTTTGAGTTTTTCATATCAACTGAAACATCCAAGCTGCCTTCAGACATGCACTGAACTCCGGACACTTTCCTGATACTTTCCAGAGGGGCTGTCGGTGGGAACGCGAATGTCTGAGACATTTTGTGTAACTTTTCCTGCCAGCCTGCTGGTAAAATATCCTTAATACATCTGAGTAAGCCCATAAGAGAATATAGCAGGAAACTGCTAATATCTTTGTATGGGAAAGATGTAGTGTAAATGTGGAAGATGTCAACTTGGAAAGAGAACGACATTGCAGAGCTTTTGGTGATAAGTGCTGACACTGGTGTTGATGCGCTGTACTGACCTGAACAATCTCCTGCTGTGTTCTTCACATGTGAAAGACAAACTCCAGAAAATGTTCAGACCTAATTTTCCACATATTTTCCAGAGGTCTTGTCTGAAAACGAGTGTTCCTTGGGGGGTTAAGGGAATTTCTCTACTTCTTAAGATACATTTGAACAAAGCCGAAAACTGGGCTGTTGTCTTAGCACATGAACAGCTGGCAATGTGCAGATGTGTGTTTTCAACACTGCACCAACAAAATATTTATTGGATCCGAAATGTATTCACGATCTGAAATTCTTGATAAAATATGTGAAAATTTGTCAAAATGTAGTAATTCTAATGAAAAGTGTATGTAATTAGCAGTGATGTGGAAACCCTCTTGTTGTTCTGAGTGAGGTAATCACCATTATTTACAGTCACCTCTGTTACCTGAGGGCACCACATCACAATGAGTCGACATTAGTAATTCAACACCGCTCATGCATGTAGAGCAAAATGGGCTGCGGAGCTGAGTCTTGGTATAATTCACTGAGTGTGCTGTGTGCAGAAATGCACTGTAAGCAGGTCACATTAATACTGAACGGTCAGGTGGATAACATTAAAACAGAGTGTTTTATTTTTCCCTCTAATTAGTCAGCATCTAACTCTTGGTGTTGGTCTTCGACAGGTGTGGAGGATGAGCTCAGCAAATGGGACCAGGAGGAAAGTCAAGCCGCAGCATTTCAGTGACGTGGTGGCGTCTGACCCCGAAACACTGATCGAAATTCAAGGTCTTTTCAGTAAAGTCCAAGTCTACGTGAAGCCGTTGGATGGCGAGTGGAGTATCCCCGATCCGAATGATGCCCTCAAACACACGGTGGAGGAGCACTGTCGGCTGCAGGCCCTGAAGGTGGCTCTGAACGCTGTGAAGAACCAGCTGAGCGACAAGAACATCCAGGTCTGGCATCAGCACACCAACTCCACCAATCGAGCGGGGAAGGTGATCGCCGCCTGTGCGTTCTGCTGCCAACGCCGAGATCTGCACTCAGGCCTGGTGCAAGTTCTATGAGATCCTGGGAACCTTTAACCTTCTTCCAGAGGAGGCTCTTCAGAGTGGAGAGCTGAACACCGTCCACCTGTGTGAAGCTCCGGGGGCCTTTATAGCCGCTCTGAACCACTACATCAAAACCAGCGAAGCCACACGCTACTGTGACTGGAGCTGGGCAGCCAACACTCTCAACCCGTACCACGAGGCTAACGGGGGGAACACGACCATCGCAGATGACCGGTTAATCGCCAACACGCTGCCCTGGTGGTTCTTTGGTTCAGACAACACAGGCAACATCATGCTCCAGAAGCACTTGCTGGAGCTGCAGCAGTTTGTGTCTAACATGCACAGAGTGGATTTGGTGACGGCAGACGGTAGTTTCGACTGCCAGGAGAACCCAGACGAGCAGGAGGCGCTGGTGGCGTCGCTGCATTACTGCGAGGTCACCGCTGCACTGCTGCTGCTGAGCCCCGGTGGCTCCTTTGTGCTGAAGATGTTCACGTTGTACGAAGACTCCTCCATCTGCTTACTCTACCTGCTGAACTGCTGTTTCCGCTCTGTAAACGTTTTCAAACCTGCCACCAGCAAGGCCGGCAACTCCGAGGTTTACGTAGTGTGTCTGAACTATGACGGCAAGGAAGCTGTGAGGCCTCTGCTCTCTAAACTCATTCGGAATTATGGTCCAGAGCTGGCCGACCGAGAGGCCCTTTTCCCAAATGAACTAATTCCAGAGTCGTTTCTGAAACAGCACGACGAGGTGTGCTCTTACTTCCACACGCTGCAGCTGGAGACGATCACAGAAAACCTGCGACTGTTTGAAATGATGAGCACAGAGCAGAGGCAGCGGCTCGACCACGTCAGGGACTCTGCGGTTCATGAATACCTGCAGAGATTCCAGGTAGGACCTCTGTCAGAGTTAAACTGTTTCTCTTAATGGTCAATTTACCAACTGTTACATAGTAGCTTCAGAAAGAATTATACTTACGGTATATACTGCCTTTTATACGGTATTATTGAATAATAACCATATATAAGTGTATGTTAAATCGTACTTGGTGATAAATGAATAACTGAACAAAGGTGATGAAAAGAAACAGGTTCTCATAGATTAGATAAGATTTTACCCATTTAAGATAATATAGAAAAAAATACAAAATCAGTATGTGCTGGTAAGTGTTGATATTACGACCACAGAAATTTGTCTTGAATAATGCTGCTTTATTCACTTGTTTAGTTTGACTAACAAAAAACAAGTGAAAAAATTGTACAAAATACAAATCTCCACCAATTTTTTGGGTTGGGTACAAAAGATAAAAAAATTATGATTTACCTTTTGAAGGTATTTTATGTCCTGGTTTGTGCTCGAATTCACTTGAATCCAACATTAGTTTAAAGTTTCATTGTTGCCGACTTTGTAAGTCTTCTAAAAGGCTTGATCAATCCTCTCTCTCTGTGTGAAGGTGAGATTCCTTCCACGGAGCCGATGGGTCTCTCGTAACACCGTGAGTCCCGCCTGCTGCAGCGTCTCAGGGGGTCGACCTCCAGGGCAGAGGAAGCAAACAGGGTCCTTTAATGAGCGAAGGGAGCTGCAGACCCTGACCTGGAGGGAGCGCATCGAGAAGGGTTACCATGCCGTCTGGATACAAAGACACTGCACCCAGGCCGGTGGGACGGGCTGCGTGCTGGAAGGCCCCCAGTCCAAGTGTCACATGGATTCGTGGTATGTTATTGTCGGGCCCGCGCTGCCTGCAATCAGAAACTCTCCGTTCTGTGAAGGAGGGCTGTTAAACCACCTGAATGAAGCCCTGATAAACACAGTGGTCAACTGGACTGGTGTGCTGCCTTGTGACTCTTGCCATGTGGTTTGTGCAGCCTCCATCTTGGCCGGTCTTCCAGGTGACAGTGGCGGGAACAAAAAGAAGAGACAGTGCCTGGTGTTCGGCAGCCGCACAGTCTGGTGTGCACGTGAGAACCAAATTGAGGATTTGGGCTTAGTGTTTTCTGTGGAGCCTGCCCTTCCTCAAAGAGGCTGCATCACGCTGCACGACGGGGAGCCGCTGTACCAGCAGCAGCTCGTCGGCTGTGTTGTGTTTTCCCTGCAGACGCTGAACTCTGGGGATGCCCTGCTGCTGCCTGTGTTTTCTGCCCTCACACGTGTCACAGCAGCTGTTGTATTCTGCCTGCATGTGTGTTTTCGCTCAGTCACATTCAGGTGTCCACCCCCCACCGGTGTTGTCGGGACGGTGCTTGTGTGCGTTGGCTTCTGTGCCGGCGCTGCCGCTCGAATACTGCCCGTTCTCACAGGCGTGCACAACTGCATGAGTCAGCTGTTGAGAGGAGAGGGCGGTGAAAGTCCGACTTCTGGCTGGGACAGACAGGTGCTGCAGTTTGTCCCCATGGAGGAGCTGCTCACTGGAGGACTGACGGAGTTCTTGTCGACCATGAACTCTGAAATCATCCAGCAGAAGCTGCATCTTCTCATGCATCAGTCGTAGTGCAGGTTATTGAGCGGTGGCGTGATTTATTCAGGACTGGTGTCATTAATTTTAACTGCACAACTTCCACCATTTAGACAATGAATCTTTCTGATATTAAAAAAAGTCATTAAACTGTTCACTCTTTTAACAATGTTTAAATCTTGGTGGGCAGATCAACATTAATGCGAAAGAACCAAAAATTTGGTCAATTTTATTTGACACATTCTTTTTCCTTGTCAGAAAGTGGCAACTCTATTTCCCACAATGCAACTCAACTACAGATAGTTAGGTCTGAGGATCATGCGTGTTATGTAAATAGCAGCTCATGTAGCCCCGAGCCTCAAGCAAAGATGAGGAGTGGGCTGCAGAGGTGTGGCAAGCTCGATTCTTTCAAACGCCGCACCTCCAAATGTTTTTCTGCTGGTTTCTTCAGACTTCACACAGCTCCCTTGAGAACCATTAAGACCCTTTGTTCTTCTGTGTTTTTAATGCTGTTTATTTATTGAGGATGTTTTTCGTTTTTATGAAACAATCTGTTGGATAGACACGTTTATTTTCCAAACTGTACAATGTCCTGTTCGGTACATATTCAGTTATAAATGTTTTCCGCTCAGAGGTGAAGGATCCTTGTTCAAGACGTGTCTTTATTTGATGGATACATAGAATTATCATAAATCTTAGAAACTAAACATATCACCGAAAAACACTGAAACAAAATTCACTCTTTTTGTTTGATCTATTAACCTTAAAGTGCCTGTTGTCTTTAAGAACACATTATTTCATCCCATTGTTTTGGATCTTTTTTCTCTCTGACATTTTGCAGTGAGGAAAATATTCTGTCTTCATATGAAAGGACAGAATGAATGCACTAAACTCTAGACCATGCAGGTATAAGTACTGCAGGGTTTAATCAACCTTACTGTCACATAAGCTTCAATAAAAATGTATTTGTATATTTTTTATGTTTTTACATTTGTTTACATATAGATTTTATTTTTGATTTCTGTTTTCTAATATGCAGAAAATGTTACTGAAAAGATTATTTCCATACAAGAAAAAATAAAAATAAATATTTGCACTGACACGTGGTGTGATTTTTCTGTTGAAATCTGCCTGCTGGTCAAAGGTATTGTAGCAGGCCTGAAAATATGCTGAAATGTCCTTTTAGTTTATGGCTGAATTCTTATTGTTCATAATTTTCAGACATGGGAACAACTGTTGTTCTTATAGTGGAACATTTTTCCAGATTTTTCTTTTACAGAATAAACATTTTGGACAAAACAAGCCATCAAGACTGTGCTTAAAGTCGACCCATCTCTGTGGGATATTAATACCAGCTGATTTTCTGACTAATCATCTGCTGATGCTTAAATGATTTGAAGATTTGAGTGTGAGGATTTTACATGTGGATTTATATATGGATGTTCAGCATAAGTTGAAAATTCAGGTTTAGGTTTATTTCAGGTGAACTGATACTGCTGTGATGAATGTGGACCCTGTATGGGGACACTGCAGATACAGTCCAATACTCTGCAGTCTGTAGTTTTTCTAATGTCCATGTGTGGTGTGGTACTCAATCAGTTTCACTTTGATTTGAACCTCTGTGTGAGCACTCACCAAGGATTGTGGCCCACAGAATACAGTGCATCCTGTGTATCTGATGTCAGATAAGTTGTAATAGTCCTCCTGCCACTATCTCCCAGTCATTCATTTCACCCACCCTATAGTTATATAGCAGCTTTCCTTTGGGTAATGGATATGTTGGGTAGATTTGTGGTTGGTGCAGTGCCTGCATACCTTCATTTTGATTACCCAGCATCCCTCAGCATCTGTGAGACAAGGGTTAGAAACACACACACAATCCTGATCCGGCAGCCTGTTCACTTTAAATGTCTCAGACAACAATAAAACTGGCATCAAATAAATAAATACAAATCTAAAATCTGCCTCTAAAATTTAAAATAAGTCATCATGTGGTCCAGTATCATCCGTGTTAGATTGTCACAGCAGAAATCAGGCTGGTGAAATAGAAAATCAATTTTTTGTTTATTAGATAATTCTTATCCCAGTTTTGAATAGTGACATTTCTTCAACAAGGTGCAATTTAATACTTTTAACAGCAGCACATATCTTCAAGTCACCTTCTCGTAGATCACACTGTCTTGGAACTCTTCAGGTTTACTTGTCAAATACTGAAACAGAATCTGAGGAAAACCCAGCACAGGTTTCATCTTAGTGTTAAAAGAGGGATACAGCTCCTATCTTTTTATTGTCGGATTAGTTGTGGTCCCATGATCTCAGCTCATCGTTTTGTGACCTTTGTGCCAAGGTTGATATAAGTTAATATTTTGGGTCAACCTGTAATAAACACTCAAAGCTCGTCTCAGGTTACTTATAATATTTTCATTATGTTAGTCGAATACCTGGATTAAAGTCAAAAACTGGATCTGAGAGCAAATCACATTCCAGTAATCTGTCTTCATGTTCTGTTTGAATCCAGCGACACCAGCAACCATACACACACACACACACACACACACACACACAAATTCAAATTAGGCAGATTCATCCAAATTAAGGTTCAGGAGATTTCTGAATTTCTTACATGGGGAAGAGAAAGAAAATGAAGAGGGCACAGTAAGAGTCTTAAAGAAATTGTCATTGCATAAATGGTGAGGTTTGGTAAAGTGTGTTGCGTGAGACAGAGCGAGTGTGTGTGATTGACTCAAGTGACTGGATTGTATTGTGTAGCAGGAGTGTAATCCTTCCTCAGTGCAATATTCTTCTGTCACCACACTGGCCTTTCCAAATATGTACTCACACACACACACCAATATTCTCACCTGATTCTGACACCGTCTAATCTGTGAAGGGTGAAGTGATTGGATGGCGAACTTGTGAACTCATGTAAAGGTTGTTGACCTAGAAAAGTGCTTATTTATCATTTGTTAGTGATGTGTGTGTAATTTTAACTCGGTCAACTGTAAAACATGTATCAGTATATACTGTGTATGTACAAGTATACATGATATACAGTAGTTGATACTATATATATATATATATATATATATATATATATATATATATATATGTATAATATGTGGTGATAAAATGTCAGTCAAATCATAATAAATCAGATGTGTATTGATGATAACTCACCCTGAGGGAAGCAGTGAATTAAAGGTCAAACACCATGTTGTCACACGGTCAATGTTAATGAGACAAACCGCAGCAAAGCTCATCAGAAGCTGCTTCTCAGCTGATATATATCTTGTGCTGACCCTTTGAATCTCAGTGTTTGGGTTGTCACGTCAGTGTTGAGTGGAGACTCGACACTTGCTCCGCTGTCTGCGATGACAGATCAGGTGAAGTGAAACTCTCATTATGCAACAAAACAAAGCAGCAGAGATGAACCAGTGTGCAGAGAGGTGTTCTCTGCAGAGCAGGACGTGTTCGCCACACCTCAGTCGTTTGTCATGTGTCCCTCCAATTTGACGAATGACTGAATGACAAGTAAGAGAGTTTGTCATTTTAGGAGAAAAAGCTATTTTACCTGTACTGAGAAGTAAAAAAACACTGATTGGTAAATGTGTCAGGTCACACCTGTCTGTTCTATCTAACTTCATCACCTCACTGAATATATTTCTCTTCCTGTTGGTCGGTTGATGATACTGTCACTGTGAAGGCAGATGTTCCGCCAGATGCTACATCATCTCTGCAATACGACACAGAGAAGAAGAGAAAGTCAAAGTGAGTCCTCTTCGGTCCAGACTAACATTTAATGTTCCCAGAGAACGTATCCAAATGAGTTTGAGGATATCCGACCTCAGGAGCCACCATCAGGCTCATATTTACTGGGTGGTTATCGAAACGTTGAAATGGGGGCCAGAGCCAAATAAGGAGGTTAATCTTGTAAAATGAATAAGAAGCTTTAGTTCCTCTGGGTCCTGGAGATTGAGGTTTTGGACAGTGATTATTTGTCATCACTTAGAGTGGTGAGCATTTATAATACATGTGTGGTATGGAGTTGGAGTTAAGGAATAAGGAGCTGCTCTGAGTGTCCGGTTCATCTGCACATCATGTCTTTGGGCTGTGTGAGGACACCAAAGTACTCAAAGGAAACCCACACTGACAAATGGAGGCACATTAAGACTCCACACAGACTGAGGCTGACTGAGGTCTGTGTGTGATGTTGCAGCGGCAACCACTGATCCACCGTGTCGCCCTGCGGCAGACAGGTGCCGAGCCACTGAGGTGAAGGAGTATCGGGATGCTGGATGTGAACACCTTCTCTCTCCTTTTACCGTCAAGACTGAGAAATTGGTGGATTCTTTTCCAGATTTTCTCCTGTGAGACTTCAGGCTCTGGAACAAACTCTATAGGACTTGTTTTTGTGCAGAATTTCAGTCATGGTATCTTCAGGAGTTGTACATGTGTACCCAGGCAACTGGAATTGGTTTTGTTTCTTGAAGATGTTTCCTGTCTAATCCAAGAGGCATCTTCCGTTCTACCTGACTGGTGGGAGGTTTCAGGTTGTTTAACCTCTGTAGGTCTACCTATCTTCAGAGTTATTATGTTAAACATGTCATTGAATCCCGGCCAACTAAGGTTTGAAAAAATGTGAGACTCCTCCTTCTCCTCCTCCTTCTCCTCCTCCTTCTCCTCCTCCTCCTCCTCCTCCTCCTCCAGTTCCCCCCTCAGCTGAGCTGTTTCTCCCCAGAGGGACTGAAGAGGGTTTCAGCTGTTTGAGGATGCAGTTCATCTGGCTAAAAGCATTTTATTTCTGCTTCCAGCTTTGGCAGTGCATCATTTGCATTTCAGCTCATTCAGCAACATGATTCAGCTTCTTTAAATAAATGCACCCCAGCTCCCAGCTCCAGTTTGATATTTCAGCTTCCATGTTTTCAGAACAATGCAAATCAGATTAGGATATCAACGGTTTTTTTTTTATCCATAAACTTCAACTTGTTCATGCAATGTGACATTTGAACATCTTGTAAATTTGTTGTCCTGCACTAAAATGTGCCAATGGGCTTACAAAACACACCATTGGAGTCATTAAAATATCACATCAGAAATGTGAAATCTGACAAAATCTGTAAATACACGTATGAGGGTTGGATGATTTTGGAATATAGTGTGAGTCTTTACACAGTCATGTTTCAGCTTAGATGAGGAAAAGTGTAGAAATAAACACCCCACTAAGCAATCCCAGTAAACATCTGCTCGCTGTCACAGCGACGCTGCAGCGATGCAAATGAGGAAACTCCCTCTCCTCGTGCAGCTGTTGTCTGCAGACAACAAGCCGCCTTTGTTCCGCTTATGGATGTATATGGAGGAATGATGGATCATCGAAACAACACAGAGAACATGGATCAATCTCTGAAACAGAAAAAAAAACAGGAGCTATAGAACATCTGGTGTGGTGGACACAAACTGTTACTGCATTAAATGGGGATATGAACAAATATCATTTAAGTTATTATAATATGAATTTGTGTGAACAGGCCTGGAGAACAGCTTGTGAAGTTACTGTCATGGCTGAGGACTTCTAAAAAGCCTTCTGCTCTGTAGAACTGTTACAGTGACAATGCTCGGCTATTTTCTGCAGTATTAGTGGCAGTTTGAAAACGGAAAAGAACTAGCAGGACATAGATAAGAAAAAATTGAAAAGTAAAAATGTAATCCAACCAAACTATGATGGGCTGACTTCAAATGAGTCACTCTGCGAGATAAAAAAAAAAACACATTCTCGCTAAGAAACTGTGACTGCTGTAGATAATGTTTGAAGTGATAAATACACGCCGGACTGTATTTATACATTAATCCATGAGACTTAACTAAGAGAGAATTGAAAAATCCATGAGGAGGACGGAATTAACCGATCCCGCTTTAATTTGTGTTGAAGCGACGGTTTTGGTGCTCAACGACGGTTGAAGATGCAACTTGGGAGTCTGTGGGGAAAATAGTTAAAACTCAGCAGAGGAGACATGATGAATATGGGGTTGCAAATCTTCTGTGTGGCATCTGTTTTCCGTTCATAAACAACAACAACCAATTAACCTCTGACACTCGGCCAGAATTGGAGTGTCAATCTCTGTCGATTCTTGGAAATATTGCAGTTTAGTTCCTGTTCTAATGGCTGCTTCTATGGATCGAGTATGTAAATCATGTTTGACAGTCTCAGATTTATCGACAAAGCTCTGTGTTTTTTTCTTTTTTCTTTTGGGCCTCGTCCTTTTAAAATGCTAATCAGTTTAACTCTCTCCTGAGGTGTCCCTGCTTTGTTGTCTCTCGTGTGAGCAGAGAGGAGCCGGCAGGAAATGCAGATCTGTCGCTCACAACGTGTGCTTTATGTCCGAGGTTTGTATATCGGTTTCATGTCTTCACCAATCAGTTATCCAGATGTATGGTACTTAATGAGTTATTAATCAGACCTCTACAACACAAAAAAAAGGTGTATGACATTATTATGTTCCTCATGAGAATTTTGTACCAAGGTCTTTGAACATTGTTGATTTAACCTTTAACTATCAAACTATCACCTTTATAATCATTTAGAAAATGTAATGTGAAGATTGATTATTATTATTTTAGAATATGATTTCCTGTATGTGACAGAGTTTGTGTGAACAAATGTCTTGTATACTGGATTCCTTATTCTGAGACATCTTGAATTAAATTTGTAAACAACGTAAATGTCTTTTTAATCATATCTATATCTCTTTGTCTTTATGACTAGTACTATCTACTACTCATTACTATAAAAGTATTCACTGCAGGGCACACCTTGGGAGACAAATACTTTAAAAGGTATTAGAATAATGTCACACGTTTATCAGGGTGAGGGTGTTTGAAATCAAATCTGAAAAGTCTAAAATGTTAATCTGGTGAGGATAAAACCCGGCCGGCCTGGACTCGGAGCCAGCAGCTTGCACTTTCAGCTCATTGTGTCACTTTCTGTCCAGAATGAAAACACGACAGAGCCAAAGCTTTAAATGTGCAGCTGCCGGGACAGTTTGTGTGCGAAGCTGTGGCGTGCATGTTAGTTGGGTCACACATGTTTACCAACAGTTTGACAGCGAGATTAGGTCCAGCACGGCCTGCAAAGCTTTTCAGTTTCATTTAATTAATTTGTTTCAATACTTTAATTGTTTTCACAGAACGTTTGAACAATCAGAACTAAATGCTGATATACTAGCTTTTTTGCCAGTTTTGTTTGCCATGGGTCTCTCTCTCTCTCTCTCTCTCTCTCTCTCTCTCTCTCTCTCTCTCTCTCCCTCTCCCTCTCCCTCCCTCCCTCTCTCCCTCTCTTACTCCCTGTCTGCCTCAACGTCGCTCGCTCTTGGCTTGAAAGCACATCAATCGACCTCAGTTCACCCACTGAATTGAATTGACTCTATAAAAGGGATTGCCTGGACAGAGGAGGGGGCAGAGAGCACAAATCAGGCCATGGGGACACTTGTTGTTGGCATCCAATATGCACACACACACCCACCCACACACACCCACACACACACACACACACACACACACACACACACACACATACACTCGTACTGTACACATCATCTGAGGATATATTTATTTGCTCTGGTATGTATACTGCACTTTTATATGTGCATGTGGGAGTGTTTGCTGCGCTCCGGTGCATTTGTTTATGGAGGCCTGTCAACACACAGTGATTCATCACGGCGCTGAGCTCCTGGACTTAAACATCTTTCCCCTCTGTGTGTGTGATGCATGTTTGTCCCCACAGATGGATAATTCCCCCTAAAAAACACGGAGGATGAAGAGGGAGGGGGGGGGGGGGGTACTCATTGACTCAATCAAACGTGTTGGGTGCGGCTCCACACACTTTAGGGAAACACCATTCACATTGTTCCCTGATGCTCATCAACACTGTAAATGGCTGTGATGGTTAAAAGGGGCGTTACACTACAAGACATTATTGATTCAGTCACCACTGCTAAGTCATCAAGAGATGTAACTGGAGCGTGACGCCAGGATGTCTCACTACCTCTCATACTGTTATATATACATTTATTTAGACTTTGCCTGAAGAAGGGACTGTTCCCAAATGTTATCTTAGTAGGATGTGATTCTGCTTTCAAATATCACTGAGCCCAGATACAAATATATAAAGTGGTAAAGGAAAATGGGGTACACAACAGAAACATTCAGTTTCTTCCTCCATCTGTAATATTTCCGATCCAGCTGTCCATGTATTCTGCATAATGGCTCACAATTCTCTCAACTGGAGCATCCATTTTTCTTCCATTTTACTTACATAATCACAGGGATTCAGTATTGGGAACTACAGAGTGACTCCTGTGTAGACGCTAAGCTACCGCTCATGCTGCATCTCACGAGAAGATGAAGCTGTGTCCCCATGTTTCCAGTCTTTGTGCTACGCTGATCTATCTGGCGTTTCAAGGGACTTTAGGGGCCCGAGGCAAAAGGGACCTGGGGGCCTCCTCTTTGAACCAAACTGAAACAATTGCCATGATTATGCTTTTGAGAGACTCTTTGAGTTTTCGAAAGGATTTTCGATTGATGTTATGATCTCAGAATCTCCTTGTGTTTCTTCGGCACTTTGAATCGACCTTTGTGTATGATTGTGTATGATGTGAATTAACCATTTCCTTTGTTGTACTTCCTGCTTAAGTCCATTATCTGCCTTTGGATTCTCACCCGTCTCAAATGTCTGAAACAATTTTGTGCATAGTGTGCATGCTCATAAATAATAGTAAAATAAAGTTAAAGTGCAAACTTCCACCACCATCCCAGACGTATCATACTCACACATCAAGACAAAGTATTTTAACCAAACATCTAAAACTACAAACCTTCTGGCAAAAAGCTCATGGCATGGGGCTTTGTTGGGGGGGTTTCCAACCATGGTTATCATTTTGGTTTCCTGTACATAACCAATGACTGAATTTAAGGGATTTGCCTTAAACTTCTTGTTCTTGTCACCAGTACATTCCCATCACTTTGTAGATCCATGAGTTTATTGCCTATAGCAGCTTTACCGCAGGGCCCACCGTTGCATCATGAGGACAAATAATCACTTCTTGTCTCAGGTGACATTATTACTTGAGGTTGGGTTGTTTTTGCAATTGAGAAATGTGCTCTGTGGAGATCCAGCGTCCTAATTGTTCCCTGTGGAGGAGGCGGCCCACATCATCTTGCCTGCACACAGGGAGAAGCCTTTCTCTCCCAACCATTCATCCAAGTCCAAAATACAGTTTTTTGCAGTTGACTTGGCTGCAATACGCCACAAGTGATGATGTGGTGTTTGGAGCGCATTGTGTACTTTCAGATCCTATCTCAGCAGGAAGATGCAGAGTGATGGTGGTCAGCTAATGTTACCGAATGCAATTCTCTACATTTTTGTTGCCAATAACAATTGGCATGCAGTCAATAGTGCTGCAGTTGTTCTCATTATAAGGTGTTTATCGGTGCCAGTGTAGCAGGAATGTAATCACAACCCAATCTCCCAAATGGACTGAAAACTGCATTCTGCTTTATCTGTGCTCAGCATAGGTTTGCCAGCCTTTGGAAACTCTCTGTTTCTCTCTCTCTCTGTAGATCCCACCATCGTCCACATTGTGCTGCTAATAAAAAATGGCTGATTACAGCGATGAGGCACCCTGTCACTCTAATTTACACAAATCATACACTCCCACTCCGACTGCTGCTCAACCGCATTAACACCAGAGCAAATGTCTCGGGCAGTCAAACTCACCAAACCTAATTTAATCTGGATGCACACTTCCACACAAAACATCCCACACCGTGATATTCATTCCCAGCAACAGCATGCGCATTTGGTATGTGTTGTTCCTCTGAGCGTGTAATTATGTTCTTTTAGATGCTGTTGTCTCAGTGGCATCATATCAGCGAGGATGATTTTGGTGTAACTTGTTTTTCAGCAGCGTATACATATCTGATTTGCTGCAGAAGATGCGGGAGTATAGAGGCTTTGTTGGACGTTTAGTGGTGAAGAAAAGAAAGTTCAGGTTTGGAGATGTCATCGTTAAAAGTAGGGGTGGTAATTTGTTTGAAATACTTGCAATATTCTCAGACGATCATTAGTATTTGAAACGAGTCCATACTAAACAGAAGTACTGTGCCAACTCTGGTATGTTGTACAGACGTCAGGGTCTTCAAATCGTTTTTTGCAGAGAGGTCAACATCTATTTAAACTGTTTTCCCACATCCACATAAACCAAACCACCTCACCAGGACTTCCCATAGCTTCAGGGTTTGGGGTCAAAGTTCAATTGATCTGAGCAGATGGGAATATTTTAAGAGGATAAATAACAATCAAAATCCGAATGTTGTACGGTGCATCCTCTTCAGACTTTCATTTTCTGTTACAACCCCCCCTTACACCTCGTACCCTCTGACCTCTCTTTTCTATAAACTTTTATTTTGGATATCCATGTCAACTCTGGGGTTCGTAAGTGATTGAGATTCAACCATGACTGCATGATAGAGTCACACACACATACACCAAGTTTAATTTTCTGAGATATAATTTCTTACTTTTTAAAATCGAATTAGCATCATCAGTGTTTCTTGTTTTCATCACTGGTGTTAAAAGTGTTTTTCTCTTTGGACAAACAGAGATGAGCAGGAAGCAGCATTTCATTAAGGAAAAGAGCTCTGTTGTGCAGCTTCGCTTGATGCATTCGTCTTGTCAATAGTGAAGCCAAAGCTCCTCCATCACTACCTGTGGCTTGCTGCAGTATAGGTCATAAACCCTGCCTCCTCCATGTTAGTGAATGAGACATGGACCAAGCTAAAAAGTTAAAGTATACTGTATATTTTTCTCAAAGATGTTTTTTTTGGTCATTTCTAGTTCCTATTTTCCCAGCAATTTTTGGCTTCATTTTTGGACAGTGGGAGGAAGTGGAGACGCGTGGTCCATATTTATTTACAGTCTATGTCTGCGATCCATGAATTGACTGGCATGCAAAACGGTCTTCCTGTTTTGAACTCATGCTGTAGGTGTAGACGTACACATACTATATGTTTATACGTGCATGTGTGTGTGTGCACCTACCTTGAAGTTGTGTCTGTGTGTGCATCCAATTACCTTACTATGTGCACAGATGTGTATGTGCATACTTGTGTTCACTTAACACTTGATCAGAGGTTCATTTGAACTTTGTCCCATATCCACCATTGTTATTCTGATATCATACAACTCTCCATAATTCATCCCATCACTTAACCTCCAACACTTGGATCAGAGAGTTCACAGCTCCACAAACAAATCCTATAAATGATCTCATTCTTATTCACACAGCTTAAGCTTTATCATCAGAGCTCCTATAAATATCTCACCCTCTTCTCGTCTTTCAAGCTTAGCTGTACATATAGGACTCGCCCCCCCCCCCCCCCCCACACACACACACACACAAAAAAACCTCTCCTTGTGTTTGTGCTCTTCCATTTCTATCTGATTAGCAGCACACGGCTCTGCAGGGAGCAGATAGTGTCTTCTTCCTCTTCTTCTTCTTTTTCTGCATCCTCTGCATCCTCTCCATCTGAACCCCCACACCACCCATCATTCACTTACACCAGCGAGGTGGGGACCCAACTGAAGAGGGAGGTGCGCCAAAGTATAAGATGAGAAAAAAAAGACAGGAGGAGTGTGTGGCTCATCCTGCAGCATGAACAAAGGCGTATTGGTGATTTATTGGCTATGCAACAGCCTTGCTGCTGCTGCTGCGGCTGCGGCTGCTGCTGCTGCCAATATGGGCTCAATTGACCAAGGAGAGTGAGTGTTCCCCCCACCTCCGCAGGTCAGGAGTAATGATGGAGGGTGTAGAAGGGTTGAAGGAGGGAGGAGATGAAAGTAAAGGCAAAGGAATGTGGAGAAGGGTGCAGTCACATCTGTAAGTGACACCTGATGGATATATGACTCTGGAAATGTGTTCCTTACTGGAGCGTGACATGGACACCACTGCACTTTTTTTATTGTTTTGACTCTCTCCTGCTGGAATGCTGCAGATGCTGCATTTAATGTATTCATGCTTTATGTGATAATTCACAGTCCAGTGGTGACATAGATCCTACAAGATCCAGCAAAGTCAGCCGGCCCTGCAGGAGAAATAGTTTGATCATTCCCACCAGGAGAAAATGACTCCTGGTGGGAGCAGCAAGATTGGATGATGTATAATGATGCTGCAATCAAACCAGCAACCTGGACAGCACTTAATGGTAACTCAGGCAAAGAAAACACCCAGGAGAGCCTTCCTCCCCCTGCACCCCACTCCTCCTCCTGTAATTGGTCTCCTGTTGTTGCTCCCTGCAGACTCTCAGCACGGTGGCGGCGCCCCCTTGTGGTGGCGAGGAGAAACGCCAGGGATGGAGGGATGGCGGAGAGGGAGGAGAGGAGGTGGAGGGGGGGGGGGGCTGCGTTTAAAAGCTCAGCCTGAGGAGGAGCTGCCCACAGAACCAAGGAGCCTTGAAAAGTTTACGTCCAACTGTCAGTTGAAGGAGGAAGAATAAAAAACAAGAGAAGAGATGGCAACTCAGGCCCAGCAGCCGCCACACCTGCACCTGGCTGAGCTCACCGCAGCGCAGTTCATCGACATCTGGAGACACTTCGACGCAGACGGTCAGTGTTCATTAACAGCTGGATTCACTCATTCATGAATGAATTTAGTAAAAAAAAATCTAATTTAATGAAAAGAAAAGTCAGCTTTTAATATTAATTTGATATTAAATATGTTTCTTTCTTTATTATAATATACCAGTGACGCTCAGCTAATCCAAATGAATAACCAACTCTACAAGAAATTGTTTTATGTTTGGTTTTCGGTTTTGTCCCTTAAATTTGTAATACGACTGTGGTAAAAAAAAAACACACACACATTAAAGATAGTTTAATGTTCTTATAGGTCCTACGAATTATTTTAAATTCTTAAAAATTATTATTCAAAGAGGCTTCATTGGCATGACTAATCAAACAGCCTACAGCATTGTCAAGTCCCATCGGACATTGCATTATCAATGCAGGGTGCATTCTAATGTATGAACAACAAAATGTATTAATACCATATTTCAAAAACAATAATGTCAACTATATATGACAAGGTCAAGATTCATATACATAATGTGTGTGTGTGTGTGTGTGTGTGTGTGTGTGTGCGTGTGTGTGTGCGCGTGCGTGTAAAATCATGTATGTAGGAATATATGTGAGAGAGAATGAGAGGTGGGGGAGGGAGGGATAAAAGGGGGGAGGGGGTGAGAGAGAAAGTAAGAAGGGGTGTTTGCTGGGAGGAGCTTCTGAATCTGAAAGCTTACTGGGAATAAACTGGTGGGAAGTGTGTGTGTGTGTGTGTGTGTGTGTGTGTGTGTGTGTGTGTGTGTGTGTGTGTGTGTGTGTGTGTGTGTGTGTGTGTGTGTTATGAGGGTTTTGGACATTTTGGCTGGTCCTCACAAATTCAATGGGCTGTTTGAGGGTTAAGACTTGGTTTCAGGGTTCGAGTTAGAGTAAGGGTTAGGGTTAGGCATTCAGTTGTGATGGTGAAGGTTAGGGTAAGGGGCTAGGGAATGCATTATGTCAATGGGTGTCTATAGAACTATAAAAAGACATGCGTGTGTGTGTGTTTGTTTGAAGATCCTTTACAACTTGCAATATCACGATATATGAACACGCTCCAAAGATTAATCCAGTAAAAATATATGACTGATAATAACAAATGCAATTAAAGCATAAAAAGTAAAAAGGGCCACATGTGTAGGTGGAGCACGTGTGGTTGTTCGTTTATGGATTGTAATTACTGGTGCATTAACATATAAACTGCAGCCATTAACTGTTGGTTTGGGGGTGGAGCTGAACTGGTCTGTTTTTAATGCCATTGGTTACTTGGTTACCTTGAGCTGAAATGATTGGTCAGTTAGTGATCGATTATTGTGATAAGTAAAAATGCTCTAAATGTGTTTTTTCCAGTTCCCTAAATTTTAATATTTTCAATTTTGTCAATTTTATATTATCTTGATTAAATAATATTAAAATAATATTTCAATTGTTGGTTGGAACGAAAAATACAAATACATTGATTTCTGCTTTGGAAATTGTCTACTTTATTTCATTTTCTCAGACTTTATGTACCAACCTCTTGAGAAAACAATCAACTGAGTAATCAGATTAATGATGAAAATAACCGTCACTGACAACCCTAATAACACATCATATTTTATTAATGTGATTAAAGCCGAGTTATTAACCACATGTTAAATCCTAATCCGTAGAGTGACTCTATCTGTCAAGTCAGTGTAGTGAATCTAATGAAGTAGAAGTAGTATGAAGGGACTTCAAAATGTACTGAGGGTCAGTAGTCAATAGATGTAGTTAATTACAATGCACACAGCCTTGAAGTCATTATACGTCATCCACTGTCTCAGTACGAGCCACTTCAGAGTTTGTGACTTTTTTATGATCCAGTTTCAGCTGAAGGATTATTTTCTCCCATTAAGAAAGACAGCTTTGACCTTTACTGTCCCCTTCAAAACACTGTCCTGTAAACTCACTGTGCATTTTCATCAAACAGGATTGTAGGATCCCATATATCTATTACTGCAAAACTACTTATCCCTGCTGCCACAACACAGCATCACTGCAAACCACAGTCTCCTTCCACCTGTGTCAACGTCAACATGTTTTAACCATGACCACGATGTTTTGAGTCATTTTTGTGCCAACGCATGCAGATCTTAACCTCGACCACAGCGGTGATAGATAAGAAGACGATCACGTTCCTCATTTTTGCAACAGTTGTGGCAGTTTTGAACGATCCCCTCATAAAGAATGTTGTCGTGAGGTGATGGATCAGAAACAATATGGAGGGCAATGATAAATCGCCGCTTGTTGTATAGTCTGTCACTTCAGGGAACACACACTTTCTAAAACAACATCTAAGACCAGTTACATGTTTGTCTTGATATGTGACGAGGTAATTTCTTCATTGGATTGCAGGGTTCATCAGAGCATTCAGCGCATATTGATTAAACTATAAATCCAGATAGAGTGTAAATCACCAGCTGGCTTATTGATCCAGAAGTTTTCCCACCTGGACTATTCTTATAAACCACAGTCTTCAAGCACCCCCTCTGCAGAAGTTTATGTGTTTTTGCTGCAGCACCAGGCTAATTGTAATGAGGGTGAAAAAAAACCAAACCAATCACTTCCTCACTTAGATGATGAATTGCGAGCTGAATTTGCGTCAGTGACAAAAATGCTTCTTGGGCCCACAACTGTTCGAAAACACTAAAACCTCCCTCCTAAGAGCGATAAAATGATTTAATGTCTGCTGTCATCAGCCTCTGCGCTCCTCCAACCAACGTCATCTTTCATTTCCATCCCTGCACACTAGACAGCCACAGTCCAGATTGTTCTTGCTGAAATTCCTTGATGGTGGAACAAGCTACCAAATGCGATCGGAGCAGGAGCGTCCCACTCTATCTTCAGGAACCTCCTCTCACATGCACTTACTTCAGTGCACTTCTTCACCTGATCTCCTACATGTAGTACTTACTGAGCAGATTTAGCCCTTTGTTCAACATCTTCTACTGACCTGAATCTTTTGGGTTGTTCCTCAGTTGCAGAGTCACTTTGGATAAAAGCTTCTCCCAAATGGTTAAAGGTAAATGGAAAACATGGACGAGGTGTCACTTCCTCCCACTATCCAGAAATCAAACTCAGCTGTCAATCATGATGAGTCACTATGATTTCATTGAATCTAATAACCAAACTAACTTACACTTGAACAAACATCAGATCTATAAAATATGACAGGAACCATCTTTGAGAAAAAATGTGGACATGCACTTCTACTTTTCAATTTGGCCCATGTCCCATCTACTAACATGGAGGAGGAAGGATTCATAACCTTTGCTGCAGCCAGCCACCAGGTGGCGATTGAGACACTTTGGCTTCCCTTTTAGAAGCAGTCATTTCCTCCATCTTTATCTAAAGTCTATGATGAAACAACACACCGCATTACTACTCAGCCAGAGAGAGTGACTGTTAGTCATTTGTATTGTAGAAGACTATAAAATGGAAACTGACTGATTCAGAGGAACAGAACCTCGGAAGTGATGGCAGAAATGGCCTCACTTCAAGTAGACACACAAGTAAACATGAAATCTCTGATGTAAAAATCTACTGTTGGCAGCAACAGGCTGACCACAGCTGCACAACAGCAGCGACCTACTGGACTGGGCCTCCTACTGGCTGCAGTGACAACTGGGACAAACAGAAAAAAAGTATGTTGACAGCATGCTTGACTGAATACAACCAATGAAACATGCTTAAAGTGATCTTGTTGTTTTGAGGCAGTTGGATTTTCGAAAGAGTGATGGGCAGTTGTGATCCTCAGAGTTTTGGGAGAGAGAGAGAGAGAGAGAGAGAGAGAGAGAGAGAGAGAGAGAGAGAGAGAGAGAGAGAGAGAGAGAGAGAGAGAGAGAGCTACATCTGCTCAGTGTGCAGTGGTTCGCTCCATGTGGCAGCTGAGATTTGTGCAGCAGCTAAACTCTGGCAGTGAGTCCCAATGAAGTGAGAACACAGTTGCTTATGTGGGCTTTATTACAAGCCAGGGGAATTTAACACAGTCACTACCTTTCACTTATTATTTGTTCTTCTCCCCCTGAGATACTGTGTGCAGCTTTAATCACCTGTTTCTGTCACAGTGTGTATTAGAGTATACAATTAGCTAATAGACTCTACCAGAGACACTGGAAATGTTTTCAGTATGGTGAAAAGGTTTTTTAATTTAATGAAGGCTATTCATTAATCTGTTGAGACTAACTTGCAGAAGAAAGAATATCTGTTACATCAAAATAAAAAAGTAGGACATCACCTCTGGTTTTACAACATTTCATGAGACTGTTCTGTAAAAGTACAAAGTGAAAATTGTCAACTAGAGTTTATTCTGGGCCACTCAGAGTCCGATTCATTGTTCTGCCATGTGGCCTCTAGTTATCTGCACTGCAGGTACATAATGCGTTGGAAGTGACCATCATTATTTTGACATTTCAAGGAAATGGAAATGTCACATGCATTCTCGTGTATTCGCCATTTCTGACATGCATTTTTGTCACACTTGATCACACCACTTTGCCGCACTCTGCCCACCCTAGCTGAGCCAGCCAAGCAAGGAGGAAGCAAAAAGGAGGAGGCGGCACACAGCGAGCGCTGCTGAGCGCCTCAGTGGTCACTAAGTAGAAAAAAGGAAAAATATATCTCTGTGGACGTTTGCTGGTAAATTTATAAAAATCGTTTGGAAGTAATGAGAGTTTAATAGTCATCTCATAAAAATGAAGGCCCAGATGAATAATTTACTAGAATATTTAATCATTTTAGTGTTGCTCCACAGATGGAAATGTTGACTGAAATAACTCAACAAATAATGGATGGATTCTCATGAATGTTTTTACCCTTACTCTTACATTCATGGTCCCCAGAGGATCAATCCTACTGACTTGACTGATCCCCAGGCTTTTACTTTAGTCACACTATGAGCTTGACATATTTGGCTCTGAGTGAAATATATTGATGTGTTGATCTCTGCACTGTAGGTGCTGCAAGAGAAAGATAATCAGACAGATTCTAGTTGTTCATTTCATTTCTTAATTTATGTACATGAAAAAAATGTACTAGAATTATGTTAAATATTTTGTTGACCTGTGTACTTACATTATCCAAATTTTTTCCAATAATGTTCAAACTCAAACTGCAGATATCCAAGTTTTTATTCACGGTAACAGGACGTTTTGTTTTGGTCGCCTTTTAATCGCATATTATCTGTTTTACCCGTGGATTTGTCCGTCTCTGCTGCAACTTCCGGACAAACGCACCATGCCAGTTAGCCAGTTTGCCCGTTTTTCCCTTCCACTGTGTGTATTGGTCACTTGTAATGGATCAAGATTATTCATTGCTGTTTGCTGAAATTAAACAAAACTTTGATAAATTACCTCATCTATGAATGCTGTCTGTACCTGATTCGCGTCATGTCGATTTTTATGAGCAATGGCGAATGACTTTACGAAATCATTAACCTTGGTCATTTGTTAATGTTTTGATTGAGAGACCCCTAGTGGACGAAGTTGCATGTTGTACGTTTAAGAATAAACCAATGAGATTTTCGACACCCTTGAATTGTTTTGTAGATTTCATTACTGATCTTAGACTTCAGAGTGACGTACAACATTTATAATATATATTTAAGTACACTGGTGTTGTTTATTATCGGGTTTATCAAAGAAATAATATTATTAACAATTATAATTATTATCAGTTTTGAATAATAGAAGTCAAGTTGAACCTCAGGTTACTATGAGGCTTTGTTGTGTCTGCGTGCTTCGTATCCGCACCTGGAGCTCTGTGTCCCTGGGGTAGTTTGTGTTGTCTGAAACGTCGACTCGACCGAGCACAGATGGCGACACACAGCACCTATCAAATACAATGTGTAAATGAAGCACAGGGAGGATGGGGATGGGGGGAGGTGAGGGAGAAAATGATCAGAAAGGAAAGGAGATGAGAGGATCAGAGATTAAGAGGGGGGAGCGGGGAGCAGGGTGAATCTCTGCACTTTATTGTGTGCATCTGTGTTTTATTCTGAATTGAAATAACAATTTTATTGATGTTTGTTTTTGTTTCGTTAGAAGGCACAAACCCCTCCGATCCTCGCTCGGGCCGCAGACAGATGGGACTCATTCCTATGATTAAAAAGACAATGTCCTGTATTTTACCCTGTTATTTTGCAGGGAAAAAAATGTAAATTATTATAATGAATCATCCCTGGTGCTGTGACGGTCAGGAGAAGGACAAATCCAGATACAGTGAGAATCAGTCTGAATGCCTACCGCCAGAAAACACTAATCTGCCAACATCCAATCTACACTGGATTCCAGTCTGGTGTTTTCTCTTCTGCTGCTGCACGTCTCTCTATCTTCACAATCTCTCCACAGCTATGTAAATACCAATTTGGCAAAAGAAATACAAATGTGAATATATAGGAAAGCGGAGGTTTTCAATTTAAAGTTTTGAGTCGTGTAGAGTTGACATAACATGTTAATCTTGGAGTTATTGTGCTCCAGACTTCCCTCAGGATGTGAATTTCTCAGAATAGTTTTTGCCTTCAGCACAAACTTCAGGGCTATAAACTCACTACAGTAAATACTCGAGCTGATTGAGGCGCAGCTGTAGGCACATACGCACCCTGGATACAATCCAACCGAGGGGTTCTGGGAGTGTTCTGATTCAATCAAACCGAACTTGAGACTGGGCTAAACATTCAAGGTTTGGCGACTGGTTTCAAAACGAAGGGACCCCCCGCCTCCATGTGACCTTTAATCTTTCATCCAAATCTTTTTAATCAAACCTCTGAACAGTCAACAAACTTTCAGACAACTTAAAAGCTTCATAACATCATTTGTGCCAAACTAATCTAGCCCCTCCGCTGCTCCGCAGGAAATGGTTACATCGAAGGGAAGGAGCTGGAGAACTTCTTCAAAGAGCTGGAGTCTGCGAGACGAGGACCGGGCGTGGTGAGCGAAGCACGTCACAGAGAATAGAACAGTCAGAGTCACACAAAGTGACTCGTGTAGGTGACACGAGTGGATATAGTGTCTCTGTCTGTTTGACTTTCACTACAGATTTCTCAGTCTGCCTTCATTAAATCATGTAAAGAATAACAGAAAAATACATTGATCACAATTTTCTAAATTATTATCAAAATTGCAATACCAATACTTTTCTTTTTATTAGATCTTTTTATTGTGTGTCTACTTTTTTGGCTGTTGTGTTCCTTGTCTTATTCTCATTTTGTCTGCCTGTCTGGTTTTATTTCCATTTATAAAGCACATTGTAGCATTAAAGAAAGTGCTGTATAAAGTTTGTTGTTTATATTATTATTACTTAATAAATTATAAAAAAGTGAGTTTCTATTTAAAATTATGATAGCCAGTAAATGTAATCTTTATTATATGTTTTAAAATATATTTGTCTGGAATATATAGTATTTAAATGAAAGTATTTAAATTATAGACTGTGTTATCTGAAGTGTCTTTGAATTGTGATGTGATGAACTTGCAGGATCCTTCAAATGCTGCGTTCAAAGAACAGATGAAGGAGTTCATGGCCAATTTTGACAAGAATGCTGATGGGAGGATTGAAATGTCCGAGGTGAGAAGGAATTAAATACGTAACTTACGTATCATCACTGTAAATCTATGCAGTAAAGTAATCGATTATAAAAAGTCAACTTAAAAATACAGACACTGTTTAAATAATGCCTTGATTTAAAATTGTGTCTTGATCTTCCTCTGTGTAGCTGGCTCAGATTCTGCCCACAGAGGAAAACTTCCTGCTCTGCTTCAGAGAGTTTGTGGGATCCAGCACTCAATTCATGGCTGTAAGTTTGTGTTTATTCGACACACGAGTTCTAAATATATAACTCTTAATGCTATACTATGTTAAATCTTCTTCGCCAATTAAGTTCTCACACTCATCTTCAGTTTAGTAATGATAAAGAATCCATGTCCCATAAAATGCCTCAAGTATCAGAGCCATACCAGTTTCCTTTTTCCCTGGTATTTGGTCGAGTACAGCTGTAGGTTGTTCATTTATAGAAACAGTCACGATGTCAGAGACTTTGGTCACAGTCCTCTCTAACAGTATGAAGATATCACACGTCTAGATTCTCTCCATGTGTTTTGATGAACAGCTGAAAGGAAATGCAAATTCAAGTTCAAATCCATAAATAAGTGTGTCAGTGATGAACGATTTGAATTACAACCTCTTTTTTTAGCCAGAAAAGCATCTAAATACTAAACCTAGTGAAGAAATGAACTTACACTCAATGTTTTACACTAATATCTCACCAGTAAAACACTAACACCATATTTGACCTGAACCTTTGAAACATTCTTGAAAACCATAAAGAACGACCTCTATCTTCAGTTGCACACGTTGAGATAAGAGAAGAGAAAACACTGATGATGATTGAACATCACCACTGGGATTGAAGATAAAACACACACACACACACACACACACACTTGGTGTAGTGGGGCTGAGGAGGGTTTCCAGTGGTGGGATGCTGCTCTCTGTGTTAAAGCTATTCTCAGACGGCCATACATTATGAATGGAACACAGCTTTCTGCAGCGGAAAGGCAGTAAGTGCTGGAGTAGGTATCCATCTTTGATGAGGACTTTGACTAATTCTATATTTACACAATGTCAGATGACACCATCGTTTCTCTTTACGAAGGTCTTTGTCCTGCTTTGAATTAGAGAAGATCCAGTGTGTGTTTCTCATTTGTCATTGTGGTTGAAGCAGACCCTTTTCTCCTGAAAGCTTGTGTAACAGCATCACTCTTGTCCTGCAGGCCTGGAGGAGGTATGACACAGACCGCAGTGGATACATCGAATCAAACGAGCTGAAGGTAAAACACGATGAATCAAAGTCTGCAATGAAGCGATTCATTGTCGGTGAAAACACGGCTGCTCTGACACAAGTACACTGAGATATCTGCTGAAGGCTGGACTGTCACTGCTCTTCAGTCTGACCACCATTCTCTGTTTGTGTCATATGTGATATAAAATAAAACCTTAATAATTCAATTTGTATAAAGATGCTGATATCTGACACATTTCTTGATATGACATTACTCATGTATATAGCCTATACAACTGGTGCTATGGTGCTACTGAACCTGCACATGTGCGTAACGCTCGGAAAGTTCTACTCCTTGAAAAGAAAATACTTCACATTCTTTTACACTCTACAGTAAGTTCATGTATAGAGATCAACACCATTCATTTTCTGACTGTGGCGATTCTCTCTCCTCAGGGTTTCTTGTCAGACCTGCTGAAGAAGGCCAACAGAAACTACGACGACAAGAAGCTCAAGGAGTACACGCAGACAATCGTGAGCATCGTCAGACGCTGAATGCGCTTTTGTGTTTGTCTTCTCTCTGCTTTGGCAAAATCATGACTCAAGACTTTACAAGCAAATCCAACATTTCCTCTGAGTTGATCAATATTCATATAAACCTTAGAGTGACAACTTCATTACCACCCAGAGATGAAGTATATTGTATAATATGTACATTATACTGTGTTGTATTTGAAACTTTAACTTCAGCTGCTGGGATGAGACATGCAGACTCTGACATCATTCAAATTCAAAGAATTAACCAGGACATTTCTGTCTGCGCTCTGCCTTCGTGTTCATATGTTCAAACTTCATCACTTGGCTGCAACACATCAATTCTGCGCCGTAAATGAAATCATTAATTTTAATATAACTCAGACTCCATAACACCCACATTCTAATAACCATGAAAAATACACAATACACTTTCACATTGTAAGTATATTGTGCACACGAGATATCACAACACACGAGATATCACTTCCCATCCATCTGCCGACTGAACACACTGAACCGCTGCTTTTTAATCTGACTTGAATGGATGTGTTTAATGTGTTAGTCCGTGCAGCACATGATCATATTTAGTTACAGATTCCCAGATAAATTCCATGTTAATCCTCTTTCTGTGCAGCTAAGGATGTTTGATCTGAATGGCGATGGTAAGCTGGGCCTCTCTGAGATGGCAAGGTGAGCGTAACTTTGTTGTATTTACTCCTCTATTTATAAAGCTATTTTTTTTTTCTTCAAAGGACAGTTAAAACATCAAACTCCTCTCTGTGTTTTACCACAGGCTCTTGCCGGTGCAGGAAAATTTCCTGCTGAAGTTCCAGGTAAGTTTATACTTTCTAACACACAAACTTGTTTCATGTTGAGCTCAACCAGGAATCATGTGAATATGTGTTTTGGGTAGATTTCAAGTGTCATTCCTCTGATCTACAAATGTCAGACAACAGAGGAGATTTACAATAGCACAATTCAACATTATTGGATTCCGTGCAAGAGGATTATTTGTCATCAAAGTACTGAACGAACATATGGGGCGCTGACACAAATGTGTGTTTACTTGTGTTAAGTCCTTAAGGAATTAAATATTATAGTATGACAATTCTTTCACAACATGATGGAATCCAATGTAAATCAACAGCTTTTATGTTTACGTTATGTTAAGAGTCAAGTTACTCACATTTAAGTCCTGTTTATTTTTATCCAGGACTTAAATTTGCATCTAAAAATAAAAACAACTTACTGCACATTTCCATGTATATTGCTGTATTTTCTTATCTTGACATTATTGCATTAATGCACAGTAGCCATCGTTTCAAAGCTTTAAACTCCACTATTTGTAGCACAGTGACAATGTTAATTTACATAGATCTCCCACATGCATTTGTCATGAATGTTGCCCTATGCACACGCTGGCTCGGTGGAGCAGATCAACAATTCCTTTCTGACAGAGGATTAGTCTGTCTGATCGGGATTAACTCAACTCTAGTCCCAGTTATCATAATCTCCATGGATTAATATCTCTTGTGGATCTGATGGGGCTTTTACTGCTCTCTAAAAATATCCAGCAGTTTCTAACAATTTTCACCTCTCTCTCTCTCTCTCTCTCTCTCTGTCTCACAGGGCATCAGGCTCACGGTTAAAGAATTTGACTCCCTCTTCACCTTCTATGACAAGGTGAAAAGTGCATTTCTGTGTGGTATTTGTTATGCATTGTGCACATGTCTATGTGAGTGCGTTGTTCTAAGGTACAGAACATACACAGGAGTCTCATGCCAGTGGCTCTGTGAGGCTGAGGCTAAATGCTCACATCCGTCATCATGGTTACAATTGACATTAAATATCTTCTGTAAATTTCCTGGTGTCAAAGGAAAACGCTCTGAATCCGGATTTATCCTCTGGGGACCATAAATGTCTTGAGAAAATTGAATGGCGATTCATCAAATAGATGTTGAGATCAAACTGGACTAAAGCTCGAACGACATACAGAAAATTTCACATTTCTACACTTCAGTAGAAACTACACTTCACTACTGACATAAGCCTGACAACACACAAGTATTTATTTGTGATATTTTGGCGTTATAATACTTATATATTTAGATTTCCCACCTCTCGCCCAATCAATTTCTGCCACCTTAATCTTTCACACTGACCCTTTCTGTGTTGCCTGTATAATTCACACCACCATGGCTCTCTCTCTCTCTCTCTCTCTCTCTCTCTCTCTCTCTCTCTCTCTCTCTCTCTCTCTCTCTCTCTCTCTCTCTCTCCAGGACGGTAATGGGTATATCGACGAGCAGGAGCTGGATGCTCTGCTGAAGGACCTCTGTGACAAGAACAAAATGGTAATGAAGAGTTTACCCTATTGATTGGTCAGTTCAGGTTTCTGTTCTTCTTCCCAAATATAGAGCTGAGATAGAGTAGCTGCCTGCAGTACATGGCCTCTGTACCAGACCAAACTTTGTTCCCAACCGACTGTGACTTTTCTAACCTACGCCGTTCGCATGTGCTGCAGGACGTGGGCTCAACAGGAATCGGCGGGTACAAGAAGAGCATCATGGCTCTGTCCGACGGAGGGAAACTGTACCGTGCCGAGCTGGAGATCGTCCTCTGTAGGGACTCTGAGCTGTGACCTCCCTGCCTAGGAACCTGCTGCCCCCCCTCCATCAACCCTCATCATCGCCTCCTCCTTCCTACCTCCTGATGTAACCTGGTGCATGTGTGACCTCCAACCTCGCTTCACCACTTAGAGTGCTCCTGAAAGCACAAAGTGTTCTGCTGTTTTACCTTTGTACCCCTCTGAGTTGTTTCTTGATTTTACCTATTACATGCATAGTGAGATAGCCATAGAAGGAATATACTGTGTATTTATTTATTTATTTGACTTGTTTTGAATATGTATTTGTATTTTTGCAAACATGTCATATCTATATCTTCCTCTCCCGCCCAATTTAAAATGGAAACTTTTGTTCAGTAGTATTTATTTGATTTATTTCTATTAAATTTAACATGGACTTAACTAGTTTGATGAGGCTTGAACTATTAAAGATATTACTGACAGATAAATAAATATACCATGACAATGTTTGCCCCATTTATTCACTTGCATGAAAAAGGTGTATCTCCATCTCAATGATGCTCTGCTACACGTCAGGGTGATAATTTCACTGTTGCTACAGAGAAAGGTTTGTTTGGAGTTTTCTCTCAGCGGCGCGTAAAAGAAACTATTTCCTCCCCTCTCAGAGCATCGTGCAGCTCCAGTGAAGATTAAAGCTCCGGTACAGATGCCCAGAGCAAGAGCGTTCTCTGGAGAGTGCTCCACCTTCACTTTCTAATCTCCTGGTAAAAAGAACAGTAGAAAAAGCTTGTGCTGCTCCATTTTTCATGGAGGCGAAAAGTCGGGAAAAGCCTCCGTGGCACTTTGAGAAGAAGTGAGCAGAGTGGGACACGCAGAGAGGCCAAGGACAACAACAATACAGTAGAAGGACTGCAACTCTACAAATCTGCCCTAATGCAGCGTGAAAAAATACAACTCGGCATACAATGATTTGCAGTTAAATAATTGAAATGTGTCTGCATCGTAAAAATGTATCTGAGCCTGAACACCTCATCCCACGAGCACATTTCATAATGAGTGCCTCATAAAGGCTAATAACAGCATATCTTTAGTTTAACGTTCACCATTGATCGAAATATGACGTCATAGTATACTTTTCTGTATCTTTCTATAGGACACAGTGCACACACCCCCATATTTCAGCATTATGTCTACTTTTCATAAATTAATCATCAGCTCTGTCATGTTTAATTTACTTCAGTATCTTTTAAAGCACACCCCCTCACACACAACACCGCTGCAACCACACACACACATACACACACACCCAAACTGTCATACACAAAAACAATACTGCGCTCACCACTTCATGCCCAATGCTCAGTGTTTTACACATGTGGGCATACAAATTCATACACGCACACAAGAGCACACAGTGAAACACTGCACTGAGCCGTTAACTGCTGACGAGCAGGAAAAAGAGACTTATATCCGCTCTGATTCCTTCACACACATCAGTCCCATTCTGGGAGAGAATGAGACAAGAGAGCAAAACAGACAGATGAGATTCCCTCTGTTATTTACTCTGTGTACAGCTGCGCGCACACACACACACACACACACACACACACACAGAGGATAGTAGACACATTTCCTATACTTCTTCATGTGACTGTTATTCATTTAAAGGCAGATATTGTGTCGACATTCTCACACATTCCCAGATAATAGACAATGGACGTCACTGTTTCACTGTTAAAATGTCACTGAAGTTCCAACTGCACTGAAACTATTCAGAGGTAACAGTCGGGTTTTTTGCACATGACTCCAAAGATGCCTTGATGCTCGTCTTTTGTTGTTATTATCTTTATCTCCTATTCACCACATCCTACTTTGTTTGATAAAGACTGTGGGAGATTTTTGCTGCTCTGTGTTTTTTTTGTAAAGATATGAATGTTGTTTAGGGAATTTCTGTTGCCCTAGAAAATCTCTAAAAATATTAGTGATATTTTTGGATCTTACTCTTTGGGGGGAAAAGAATACGTGAAGCATAATGCAGCACTAATTAAGCACTGAATGAAATATAAAATCCAAATTAACGTGGGATTCTGGTCGTTACAGAATGCTGCTGCTTAGCTTAACACAAATGTGCGCTCATACTACAGTACAATTCATCATTCTTAATAAATCATCTGTGTTTCTCTAAGTAAAACATTAATTATGATCATATGTGCAGCTTATTGTCCCTGAGGTGTGATCAAACTCATAATTACATAAAAATGTCATTAGAGAAGTAACATAGAAATAATTGTTCTTAAAGGCCGCGCACACAGTTTTCTGTTATTGTGACTGATCTCTGATCACGTTGAGGTCGACTTGGGGAAAGCAAGTTTTGTCTTTGTTCTAATAGAGGTGTTCTAATTCTGTCCCCAACAGGTACAGATGCCAGTATGGGTATTTTTCATCAAAGATGTTTTCACATGTCACAGTAAGAAAGGTACAGGTATACATAATACAGTTAAAGATGGATACTTTCCATTTAGCTGCATCCGTTTCAGGGTCCTGGTATTGTGCATTGATCATTGTCACACTGTCATGACTCATTGGGACACTTTTAACACTTTTAACACTTGATAAAAGAAGTTAATGTTCTATTATTGCTAATATATGTGCTTTTACTTTATTAAACATCAAAATCTCCACTTGAAAGGGGCCAGTCCAAATAAGAAATCTGTGTGCTGAGTTTAAAAGGAAAACACCATTCATCGGCAGATTAGTCTCAATGTGAAACAAAGAAAACACAATTCATGAAGACATTCACCCTTGCAACAACTTTGCACTAATTTGGTTTCCTTGGCATCTATTATTCCTGTTAAAATCAAACACATGCACCATGTTCATGTTTTATTTCAACTTCTTTATCGTTGTGGAATTATTGTTTTAATCTTCTGTCTTTTTTCCCTATTGCTTTTGTTTCCTGTGAAATCTATTAGCACACAAAAGACAATGAATGCAAATCAAATCCCTTGAATCAAATTGAAAAGTTATTTTTATTTAGACTCACAGCATTATTGTAAGTGATTATATGAAATAAAACCTTGT
Source organism: Verasper variegatus (assembly GCA_026259375.1). Classification (NCBI taxonomy): domain Eukaryota; kingdom Metazoa; phylum Chordata; class Actinopteri; order Pleuronectiformes; family Pleuronectidae; genus Verasper; species Verasper variegatus. The sequence goes on along the minus strand of CM048039.1, from coordinate 15,864,713 downwards.
GTCTTATGGTTCGTTTCTGGCTCTTGATGCTTCACATCATTCCACCGTAACAGCAGTGTAACCTCACAGTGCAAAGCAGTGACTGGAGATGTGCTGAATTGTATGTGTTAGAAAATAAAATGCGTAAAAAAAGGAGGCTTAAACTTAATAAACTCAGTAAGTTTTGGAGTCAATTTTATAGGAAACAGCAACAATGATACTGTGCACGCTCATATATTCTGTACAATGGGGCTTATAAGAAGCTAAACTAAGCTGTGAAACGTCAGTCGGTATTACAGTCACTGACACTCTGATCGGTTTCCATTATTCTTTCTCTGCTGCACTTTCGTCTTGACGCTTCCTTCAGCTACGTGCTGTTTGCTCCACACGTCCTCGAGCTCCTACTTCTCTTCATCATGAGATATTTAACTGTCGTCAGTTTGTGTCCATCAAGTGTTTTGAGGACAGTGTTGAATGATTCTAGTTCAGTTTTGAGGCTATGATTTGTAAGTACATAATAAACTATTTTATACAAGGAAATGCATATACTGTGTTACAAACCTACAGCTACAACCTTTACTAATAAGGAAACAAAGGTGAAAACCGTGCACACTGCAAATTAATAAGCAATAGAGAATGTGGATAAATGGCTATTTTAGAACACTGGATGTGTTGCTGGGTTCTCTCTGACATGATGGGTTTGTTGGAAATATCCATTCTCTATCTGCACCACACACTTGCAGCCTCACATACAAGCCAAAAACACTTCCCGTCCTGTGTGCCAGTGGAGGCGGCTGTTGTTTGCACAGTTGCAGGGAACTGTTTCATGCACTTCCAGGCTCCAGCGTCTCATGTCCCTCGAGGATCCTTCTGCTCAGACTGAGTGACAGTGAAGCTGCTGTTCACACAAACTGACAACACAGAACGTGAAAGCCAGCCTGGCATCTTCACTTAATATGGCACAAGTAACAGTTTGACCTGAGCATCAGAAAAAAAGCACACTTGAGTATTATGCTGCGAGATTGGGTGAAGAGAAATATAGAGTATTCAATATTTTACAATATGACAAAGTGATCCACATTTTAAGTGGCTGAGACTATTTCTGTAATTGCAATGTTTTAAGGTTGGTTTACCACCATGTGTCCAAAACAAATTCTCATTCTTCACATAATTTTTAAGTAAAATTGTAGCTGCTGCGCAATAAGCAGTGAATGTGGTGAAATTTGTGCAGTGAAACGTGGAGAAGGCCACCATCTGGTGGAAGGATGAAGGTAACAGTACTCAGAAAGAAAGTTAATCAGTGACAGTTATTCTTAATTGTCATTAAATCAAAAACAATACTTTTTAACAATTAGCATTACTTTTTCAGTGATCTGTAAAAATCAACATGTTCACAGACACTCTGACCTGTTAAATATGACCTGAGATATCCTGTTGGACATGTTGCTGAATTGGACAGTCAGTAAGCTTCTACAATGACCTGGATAAATTCACCGGCAGATAAACACGCAAATAGCTGCTGCTGAAAAAAATGATGCAATGTCTTTTGTATAACACTGTCCTCAAGTGGACAAATTGAGTTACTGCAGAATGCTGCTGCAGGAAATATGTATTATTTGAGACCATAACCATAAAGGTTGTGTTGATGATTTCAACACTTGGGCAGGAAACATCCAGCAGAGGATGATGATAAACATCTCTACAAACTAAGAACAATGTTTGACTTGCTGTTCAAAACCCTGTAAATCATTTTTAAAGGTCAGGGTTCTTGCAGCATATACAATAATTATAGGTAATAACAGGGCCTCGTCTGTTGGGTGGGTGGCAACCTGAAAATATAAAGTTCTCATACACATATTCAAAAGGTAATTTCTCCAACATCAGATTTTACACTTTAATCACATATTGTAAAACAGTTGCACGTTTGTCTCTTTATATAAAGTGCTGCCTAAGCAGTTCTGTGTTTGTATTTTCTCCAGGGAGGGACTGGTGGAAAACACGCATATAATATAATGATTTCACACATTTGTATTATGTTAAATGATGGTTCTTATCAAGGTTTAGACTCAATCGAGTGTGCTCTATAATAGTCACCGCAGGGTCATTTATTTTCTCACAGTACAAAATGTGCATGAATGTGTCCAGTTGTAAACTCCCATCCCACCCCTTCAATTTATGAAACATTCAAATATTTCCATATTCTGATTTGTTTCTCTCCGTCATCCTTTACATTCTATATTTTGTATTTTCTATATTTGTTTTGTTTCAAATCTAGAAATAGGAGGAAAAAAATGTAATTCTTCAATATGTTGTTTATTTATTCCACATCAGTTCCCCCACTGACGTCACTGCGCTGTCGTCTGCTGCTCTGTCGTCATCACGCACCTGCGCGTCGCTCCCCTGCTGTCTGCCCTTCACGTCCGTCCACATCCTTCCAGGCTCGACTCCGCAGCGCAGCGATGGCCCTTCTCAAGTCCCACAAGGTGATCTACTGTCTGGGGAACATCTCTCCATCCCTGGGAGCCCTGTCCACCCGCAACAGGTAAACAGCGGAGGCATCACTCGCACCCAGCGGACACGGACACGTTCGGAACCCCGTCATCTGGGTTTGCTCTGCCGCGAGCTGTCACGTCACCCCTGCAGCTAGCTTCACCAGGAGCAGCACACACACATACAAACACACACACACACACACACACACACACACACACACACACACACAAACACAAACACAAGTATTTTCACGTTAATTGCTCTGTGCTTAGCCTTTAGATTTTACGGTGAAGCGTCGTTACCCCGTACAGCGCTGTGTGGCTACTTGTTAGCTGGTTAGCTTAGACAGGGGTCAAACCGTTAACCCGGGCCCGGGTACATGGGAGATCAGCTGCCGGATTGTGTCACGCTCCTCGGGTCAGAGCCTGTTGCTCCACACCTCCTCTCTGAGATGTTAATCTGACTTTAGATGCTAACTCATCGATGCTAACAGCGAAGCTACTCGTGAAAGTCACGTTGGGATGTATCACAAGTTCGTGTTTAGCAGCAGCAGCAGCAGCGCACAGGAGAACAGAGCAGCTCGGGTGAATCTTGTAACGTTAAAATAATTCATTATTTAACCTTGTGTCGTGTGTTGGGATTTGTTTTATGTTCCTGTGTTTGGCTTTAAGGATAAACGTTGTAGTCGCATTTACGTGATCGCCTCAGTTTCCTCAGCCCACGTACTGTTTGAGGGACTTGTCGTAGTCGGGCAAGTTGTGAGAGCTGATTGGTTGCCGTGTTCCGCCTTCGATCGCTGATTGGCTCATATCTAGCAGTGAAGCTGAGGCAGGCGCCTGTGTCCTTTCTGGTTCCGTTTGGAGGACAAACCACTTTAAGTCTGATGCTGCGCGTCCATCTGCGTTACACTGATGACACGTAGCTTCCGTTAGAGTAAGACCCAGCGTCATCTGACGTATGGGTACCTGATCTCTCCTCAGCTTCTGTTTTCAGTCCAACGCTGGGTTTCGATTTGTAGTCAGATCACATTTCTGCCTGACAGGGTGTGTTCCACAGTTTCTGCCTCTGACTTGTCTCCTCATGTTTCAAACACCTCGATCTGGTTCCCAAGACTAAATGAAACACAATAGGGTTTTCCCTCCAAACACCTGTAGCCAGACTCAGAAACCGGTAGATCTGAATGAACGGTATAATAAACTCTGCAGTCCTGACCTGTAACTCACCTCTAAAGCCTTTGCTCTATCGATCACTGATAACTGTCAGTCGCTGTGATGTTTGTATAAACGCTGAAGTTCAGATGTTCAAAGGTTCTGTGTGCACACACCCTGCAGGTATGATGCGACCACTTCCACCCAGATGTTCCCCTGCATGTTGTATTTCTGTTGCTGGGATTATCAGTTGCACAATACTTCTTAGTGTACAGTACTGCAATATATGTATATGCGATGAAAATAAGGCAATCTGATCTAATCCTAAACTTCTAAAGTATTTGACAGAATCACATACTGGGAGTTGTGATAACAACACCTTAAGACCACAAACTACAGCCTTAAAAATACACCTCTGACACAGTCTGGACATCATGAACTTCAACAGTGTGCTTTTTATCTGCATTTTCTTATTGCTGCTGTATTGTACTCTAAAATGCTGCTGCTACTGAGTTTACAGCCTGTATACTATTATCACAGGATCAAATGCTCCATTGTATTTAAGTGAACACTTGCACGACTAAACTCGGCCTCGCATCGGAGACTGTTGCCCTTTTTGAAGACCTAAATTTAGCTACAAACTTTATAGGGTTTACAAAGTAGAGGAAACCTGAGACGATGTGTGAGCAGCAGTGCAGTAAAGGTCGCAATACGTAACAATTTGCTTTTACCAAGCAGATGTGTGACAGAATGTATTTAATGTATTAATGTTAAGTGTCAAAGGTTACAGCTAAATGGCAATTATTATATTCGTAGCAAGCCATTATGACATAGCAGCCAAATATCTTACAACAAAACAGTCAACACTGCAAAGACTTTAAGGCCTTTAACACACAAGATGCAGTGAATATGAATGTGGTTTCATAAGGAAACTGTTGTGTCCTCGTGAAGGTATGCACTCAACTGAGTACCATTCTACTTGGCTTATTTATTAGTTGTACTGTTTATTGTTCTGTGATAATTTTCAGTTTTTTCTAAAGTTGTACCTGACACAATTAGAAAATCATGCGATTACTCAGTTGTTGTAACAGTAGATAAACATTATTAAACCTAATGTGCTGAAAATAAACAAGAAGTCGCAGCCCAGATAACTGACAGTTTTAAAAATGCAGATATTGCTAAAAGCTTAAGGTTGAATATAATCTGGTTGTTTGTTCATAATTATATTTTCTTAAATGATAGTCAAATTTTTTCAATATCAAGTGTCCTGCTCCAAACTCTGTAGTGACCAGTGTGTGTTTTAGATCCAGATTAACTGCTGGTCTTGATTTTGGACTCTGGACCTTCAGAATGGATTATAATGTTTGTTTCATGAAACTTGTGCTCACTGAGCACGTGTCGTTCACGAGATTTACGTTAGTGTAGTATCCTCAGGTCACATGAGTGCGTTAATCTCAAGCATTAGGCCAACAGCATGTCACAGGAGCATGGCAGTTATAACGTTAGTGTGTCTGGTGTAGAAGCAGCACGGTTCATGACCTTGTGAGGACGCAGTCCTTTTTCTGTTTGTGGGGGTAATGGCTGTTTTTCAGTGCAATGCGCTCAGTGAACTCTTGACTTTCCTAAGTGTTTGTTGTCCCATCCGCATCATTATTCTCCTCCTGCTCTGGTGTCTTTCAGCTCATGGTGGTCCGGCGTGCAGATGGGCCCCCCCGATCCCATCCTGGGGGTGTCCGAGGCCTTCAAGAAAGATACCAACCCCAAGAAAATGAACCTGGGAGTGGGAGCATACAGGGACGACCAGGGCAAGCCCTTTGTGCTCAGCTGTGTGCGCAAGGTAGAACTGCTGCCAAGCCCTCCATGAATATTAGTGTGTTTTTTCATGTCTCTCTCTCTCACACATGCAGGCGTACACACACAGAGGGGTCACTGAGGGAGATCAATGGTCAACTCATCAGTGAAGAAAGTGTTCAGGAGTCCTTTGATATCTTATGCTGAAATATTTATTTAAATTCAGAGTCAAAACTGTGCATGATGTCCTCTCATATTCAGAAGTCTGATCCCCTGTGGTGACACTTTAAACCCCTACAGGTCCTTTAGAGTATTGGTTTGCTAGTTCCAAACAGGTTAATGTATTTTCTAGTTCTGGAGACAGTATTACCTGACCAGTTTCATATGTGTGGTGTCCAGGGAGTGAAGCAGCTCTGTCCTCTGACCATGGCTCCCGCACTTCCCCAAATACAACAGACAGCTGCACTATGTCTCAAGGAGACGAAAATTCCATAACAGAGATTAATAGTTTGCATTTTCACCGGGTGTAAGAGGGTTAGAATGTTGTTGCTGCTCACATTCTCTCTCATTGGTTCATTCTTGCTTCATCATCCTGAGCCCAGCTTCTGCAGCTCCGTGTAAAATCAGCATTTCTGAACATGTTAGCATTCCATGTATTTTGGAGTGAGACACGTGTTAGTAATTAGGAGAAGTTCTGCCTTGTCACCATGAGGAAGTCTAAATGCGTTTGTATAGAGTTGAACACAAATGTTTACTAAAATTATAGATGTTTTGTGTACAAACTGCAGAGTAACAGTAAAGGAAATTACTGTAGTGTTTTATATCTTTTGATTTCACACTTTCTTCTAGGCAGAAGGTATTATTGCAGCTAAACAGCTGGATAAGGAGTATCTTCCCATCGGTGGTCTGGGGGATTTCACCAAGGCCTGTGCCCAACTGGCTTTTGGTGCTGATAATGAGGTCATGAAGAGCGGCAGGGTGAGTTTGACTATTGAATATTCCCAAAAACTGAACACACTTCAAATCAGATCCGAGGGATGTAAAGTCCAGATCTCTTCTCCCAACAGAACATCACTGTTCAAACCATCTCAGGAACTGGATCTCTGCGCATTGGAGCCAACTTTTTGGTAAGCTTCTCTTGTTTTTGGTCTTTTTGCAGAAACAAATATTTTAGGTAAGATTAACCCACCCATGTTTTTCCCTTTTCACAGTCTCGATTCCACGGAGGCCCACGTGATGTGTACCTGCCCAAGCCCTCCTGGGGAAACCACACACCCATTTTCAGAGACGCTGGCATGCAGCTCAAATCCTACCGATACTACGACCCCGCCACATGTGGCTTCGACTTCAAAGGAGCTCTGGAGGACATTTCTGTAAGACATTAATGAGGAACTCTAGGGAAATGTGTGAAGAAACATTTACAATTTTCTTTACAAATATTATTTTCTGATAATTATCCCCTTAGGTTTATCTGATAGCATGATCCTTTTAGAACATTTTGATCAACAAGTCTATTGTTGCATCTTTTCATGCTCTGAAATTGTGATTTCCCTCAACAAATGATCACAAAGTATTTTATCAGTGGTTAGCTTTCAGTTTAATTAGGAACTGAGGTATTAATGTTGGGCTGAGAGAGTTTTTGGTTGCTAGGAAGCCCTTTTTTTAATCGTGTTGACTTTCACTTAAAAAAGAATGTACATTGTGGAATGAGACTTGGTCAAAATCGAGTATATGGCTGGACTGTGTATGATCAATAGGAAAATTGAGGATGTAGTTTAAAACTATTGCAGAACTCTGACTCTTTACACACTTTGTACCAGGGATCTGAGAGGGTCAAATCTGTTTAATGTCCATTTCTGCTGATACGGACATTTGCGTTTCCTCATTCAGTTCCTCTGGATAGACTCTCGAACACTTCTGGTTTACACTGCGTGTGTGATAGCAGCTGGGGAAAGTGTCCATCTGGGTAATAAACTGCTGCTCCATCTCTCTCTGAGGTGAACGTCTCACTCTCAGGGCAGAACTGATGACTCTCTTCAAGTTGCTTTTTTGAAAAGAGGTCAGATAATATGACTGGACACCAATTCATTTCAAAAGTGCAATAGCCAACTCCTAAAACTTGGCTGGCCCACCGATGATGTAGTGCCAGTCAGTCACCAACGCATGCACAACGTTCAGGGAATGCGGTGCTAAACTGATCCGACCAAAAGTTTCTGTCGTATATGTAATCGTTTATATATCTGGCTGCAGTGAAAACATTGTCCTCAAACACAGTCTGTGCTCTACATGATATTGATTGTTGACTCTCCAAAACCTTCTGTTTTATCACAGAAAATGCCCGACAAGAGTGTGATCTTGTTGCACGCTTGTGCCCACAACCCCACCGGTGTGGACCCCAAGATTGAGCAGTGGAAGGAGATCGCTAGCGTTGTGAAGGTGCGCACACGTCACCTCAAAAAAGTTCTCAGAATGACAGTCAATACACATTCTCCATTTATATTACAATCAAGTTCTTCCACTGTTGTTGAGAACTGTCCTTGTGTCCAGTGGTTAAACATTATTAACTGGTTGTCTCTTTCCTTCGTCCTTCCCCTTTCCTTCTCACCTCACAGCAAAAGAATCTGCTCGTGTTCTTCGACATGGCCTATCAGGGCTTTGCCAGTGGAGACATTGATCGTGATGCCTGGGCTGTGCGCCACTTCATTGAGGAGGGCCACAACATCGTGCTGTCCCAGTCCTTCGCAAAGAACATGGGACTTTATGGTAAGTCAGTGTCCACCTCAAACGCTTCTTAGATAAATGTCAATAAAGATCAAATGGACGTAACAGTAGATATCAGGTATTTTTATTGAATTATCATTGAGTTAAACACGTGTGCGTAAATATTTTTATGTGACTGGCAGTGATGAAATTCATGACCAGATAATGAAAAATCGACCTTGTGACTGACTGGGTGAAGTCAAGCTTGTGTTTTGTCACCACCTAGTGGTAAAACAATGATGGCAAAGCAAACTTATTCAAAAAATCATGTATTCGTATTAAAATGTGAGATAATATAGTTACTTTCTTAGCTGGTCAGCTAGCACTGCAAATCACTATTTAACTGGCATATGGTGCATGTTGATTTTCACAGGTGAGCGTGTGGGAGGCTTCACTGTCGTGTGTAACGATGCTGAGGAGGCGAAGAGAGTCGAGTCTCAGCTTAAAATCCTCATCAGACCCATTTACTCCAACCCACCAATGAACGGTGCCAGAATTGCTTCAACCATTCTGAACACACCAGACCTGAACTCACTGTGGTACGTGCCAATTGATCTATACATGCATATATATATATAATATGAACTGTACATTACCTTCAGTTTCAAGTCTCCATCTTTCATATGCATCAAACCAGTTAAGATTTATTCCAAAATCTAATTCTTGATCTTTTTTTATCGTTTTGTTATTCCTCCCAGGCTGGAGGAGGTCCACGGTATGGCAAACCGCATCATTAAGATGAGAGAAAAGCTGGCGGCCGGACTGAAGAAGGAGGGCTCCTCTCACAACTGGCAGCACGTCACCGACCAGATCGGGATGTTCTGCTTCACTGGCCTCAAACCCGAACAGGTACACACACACACACACACACACACACACACACACACACACACACACACACACACACACACACACACGAGTACGACAGAAAAATATGTTCCTCATTAAAATCAATTCTGAAATTAAACCAACTGTATCAAATGATGCCATACAGCAGACGTATAACTCAGCAACATCCCATAAGAGTTTTTATAGTTTGACATAGTCTGAGTTTCTGCTGGCAGTTTTACAAACTGCTTAAAGGGATGAAACAGTAAGAGTAATTTTTGTGAAAACTAAACAAACAACATGCGATGTGTTATCTATTTACTGTGGACAAGAGAATGATATCTATCTTCTCATCAAACTGTCCTTTGGTGTTAAACTATTCCTTTAAGATGAAAGAGTGCTGAGAACATTTTACAGTTTACAGAAGAAGCACCTGTACCAAAGAAAAATGCCAGACAGAAAGAAATAGAGATAAAATAAATGCAGAAATCTTTCTCTGTCTGTTCTTTGATTTTGTCAACAACTACCATCTGACGGACTTAGGGTTACACTGGGCCGGTTTGCTGCTGAGGACCCTTTAAAACATGAGAGTACTGACATGTGAATGTGTTGTGTGTGTGTGTGTGTGTGTGTGTCAATGTGTTTTCCCACAGGTTGAGCGCTTGACAAAAGAGTTTTCCGTGTACATGACTAAGGACGGCAGAATCTCCATGGCGGGCGTGACCTCTGGAAACGTGGGCTACCTGGCAGAGGGGAATCCACGCGGTTACCAAGTAGAGCGGATCATTCTTCAAGACCTACAAAATCAAAGAAGCGGTGTTAATGAGGAGCACCATGTGCTACTTATTCTCTTTCTGCTCCATTCCGCCGTTAGAAAAAAGAGCTCAATATTTACTTAGACTTTTTCTTGATTGGATTTCATCCTGAGTTCAACTTTGTCCCTGTTCAGCAGCTGCTGCTTTTTTCCTCTTTTTTTTTTTTAATTGAACTGAACAGGCTCCCCCTGCCAAATTCTAAAGAAAAAAAAAAGAAATCTCTCTCTCACTGATTGAACTGATGTCTCATCTGTGTGTATTTGTCATGTGGAATCAACTGTTGGCTGTGCATTAGTGTCCTAAATGTGTACTGTATCTGCTCTGGGCACACTAGAAAACATCAGGAGACTCACACTGGGGTCATGCTAGGCTGTGCATTAGTTTTACATGCAAGGCGAGATCTCCCTCACTTTTCGGAAGCCACTTGAAATACGAGTTATATTTCCTTTGTTAATTTGAATGGTTAAGTTGTAGCACTTTATAAGCAGCAAAGCACTGTTTTGAGTTTCAAAGATTAGGCATGACACATTTTGTTTTTATCATTAGACTTTACAGGCATTTGTCAATTGGGCAATCTATTCACTATTCAGACTAATCTGTGGTAGTTCACCTGAACTAATCAATCATCTTTAGTCTCCTTATTATCTCTGTTTGGAATGTGCCTGTCAATCTCCCTTGTATTCAGTTTACGTTTCCACTAAACCTGCAGGGCAGCAGTCCCTGAAACGAGTCCACAGGCCTAAAGAGTTCAACTCGGTACAAAGAAGTGATCAATAACTTCCACCAAAGTTCTTCATCAACACGTTTGCACTTCCGGCTCATTCACTGAGACGTGGCAGTGAGTGAATCTGTTCGTCATCAAGACTGATGACACAGGTAGCATTTAGGAATGTGTGCTCTCACCCAACTCTGCTCATGCGTCTGAAACGTCTGGCACTTTGCCTCCATGTTTTGCATTCTGTCATGAAACAATAATGGATCATCGGTCATGTACCTTATTGAACAAACAATAAATTATTATAGAGTAATCATCTGTTCTAATGTGGGTTTGTGTTGTCCTTGTTTTCCCTAATGTCATCAGTTAACCAGCATTTCACACTCCCCATTCATACGTGCCTGCATCTTGTTTATTCTGATTGATGGTTTCATTTACATTACAACAGTATGTATAGCTGTAGGTTAACATCAGGATAATGTCATAATGCTTATCTTAAATACCTATAATCATTGATAGTTTTGACAAAGTACATTTCCTGAAGAGCTGCAGTACAAATTTGAAGTACTTGTATTATCTTGAGTGTTTTTTCCTCATGTCAGCTTTTAATTTTACTCTCCATGACTTTGCAGTTACTTGAAAAGTAATACAAGGGTCAAATTTAGTCTTAAAAATTACACTTTATATCCAACAATATATAAAGTAGAGCTGAAACCATTAGCCAACTAACAGAAAATGAATAGGCGACTGTTCTGGTCATCTTAATAAGTTTCATAGTGCGAGCTTCTAAAATATGAAGCTTTATTTTAATTTCTTTATATTATATTCATTTCTATAATTTGTTTTGAATAACTGAGGTTGGGACTGACAATAAAACATTGGGAAGGAGTCACTTTGGACTCTGGGTAACTGTGATGGCATTTCTTGCTGTTTTCTGACTTTTTACAAGATGAACATCCAATCGATTAATTGGGGAGTAATCATTCATCATTAACTTCATTAATAATAAATAAATTGTAAAGTCTTACAAAATGGTGCATCAAGGATGTGTATAACTTAAACATTGAACGCATTCATTTTTCTGGATTGAGAACATTTTATCTTTTGATTTTTAATACACTCTTGTTTATAGTTACACTTTTACTTTAGTGTTGCTTTTTATTCGTAATGCAGTATTTTGAAACAGTGGTGCTGGTACTCAGCTCAGGAGGAGGAGGAGGAGGCCCCTCTAAACACAGAGAACTACGCTACCCACAATTCCACTCGGACACGGGCGCGCCCAGCTGCTCAGTCACATGACGGAGTGTCACAGTGTCTCTGCTGTTTTCACCCAGCTGCTGTGATTCGGAGCTGCTCAGTCATTCTCTGTCTGAAAACATTGAAGCTGCTGCCTTCGTTTTCTGCACTTTATCCTCCGGGCGGCGACGAGGACACAGCGGAAGTAACCGAGGTAGAGACGTCCACACGTGTGTTGTGCTGTATTGTGTGTCCGTAAAGAGTGGTGTGGTGTTTGCTAACTGTTTGCTACTGCAGGTGAGCAGAGGACAACCCAAGTTACTGTCACGTTAATGAGAAGTAAAACATGGAGTCTCACTGAAAGCCGGTGTGTTTATGTCAGCAGCAGATGGTTGAGGTCACATCAGCACACACAGGTCACACTCATTTCATGAGACACACTCTCCGTATCGCCCGAGCTGGATTTATTGTTTTATTTGTATGTCTGCTGGCATCAAGAACAGTGTTTTTAAAAGGAGAAACATCTATCTATATTAGTAATAATATCTGTATTGGCTATCCAGCTTGATTGAAAGAAACGCTTCTGTGATTCATGTTTAACAAAGATTTTTATCTGTTTCAGGAAGAGTAAATTAATGTATGTGTCTCTGTTACAGATCCCTGGTGTGCACCGCTCGGGCTGTATAAAGGTACGCTCATAAGAATGACTCAAAAATGAACTCAACACTTTTTTATTTGTATAGAGCCAAATCACAAGGTGTATTATCTCAAGGCGCTTTACATAGTGACATTGAGACTGAACTAAATTATAGAGAATCCCGACAGTTCCCACTACGAGCAAACACGACTGTGGATTTAAACAGGAAGTAACCTCTAGCAGAGTAATTAATGTTGTATTTAATACAGTGTCCAACGTCACAAAAACACCAGAAAGTAGAAATACCTGGATTCAAACTCTACAATCCACATGGTGAGAAAATACAATTTCAGTTGTGGATTTCAACTTTTTTAAGTTTTAACAGAGACTGCAGAGTGTAAATCTATAGGAAGAGTTTTCCATAAAGTTAGGGCCACAACTTTGTAAGAACTACCCCCTTAATTTTTAATCTGGTTCGTGAGACAACCAGTTAGAGATTTCTGTTAACCCTATTTAGATGACCTACTTGGGATTGCTGTGCATATCTCCATACTGACACATACATGTCAGTGATGTAAGCAGGAGCCTGACCATGCAATGCTCCGTATGTGGAATCAAATATCGTAAAATTAAATCTGACGTTGATGGGAAGCAAGTGTAAGGATGATAAGATGCAGGATAGTGTCCTCCACAGTATGCTTAATCCAACCGTCACTGTGTTTTTATGCTTAAGAGGTGCATCGTGGTGTAATAGAAATAATCTACTGGCTAATCCAAACTTTGCTCTAAAGAGCCACAGATGATCAAAACCTGCTAGCCTGGCAGTCTGCTATATGTTAACATGTGGGTTAACCGACTGTTACACAGTAGACAAGGATACTGGACTTCAAAATGTAAAAAAAGTGACTGAAGATAATTTTTCAAATTATTTATCAAAAAATCATAGTTTCAATAAAAAATGTATGTCATCCTGTGACTGAGCATCTCTTTCAGGAAAACAGTATCTGTGAATCTGCCTCTTTTATATTCATTTACACATGAAGTCCAACTGCTCATTTACATAGTTTGTTGATAAGATAACAATGTGTTTAGTTGTCATTTTCCAGTGCATGTGTCTAAAATATACAAACAATGTTTCTGTACAGGTCGAGCACTGAGTGGCTCCACCATCACACTGGTGACAACTGAGAAACAAAAGTGGCTGGACATAAAATATTCCATCTGCACACGAGGGATCATTCGTCCCTTCACTCAGACGTTCTGATCCACTTTACGTCCCCTTGGATTCAGACAGTTGAAAACTGATCTTCAGGTGTTAGTGAGGCTTTACACGCCGAGCCGCAGCCCATCAAGTCATGGCGATCAACGCTGACATGGAGGACTGGGGTGGCGTTGGGAGCAGCGACTCTGGGGAAAGGGCGTGGCTCCTGCAGAGCCCCAGCGTGGAATCTGTGCAGCACCTTGAGACGGACAGGAGGAGGAGCAGTGGGGTGTCGTCTCTGGGAGCGGTCTTCATTGTGGTGAATGCGGCGCTGGGGGCGGGTCTGCTCAACTTCCCCGCAGCTTTCAATATGGCTGGAGGAGTAACTGCAGGAGTGATGCTTCTAATGGTGAGGACGTCGCAGTGAAAATAACTCAGCCCCTGTTGAATGAAGCACGTGTTCTCCGCACAAAGCCTTTGCTGTAATTAGGCTGGATGATGTGGCCAAAGTTATATCTAAAATCTCTTATCAAACATTATCGATAATTATCACGATAAATGTCATTATTTCCTTTTTAGGTTTTAAGACTGATTTTTGCTCCTGAATGAAGGTTGTGGTTTTAAACTCTCTGAGCAGAGAATGACAACATCTTTGTAAACAGCTAAACATTTTACATACAATATTTTGGATTTTGTTGTGTTGCTTTTGATAAATTATTGTGACTTGTTTTTGATACTGTTTTATTGCCCACCCCTAGTTTTAATATCACAAATTCGGTTGTAACCCCCAAAAATTAATTTTTAATTCATCTGATTATTTATAATTTTCCTTGAGGAAAATCTTCCCAATTAACTTGAAGTAGTGTCTTAAATTAAAGTCTGCCCAGGAGCCAAAACACAGTTCAGTTCAACAGAGAGAAGGAAACAACTCTGGGGAATAAGGTCCAATCAAAGCTTTGTAGAAAAAGAATCCTTCTTTGTTTTAGACTGAGAAACATAAACCCACCAGCCTTTATCAGGCTGATTTTACATTTCTACTACTTCAAACCAGTGGAATAAACATTGTTTCACCTGATAAATTACTAAAGTTTCTGCCTGATTGTAAATAACTTGGCTGTAGTGCAGACAGACACAGTATTTACACGTTAGTCTGCAGTGATTGATTGAACACATTCCGACTGTCTGTTGTTTAGTGAGCAACGAAGCTACTGATAGACATTGAAATAGGATCTATAACATGATGCTTACTGTTTTTCTCTTTCAGTTTATGCTGATCTTCATTATCACTGGACTGGTGATTCTCGGCTACTGTTCCCAGGTCTGTGACTTCCTGAACGTTCTTTATCTCTCACTGTTTCAACCTGTTTCTCTTTTTCTTTCCTCCAACATCTACCTTCTCTGATTTCATTATTTATCCTTCATAAGTGCTGGAATTATCAGAGCAGTTTATGCACATTTTTCTTGTCTGGTTGTTCATTAAATAGTAGAGCATGGGCACAAATGATCAGACTTTCACTTCCTGTTTGGCTCAGACTTATGATTCAATGTTAAAACACTGTGGATTGAGTCAGCACATTTTACACTGTGATCACCTCTGACTTTAAAGATGATATTTGTTCAGACCTAGATACATCTGCAAAGTTATTTAAATTTTCCAAACAAATGTCCTATTCCGCCATAGGATGAACTTTGTCTTGAGTGGTACAATGAAAACTGTTGACTTCATGAGTATGATTGGCTGACTGTGCTTGCCTGCGGTTATAAAACTGACCAATACTTTTTCCATAAGCATGACATAAACTTAAGATGATCAGTCAGTACTGAATGTCTTCAAATTTGCTAAAAACTTTCACGTGGACTCACTGATAATTATTCATGAAATATAACATTAATACCCTAAAATAAGTTTTTCTAATCTGTGCATATTGGAAAACAAATGCTGGCTGGGAATGTCTAATAACTGCCAATATTTGTGCAGCCAGTTAATGCATCACTCAGGCTCTAATGTGAAAGTCATATTTTAATTAAAACCTCTTGGTTTTAGTTTAACCCAATTCTATCTGGTTGGTTTCTCCAGGTCAGTAACGAAAGCACCTATCAGGAGGTTGTTCGAGCCACGTGTGGGAAAGTCACAGGAGTCGTATGTGAGGTGGCCATCGCCATCTACACCTTCGGCACTTGCATCGCTTTCTTTATTGTCATAGGGGACCAGCTGGATCGCTGTAAGTATCGCCATTCACCTGCCAGCCACCCTCGGTTTTATTTAGTGCTGATTGTTCGTTTCACCTACATTAGCCCCACGTTTATTTATCAAAGGGAGATGTCTGGTCGTAGTAGTGTTGATTAACTTTTTACAAAAGGCAGTGGCATCATTGAAGAGAGCAAAGAGCATCAAGAACAACACCACTCAGCGTTTTCGCTCAGCAAACGTGTCACTCATGTGATCCACTCTTGCATTTCCTTGCACTGAGATGCTGACGGTGCAGGAATCCTACTCCAGGCTGTTTCTGCAAATAGACGGTGACCTTCCACCTCTTCCTGTCTGTCTTTTGACATGAATGAATGAAGCTGCTGTGACTTCAATTAAGCAAATCTCTGCCGGGTCTACAGCAGTTTGATAATTGGAACTGTGGCACTCTTAACTTTTCTCCACATACAGCCTCCCTCTTCATATTCCCCAAGTCGCTCACAGGGAACAATTCTTAAATATCAACCAATGTCACAAAATGCTCAATATAAATCCAGAGCAGTCCTTTAGCTTCAACGTCGACAAAGGCCAAAATAATATAATCAATATATCGATAAATAAAATCCATATAAAAAATGTGCTCAAAAGGAAATTGTCAGTCTACCCCTTCTGCCTCTCAAACACAAAGTCATAACAGTCTGTCCTTCTCAAATTCCTGTTTCTGTTTTACAGTGATAGCAGTTGTGGCTCATGACGCAGACAACACCGGTGGCTTCTGGTACACTGACCGCAAATTTACCATCGTTGTCACTGCAGTCTTGGTTATTCTTCCTCTCTCCATTCCCAAAGAGATTGGATTTCAGAAATACGCCAGGTACACTCCGCTTGATTTCTCACTGAGGATTAAAATCAGTTCATGTTTTCGTGACTCTTTTGGTTTCATGTGATTGTTCTTCTTTGCAGTGCACTGAGTGTGATGGGAACATGGTATGTTACCATTGTGGTCATTATAAAGTACATCTGGCCAGATAAAGAGGTGACTCCGGGATACGTTCCCACCAGGTGAGTCCGACACTCATTTGATCTTTGTCCGTCGACTCTTTCACACACGCACCTTGTCGCTTTGCTAAATCATTGTTTGTTACAGTGCTGCCTCCTGGACAGCGGTTTTCAATGCAATGCCCACCATATGCTTTGGTTTCCAGGTAATCTGAGATCATATAATTACACCTTTCTTAATATTGGATTATGATATTGATGGATTATTTTTGTCTTATGCTCTTCCTGCTGACCTCTCTCTGCAGTGCCATGTCAGCTGTGTGCCGGTGTTCAACAGCATGAGCAAGAAGGATCTCAAACCTTGGGGACTTGTGGTCACACTCAGCATGATAATCTGCCTCTTTGTTTACACAGGAACAGGTACTGTGTTGATTAATGTGTTTACTTAAAACACAATGTGCACTCATTAGAATCTCTATGAACTCTCCCCTCTATTGGTTCTTGGGATCAGATGTGTAAAGCATTGTGTAGCAGCATGTGTCTCGGGATCTGCTGTCAGTACTGAAGTTAGCTCTTTGTGTTTGATCAGGCGTCTGTGGCTTCCTGACGTTTGGCTCCAACGTCAGTCAGGATGTGTTGATGTCGTATCCTCCTGATGATATTGCTGTGGCCATTGCAAGAGCTTTTATTGTTATCTGTGTGATCACATCCTACCCCATTCTACACTTCTGTGGCAGGTAAGATACAGTACAAACTATAGCTGCTATAAGCAGCAGCAGCAGCAGCAGCAGTGGGTCGGGGGAGTTCTTCCCTGACTGATATCCACTGTACAGAAGCATATTGCATTCGCTGCCTTGTTTTTCTGAATTAATACGATTCTGTTTTCATGAGGAAGAAAAATCTGCTCTGCTCTCAAAACTGTTTCAGAAAACACAATCTTAATTCATAAAAGCTGAGCCGACTAGTAAAAATGTCATTACTTGAACATGAACCAAATGTTTGGGATAAGCCTCCCACACTGTAACATTAACTTAATGTCAACATAAACACAGATACTCGTATATCTGAGGTCAGCTAACATCATCTACTGAATCTGCCATGATGATTGATCACTGTACTGATGCTCTGAATCACTGAATACTTTTCAGTGTAGATACTGCACCTAATAAATGTATAGAGAATCGACTAAATGTCTCCTATGATCTACATTGAATGTCAAAAATATAAAACATTCTAACGGATGAAGTTATTTACAGTCCAGGAACAATATATATTTACAGCATCTCGTTACCTCACAAAGATGACAGTTACATTCAGGAGGAGCTACAGTTTTATCATTTAAAAAGTGGCGAGAAAATAAAGCTCTGGTGTTGAGTCAATATCTTCAGAAACTATTGATAAACTGTTGATTTAAAACAATTTGTTGCTTTTCCTCTTCAGTGATACAGAGACGTTTTCTGATTCATCAATGTTCTTTATGAAACCTATCCGCACTGCTCTCTTGTGTGGCTCCAGGGCCGTTATCGAAGGGCTTTGGCTGCGTTTCCAAGGCGAGCAGGTGGAAGTGTGCGTGCGACGCGAGCAGAAGAGGAGGATCCTGCAGACCCTGGTGTGGTTCATCATCACCCTCGTCCTCGCCCTCTTCATCCCAGATATTGGCCGGGTGATCTCTCTGATTGGAGGACTGGCAGCCTGTTTTATCTTTGTCTTTCCGGGTAAAACTGCCTTTAATGAGTTTGCTGCTGTTTTCGTTTCTGCAATAAAATTTCAATGTCTTTATGCGACGTCTCTTGTACTTGGCAGGTTTGTGTTTGATGCAAGCCAAACTATCAGAGACAGACCGCCGCACTGCCAGGTGAGATGCTGCTTATTCATGTATGAGTCGGTTAAATCAGAAATAAAAATGTTGAATTCAGGTTCACAGACACTAATGACCTCGTTCTCTTTTACAGCTGGCATGGATTAGTCGTCTTTGGTGTTGTCATGGTTATAATTGGCACCTTCATCTTTGGCCTCACCACAACCAACTCCATCTATCAAGACGTCGTCAGCTAAGAGGAGTGTTCTTCTTTGTCGTTGAAAGAGGGGAGTGATTAGTCCTGTGCTGCTTATATGACCAACTGGATAAGACGGAGAAACATCTCATGACACTCATTTAAACAAAATCATCAATACCACTGTGGCATGTGACATCCCTGCGCCACACAGAGCTCTGCGCTCAGTCAGGGAGCAGTCGGACACCATACAACGCCAAGTGACTTCAGACACTTTGCCTTTTTAATTTCTCTCATTTAAATTGCATGTTTTATTGTTTTTATGGTGCTTTTAAGTTGCAGTGAAATTGTGTAGTCATTCCACAGGCTGTCCTTGGCTCTGGAGCCTGCATGGGCGACACATTCCTGTTTACAAGAGCTGGAGGAATTTGTATAGATTTTTTTTTTATTTATTTATTTTTTTTTTTAGATAACACTGTTTTTGTATTGTAACTCTAAATCATATCTTTCTTATCATTGAGAATTGACAGGCGCTGGTTCCCACATCTACACTTTGTCTCTGCTGATAATTGACCCACTTCTCAAGACATTTGTCTCTTTTTCCAATGACAAATTGAACCGAGTGATGGTTTGCACACACAACATGGTTATTGAGTGTTGTGTTAACTGCAGGGCTGATTTGATTTGTTTACTTCCAGTTTTCAGGTTTTTATACTACCTAATTGTATCACACCTTAGAATAGATGCAGGGAGTCATTTTTCTTGGTTTCATAAAGATGAGATGTTGATTTTATAATTGGCTTTGAGGTAAAATCATATTGGTTAAGTTTGTACAACGCTGCGATCATGAAGCCAAACAGGCCTCAAAAACCAGGTTGGTTACAATATAAAACAGAAAAGTGTTGAACAGGCTGAAATCCACATGGGGCCATCCATTTTGCACAGATCTGCAGGGTGAGCAAGACGAGCAGCACGTCTACCGTCAGGATGTGAAATCTCAAGTCTCTTCAGGGTGCAGGTTCCTGACAGAACAAGGTTTTTAAATGACTCCATAACCGACGGGTTTCAGTCGGCACTTGTACATGCTGCAACTGACAGTTCAGGAGAAGACACGTGGTTGAATGTTGAGGGTTTAACATCGCTCAAGAATGTGATTCAAGCTCAAGAATGATTTTATCTTTTTGGCTAAAACCAAAGTGTGAACTTTGTTGTTTGATGCTCCTCATCTATTCAACACTGTTATCTGGTAAGATGTAGTGAATTATTTCATGAAATTACTTTTTCAATCAAGTTGCAAATTAATTTTAAGTATATTTAACCTGAACAATCAAAGCTAAAATGACTTTAATCCTGGTTTTACATTTATTTCATTCACTTCATGAATTGTTTATTCCATAATGTAAAGACTGACAGCCTTGTTTTTACCATGTTTCAGTCAACTCAGCAATAATGTGTTTTACCTTTTTAGATGAGGGACAAATGGTAAAAGGGATTTTTAATTTTTTGGGTCCTGGTGGATTAATACAATTTATTTATAGAGGGAAAGAAGCTGCAGTGTAAACTTCTTTGTTTTAAAATGTCTTTAAAGGTTTTAAATAGTTTAACCATTTGAGAGTATTCTGTTTTCTTTCTTACTCTTTTGGTGCGTTTCCAATTTCTGTCAATGATTTTCACGCTGGTAAAATGTTCAACTGTTCAAATGTCAGGCTTTGCATTAATCAAATCATGTGTCCCTGTCGTCTCACACAGAACTACGACTCTGCAAATGTTATTCATTAGGAAAATATTTTAAGAACCTACTTATGATTCTCCAATAAATTCCGTTCAAAGCATGTGAATGAATCTGACAATCCAAAAATAACATTTAATAAAAAGACAAATGAAAAGTTACAGCGTTTACCCAGACTGGCTCCATTCCATGTATCTCCTTTAATCACTTCAGCTACATTTGTTGAAAATATCAATACTGTAGCCGTTCTGAAGATGTGAATATCCCCAAAGCTCAATTGAGTCATCTCAAAATCCAAAGTGATGCACAGAAGAATCAACCGCACAAGTGGTAAGGTATACGAAAGCTTAAACTGCATGAAAAATGAAAGTGATAAATGTCCCGAAGGTAATTTTCCCTCTTAATCAACTTTCCTGAGATCAACCATGTAAAAAGTGATTAGTGCAAAACAGGTTTAGTTGAAATCTTCTTGAACCCAGAGATGAGACTTCTGTTTCAGAAACTGATCATTTAAACTCAGTTACAGCAGCAACTTTCTCTGGACCTTTATTCAACAGTGTCTCTCTGTTGCCCCCTGCTGGGCTTAGAGGAGCAGTTTGATAATGTGCTCACTTCCCTCAGTAAACAGCTGATATCAGAGCTCCTTAATTTGCAGAGGTTTATTTCGGGGGAAAGATTTAAATCCTATCTGGACAATGTTTGTTACCCAGTTGTGCAAGCTATTTAAATGCAAAATAAACATGTGAAGATTCACACAGTCAGTTTGAATGGAAAACACTGAAACCATGGTCTGAGGGTCATGGGTCAGACTGAGGTTACAGTCAGATCTACATAACTGATTGATCTACATTTTAATCTTGTGCTGCCATCATGTTACATGTGAATAAATGGTTTTAAACATTTTATCCTACAGTTTATAAACCATAAAGGAAATTACAATCTGCTAAATAATGCAGTTGAATTAAGTGGACTAGGCCAATATAACCGTGTTAACTGACTCTTTTCTACGACACAGGCTGCTGTGTGTTTAAAGACAAAATGTACATTGCCACACATTAGCCTTCCCAGCTCTGCTCTTTTATCCCCCCCCCCCCCCCCATTTAACCTCATTGAAATCACACTGATGATGGCTTCTTAATCCCCATTCACCAGGCTCACACTAAACAGAGTAAGTATATATATTGATGGAACTAACGCAGATCAGTTATTCTGGAACAACAGAATAACTCACACTGCTCATCTCAGGGTTCAGTTTATCTGTAGCAGGCTGCAGGTGTACATATACCATCTCAGTAGGAGCCATTGGTTAGGAAGGACTGGAACATGTGAAAAGCTGGACCTGGAGCCCACTGAGGAACCATGTGGCCAGCACCCTGAAAAACACAGGACAACAGTATTTCACAATGATGGCACCACATCACAGTGCTTCACTGGCAGACACTCAACACCACACTGGTGGGTTACCTTGACTGTGAGGAAGGTTATGTTGCCATACTGTTGGTAGAATCCTGCAATCTGGTCCTCATGAATCCAGTGCTGGTACTTTGTGGTAGCCTGAGAACATAAGAAGTGTATCTGGTTGTGGTTCTGGATGGAAAAGCCTTAAATACAAATATACATATTTTAGAATATTTCCTTGAATTAACCTTTATGCCGAGATCCTCCACAAACCACTGGTCTCCCAGGAAGTTACAGGCCATGTCAGTGTCTCCGTTGTAGACGAGCGCCCGCAGGCCCAGAGACAGCAGCTTCAGATACACATCCTTCATTGTCGGGTACTGGTTGGTGTAATTCTCTCCAACATCATCACTGTAATGAAGTGTTCATCATCATCATCATCATCATCATCATCCAACCTGACTGCACATACACAGGACGGTTACAGATGTCAATACAAAGTCCAGACTGCAATGAGCTGAAATTGATCCTTCACTGTGTTCAAACCCAGGAGGGTAGATGTAGAGTGTACATTCAGTTCTATTAAGTCTTGAAGGCATTACACCGAGTGAGATTCTCTGCTGGGATGGTCGATTTTTTATCCTGTGTATAAAGATGGATGACGCATGTCCAACTCCTCCCACTACCCTGAAATGAATCCAAAATATCCTGAATACAAATGTTGCCATCCTATGCATTTGGAGCCCGAGTCTTCTTGGGAGCAATCAGGGGATGGAGCCGGGTTAGTTAAGTCCCATGATACATGGGATCGACCAATCATGAGTCAGTCTCAAATGTCCATCAGGACATTTCACCCTGTTTTTATAGCATCAAATTATTAAAACCAAACTTATCAGAAAAAAAGGGTGTACATTGACTTTATAATGTTATCTTTAGTTTGGTCCATGTCCCATCCACTTACATGGGTTTATGACCTGTACTGCAGTCGGCCAATAGGTGGCGATCAAGACACTTTGGCTTCACTTTTGGAATGCAGTCATGTTGTCCATCTTCATATACACACACCAGACTGTATATGAAGACAGGTTTATTGGACAATTGTTTAGCTGCCATGAACTAATTTTCCTTTTTATCTTTTCACCAACATATTTTGCATTTCAAATTTGCTTTACGTGCGTTAATGAAGTGTTTTAATGGCTCAGGTGCCACAAGTATCGACTCAAAATGTATACAAGTCTCAAAAGCACTGCAATACAGTTTAAAACTGGTCAAACAGATGCCACATATAGTGCCAGTTTTGGGATTTATAAAGGGGGTAAGAGGAGATCTGATGTAATTTGTAGTGATACAAGCAGGACACAGCCAGAGGAATCAGTTACCTGCAGCTGAATTCATGATTTGTCCACAGACTACAAGAGGGACTTAAGATGAAGCCGATTTAATTATAATCATTTCACTGCAACATACCTGCAGATGTCCCATGGTGGCAATACATCAGGGATGTGTAGAGCCTTCCTCACGTCGCCCCTGTTCAGCCAGTTTATCTGTGCTGTGCTATTTATGCAGGGAGGAACTTCACCCAGGGACACGGAGGAAGTAACTCTGTCTGAAAACTACATTAAAACAAAGTTTAACAACAACACAAGACAATCAGAACGTTAAGCAGAGGTGAAAGGGTAAAACACTCACCTTGTGGCTCTGCAGAGGTTTCTTGTAGTTCTTAAACAGATGACTCATGGTCCTCTCATAGCCTCTGTGGAATCTATTGGGCCCCTCGCAGTCCAAGTAGAGGGCGTACTCATTCAGTCCACTGCTATACATGATATCGAAGGCCTCAATCACCTGAAGGGAGACGAGGAAGAAGTGAAATTTGAAAAAAGCGACACTAGAAAATCCAAGTTAGATACCAGTAGAAATAGTGCACACGTTACCAGCTCCTGGCAGGATTCCAACGTGGAGTTGTGAAAGTTACAGGTCCCCTTCTCACAGCAGTTTTTGTTCAGATCCCGCCACAAACTGCACAGAAAATTAAAACTTTAAAATAAAAAACCTCTGCATCCACTAATCTGCAGCTTAATGCATTTTAAACTATTTACCTTTATCTTAAGTTTGAAACTCACACTGCCTTATAACACAAACTAAACATTCGTGGTATTGTGCCATCTATACCGTATTCCTGCTTTAGTTTCTTGACCGTTAGTGGTACACATAAAAACTAAGATCCAAAAATGTGGAGAATGTCTGGAGCTACATTTGCGTTCTCCCAATCAGCCCCTCTCGGAAAAATCAGGAGAAGGTCTGAAATGAACTCAACTGTCAAAGCCCTCTCAAAAATGTATGTATATTAAAAAAATACAGATGCAGAAATTCAAATAATATGTTGACCAACAAAAACAAGCTGTTGTAGCAACTGATCTTGTAGATAGTCTTCACATAACAGCCAGTCTCTCCATTTTACATATAGATGTAATTTACTGTCAAAAGCCACATGCATTACATTAGACTTAACAATGACCCACATTTCATTTCTTCTGATACCTCACATCTCCCATGTTCTGATCACAGCAATTTTATCCAAAATTGAACATCAAGCACAGAAACAAGGCTTTATTATTTGTATAGTATTCCTCGTAGTAAAAAGGAAACAAGCTTCCTCTACAATGTGCCACTTACTCTTCTCCCAAGAGGCCGTGGTAGTAACCAAAGTAGATCAAAGTTTGGTCATTGAGAGCAAAGCTGCTGATTCCGTTTCCCACTGCGAAGCCCTGAAAACAAGTCATTGTTCAAGGAGAACGGATTTATCCAACTGAACATAAACCGGGCTTAGTTCCTCTGAAGGGCAGAGTTTCCATCATCAAACTGTATTGTGGAAGCAGTACTGACAGAGAACAGCTGACCGTGCTGGTGATACAAAACAAACACTCACCTTGAAGTTGATCTGGGCAGGTCCTGTAGCCACGAGCAGGCTGAGGGTTGGGGCATAGACTCCACCGTAACTTTCTCCAAAGATGAAGAAGTCATTTCGAGTGAAATTTGGGAACTTGGTAAAGAAACCCTGCAGCGCTGCATAGTTGTCAGCAGCAACCTAAGAGAACAACATGTGAAATTATTTCTTATCCAGTTTGTTCTGATGGTTTTCTTCCTGCAATAAACTCAACAGAACTCACCTGGGTGTCATTGGTTTTGTAGTTGTGGTCATCAGAGTAGGAGTATCCCACCCCTGCTGGAGATTCCAGATACAGCACATTGGCGATCTGGTTCCAGCTGAATTTGTTCTCATACAGTGTGGCCCCGTTATCGTTCACCTGAAAAGTTCAAATTCAACAGTGCCGACTCAGATTGACGTTACATTCAGTGCACAGGTATAAACTGAGGCACACAGTGAGCATGCTCACATGGAACGGTCCATTCTCTGACAGGAATCCATCCAGCGAGCTGCAGCCTGGGCCTCCATTCAGCCAGAGCACCAGAGGGTCTTTGAGCGGGTCCCTCTGAGAGGTCACGAACCTGCAGGGGATCAGGACCACGGTTAGAGAGGCCGAACTGCACCATACAGGTCAATACGAGAGTTTCTATCTTTTTAACCGAATGGGCCGACATCTGTACATCTGTACACCTTCACACCACATTAAACAAAACAACGT
This sequence comes from Verasper variegatus, assembly GCA_026259375.1. Classification (NCBI taxonomy): domain Eukaryota; kingdom Metazoa; phylum Chordata; class Actinopteri; order Pleuronectiformes; family Pleuronectidae; genus Verasper; species Verasper variegatus. The sequence continues at coordinate 15,839,158 of CM048039.1, read as the reverse complement.
TTGCTTTTTCCAAAATAATTTATGACACTCCAAAAATCTGTGCACAGATTCACAATTTTTCATAGTGACATTATGCTACAAGGTGAATGTTTTTGTCAAAGACAATTGAGTCCTAGTGTGTGTTGCTGTTGGATAACAGCCCAGGTCACTTCACTGCCATAGTTCACATCCTCAGGAGCGTTTCAAAGGACTCAGCGGGCCAGGGGCACATAGGTGGTGATGTTATTCATTATTACACTCTTCGTCCGAAATTTCACTGCAGCACTTTTGATGCCTTACGGACATGTTGCTTACAAGTACTTTTACTAAAGTGCAGGAACCTGTTGTGCAACAGCGACCTCCCTCTCCAGGTGCGTGGACATGAAGAGAGACGACCGGTAGGTGTGAGGACAAACATACACGCATCTGCTTTCCATGCTTCCACCACAGTTTCTTACCAGTAATGGAAAAACCTCCCCGGTCCTACTTGCAGGTACCCGGACCACTGCCGGTAGTTGGGCTTGAACATCATACCAGGCAGATGTGTCACCTCGTCCGGGGCGTACTGAGCCCGGGAGCCGAGCTGCAGCACGGCGAGCAAACACAGCAGCAGCCCGCAGGACAACATCAGCGAGCCGAACACAGCCGCTAACGACGGGGGAAACGGTCCGAGTGTGTTCACGAGAGAAGACGGTTTCAAATTCAGAGGCTCAACTTCCTCCTCTGTCCTGCACCGCAGCTCCGCATGCAGGTCATGTGACTGCTGCTGAGGGTCACGTGACCAGCGTCTGCGTCCGCACTGCGTTATGTACAGTCCGCGCGCGCACAGCAAACACACAGATTTCCCCCAGATCCCAACCAATCACCACTCTCCCTTTCTGTAAGTGGCTCAATCCTAACCCAATCAGAGGTTGCGAAGAGGCGGGACATCCGTCCCCCTCGAGTGGTAATGAGTAAAAGTTTCAAAAGCAAGTGAGAAATATTACATTCAAAATGAATAGTGATTGTGACTTGCAAATATTTGGGTGGCCTAATAGTTGTAAAGCCTCAGAACTTTACATTGAAAGGGAACCAATCCATTCAATAATTGCTATTGCAATTGTCTGATGAGCATGAATTCTCTGACTCTTCAAACCAGGTTGTATCATTTAACCATGGGCTCCTCTGAGCAACTGACTCATAATGTGTCATGAGGCAGGAAAGGCTATAAAAAGGTATATACACGCTTCCGGTTTTCCACTGTCTGAAATGTCAGAAATGGTCATTAAGGGGAACTGTGCAAGTAAAGAAACAATTTGGTAAAGAGCAGATATAAACGTTACCAGTAACCTCATCACAAAGGCCAACAGCCTACTTATGCATATGGATAAGAAAGAGTAGGTTTTGGTCTGTTGAAAACAAATCATAAATCATTATGATTTGTATTAATTCAAACTTTGTGACCGAAAAGCTGCACAGAACCACCCTTTCACAATAAACCTCCCGCAGTAAGCGCTGATGAGTGGTGAGAGTAGAGACGAGAAGAGCACGATGATGCATTTTATTCCCCGTGCGGTTTATTTACCCTGTGTGTGTTCAAATTCTCTTAAAACACACAAAGGGAGCTCATACCGGAAACACTGAGAAGATTTAACTTCTAAACAAAGTACTTCCGGTTGTGTGAGGCGGGTCCGACGCGGCTGATTCAAACAACAGAGAGCGACTGTGTTTGTTTTGGTTCTGTGTCCCGCAGAGGAGGAACAAGGATCCCGGGGAGGAGGCCGCCATGTCCGACCAGGCCACTGGAATGTCCAGACAACTGAGTAGCCTCCGTTTGCTCACCATCCGGTTCGTCGAGTTACTGCAAGAAGCAAAGGGAGGACTGCTGGACCTCAAAGTGGTACGTGTGTGTGTGTGTGTGTGTGTGTGTGTGTGTGTGTGTGTGTGTGTGTGTGTGTGTGTGTGTGTGTGTGTGTGTGTGTGTGTGTGTGTGTGTGTGTGTGTGTGTGTGTGTGTGTGTGTGTGTGTGAGTGAGTGTGTGAGTGTCTGTGTGTCTGTCTGTGTGAGAGGGTGTGTGTGTGCAGATTGATCGATAATGACAATAGATGGTTGTAGCCCCAAGAATGTTCAGAGGTTTCAGATTTGATCAGATCCCATTGTACAAATGTCCAGCTGTACACCATAATACATACTCTTTAAATAAACTTAAACTTATAACACTATAAAGATCCTGCATTGAGGAATAAAAACTCTCTTAGGATGAGGCTGAAGAAACTGTGGTGGACGAGTTTTGTTTTATTCTTTCAGGCTATCAGGCTCCTGGCTGTCAGACGGAAAAGGCGAATCTATGACATCATAAATGTGTTGGAGGGCATTGGACTCATTAGTAGGGTGTCAAGCCGCTATATAAGGTGGAAGTAAGTGTTTATCCCTGCCTTGTGTGCATGCATTTGGTCATGCATGTGTGTTTTGTGCCAAATACATTTCACAATAAAATAGACGTGCATTCTTTAAATCAGGGATACGATGCCAGGGCAGAATGTTTTCCAGTTAAACCACAGACTGACCCAGTTAAATCTGGAGGTGAAGGACCTGAAGGAGATAGAGTTGATGTTGGACCTGCAGAGAATGTGGGTCAAACAGAGCATCAGTAACACGACAGAAGACTGCAGCCAATATCCTTTTCATGCCCTTTTACTCTAGAATGAATTGATTTTCAACAACGTTATTTTATGTTATTAATCTACCGCTATTTACAAAAACATCTAGCAGAGATTGGAGAACTGTGGGTATTTGTAAGTGTAAATAAGATGTTGAATAGACTTGTGATCAGATTTAATGCAAGTTGTACCTTTATGGCAGAAAATGCCTTATGTTATTAGGCAAATCTATTCATTATTATAGTAAAGGTGTTTTATCAAAGTATGTTTGTCTGTCACACAGCAACCACCTCTGGGAACTATCACAGTATTTTCATATTGAACCTTAATTCAGATCCACCCTGAATTATGTGAATCATGAAGATATCTGCAACTGCTTCAGTGGTAACGTATCATCATTCACTTTCTCAACGGTTTGTGTCGGCTGTGTGTCATTGATACAGTGAAAAATCATCCAAATGGAAACATTTTCATTCTATGGAGGAGAGCTTTGAGTCCGTGCAGTGAAAAACACACACTTTGTTTTTGCAGAACATAAAAGCCAACTCTGCTGCTGTTGAGTTGCATTGATGGGGTTGTCTGTTGTAAAACTAAGAGATGGAAGAATAGTAAAAAAACAATGTAAAACAGCATAGACATTTAGGTACTTGCCATAAAGTCTGTGTAGTCTTCACTGGATTTATACCAGCCATAAAAGACACCGCATTGCAGCATAGTATCGGCCGTCATGCAGCTACACAAACATTTATGTATAAAATCTCTACAGTGCTTGCATCACCACGGCAGCTGACAGTTTGTGGTTTTTCACTAGACTCGAAATATAAGAAGACCAAAATAAATTTTGACTTTACAGTGTCTCATGTCTCATCAGGCCACACACTCCTGGCAGTACGAGCACCATCTGGCACAAAGTTTGACGTTCCCATACCCAAAGCTGTAAGTCCTGCATCACTGGATCCTACTGTGGCCTAATGTTTTGTTGTTGTTGCTGCCTTTACTTCAGATGGAATGACTTTGTGTGTGCGTCTTCTTTCAGACCGAGAACAGTCCAGCCAAGTACCAGGTCCATCTGAAAAGCATCAGCGGCCCCATAGATGTCCTGCTCCTTAACAAACTCTCTGCCAGCTCTGCTCCTGTCGTACTGCCGGTCCCACCACCAGAAGAAATTTTACGGAAGGCCAAGTTAGCAATGTCCTCTTCACATGCGACAGAAAGCAACGTTAAATCAAGACAGACGGCCACAGAGGACATGCAGCAGCAGCATCATACATCGCCGCTTATTAACACTGAGCTCAACAGAATGCGTTCACCTTTTTGTGAGTAATTTGGTTTCTGCCGCTTCTGTTAGTTTTTTTGTTGATTGGCCACTGAAAGAGAAATCTAACACTCGGTTTCAGCTTGGACTCTACCTTCTGCCATGTAGATCCAAAGTCTGTCAGAAAGAAAATATCTTTGCATCGAACTTCAGGTGCAGGAACAATAAAGTGATATAGCATGTGTGACAATCACTATTTATTTTTCTTTGGAGAAAAGAAGAATGAATAAGAGTGGAAGAGCTGAGGTTACCTTTATCATTACCTCAAGGGGGGTATGCTTTTATCAGCGTTCTTTTGTTTGTTGTTGAGCAGGATTATAAAAATTTGAGTTCCTTTCTAGTTTTAGACTGTCAGTTAATTGTACAGTATGAAAAGTGAAAAATCGCATTAATTAGTAAAAATCTTGTTTCCAGTGCAAAATTTATCAAAGGAACTGAGGGACCTACTAGACCCATCTAAAGGTAAAGCTCTTGTTGGTGAAGTGATGCTGACTTATGATGTTAATTACATTTTGAAAGTCAATTTGAAAAGTTTATGATTAACTGTGTCTCCTCCCTCATTTGTTTGCAGAAATAAGGAATACAGAAATAATCACAAAGCTTATGACCTCTGAAGGTAAGTCCACTTTATTTTCTGGCTTTCTTATCTATTCACTAGTAGTATTTGTAGAGTTTTCCCAATAATCACGTGTATATTTCTGCTCCTCAGTTATTTCTTCACTCTTCCGAGCACCGCCACCAGCTGAGCGTGAAAACCTGTATAATCTGGATGAAAGTGAAAACCTCCTTTGACCTCCCGCTACTCAATGTTTGACCATGAACTGTTGTAATAAGACTTCAAAAGTAAGAGTTGTAAAGAGCATTCAGTTTTTATATAGTTACTTGATTTAACAATTAATAAACAAATGATTTTGAACATTGTGTCCATCTTATGCATATTCATATACATAACAAAAATACCAGAACACAAAAACACCATCTACAAACCTCAGTTAAACCAAGACCTCTTTAACAGCGTCACCTATAAGAACAAAGTTTTACAGTAACTACAGGAGCTGATTGGATGGTTTGAAATACAATACACAAGTTTTACTTTGATGAGCTAAATGCTGATGTTGTGCTAACATGCAGGTAAAATGTTTAATGATCACCATCACATTTAGCAAAAAAAATCTAAAAAGTCCACCTCATGGTGGCGCAAGAGAACTACGGGAACTATGAATGCCTGAAGACAGTGTCAACATCATCCATCCAGTAGATTTTTCTGTCTTGACCAAAGTAATGGACTCTTTGAGTGTGATTTATTCATTTTCAGCAGTAAACCATTTTTATGGTATATAAAAAATGTGTAAATGCAGATTGCTTTGGCAACAAGTAAACTGAAACTCAACCTTTTTCTTAAATGTACCACAATGACAGCTCCTCCAATGTTTAAAACAGTCTGATTCAGATTGATTATTTACCCATAGGAGGAGTTATAGACAAAACAAACACTTTCTTGATAATTTCCTAATAACCCACCTTCTAATAATAGGTTTTACAATAAAGTTCAGTTTTGGACAAATAATCTTACTGAAAAGAAACTATAGAAATAGATCAAATACACAGAATAGTACTCTCCATAAATATATACATGTGTGTTCATGTACATTTATATGTATGTATATATATATATATATATATATATATATATGTGCATTTATATGTCGTAATCTGAACGGTAAATTTGGTGTGAAATACACACATAGTTCTACTCTGTATAGTTAACACCTACACAGTGCTGATGCTAGCCATTTGGTGTAATTGATTTTTGGTGCCCCACCCCGAAAAAATAAATAAAACACAAAACAATTAAATTAAACTACAAATATTTTTAATATTTATTTGTATAATTATTGTAATTTTGTAAGAAACAGAACTGTTCAGTTATTCACAAACATAACTGAAGACATGTCATAAAACAGCAAAACACACACACACACACATTAGTATTTGAAAGTACAATCTTCTTCAATAAAATAAACCGAATAATGACATAGTAATTATCAATGTTGCTTCTGTTGTTAAAAAATAAATATAAATACACACAAAAAGAAGACTTTGTAAACCTTACAAACTGCAGAAGACAGTATATATTACAGGAAGCTCTACAGATGCACACGTTTGCATTTCATTCCCGGGGCATGAACCAGGGACCATGAACCAGGGACCAGGGACCAGGGCCCTGGGAGCCTGAGAGCCTGAGAAGCCATTTAAGGCTGTGACGGCCCTGGATATGCCTGATCCATGTTGCTATGACAACAGACCCCAACAACTGTTTCCATGGCGACACGGCGCACAGTTTCCAGGCTTGAGACAGAAGTGGACTTGAAACAATTGAAACTGTCTCTGTCTCTCCGTGTTATCTGTGCTGTGCGATACGATGGTGAGATATTAAAGTCATTCATTACGGTCAGTGAGGCTAACTACACACTGTGGTTAGCTACCTAGCGGCTAACGCTCGGTTGTTGTGTTGGACTAGCGACTTAGCAGCAGTGCTAGACTGAATACCGCTGTTACTATAGATAGGATGCGGTTTTAACCTTTTTTCTTCTCTTATGTTGACTTCCGTCCAGCCTCCCAAAAACAAAGGCTCGGGTAAAAAAGCCCGCAAAGACCAGGACGCCCACTCTGATAGATGGACTCACCAAGGAGGAGCTGTCCAAGGAGCAGGTCAGAGCTGCAGTGATGCTAACACCTCTCACACCAGGAGAGGGAGGTGTCCTGCTCCATGTGATCTGCTCTGTGAGAGGGAATCCACACAATATGATCACTGGGACAGAGCCAGGGAACATATGCCTGGCTTTTAGTTTCTAATGTTGTCTACCAAGAGTCACATTTTTACACTATCATCTTCCTTCTTGTGAAAATGTGTGTCAAGATATCAACCGACCAGTTTAAAAGGCAGGATGTGTAGTGTGTTACACTGAAGACAACATCAGGGTTCATTTATCAGACCTACTGTAGACGTCATATGATGTTTTCATAGGCAGAGTAGTTCCCCCTGTGACCACGAACTTTACTGTGATTGTGTGCTGGAGTGTGTGGTGGCCTGGGAAGTATTTGCCAACAAAGTGTCTAAACTACTCCTGTTAAATCCAAAGTTCCAGCTTGAGTAAGCTTCAACTTCCACTTGAGGCTTAAGATGTTCCACTAACACACTTCAGCCCGGTCTAATCATGGCTAATCCTAGAGTACAGGATATAAGTCCCTGAAAGACACAAAAACCTGTGCTGCATGTTTTTCTGCAGGTGATCATAGAGCTCTGTTAAGAACTCAAACTCATATTGGTTCAACATTGGTTGTTATGGTAATTAAAAGTGGCTAGAAATTGTCTGGATCATCTACCAAAACTATGTTTCTGTTTATTTCAGATGGAGGAGCACATTGTGCGCCTTCGAGAGGAGCTGGATCGAGAGAGGGAGGAGCGGAACTACTTTCAGCTGGAGAGGGACACGATTCAAAACTTCTCCGAGAACACAAAGAGAGAGCTACAGGAGATGAAGGCTGAAATGAACAACCTAGAGAAGGACATTGAAGAGGATGAGAGGTGCCACCAAGTAGAGATCAAGGTAAGGGAGTGGAAAGATACAGGATAGTCTGTATTTTCCAGGGAACAAGGGGGTCCAGATTTAACAGTTCTTTAAATGCAGTAAATCGACACAACCGTTGGACAATTTACTCAGGACAAGCTTTACTATCCCACAATCCTTTGTGTACATTCGTTGGTAACTTTCAAGTACATTTACCATCTACCAGCACTTAATTTGGCATCAATCATATACACTTTAAATACATGACTTTTATACATTATTAAATTACTACACCAACAAAGTGTAAATGATCGAATCCAGCAATACATTCCTCATTACTGTTTATGTTGTTGATCAGAGGTTGTTGGATTCATAATAATATATATGTTGTAAATAAAACCTCACAATACATACTGTAAATATACTGCAGGTGTGATGAAGCATTCCTGGATTCCACAAATTTTCCACATCTGGTTGTGGCTCAGGAGATAGAGAGGGGTTGCCCACTAACCAGGTCGGTGGTCCAATCCCTCGCTCCTCCATTGCACATGACGAAATGTCCTTGGGCATCACATTGAACCCCAAATTCACTGGCAATGTGTGAAATACCGAAAAAACACTGAAAGACTGAATATCGTCAGCACACAAGAAGCCATTTTTTTTCTCCTGTCGGATTAGTTCAAGGATCACAAACAAAATGAGAATGAAACAGCACTCTCTCCATAGTAAAGAGGCAGATTTCTTGTTATTTTCATGAAAAGCAAGGATTATGGCGATATACTGATCCTTTCATGAGCTCCTCACTGGGGAAATGTAAAATCAAAGCTGCTCAATATCTGATCTTTGCTTGTGTGAGAGTCGGATTTAAAGGAAGCTTAAAAGCCGCGTTAAAACAGGGCTACAGAACGGTGTTGCGTGGGATCCAAAAGCTCTGTGACGGCACAGCCTGATAGCAGCAACTAGTGACAGGTCCAAAGAGAATACATTTTAAATTTGACTTTTTTGTTCTCTCCACTAGGTGTTTAACCAGAAGATGAAGCACCTGCTTTGTGAACACCAGAACACGATCTCTGAGTTGAGAGCCAATGTTTTAGTCTTGACTGAAATGCAGCAGAAAGAGCAAGAAACAATAGAGACTGAGCTTCATAAGAGAATGAAGGCCATCAAGGTCGAGATGGAGGAGATTGACGATGAAAACCTTGTCAAGGAGCTTGAACTGGTTTGTAATACACACCAAGTCTGCATGGGTTCTAAACTTTAACATGAGTGGATTCAGTTTTTTACTTTTGCCGCGATGTATTTCCTTTAAATACCAGTGTGGTTGTTGTCTCGACAGAAACATGCCGAAGAAATGACTGAAGTGAAGGACAAATTGGAGCAGCAACTCACAGGTAAACTAGAGTCGCACTCAGCAGAGAGCATACCTCCGCCAAGGCCTAATAGTCGCCTCATATTCAACCAAGCTGCCCTACATTGCACACACTCGTAGATATCAGTCCTCTAAATATTCCTGTTTTTATCATCAAGATCCATGAAGTGTTATTTAAAAAAAAAGCCTATTTCGTAATGTTACAGAAAGTGAGAAAAATAACTAAATTTCTGCCCCTTTTTTTCCGGATCCACGCCAGAATTTTATTCAGTTGTTTTGTGTGTGAGCTGTCAAGAACTAAATGGGAGCAATCGTGTTTTGTGACTTTTTGAATAGAAGCTGAAGCTGTGTATGAGGGAAAGACGACGTTTCTGCTACAAGAGCTGGACAACATGAGGAAAAATGGGATCAGTGAGAAAGAAGATCACTGGAACAGCCACATCGATGTTCTCATATCCGACCACAACAAAGCTCTCAGGGAAGCTAGTGAGCTGGTTAAAGACTTACAACAGGTTCTGGAGGGGAATGATTCATTCAAGGTACAAGTTCACACACTCAGCCTCTCAGAATAAAAACAAAGAAATGTCTGATGTTTGGTTTGGGCCTGCAACTGATGATTATTTTCATGATTCGGTTGATTATTGATGATTAATTGTTTTGTCTAAAAGATTTGTGAAAAGTGGTAAAAATTACTGATGTCTTGACTGATAATCAATTTGACATCTATTATTATATCTTTTGGATTTCTCTTAATTGTCGCAGCATATTTTTGATCCAGTCATGTTTTTCTTCATCTTTTGTTTTACTTTCTTTTAGACACAAATGAAAGAAATGAAGACGAAACAGAAGCAGGAGGAAAAGGACCTGATCCTTCTTATGCGCGATAACAAACATCTTGCTGAGCATCTCTCGAAAGCTGAAGAGGAAATCGCTGAAAAGAAGAAAAAGATGAAGCACAGCGCAATGAAAAAGGTTCTATTGAGTTACAATTCTGACTTGTACACTTATACTGTATTTGTTGCTACCTGCTTATTTTCTTAGCATGTGTTTTAGTCGCATACTGTACATTAACATAAGAGACTCTATTTATGACAGGAGGACTCCAAAGAAAAGATCATAGAAAAGAAGATGAATGATCTGAAACAGGATTACGAGACGCTGAAAGAGACATTCAACAAGGTAAAAGTTAAGATTGAGTTGCACAGTGTCATGTTGCTCAAATGTTAGCTCCATTTGTCTGCACCTTGGATGTTAGCCAGATGTCTCAGTGACTATTTTCGCATCTGTATGTCGTGTGTGTATGTGCATGTCGCACAGCTTCAGCTTGAGAGGGACGAGCTGTACAAGACGCACTCTCAGTCTATTCAGAAGGCGCAGCATAAAGCCGATCTGAAGAACATGCAGCTGGAGACAAAGCTGAAAGCTCTCACAGACTAGTCTGGAGAAGACCAACGCTCAGCTCCACTCTGTGCTCACTTCCTCTAACATGGACCAAACAGGCCTTCGTGAGGTCATAAACAACATTCAGGTAACTGTTTATGTGTATCTGAAATGCATTTTATGCTGTTTGTACATGAGAGAAAGATGTTTTCTTTTTACATATTTATTTTTCACTTGTAGGAAAACCTCGACTCCGACAACAATACCATCAAGATCTTACAGTATAAAAAACATCAGATTTCCAAGGTTAGTGGATCATTTACCTATTTGTTTACACAATGACAATATTTAAACATGTTTTGTACTGAAGTTCACACTCTTGGTCCTGACAGGCGCGTGAGGATTTGCTGCTGTACTACAAGACCAAGCTAAGGGCTCTTGGTGTCCCAGTGGAGGAGCTTGGTGCTGAGCCCTTTGAGAGCAGTCGTGCTGGAAAAATTCGAGGACGGGTCTTAGATCTTGGCTTTGCCCAAAAGTGAGAAAACAGACATTTCAGATAAAAAAAAACACCATCAGCAAAGCTCCGATGCATCATGCAGGAACTGTTTTCTTAAAGAAAAGCTTCTCAATTTGAAAAAAACATATTTCCATTTTTTTCAACAAAAGGTTATTGTAGCTTTAATAAGCAACATGTTGCTGTTTCAAACTATAAAAAATGATTTAAAAAAAACAACTCGAAACAGGGTTAGAAGCATGAAAATGTGACCAGGACATTCCTACTGTTAACTCAGCTCTTTGACTTTCTAACAAGGAATGTTAAACAACAGTCACTTCATGACGAGAAGTTGATTTATGGGCGTCCTGACCACCTAGAGACCTGGGCCCGAGCCAGGTAGGGCTGCTCATTAATCCAGTGATGCATGGAGGGGGATGAAGTTTTGTACAAAGAGGGAGTTGAATTTGGGGGGGGGGGGGGAGGACGACACAAGACTTTATCCAAACTTTATGTAGTTTGGCTTTCTTGAAGAAAGTTGCACTTTCTTGATTCTTGTTGTTCTGGGTTTTGTACCCTCATGGTTGAATGCACTTATTGTAAGTCGCTTTGGATAAAAGCGTCAGCTAAATGAAATGTAATGTAATGTAATCAGATTGTCAGGTTGATTGGCAGTATATTGGTTGATTGGGAGTAGATCCTGGGGGCAAGTGAAGTTGAGTCTTTTGATACTTAACTTGACTCCAACTTTACCCTAACTCGGGGAGCTCTGCTTACTTCTGAGCCGTGAAGTATAGTATCTAGTAACAATACTTGATTATTGCCGCACAATGACATTTTGTTTCTATTGTATAAAGTCATTATTGTCTTAAATCAGCGATTTAGCAAACTAAACTAAATTTTCTACCCTCTATTCGTACCTGCAAAAATGTCTCTGTTAAGCACAATGGGACTTTCTGTTTAATGTGTGATGTATTTGCCTTATTGATATTGATGAATAAAAAAATGATAAATTACAATTAAAGACAAAGTGCTATGCTGCTTAATTAACTATAAGTCACTAATGATAAACTATTTCTAAGATATGACTGAACTCTTTCACTGATGCAATGATTGAGTTTTATTTAGGCCATTTTAGTGACAGGTTTATAGCATAAACTATATAAAGATGAACAACCTCCTCACTTTCTCCCACTATCCAGAAGTGTAGCCAAAATATTCCAGATACAAACGAGTCTGCACAGTAGCCATCGTGGGAGGAAGCCAGGGTAGCAAGTCTCTCTGATACACATATTTGACCTATCGCAAGTCAACTTAGGCTGTCAATCATTACGTTTCACCTATTTTTATATCATCAAATAACATTTTGTTTTAAACTTGAATACTTGGACATAAATTGGTGTAATAAGAGCAACTTTAAATGACAGAAACCATGTTTCAGAGAAATGTATTTGTACTGTACAGTATTTGGTAGCTGGATTGGACCTATACTGCAGCCAGCCACCAGGTGGCGTTCAAGATGCTTTGGCTTCACATTTGGGGAGCCGTCAAGTCGTCCATCTTTATATACAGGTACAGGTATTTCTATGGTTTACAGCTACAGGGACATGATATATGTTGTGTAAAAACCTTCAGTGGGCAGTTTGTTTAACGGTTAAAATCCTTTATCATTCTGCTCTACACCAAGAGTGTTAAAGATCCTTCTCAGCTTCATGTGATACAGCATTTTGAAAAACGAGGAACCAACCAGTCAAATTGCAGGAAATATCAAGATGTTACAGTACAGTTGTACTTTGACCCTTGAATATTAAATATTGCCATTTATTTGTATGAAATGTTTAGTTAGCACCTTAATTCTTGAGTTTATTTTTTATATCAGATGATTGACCTTAATTGTCCTTGGCCCACCAAAATCTAGTCAATTAATGTTTATTCAAAGTTTATGTTTACGCCATATTTGAAGAAAGTCCCCCGAGGTGTTCATGAGACGGGTGGACAGACAACCTGAGAACATGACACCTCCAGCCATGGCTGTTTCCAGAGCTGAGGCAATATTACAAATGTCAGTTAGGTGGAAGTTAAATCAATTCATCACATTGAAAACGGCAAGTGAAAGAAAATCTGGTCTTGATGCCAGTGAAGAAAAGACCAGCTCAGTGTCGAGGTATTATTGCATTTTTTAACTGTTGTGTGATTGGGACAAAAGCTGGACTCAGACCAAATATTCCAATCTGAACAGTTGGTTTCACCAGCTGATTTCCTCGCTGCCAGGACTCAGTTTCCAGCAGAGAGAACAGGAACATATGGGGTGGATCCAGTTTCTCATTGAATATTCCAGTGGTGAATCGAGCCCTGCTTCACTGAGTGATCGCTGTTCCGTGTGGTATCAATAATACAGGAGGAAGTTATTGTGCCTGTGCAGGCCCCAGTATCGTACAGCTAAAGCGAGTGGAGGGAGGGGGTGGTCCTTTCACTCTGGCCTCTTGGGTTTCAGGGCCCGCAGACAGTGGTCTGACTCCTGGGAGCCTGCTGCTTTGCCCTTGCACAGGGCTCAATTGTGAGTCTGCCTGACCGATGGATAAATGTGTCTAAACACTGACAGCCTGCACAGTCCCGCTGGCCAGGCGCCGTCAGTAAGACTACACCCCCCCCCCCCCCCACAACAAACGCGCAGTCACAAGACGAGTCCCAGCTGAGAGACAGCTCAATAGAGAATTAGTCAGTGGGAGACCTCAGACAGTTGGAGAATGGGATAGATACCATGGGTGTGATTAACATGATCCAGATTTTCACCTCGATTAAGCACCTAGCTGAGGGCTGTGACCTTGCTGTAGCCCCGGGAAGATCCAAAATAGAGCTAGGAAAACAAAAACAGTGTGTTGTACATCAAATGAGACACCTCTGCTGTTTTTCAGGAGTTCTGCACATTTAATCCCAATGCACTCTCCCTTTCTCTGTCCTTTGTCATATAAAAGTGTCAACCACACAGTAGGACGACAAGTTAACTCACGAAACATGAAACCGAGGAACAACCTAAACCCCCGAGACCAAAACAAACAGCTATAAGAGCAGAGTGAGATGGAGGACAGAGGTGGGAGGGGTGCAGGAGGAGAGTGAAAGGTAGAGAGAGTGATGGTGAAACGGAGAGGGCCTCTCAGAAAGAGGTCAGCTCTGAGCGTGCTGACACCGATAAGATGCTGCCCACCGCTTAGGAGAAGCTTTAAGACATGAATGGATTGAAGCTGTTGGTGAGTCCTGAAAAGGTTTTTTTTCTTCTTCAAATTTTCATTATTTAGGATTTATCGTTGATATTTAAAATGTATTTAAAAAAAATAGTTGCACCAGAAAGAGATGTACCGTCTCTTTCTGCTACTCTGTCCTAAATCTCTTTAAGAATCATTTAACTGTGCATTTACCTTATTTCATATTCACCTCATTTTGTTTTTTTTGCTTTTTAACATCATATACAGCCCTGCCTTTAATAACTCACATCTTAATACCTTTTATTAGTTAATTACTGTACTGATATTTGTTTAGTGGCCATGCTGCGAAAGCGGTAAGGTGATGTGGCAGCCAGTCATTAAGGTTTAATAGCCTCTCTCTGCTAATATACTTTACTCCTTGAGTCCACCCCATCTCTTCAATGAATAACAACAACAACAACACTATCCATTTGAATGCAGGATTTTGTGAAATCAAAAGGAAATGTTTTTCCTTTTTTCCCACAGAGAAAGATGTGACCCCACTGTGTCACCGGTCACGTTGACATGAGATGAAGATGGCAGAGAAAGGGCCAGTGATGGCCACTCTTAGATTCACAAGCATCATAGTTTGTGCTGTTTTACTGGGACAAGGATCCTCCCAGAAAGCAGGTGAGTGTTCCACCAGAACATTGTGTTTGTTTTGATGTGCTTGCGGAATGATGCTGGCTTAAGATGTCTATAACTGTGCTCTTCCAGGAGGGGGTAAAAAGGAACAGAGAGAAGCCATTCTGAAGGAAATCTTTTCAAAATGGAGTGAAGGAGGTGGTTGGAATCCTCAGAAAACTCCTCCAGAAACAAACAAGGACCAGTCCATGCACCCTTGGGTGAGGAATATCATGGGGAGTCTAAAATCACTTCTTCCCACCAAGACCCTGCCTTTACTGAACAAGCCGATTGACAGACACAGACTCTCTAGTTTTCTCTACAACATCTCTCAGTACCTCCAGGAGATGGGTGCTGAGCTGGAGGAGGCACCGGCGGAGCCAGATGAGGAGCAGCTGTGGGAGAAGGTGCTGCATTTCTTTCTCCAGTCTGAAGGGAATGCTGCACAGAACCAGTGGAATGGCCGGGTACCCCCCCGACCCAGTGTCAAAGTGCAGGACTGGTTCTTGTCCCTCAGGGGCAGCCCTCACTGGGACTGGCTCCTGGGGCTGCTACAGAGTCTCATCAGTCTCTCAGAGCGACAGCCCCACAGGCCTCTCTTGAGTTTCTTTTCTCAGAACTGGAGAACAGTGAGCGCTGTGCTGGAAGCTGCACTTCAAGCTATGGTCAGTGGGACGTATGGTCAGGCCAGTGCAGGCCTGCAGGGCTTCATTTGTGCCCTGAAGGGTCGCAGTGACTGTGCCTTCAGTGTGAGTTGGCTTCAGCAGCTGCTGCGTTTCTTAGAAACACGCAACTGGAAGCCTGTGGTCAGTCTGCACCCAGCCGGAGAAGGTGAACACAGCAAAGGCTCAAGTGCGTTTGGACGTTTGAAGCCTTTCAGCCTGCCTCCTGAGGCCATGAGGCAGGATGGGCTGTCTGGAAACAAAACTATGGAAGACAAGATGGCCATGGAGGATGATCCAGACTCCATGCAGAATTTACTGCTGCAGGCGTTATCACGTTCAGGTGGAGGAGAGCGAGGAGGTCACCTGGCACAGAGGAATGTTGCTCTTGTGCAGGGTTTGGACGGGCTGAGGAGCGGCCTCCTGCACAGGGTGGGTAGTTCTGTGTATGGTAACCTGAGGAAGAAAGTGTCACGAGTTACCATGGCACTGCTTGATGATGTCAGCGGCTTGGTGGACGCTCCACAGCCCAATGCCCAGGGTCGCTGCTCAGTAGGTGAGTTTGTGGGGCAGCTGGCCTCAGAAGGTGTTTGCACAATCAGTCACATTTTAATTCAAATGCATTCATACAAACAATCTCATAAATGAATCATTAGGTGATTAAGAAATATTTTACTGGCAAACACTTGGCAAAGCAGCAATGGTTACAAGTGTGCATAATTAAATCATGTCCATTCGAACATTTTCTATATAGACTCTTAAGTTGAGCCCTGGTTTCACCTGACAAACCCAGGGGAGAATGTGACAGTGACTCACACTGCTTTAAAATCGTATTAATCATCCTGGTCAATGAAAGCACCTGTCGTTAGCACAGCTAATCTCTTTATCCTCTCATTGATGTCAGTAACATAATATCTTGGGCTTTGTTGGCTGAGCTGCACTGTTGCATCAGGCCTATGTTGTGCACTGCAGGAACTTCCCGAGGCTTTTTCCACCTGTCATTCACTCTGATTTCCAGTTAATATTTGCTTTTATTTCTGTCTTTTTGAAGGTGACCTGAGGCAGCTGATCTTATGGTAAGATATAATATGAAATGTGTCTCAATCTAGTTTTCACATGTCTGACTGTAAATTTACATATCTACCATCTGCCCATGCATATGTAGGGGGATAAGACATAATGTGACGTGGAACACCCAGGCGTTAGGCGTTAGTTCCCAGGGTCTCCCGAGCTCAATCCCATTCCTGACGTGCCCCTCCGCTGAAGGAGAACTAACTCCAGCCCACTCATCATCTAAAATGGCCCCTTCTTCACGAACAATCTCCAAACGAAACCGCCTTCATGAACTCTCCACTGCGCCTCACCACTCCCAGCTTCAGCCAGCCACATGCCGGGAGAGCGAGAGAGAACAGTGACCAGCTGAAAGAGACGGAGCACTCCCCTTCAACAGAAATCCTGGAGGCAGCGTGCAATGAATCCATCCCGGGATTGACCGGTGTCTCCAACTTCACTGTGTTCCTCTACTGTAAACTGTTTGAGGGGGAGAACGGCTCAGTTGACCCTGCAGTGGCTCAGATGGAACTCGACCTGCATGCCACGTGCTCTGATGCAGCCTGGTACCTGTCTGCTGCTGAAGAGGACTTCCTGTGGGTCCACATCTGCAGTGAGTTCTTTGCCCATGAATTCAACAACACCGTGTGTGCCAACTCCTCATTCTGGCTGCAGAGAGCACATCAGGTAATAGATCACTGCTTTGAATGGCAAGGCGTATGAAGGACATGTTATATGTATGTACTTGATGTTAACTCCTATATCCTATTATCTGCAGGCTGTTGTGACAAAGGACTACCATTTTTTTAACCAAACCATCATAGACGACCTGTGTGTTCAGCTGTCAGGGGACACAACAGGAAGTCCAGGAGTCGATGAGAGCTGCCTTGCTCAGCTGGGCAGCAGGTCGCTAAGCGCCCAGGCTTTCAGAAACTGCTTCCTGCCGAACAACTCCGCCATGATCTCAGCTTTGTGCGGTGGAGAGACTCCTGACTCGCACCGATCCTTGCCAGAGGCCAGCTGGGCTGCAACGTACTGCTCCAAAATACACAACTTCTCCCATGCTGACAGCACTGAGGAGACCTGTCAATACAGGGAATGGGCTGTGCAACTCTTCACCAACACCACCCTGCTGGAGCTGTGCGAGCAGACACCTGGGCTGAGAGAGTACATGTGTCTGAACACCTCCCTGTACAATCAGCTTCTACAATCACTGCCTCAGTTTGCTGATTTCTGTGCTGATCTGCAGGCAGAACTCGAGGGCAGGAAATGCTTCCTGCAGAGATTTTTTGACATGCTCCCAGCGCCATATGAATTTGACACAGCCCAGCTGTGTGCTGACCCAGCCCCAATGCTGGTGGATGTTCTTCACAAGCTGAGTGTGTGCGAGGTCGAGGGAGGTGAGCGTGAAGGGTTCTTAGTGGTGCTGGGGTATGTGTTGCGAGTGTTGGACTTTATGGTGGGCCTCTCCTCGGGGCTTGATGAAGGGGAAAGAGAGGCAAGACAAGGTTTGGGTCAGGCCATCCTCCTCTCCAGTCTCCTTGACAACGCATCCTGGGCCGGTCTGCAAGCCAGAAGCCTCCACGAGCGTCCTGAACACTGTGGGGGTCTTCCTGCGCAGAGAGCAGAACTCCACCCTGAAAGAGGACCTGCTGAGCTGCTTCAGTGTAAGATAGCTGACTGACACACTCACACACAGACACACTCACACACATACAGAGCAGAGTGAATAACCTTCTGCTGTCACAACAGCCTGTTCTGTGGGACCTCATCCAGCGGGACGACAACTCATCTGCTCTCAGGGTTCTGCTGCAGGTACTTGCCTGTGCAGCAATTTTTACATTTATCATTTCACAGCAGATCAGCTCGCTGAACTACATATTTTGCTTAATGACATTTTTCTTGTCAGGAGTACCTGCAGATGCCAAGAGACAGCATCCGCACTCTCGTGATGTCTGCTGAAAAAGATGCAGTGAAGAGATTTCTCTCCCATATGCACCAAAGTTGGAACCAGCTACAAGTTGAAACCAGCCAGGTCTGTTTTAAAACTCCCAACAAAACAATGAATGTGTTAAGATTTACACAAAGCACTGAACTCAATGTGCAGAGTAGAGATCGGGCACACACATAGTTTTAAAGCTACTTGCAAAACATACTATGGGATATGTGAACAGGTAACTTGAGCTTGAGCTGTGGCAACAGCATACCCGCTTGTTCAATGTTTCCTCCGCCTCCTGTCTCCTCCGCAGATATACCACACAAAAATGTCGCCACCTATTTTTGGGACATTTCGGTTCACAGAACATGGTCAAGGCAGCGAGTTTCTCCCTTGTTAGCGTTGTGAAAAACAAACAAACTTCGACCTCTTCTTCTTTGACAATGATTTAGACCTCATGACATATTCCATTGGGGTCAGGGAATAGTGGTTAGGAAAGGAGATTATTTGGACTATCTGAACGCACCTGCAGGATGTCAGGAAAACATGGAGCAGGAAAGTCAAATCACCACAGAAAATACTATTTATGACAATGTTTATGGAGCTAATGTTGCATGAAAAGCTCTCAGCCCTTGTTAATAGTAGCATAATAATGTACAGCTCTAGTGACTACAGTCCTATTCTATTGCACTCTCTGTGTGTCAGGGTCAAAATGAACACACGTCAGTTACTGTCGCGCTCTTTTGTTTCCTCTGTCAGGCCTCTCAAAAAGAGCTGCAAGCCATGGAAACAATGACTGCGGCTTTCATCCATAAGTTCCCCCGAGTGACCCCGGAGCTGTTTGTGGACCTGTCTCAGTTCATACCCTTCATGTCTGTCTCTGACATTATGAGCTTCCCCGCCTCCCTGATAATCAACGACAGCGTGTGAGTTAATGACCCATGAAGCGTTTATTCTGACACATCTTCCTGTGACGATGCTAATGGCCTCCTTGTCGCTCTTCAGATTGACGGCCATCCGTGACCACAGCTCAGGGATGAAGTCACTGCAGAAAAAGGCCTTTGTGAAACGCCTCCTGCAGTCGAGTGCAGTGGGTGATGTCCCCACGTGGCCACCGTACTTTCTCAGTTCCATCCTCCCACTCCTGCCTTACCTCCCAATCAGCCATTTTCAGCAACTGACGTCTCAACAGGTCAGAGGCCAATTCATTGATTTACAGCTCATTTGGACAGACGACAAATGATTGGAGAAATTCCTCCACACAACTGTTTTCAGCTAGTTTCAATACTTATTCCGTTGTCTCTTTTAGCTTGCTCCTCTTGTAGAGTTGCTAGGCAATGGCAGTCTGGATGGTGTGAGGGGGCGCCATGTGCTCCGCAGCCTTTTCAGCAGGAAGAAGAATCTGACTGGTGATAACATACTGAGGTGGGCTTCAATGGTATTTTAACAAGTATGGAACTGGAACATTCATAGGTCAATGTTGATGATGTAGGTTATAATTTTGTAGTAATAGATGGTGGTTTACCAGGTATGAACCTGCAGATCTAATATTTACACTATAGATGTAGTCTTTTTTGGAGGATTATACCTGGTTTCGTCTCAGTATTCAGATATTTTCAGACTGCGGTGACAAAGTAAAACATGTGTGAAGTTTTTTGATGGGTTTGTGTCTTTTGCAGGTTGGGAGTCCTCGCATGTTACCTGGATCCAGCAGAACTGCATTCGTATGTTCAGTACTTGGCTGTGTCCTCTGCTCTCTGGCAGCAGCTGGCTCAGTGTATGTCGAAGGGGTTCATCAGTACCAGCGGGAGGGTGAGTGGCACAAGTAATTACTGACATCCACTGTATGTACAGAACACTACAGGAAATCTCTATCTCTAACCTACTGCTCTGTTTTTCTGTTGTACCACACAATGTCTGACTATCTCTGTCTTGTGGATAGTTGTCCTCGTGGCTCATTCCAGCTCTTCAGTCCCTGAACATCAGCAGCATGGCTCCTTCAGAGTTGTCTGCTCTCAGTGCTCTGCTGCCCCAATTAGGAGCTTCCTTCCTGCTGTCACTCCCCTCACAACAGCTCCTGGAAGTCCTCTCACAACCAGGATTTCACAGATATTCCCCAGCACAGGTTAACAGGGAACTTAATTTTCTATCTATCTATTCATTTTTGTATTATTCATTTCACTTAATGGTTTCGGTAAAATCCTGCAACTGTCTTAAAATGTGAAAGCGTGTATTCTGTGTGCACTGCACACTTATTAATTTTTAATCCTTTCCTCAGGCATTTCTAATGTTATCCAAGATTTCAAAAAACACCAACGTAAGTAGACATTTTCAGAATACCTATGCGTAATGTCAAAAGACTGCACAATCACCTGTGTTTTTTTAATCTTTCTGCCAGCTCACAGTGGAAGAACTATGCAGACTGAAGCCACTGCACTCAGGTCTCTCCCCTGCTGTGCTCAGAGACCTCCAGTGGCCTGAGATCAGTCAAACTGCCCACTGTCAGTGCTGGAGAACCATGCTAACTGAGCTTAAGCCTGGCCATAGAGCCATGCTGTACAATGCAATGCAGGAGGTAACGGCGCTGACTTTCTAAACTACATCACTTATCACTTCTCTCATCTTTGCATTCCTCCGTAGAATTTGGTGCCACTCCCACATTATTGTGACATGTTGTGTAAAAGACAAAGGCTAGGTGGAGAGGTTTGTGAAAGTTGATATAATTCAACATCTCCTTAGAATTGTTGGAACATATCAAATCAAGAAGCAAAAACGGTGGTCCCTGAAGCATTAATCTGGCTCTACTGTCGAAAAGAGTGTTCTTTGAACCTAGTAGGCGATTTGTAGGGGGATACGAGGTGATGCCATTCCCTTTTAATTAATGATTAATTTTAGGAGTTTGAAACCAAATGGCATTGTTAAAATCAGGAGGACTGCATACTTTGCAACCCAGATAAATCCTAACTGTGGCTATGGCTGTTAAAACATCCATAACAATTTTACCATTTTTTAGCAGGCAGGCAGGATCAGCATAAACTTGGTAGATGATACTTTCTTTGTGCACATTCAAGCAACAAGCACACAGTTCTGTACTGCAGGTGTGTCACCCCCGACCCCTGAATAATCAGCTCCACAAGTTAATAATCTGGTGATATTGCCCAAGTAATATTCACACCACATCTGGTCAAAAACCGTCACTGCAACAAATCGTCTACTGTTTGACTGAAGGGCCTTTAAAGGCTTCTACCTTCTACATTTAAATGTACATTTATTTTGTTGTTGTTTGTCTACAGGCTTTAGACGGAGACCTGCAGAACCTCACACAGCAGGTCAACTGTCTTTTATCATTTGTACCTCTGAGGAAGCTGATAGAGGCCACCAATGGAGAAACAATCCTGAGACACATTAGCCTGTACCGGGACATACAATGGTCGCCACAGCAGGTGCACATTTGACTTTAATCTTCTTTTGTGAGCTCTTAAACTTTGTATGATATGACAACAATAGGTTTCCAGTTCTCTGACTTGAGAAGAAAATATTACCAGCTTCAGTCTCGGTCCCCCTTTAATCTGCAACTCATCTGCTATGCTTCGCATGAGCCTTTCATAATGTTAATACTCTGTAGACATCAGCCGCCATCAAGCTAATTAGTTTGGATGTAGTACAATGGTGTGGAGGAGTGTAGCATAAATTAATAATGGCTACCTTAAAGGGATTTTGTCACGGCCAAGAGTGTGTTAGCCTGCTTTCACCACCTGTTCTCAGTCTAATAAGACCTGAGTCAAATCAATAAAGATGACTTTCACTTAGCAACGGCTCTGAAACATACTGTGACACTGCATATTAGACTAAAGTTTTCAATTTCAATAACTGTAAAACTTTATTTGTGTCTTCTGACCAATTAATCCAAACGTCATTAAAGAGATTTTGACTGATGCAGATAAAGACAGTAATATGCCACCAGTGTTTCATTTCACATGCAGTCTGGCAATTCTGCAGAGCAGCTGTAGATTACATTTTTTTTAAACAAAGCAAAAAGTTTAAAGCCCCTGCCGTCATCAGGAGATCCCTAAAGCAGCTAGGTGAAATTGAATTGTTCTTTTTTAGGTTTAAGCAGTTTAAGTAAAACAAGTTAGTCTGACTTGTCGAGAAAAATTAAGTAAGCACAACAAAGAATGATTAGTTATGAGGAATCGTTTTTTATTTTACATTCAGTAACATAAGTCCAGTTTACGTCTTCACAAGCAAAACACGCACATTACTCACATTACATGAGTTGAATCAACTGGAAAGTGAGAAATAAGTAAAGAGCGCTCATGTAATATAAGGAAGTGAAGGTATTACCTATTACAATGAAAACATCTCATCGTCTCATTGGAAGAGGTAACAACAGGATCTATCTTCTGTGCGATGCCAGAAACCAAGAATATCAAATTATAATCTGATCTGCTGCTGCAAGAAGATTTTCCCTGTGGACTTGTCATCCTTAAAAGGACATTTCAACCAAATTCTTTGAACAATTAAACACCCAGTAACTTGACTTACATGGTTTGTGTTAAATGCACTAAAACATAGGGCTGCTGTTTAATTAACTGCAAGTTGATTTTGGTTCTTTATTTTAAAATAAACCACAATCAAAGTGCTGACTCTGATGCTTTTTCTTTCTGTACAGGCTCAGTCCCTGTTTACACAATTATACGAATTTAAAAATATCACCAGCAAGTCAGTGAAGTAAGTTTGAAATGTGTTGCATCAAAACATCCAAACTATTTTAATCAATGAGTATTCTTTGTTTGGAACACTCAAAACAAAAAGATTATGAATTATCTTTCACTTTTAGGGCTCTGGGTCAAGTCGCCGGTGGGATGAGCTGTGATTTTTTGAGGCTTTGGACCAATGATACAGATTTTGTAGAGTTGCTTCAGTTTGTTAGTGAGCTGCCTGGAGGCTTGAGACCTGCACTGGTGAGGAGCAAACGCTTGACCCGTCAGACTGCCTGATACACTAAACTTCAAAAAATATTGTCATAATGAATCAAAAAGCGAAGTTTAATACTAACAAGTTCAGATGTGTTTGGGCTGTGTTACCAGCGGAAATGTATCAGTAGAGGAAATGAGGAAACAACCTGAACTTGACCTCACAGTTTTCAACCCTGGGTTTGCTTCAACGTTACCGTAAGTAATTATTCACATATATTAACATATTTCACGGTTTATCCTGAGACGGCTTCTTTAACACCTCTGCTCTGTTCTTTTCCAGAGTGACGATGATAGAGAACCTCTCTAATGCCTCCTTCAAAGCCGTTCTGGACCACATCCATGCAAACTTTGCTGATTTCCTCAGAATGCCACATTACAAGCAGACGTGTTTAGCTGAGAAGGCCAAAATTGAGCTGGTAAAACACCAACATGAACCACACCAATACTGCATTTACTGCATATTCTCACATGGCGTGCAGGGGCTTACACATCAGGTTTTAGTTACGAAAGTGTAATGAGAATCCAGTTGCTGCATAGAAATCTGGAATTAATCTGTGGGTATTAAAATGATAAACTGTAACCATGAGCATGCAAAAGCAAAGTGGGACTATTTCTGTTTAATTAAATCTGGAAATCTGGTAAGTGTTTGCTTGAGAAGCCTGAACAAATGAAGGGAGGGAAACAGATGGAGAGAGAGATTCAGGCCATGACCTGCCTCATTCTCACTGCAGCTGTCCACACAACTGAAGTCATTTCAGTGTGAAATCCTTGTAATCCAAGTGTGTGTGTGCGTGTGTGCGTGTGTGTGTGTGTGTGTGTGTGTGTGTGTGTGTGTGTGTGTGTGTGTGTGTGTCTGTGTGTGTGTGTGTGTGTCTGTGTCTGTGTCTGTGTCTATGTCTATGTAATGCTCTGCAGGGCTCCTCTCAGGCTGAGGAGGAGATTGATGGCACCACTCTGGACGTCCTGGGGCCTTTACTACCTTTCTTGGACCGGGACAGTCTGGCTGTAGTGGACAGACGAGCTCTGGCTCTGCGGCTGGAGGAGATGAGAAGTTTCTGCCTTCCTAAAGAGGCCCTGACAGATATCAGTGCCCTGCTTACCCAGAAAGAATTGCTCGGGTAAAGACACAGATGAAATAAAGAAAACAGGGTCATATACCAAACTATACCAAAGTCTTAATTTTTTAATCATTTGAGGACCATTAATGTCCATCTCAGTGACGTTGAGATGTGGTGAACTAACAAAAAAAAGATACATCGTTTGGCCTTTTCACTAAAGCATGGCTAAAATGTTACATTAAATATAGTAAATCATTCAGTATAAATATAAAACCCTTCCTCAAACAATTGTAGTTTGTAGTAGTACCATGTAGTATAAATATATGTAATCTAAAATATACAAAATGCCTGAAATCCCCAGCACTGTGCTGGCAGCCGCAGTAATGATAAGATACGTGTGTTCTTGTTTGCCAGGGATCCTTCTAAATGGCAAGTTGGGGATGTGGAACATTTGGGCAGGTTGGTGTTTTCTCTCTCAACAAAGCAGATTAACGCCATCCCACTGGTAAGCATCCAGGAGCACCATCCAAATCCTGTGATTTATTTCCCTTCACTCTAACTGGTGCCTCGAGACTTTTCTTGGCAATATCTTGTGTTTTTCTCGCGCAGGCAGTGTTGAGTAAAGACACAGTGGAACAGGTCCTGGTGGCTCAGAGGCGCTTGGAGAACAGTGTGGTGGGTGAAGTCTGTGTTACTCAGTGCACGGACCAGCAACGTCAGAGACAACAGACTCAGAGTCTCATACGAGGCGTCGTCAGAGCACGGAGCAGGAGGGCAAAAGGTTCAATAAATGTTTCCCACAAGGTTTACTGCTGTTTATCTACAGGATAAGCAAATTATTAAGATTACTTGTGCACCACTTGTGTCAATGTGTATAGCACTGAATCCACCCATGTGTCTTTGAGTAGTTCCAGTTCCAAGCTGCGCAGATATCAGAGGAACGTTTCCCTCAGCCTGGACACCCCTTCAGCTCAGTCGTATGTCACAGGAGGATCTGACACAGTGCGCAGAGGTTGTTGGTCAGGACGCGGAGCTGAGCTCTGAGCAGCGCCGGTCACTGTGGATGAAACTCAGGCAGGTCAGTAAAAGTACTCTGCCTGCAAAAGTACATGCAGGGTTAGAAAGTCTTTTTCTATTCGTTTGATGTCACTTTCACTCTCAAGGGATCCACACAGACAGTTTGAACTATTTTAACAACATGTTCTCTCCCATCAATCATCCAGACAATGTCCAGGTCAATCATTGACAATATGTGTCATCCTTCACATGACCTTCACAACAGATGTGCAGTGGTGCAGCAGTTCTGTCCCCATAACAAGTGTATTAGGTTTGGCTCAGCTAGTATTAAAAGATCAGGCTATTTTATTTGGGTTTTTATTTCTGTACAATGTTTGTTTTCTGTATCCTCTTCCATCTTCCATTAGCCTGTCTAATTTTCTAATCCTGCCATTTACTAATTGCATTTTATATGTTTCACCAATAGTAGTTTATATAAAGGTTTCTGAACACAAACTTAAAAATACATAGTTTTACATAGTAAAGATGACCAGTAAAGCTGGCAGTTATATAATGGCTGACAAGGACAGCTGAGTAAATGAGAAGAGTTATTTTTTTCTGTGGTTCTTGACTCGCTCCAGTCCTTCAGTCCGGTGAGAGAGCTGCGGGCGGATCAGGTGCTGGCTCTGGGCTCGGTGGTGACTGAGCTGGGAGAGAGAGAGCTGCAGGACATAGACCTCACCGACCCGGGTGTGTTGGCACATCTGGGGACACTGACAGACTGGAGCCCAAAAAAGGTGAAACGGATGTAAAACTGAGAGGAAAAGGACAGATATACACGTGATGTGAATAGTTTGTGGTAAACGCTGCTGTTGTTTCAGATGAGAGCCGTGGTTTCAGGTGTGATGCGGAGACGCAAACTGAAAGCGGAGCAGTTAACAGATGTCGATCTGGCAACATTTGGGCATCTGATCTGTGGTCTGTATCCATCTGAGATCAAGAGACTGAACCCGTACAACCTCAGGTCAGTCAAATGTTCATGTATGATTATACACAATCCTTCATTCATGCAACATATTAAAAAGGTATAAGAAAAAAAAGTCTTGCACCTAGACCTTTAATTTTTCAAAATAAAGGCCAAATGATTATTTGTGAGCCATAATTGCCATATTATGCAATAGTTCCTCTCACTATCATTCAAACAGGTAAATGACACAGACTAAAAGGAATATGTACAAAGATGGACATACTGTATGTTCTGAAAATGAGATAACAAAAATGCAAATTTTGTCATTTGTAAAAGTAATTAACCTCCTACCTGCAGCATGACAAGATGGCATGCTTGTAGTTTTATCGACGTCCATTCACATCACATACACCTGCTAACAGATGTGCACAACCTCTGGAAAACATTTTGCATACCGTCAGAGGAGCAAATAGTCCTGAATGGTTTTCCTCAAACTGCAGTGTGGCCGTCGTGTTCTTGCGGGAGATGTCCCTGCCATGCACAGAACAGCAGATGGAAGCGTTGATGAGTCGTTTGTCCAGACCTGAGGCCTTTGGTCCCGTCAGTGCTTGGGGCCCAGAAGTTTTCACTGAAATTGGAACATTGGCAGGTACAATACAACATGATATCCTTGGAGGTATAAACTTTTTTTGTGAGTGAGGAGGGCGGGAGGAGGACACGACAGCTGTTGGATGAAGAGGTGCAAATAAAATGATCCCAGAGGGGGAAGCAGGAGGAGGTTTTTTTCCTCAACTTTTCCTCTAATTTGATGTAAGAAACATCAATTATCTGACTGAAGTGTCTGTCAATCTGTCCAGTGGGCCTGGAGGACATGATGCTGTCAGCTCTGGTACAAGAACAAGTGGAGGGGATGACCCCTGAAACCATTGCCCTGATATCACCAAAGAAGATGGCAGTGAGTTTCACAACTGGTTTCAGACCAATCAACAGAGAAATGTTAAACTTCAGTGCAGATGTGGTATAAATGAAAAATGTTGACTAAATTGTTAGATTTTTAAATATGACAAATACAAATATGTATAAAATACAGTGGTTGACGCCTCTTCACCCTGGTTACCTCAGACGACACAGTTTCTTGTAGTTTTTCACTGTTTGTGTTGGATGTGTGTCTGACAGGTGGTGTTCAGTGCCGTTCAGTTGTCCTGGCTGAGTGAGGAGCAGGCGTGGGCTGTCACCCAGGAGCAGTGGACAGAGCTGGACGCTGAGCAGAGACAAGCGGTGGGACTGGCTCGATATGAAGGAGACCCACTGCTGGAGCTGAGAGGTGGGGTCTTAAAAAAAAAAAAATTCTGATAAAATCTCCTTTTAATAAACTCAGAATTCAGGGTTTGACTGACTGATATTTTATCTATGTTTATCCAAGTATTTATGAGCACACACGCTGTGTATTATGATAATATTTGACTCTGCTAAGCAACCATGATGTTCTCTGTTGTTTTTATGAGGTGATGATAAACGCTGTGTTCCTGTGCCTCCACAGGGAGAAACTCGGCTCCAGCAGCCCTGAACACACACAGCCCCGCTTTCCGCTCACTGGCTCTGTGCCTCTCATTGTGGAAACTCATTTAAAATGCTGAAAATAATGAAATGTCCATTGACCTCCCTTGGTATCATCATATTTGTACATCAAATAAATATTTTAAACTGGTCTGTTCCTTCTGTGTGTGTTGGTCCTTGAATTTACGTCACACTTGCCTGTGCTCTGCTGCACATACCTCACTTTTATCTCAGTTATCCTCCTGGAACGATGTAAATCACTGTATGTAGCTGTATTGTGTATGATGTTGTTTTGTTAGAGCAATCTGAAGAAGCAATCAGTGATTAATGTTTATTTGACAGAGGAACAGGCTTTTCAAAATTTACAGCCTAATTTTAACCCTGTGATCAAGCAAACAAGTTTGTAATGATATGTTACGGCTGTAACTATAGGCACTGAGCTCTATAATGTGTATTTATGGATGATAATAGCACCATAAACCACATGAAACGCTTTGTGTTCCCTCAAAGGAGGATACAATTTGAATACAGATGTTGGCATCTATAAAAGACCTTTGGAATTTTGCCCCCATTTATTTATCACTTCTGTAACGTCGAGCCCTGTTATCTCCATGGAAATCTTCCTTCTTATAGGAGCCACGTGTACTTTGAACGTTTCATTACAGAAATGTCACCTGTTGTAATATTTTCTGTCTGTTTGTATTCAAACAGACATTTTTACATTCTGTGATGAGTCTCTAAAGTGTGGTATATTTAATTTCACAAACTGTCTGATATGCATAAAATGTGGGACCCAGGAGTATTATTATTCCAGCATAGGGGCAAGTTAACAGCGGCTGTGGGCAAATGATGTCATGTGCAGTTGTATGTGAAAATCTGAACACATTGGATTCTAGAGCCTGTGGATTCTTGGGAGCAGAAGCCTGACACCAATTGTTGATGATTATGTATACATATTCTTTTTTTCAATGATTCCTAAGATGTTATCAATCCCTTATGTTAAAGAGGGTAGATAATGTAACTGAGGCTTGATATTTAAAAGTTTTAACATGGACTATAAATAAAAGACACACAAATATGACCAAATATATAGAACTGGATGAAAATGTACATATTTTGTGTAAAATGTAGATATAGGTGCTCAGTTTCTATTCTGAAAAATAAGTTTTTCTATTCTTGCATGTCGGCAAACACAGATACTGATATCTCAGGGGTCCTCGCACCCCCATCCGAGAAGCGCTGCAGTAAGAAACACAATAAACACACAACCATCGTGGTGTTTCCTGGGATGCAGCTTTATACTGGACACGTCTTACTCTTATTCTTCACTACAATAAATATTTGACAGACACAGGCCGGGCCCTGACGCCACGGCTGCTGCGCCGCGTGTGAGCAGCAGGTGGCGGTGCAGCAGCGCCGCAGCTCCACGAGTAGGTGTTCCTCTCGCTCGGCTCTGTCCGCGGCGGTGACGTATTTCCTGGGGCTTGCGCGGACCACTCAGCGGTGCACCGGAGGGCTATCATGACTATTTATAGCCAGCTGTTCTCCGTGATCGGTGTTTGTGTCGCCTCGTCGAGCCGCCGTCGGTGCTGAACGCCGCGGTGTGGGGCAGCCAGCGAGCCGCGGGTCGAGCAGGATGCGGGAGGAAGGTTCGTAAGTTTCTGCTCCAGCTTTGTGTCCTCACTTGTTCGGGCTGCGTGGTCCGCGAGTTGACCGAGCTCCGCACCGGGACTCAGGGACGGGACGTTATGTTGTGTTATTGATCCCGGCGGTTGTTAGTTTACTGTGTGTGTGTGTGTGTGTGTGTGTGTGAAGGAAGGAAGGAAGGAAGGGAGGGAGGGAGGGAGGAGGAGGAGGAGGAGGAGGCGGCGGAGGACACACACACACACACACACACACACACACACACACACACACACACACACACACACACACACACACACACGCCGAGCTGACGTCGACTGCGCCGCGTCCGGTTTCTGTGGTTGGTGGTCTCCGAGCAGCTCGGTGGGAGCGAGAGGGGACATGTGAGGAAGAAGTCCGGGTAGTTCGTGAGGGGTGGACGAGGGGAGGAAAAAAGCCAAAAGAGAGAAGGGGGAGGCACCTGTGAGACGGAGCGGGTCCGCCTACAAGCAGCACCGCCGCGGCTGCGTCGAGTTTAATCGCGGCGCGGCACAGTTTCCAGAAATATTTTAGTGAGGCGGAGGAGGAAGAGGAGGAGGAGGAGGAGGAAGTCACCGCCGCTGAGACACAGACGTACACACACGCCGACAGACAGACAGACAGACAGACAGACAGAGAGCCACAGTCTGACTGCGTGTTGTTGTCACGGACTCAACTTGTGAGGTGAGTTCCTCCCCCCGAGCTGAAACTCTCAGCGTCCCCCCGCTGTCAGCTGATGTTGGAAGTGTTGCAGGCCTGAGGGGCAGAAGTTTTCCTGCTCCCGAGCTTCCTGAGCTTCCTGAGCTTCCTGAGCTGCTGACACTCTGCATGTCTCCTCCTCGCACTGTCCACTCCTCTATCAGCAGCGATCGTGGAGGCTGTGGCACGTAAGGATGAACTTTGACATGAGAAGTAATCGATGGAAACAACTTTATCCGTCCACGTGTGGTTTTTAACATGAACATGAGCTGGTTGTTGTTGTTGTGATTCTCTCAGTCTGACTGTAGGATCTGGATTGATGGGACTGCTGTTCTGTGAAAAGTTGGTGTAGTCACGGAGGCTGTTGCACTTACATAGAGGTTGAACTTTGACCTGAGTAGTTACAGATGCCCCACATGAAGACGAGCTGTTTAATGGTTGTTGGTGTGTCTTTATCCTCTATTTCTGACTTTGCATTTAATTCTTGTACACTCTTTACCGGACGAAAAGTAATTTGGATTCATGTGAAACGTCAGTGTTGATGGTGGAGGCTGCGGCACGTACATTGTGGTTGAGCTTAGGAATGAGAAGTAATTGATGCAGACTTGGAGAACACACATCAATATGAGCTGATGTTTGTTCGTGGGATTCTGACTGTGTGATCTGGATTAGGTGAGGCTGTGGCACCGACATAGTTGTGGTTAAACTTTGACATGAGAAGCAGTAGATCTCACAACATGAACGTGAGCTTTTTAATGGTTGTTATTGTGTTGATCGAAGTCTTGATCCTCTCTTCTCGGTCTGACCCTGCATTTAATGCTTGCACAGCTCTTGATCTCATGAAATCTAACCTGTATTAATGTGAAAACTTAGTATGACTATTGTAATTATGGAGTCTGCTGCACCTACATTTTTGTCGTTGAACTCTGACTTGAGAATAATTGATCCCCTCTGACTGATGTTGTTTTTAATTGTTGTAGTAGTTCTTGTCTTTAATGCTTGTTCAACATACAAGGGATTTGCTTTGGTGTTTGGTCCATAACTAACTTATCAAGTTTAAAAGACGAGGAAAAATGAGAAGTGAGTATTCAAGAAGAGCGATAGAGGATTTGATGAAACATCCTCTGGATTCATGTGAGCACTATAATGTGAGAAAGTGGTGTAACCTAACACTGGATGTCATAGCAGATGTTGCGCTCTGATATGATGAGACCTGCTTGTGTTTTGTGTGTTTGCTTCCATTAAACCCAACACTGTCATTTAACCCCTCTGGTGAGGAAATATTGATTAGTATGGATCAAGTAGAACAAGGCTAAAGATCCTCTATCGTGCACGTACATGCAACCAAAGGAAAACAAAACGCTTCTCTGATACACAAAGCACATTGTTGTAAGTATATGAACGTGTCAGTCTGGTGGTTTCCATGTGCAGCATGATGACATGTAGTCAAGCAGGAATTTCCTCGCCCTGTGAGCTTCCTTAATGGAATTCACATATGTTATTATTCTTATCTGTGGAAAAGTGAACTCAGCGAGAGGGAAAAATAAGATTCTGAAGCATTAATGCTGACATTGTTGCAGGAAGTCTGACAAAGTAGTTTAGTGTAAAAAAACAGAGGACTGTAAAAAAAAAAAAAGGAATAGCAGACACCAGAGGTTTAGTGATTGTTTACAAGTGCTCTAATTAGGTCTTTTGGAGAGTCGAGTCATTAAACATCAAATGGAGTTTACGATTTAAAAAAAAAAAAAAAGTACTATAAATATTACAGCTCACTTGCAAAAATGATGGTGAAGCAGCTGACACTTAATGCACAAGAGCGTTTGTGTCTTCACTCTTTGCCTCTGGATTTATGATGAGACGTAAATTAATTTTGCAGATATTAATTTGTCTCTCTGTGTATCCCTTTACTACTCACTGCTGTATGTGTGGGCGTAATGGTGATAAACCCTGTGTTACACTGACAATCTGTCATGAGAGCGCCTCTCTACGTCCCAATTTATGATCTTAGATTGTGTTCTTCTTGTCCACTTGTGCACCGTATCCGGCAACACTGGTGTGATTTGAGTGTTGTTTATGACACATTAATGAATTGCCTTAGGATCAATATTGTTATTTTGTTTTTTATTCTCCTTGCCACACACATTGGTTGTTATTTCACAAATACACTCTGAGGGCTATTTGAGTGCGCCTGCACTGTGATATTGATTTCACGTGTGTCTCAATGTGAGGCTGTAATTACAACATATCTGAGTGTGGAGCAAACGGTCATGTGGGCTAAATTCAATGCGAGTTGGTTTAATCTCATTAAAATGTAAATAATAAAGTGATGATGTGTAAACAGTTTCCTTTGTAAAAACAGTCCTGATGGGTTTGGTAATGAGGCTGGTATTATCCTTTGGGCCTAATGACACTTGGCTAATTATAATTTGCCTTTTGTATTTTTTCCATTATGATCTCTGTTATCGCGGTCTGACATATGGTGTCATTTACTGTGGTAACGCTAAAGACCACTCTCATTGCGACAGTTGGCATCTCCTTTTGTGTCTCGCCAACAGTGGAGTAGCCGGGCAGTGGTTGTGCCTCGGCGTGTGGTTTTCACGCTGACGTGAAGAAAAGTGAGTGGTCGAGCGCCTGGATGAGGTCACAGGTGTGTGTGCTTAAAACCAGAGCCAGTGTGGCGATCAGACAGAGCTCTTGACGCGCTCACACTGTGTGTACGTGTAGCATCAAACCAGAGGACAGAGTGAGTGACGCACAGATTTTTCTTCGATTTACTTTATCTTCTGTGTTGGTTTATTTTCATTGTGTACTGCACTTTAAAAAAAAAATATTTAAAACAACAACAGTTTGAAGGGTATTGGTTTAAAGAAGAAGTTAGACGAGAAGTGATTGTCTTTTTTTCAGCATTTGTTAAAACCAATGATTTAAAAAAGTAAAGCTGTAATTAGTCTTGTTGTAAATCCTCTCTTCTTAATTTCATGTGTTTAAATAAAATAGGCTTAACTGAGCAGGAAGGAAGAACTAAAAGGCGGTGAAGTGATTTGGGTGTTTATTTCCCAATTGAAAGACATAGCTGCTGACTTTTAATTTACACTTTTTAATACTGTGTCTCTGATGTAAAGCTTCCCATTACTAGGTGTCTGTGGAATGAATGTATACTGTTTAAATCGCCTGGCATGGATTAGCAACTTGTCATGTCAGCTCACAGCCAGACTGACCTGTAAGCTTGTTGTTCGCCAAGAAGGCAATTTACCTGCACTGCAGCGCCACGGCACTCTGAAGCAGGTTGGTCTCAACCCTTCAGGCTTTTACTTGTTACTTTGCTGAGACAACTTCAGGTTATTGCTGTTAAAAAACACACTATCTTCAGTCCTCAGCAGTTTTTAAATCGAGTCCATAGCTTAACATTTCTATCAGCTCCGCACATGCCTCTTTTAATTGCGGAGGGTTTTAAATATTGATTTGAATTGCCCTTGACCAAACAGGGCCTCTTTTTGTTATAAACATTTCAGGTCTTTCTGCATATGTTTTTTTTTTTTTTATCTGGTGTCTGCCGCTGATGAAGAAGCTACACATAAGAGTTTTTGTGACATTTTAAAGGTTTGCATGGGAATTATGTATTTTAATTAAGACTTGAGAATTAGTCATTGAAGGGATTGTCACAGTGGCAAGAGTTGCGTCAAACTTTAGCAACGATTCCCCGAAGACCTGTCTCTGAAATGTAGCTTTTCTCAGTATAATTTAATTGCCTAACATTTTTGTCAAATCTCAGTGTAAAAAGCTCCTATTGTCATTTAAATGTAGAGAAATACAGAAGAGTAACCCCACATAACAAGAAACAAGCTCTATATGTAGGTAAAAATGTATCTAACAAGTTGGCCGCAGGGCCTTTTTATAAAGTCTTTTGAATTTACTTTTACAAATAAAAGATTGGATTTGTTCAGCACGTCAATGTGTTTTGTTGATGTGTCTGTTTCTAGTTAAGTTAATGCATTAGGTGAATCCCTTTTTTATTTATTATTTTTTTTTTGGAGTTATAGTTTTTCACAGTTCAATTAGACAAGAGCACGAAGAGACGGAACACAGATATGCTCATTCATGAAGTGAGCATCATGGAGGTAATCCTTCACATGTTGGCGACTGATGGCACTGGGCACTGAACACAACAAGTGTCAAACAAGGCTTATAGTGAATCGATTGAGATGTTGTCATCCACACTGAGCCATCTGACACTGTTAAAGCATTTGGCTGCTTACCAATTTATTATTTTCTTCCAGTTGGATGTCTGTAGGCAGGTCACTTTCTCAGTGGGTTCAGTCATTAGTCAGCTGATTGAGAGACAGTAGCAAGTCGATTCTTCGCTCTCATTCGTCTCTCTGAATTATTTCCTCTCAGACTTAACATTTTTCAGACCTTTTGAGCTTGTCATCTGTGACGGCTGTAGATCTGGGCTGTTTGACAGATGTTCCCACAGTTTCATTTCTGCTGTAAAGACGACGGGAGACGCTGAGAACTTTTTTCCCCCCTCTCATGTCATGGCTTTATTTATTCTCTCCGTAGCAGGGAAACTCATTAGACCAGCCTTCAGGAACTGGGCTGACAGAATGGTTGTTTATTTACTCTGAAAGACTCAACTATAGGTGGATTTGAAAACACTTGCTAGCTGAGCTGCAGAACAACTTCCTGGCCAGGTACTGCAGATGTAAATGAGCTGTACTGCCTACTCTGGTCTGACAGTTGTGTCGGGCAAAGGCTGCAAACACACCATCATGCAACACTCTGTAAAATAACTTATTTGCAATCTTTACTCCGTCCATTTCTTTTAAAAATGCAATCCTTGGACGATAAGTCACTCAGATTCACGCTAAAATGGTGTATTTATATTCCAGAGTGTTTAGCTATAGCTACTGCACCTAATTACAATCGTATCCAAGGTAACTGCTCTGCCATAAAGTCTGCTTTTATGATGTTTGGTGACATTGTTGAAATTGCATAAATGTAACTTGTTATTCCAGGATTTGAGTATGTAGTAAGAGGTGGCGTTGTATTGGACTGTATTATCTTGAGAGGTGTTTCAAATTTGTATGCCCTTCCCATTTGCATACATGTGGTGCATAGAAATTTATTCACACACTTCAAATACTTCCAACAAAAACTTAAACATGATGAGCTTTATAAAGATGAGTGGCATGGCACAGCTGTTTTACAGGATTTTATTACATTGTACAGGTGTACCTAATAAAGTGGCATCTGAGTATAAAAGCAAATTGACTTAGCAAACAAGGAGAATATGGCACCTGGCAGTGAGTGACGCAAACGATCTCCACCTTTTTATAGTCTTCCCACAAATTGTTGTAAGTGAAGACATTGTGTTGTAGAAGTATCTGGTCAAATAGAGCAGAGACGGCAGCTGTGAAGCCAGAGACCAGATCTGTGCGTCTAATCTTCCATGTCACGATCAAAGTGTTTTTATGTATGAATTATAAATTCAGTTTTGTCACTAATTATATTGAAGTTAGTTTGAAAAAAGGAGTGCTCCTCTTCATTTGTGGTCCTTTCAATACAGTAGCTTGAATAGTTCAAGCAATGTGTTGCTCATTATTTCTGCCAAGGAGGTTATATTTTCCTTTGTTTAATTCTCAGCAGGATTATTCAATAACCACAGAACAGATTGCCACAAAACTACGATATGGGCCAGGGAAGGTCCCATTGAATTTTGCTTCAGCTCTGGATGATACAGCGTTTTTTGACATTTTATCTCATTGACCCAATTGGGGAAAAAAAAACAAAGTTAGCCATTTTTATAGAACTGATATCTATGCGTTTGTGCAGTTTTGGTGGAGCTTGATTTAAATTCAAGGGTACTGTTGGGCTTTGGTCGAGGTATGCACTCTACTGAGTGCCATTGTTTTTGCAACATGAAATGCTGTGGTAATGGTAAACTCCAGTAACAAACAACTCCAGCCACCCCTGAACACAACATTCATGCTTCACAACACATTTTCTGGGGAAACATTGAACAGCCTGAGTGTGGCAAGATGGCACAGTGATTTGAAATTGTCAATTTTGTCCATTGGATGGCTAACCCCCGGAGACGGGGTCATTATAGGAGGGCTATTACACCTGCAAAATGACCGGAGAAACCCTGTCCCACAGTAGACGTGTATCCGGAGAACAAATGAGACTGCATACAGGAGGAAACACAGAATGGGAGCACTGTATTCAGTGCACTCCACTAAACTCAGGGCTATAATGGAGTTGGCTCTTTGGATCATTTTCTGAACAGACTCTTGGTGCAGCTGACCTTTCTGACTCGGAGTAACATCTTTTAGAGGCAAAATTGTATCAGTAAACAATTTAATCATGAGCTGAACTCTGTGCCCTAGCACTCGGGGTATTGTACGATCATATGATATAATATAATACTTTGTCTTATTGTGTGTGAAGTGTTTTAACATTTGTGGGTTTATTTATTGCTTGGTGATAACACATCGTCAGCATATTACGATGCCCACACTCAGTATATTGTAGTACATTTTTCTCCCCGACACCGTGTATGTTCTCTCCTTGGCTGCAGTCATTCGGTGGGCTGCCATAGCCGCCTCAGGCTTTCAAACTCCACCCTCGAGTGGCTGCCTCACCTTCTAGTGAGTCTGACTCCGCTGTGATCCCTCAGCATCCAGGGCGTAGTCTAGCTTTCCAACCGCACTTCTCCACCTCCTCTGTCAGCCTACTATACCTAAGCATTTTCCTTTCGTAAGCCTTTTTTACTGTATCCTCCCATGAGTGTCAGGGCCAACATTTGCTGCTGTGCGTCTGACCACAACATCAGGTCTGGGCTTGACGTCCCGCTCACTACTTCCTGTGGGATTATCAAATGCCTGTACTTAGCTGGCCTGTCGTACGCCTGCTCAGAACTACTGTGGGGTGGCTGTTTCTGCACATGGACAAAACGGATGAATACATTATTTAATGTGTTGTACTACATTTACTCCTCTGTATCTGATCCTATAACCCCCAACATGGGAGCAGCTACAAAGGGAGAAACAAAACCTCCAATCTGGACGTAGTGTTCTTGTTTGTCCTCATGAGAATAATCTCCCTGTGAATGTTGACATGCCAAGGTTATACAGGCTTATCTTGTGTTGCAGTTTTATGATTGTGATGTTCAGAAGGAATGGTTAAACAGTGGATTCTTCACCAGGCTTCATAAACCTTGCAGTTGTGTAAATGTGATGATTCATTGTCTTCTTCTCTCTTGTTTCCTGTCAGGTGAGCTGTGACTGTCCCCTTCATTGTCTCCCTGTGCACCTGCACATACCGTGTGCTCAGAGACTGTGCTGCACTTGGAGAACCCATGGCTTCTGGCCCTCCATCCCCCTCTGAAGGCCGCAGGCTCGGGCTGCTGGAGTTGCTACTCGGGCCTCTGTTAGTTTTGTTGGTTTCTGGGCTGGGACCAGCGCTGGGAGAGAAGGTCTACACCAACACATGGGCCGTCCAAATACCTGGAGGTCAGGAGGAAGCTGATCAAATTGCCAGTAAACATGGGTTCATGAATTACGGACATGTAAGTAAAAAGCTGCGATTTTTAAACTCCTTTTCTCTGCATTTGCAGTCGTATGACATTTAGAGATGATAAGGAAGTCAAAGTGCTGAGTTCAGACTACAAGTCTTACAAAGGCCGTAAGTGAACATAAAACTGCCTACATATTGATTATGCACTCATCGACCTAACGGGTTGCATATAATGAGGTGAGCTTTCTGCTCATTTACAGTGTGTCATATTGATGTGTCAAATATCTGATTAATTATTCATTTCTGTTTTTATATTCTCATCAATACCCAGATATTCTCATTTCTATTTATTGAGTTGTGTGTTTTTATGATGCCTCTGTAAAATTTTAAAATTCATTTAGTTGGGCCACACTGTTTGCCCAGCTGTTGGTGATCTCAGCTCAGCAGGAGCATTATGCTTATCTATGTTTCTGTTTTCTCTTGTTTCCCATTCCTCACCCATCCAAAAATAGTGTTTAAAAAATGGTATTAATAATCAGTGTTTCTCTCAGATTTGTCAGTTAGGAATCTGCAGTGAAAACCAATTTTCAGCCTAAACATCTTGTCAGTGGTTGAATATCATTAAATATATACGGTACATTGTGGCATGATGGATGTGTTGCAAGGAGCTTCATGTTTTTTCTTCTGACTGATTCATAAATCACAACACTAGTTTTATTCCATCCTTGATCATACATTTTCTGTATGTTAAGAATGTGTTTGTTAATGGGTTATGATGGTAGCTTAAGGGTAAAACCACAAAGGTTTGGAACTGAAAACTGACGACTAGATAAATACTTCATAACCCGAAATCCAACATGCTGTGATTAGTCGTGATGCTCAATCGTCAGTCAACTTAAACTGACCCAAACCTTCTTTAAATCCACATCAACTGAACTGATGAAGTCAAAAAATAGTTACCGCAACTACATCTGCCATTTTGAGAAAGCTTTTAATTTTTAGATATTATTATGCCCATACTTTTTCAAGCATGGTAGATGTGGGTGATTTAATGAATAACAATAAATATTCCCTGTGTGCTTCAGTGACATTCTTTATTTTATGACTTCCTGTTGGACCCCAGTGGAAACTAAATGGCCAATTTATTCTTTATCTTTATCATCAAGCCACAAAGTCTGTCTTGTGTTCAACAGTTACCAAAGCGGCTTCCTAACAATAAGGGAATAAGAACAAAATCCATTCAAACTCTATAAATGAAGAAGTTGCAAAGTATTTAAATATCTTATTAGTTTTTAGAGTCTCTCACTAGATGGAAAAACCTTACAGATGAGGATTTTGTGCAGGTTTATAAGATCAACTCTTCTACGTACCATGTTATTTGCCCCCAGTGACATTCAGCAGCCCAATTTAACAAATTGAA
Organism: Verasper variegatus; assembly: GCA_026259375.1. Classification (NCBI taxonomy): domain Eukaryota; kingdom Metazoa; phylum Chordata; class Actinopteri; order Pleuronectiformes; family Pleuronectidae; genus Verasper; species Verasper variegatus. The sequence continues at coordinate 15,800,044 of CM048039.1, read as the reverse complement.
ACACGAAAACCTTAACAGAGAACCAGCAGCTCATCATGCCGATGTTTTAAGAAGCCTGTCTCACCACCTTTCCAGGGAGCAGTGTTCAGTTTGGTTGTACTGGTCGTGACCAGGAATGTTATTTGTGCTCTGAATCACAGCATGCAGACTAATGAGTAATCCTACACACTTAAATCCTTTAACTATGTATTGGCCGTGAACGACGGGGTAATCCAGACAATTACACCCATGTACTTACAAAACTGAGGAGCTGTGTGGTTTGGCTCGTCTCAGCAACTTGCCTTACACCATGTTATGATATTTTTAGGTAAAGAAAGTGGTCTATTATGTCTGACCGGAGTGAGATTGACGGGCTAGGTTTGACCCAACCTCTAAGAAGAAGTTTAAAAAAAACGACAGGGAAGGGGCCTTTCTAACAAAGCCCAATAAAGTCAGCTTTTAGCCTTTAGCTCTCTCAAATATGAAACATGGGCTTGAGTGAAAACAGATGTTCTAGGTATTTACTCCAACCAGTTATCCTTCTTATTAAACTAACCTCATGAGACAGACCTCTGATGTGCTGTACATTTTTGTGTCGAAGAGAAGGTGGGTCAGAAAAAAAGCTATAACCCACAGCAATGCAAAAAAAATAATGTGACCCAGTATGCATTCTGTGCAAACTAACCATGGCAACCATTTTGTACAACTTGATATTTCCTGTCACCTACTGTTTATCCTCCCATGCATGTTAGGCTGCTGACACCAAATGAAAGTCAGTTTGAAATATCAAGCAGAAATTTACGAGGCAGGCACCTTTTCATTGTCAAAGAGGAGAACCGCAGCGTGCATGTGCGAGTTATTCCTCCACTTCAGGAGGCTCCTGGAGTGTTGAAATAAAACATTTATAAAGTGCATCATCACCTAAATCATCAAAATTCAGCCGGTTGTGCTGCCCTTGCATTTTTTTTTAACCACAGGATAACGTGGATTAAGTTTCGAGCTGCAACGTTGAGCCAATTAATCAGTTTGTCAATCGACAGAAAAAGAAATGGCAGCAATTTTGATAATTGATGTCGGAAAAGATGCCAAACTTTTCACATTCTTCCCACTCAAATGTAAAAGTTATGCTTTTCCTACACTGGATAAAGTACTATGGACGCATTTTGAATGTACAAGCCCATTTTTTCCCAGTGGCAGGCTTTGCTTTTTATCAGACGTTTTATAGATCAAGTGATTAAAAGCTAAAATAATCAACTGATGAGTAATGTTTAGTTGCAGCCCCAGTTTAAGTTGACTGCTGTATAGACACCGGCCTCAGGAGACTTCCTGACAACGCCATGACAAACCATAATGCAAATGATATGGAACAGTCACATCTGTTCAGCCATCAGCATGTTATTGATGAATTCTCTCAGTTCATTAACTTTGAAAAGGTGAGCTATAACCAATAGTGACGACTAAACTAAAGATGCTCCCGTGTTCTGCGCTGCCACGGCTGCAAAACATCTCTGTTCACTGATTTTAAATTGAGGCATTACCTTAGAGATGGGAGGAAACAAATATTTTACACCCACAGGTTGAGCGACGCGTGGCTGGGCCCGGTGTGCGTGCGCCACGAGGCTGTGTGGGCAGCTCTGTGTCTGACTGTGTGCAGGTGTTTGAGTTAGGCAGGAGAGCTGGAGGGGAGGATCAGAGGCTGCAGCTGGGCACGGTTTATAGCGGCGGTGATGCTTGTTTTTATTCCCCCTTCCCTCACCCTATGGCATCCATACAACCTCCACAATAAACATGTCGGATTTTTATGTTCCCACATCATGACACACTAAGCGTGTTGTCGTGAAGGTGACTCTGTCCACATATTTTGTAAACACTAGGTTTAATAGCAACAACATGAGAGCGCAGTGCTTAACACCACTGTCTGATCTCAGCCACACAGGTCTGGGTTGTCTCCCCACAGCAGGCAGCTTGAATCTCAGTTGATAAAGATAATGCTGACAATTGATCTTGGTTTAATTCAATGGGGCAGTGGTGACTCAGGAGGTAAAGCAGGTCATCTAATCCCTAATTACTTATCAGAGGGTTGGCAGTTTGATTCCTAGCTCCTCCTTGTTACTCCATAGAACCAGAAGTACTGTAGCTCCAGCTGGTCGGACTGGTCACACCGCATTATAGCTTGCTTCCATTAGTATAGAACCGTAAAGTGCTTTGGCTGAAAGCGCTGTACAAATGCAGCCATTTGCTATTTGAAACAAAACTAAAAAACGTTTTGTGTTACAGTAAATATGGCACCTATCCAATAGATCCTAATTTTTCTTGATGAAATTATCTTAAATGTGATGTACAGTAACTCCTTAAACTGCAGAACTGGAACATTGTTTGACAGTGGTAAGTCAAGGAAACCACTGATGCACCGAGAGCAACCAATGGCTTTAAAAGTCCACCCCCCCTTTATCTCTTCTTCCCTTCATTTGAACTGAGATACAATAGATGATGCCACATATAGGAATATTAATGTGCCTGAAATGAAGTGGACCATCGGTTTTAAAAGTAAAAGGTTGCTGTGACCATGTGATATGAAAATGGATTACACCTCTCACTTTGACTCCACTTCAGGATAATGGGGCCGTTTTAGAAAAAAAAGAGGGGAATAATTAAAACTAAGTTAAAGTAATAAAATTCAGAAATGGCTGAGTCACTCAGCGGTAAATGGGTATTAACTGCCAACTTGCATCTCCTGGTGGTTATTTTACATTTTAAAGACCTTTTCTTGCCCACATCATCAGACTTGCGCTGCAGGTTACATTTCCTAAAAAGGGGAACTTAAGAATTTGTACTAAGTCCTGTTTAGTTGCACCGGTGTTTGATAAAAAGTGGGATGGGATTCGAGGAATTTCTAACACAAGTTAGGCTATTTGATCTATACATTACACTGTAATGATTATGAGCATTTGTCTAAGGGATCCGAATTTGATTGGAAAATGCATCAACTGTGGTCACTGTTGTAACAAAAGCAGGTTAAAGTAAAAGAACCGTTGTATATCTGATTCTTTAATATTTTCAAGGCACTTGGGTGTTTTGAAACATTGCCTCTTTCTCTCTGTGGCCTGAAGCGTTCACCATCTCCTCCATCTTGTGTCCAGCTTTTGAATGTTCCCTTACTGACCATTCGGCTTTGACTCTCACTATTTCCCTTGCTCTTTGCAATGTTGCATGACTACATTTTGGATCTACTGCCTTTTATATTACCTACATTAATCTTGTTTAAAGACAGCCTTTGCATATTACATTCATAACAGAGAGGTGAAGCTGCAGCATCATACTTGTATAACAATAGAGCACAGCTCCACCTTAAATTCAATCAAGCAGCACCAAGCTTTTCACAAACATGGATATCAGTTCCCTTAATATCCCCCCTGCTTATTTTGTCATCCACTATTCCCAGGGACATCAATGAAAATGAACACCCCCTTATCTGGATCTGCACCAAAATTGAATTGGTTCTGACCCATACTGCATCCTTCCACCATGCAGTAGTTGTTGTAAAATGCCACTAATTAACAGACAAACAAATGCTGATGAAAACATCAGGATGAAACCATCCTTCGTGGAGGTAATTACACAACAAGGGTGAAGCTAACCGCAGAGAAACAAGTGTTGTAAGGAAATGTTGTGTAAGAGTTGTCTGTTGCATAATTTCCCAAGAACAATTTGTTTCCTGCTTCCTCCTCCCCAAGGATGAAGCAGATAACTGGTGTTCATTTGTGAAAAAAAAGAAAGAAACTTAGAAGAACGCAATGTAATACTTTCAGGAATCAAAATAAATAAATAGTTTATCGTCTTAACCAGAGGCAGGTGAAAGAAATGTGAAAAATAAATAAACAACTGTTTCTGTGCTCACTTCCAAGTAAAAATGTTTCTCAGAAATGTGTCACTTCCCTTCTTCTGAACAGGGGTTTCTGTCACTGGTGGTGGATAAAAACGTCTGTGTTCACACGACTGGTCTGTTCTCACCAGATTCCTTCAGAGCTTTTTCTCCAGGTCCACCGCAGGGCTTTGCATGTAAGGGAGGATTGTGCTTGCAGTACTGTGCCCTCACTGTACTGCATGGCACCATCTTGGCCTATTTCTGCTACATAATGTGCAGATTTCTTTCTGTTTTCAGAAGAGGTTGGAACTTTTTATGAAGATGATTAATATTCTGTTCAGCACAAGATTAAAGGAGGAGCACGAGAGATGGATATTATCTATAGTTCTGATGAAATACATGAAATGACACTCTCCTATCAGTAACTCATGACACAGCAATGCACTTAGAGGCCGCCTCTGTAAGAAGTTCACTTTAATCTACTTCACAATTTTCTTATTAGTTCGAAAGATATGGTGGAGGGCTGAATTTCTAATCTCTTCCTTCCACATTTGGTTGGTTTTCCCTTTAACTTTTTACAGCCTGCATCAAATTTAGTTCAGTTTTTCTGTTTTATATTCATGTCTTTCCCTCAGATTATATGACATCATTTGCATGTGACTTGGTGCCTTTTTGACTGTATTTACACATGAAATTTTCAGTAGGAACCCTCTCAGTAATTTTTTACTGTTAATCAAGCTGGGAAATTCACCATTCCCTTCTCATGGCTTTGGACAGATCTATATCGAGTTCCACTGTGCATACTCTGGTTATTATTCAGTCACACTTTGCACTCAGTCAAACATGGAGAGGAGCATTTTCTCTCACTTAAATCTTTTATTTGATTTTTTTTTTTTGACACTGAACGTATTGTGTTTTAGTTTAATAGTGGGGTTTGCATGTAGAGCAAAATTATTCCTCTTGGTTGAAGCTTCATTGCACAGTACAACCATGGTGACTTAAAAAAGGTACTATATGTGGATGCATTTATGAAGTTCATAATTGGACTCTGGTGAACTCTTAAACAATTAACTGTGGGGGAAATCGGGGATGTTGAAGACATTTGCTAAGAAATCATCTGACAGGATAGAAGATGAGTTCTTAGAAGAGAAGCTGCATGATTTGTGCAGTCCCACACAGGCACTTCCTGTTTGTTTTGTTTTTTTTGTGCTGTATTGCCACCAAATGTGTCATATGGCAGAAATGAGACTAAACACCCTTGAAAGTGTGAAATATTTTTGAAATGTCAAAAAAACCTGACATTTTCATGTTCTGCTGCATTGAGATGAATAACACACTTTCCTAACCATGGATGCAGCTCTATCAGTATACATGTCCACATGGAAAATGGAGAACTTTTCCCTCTCGGAAATAATTGATATTGCGGAAGTTATTGCTCACTTTTGTTGGCTTATATTTGCAGTATTTTCTGCACTGAAGGTCAAAACAAAGATGTGTTTTACGATATTCCAGTGTAAACACAAAACGGTCATAAACTAGGGAAGCACAGGCCATTTAAAATGTGGTGGACAGATCATTTAAAGTCAGCCTTTAGCACAAACGACACTAAATCTTTATGCGTATGACGAATGTCTTTTTATCAGCTATACATTAAACACTTCCCTAATTTAATAAAAAAACAGCCCAAGAGGGTCTAAAAACATTTTGGTGATCCTGTGCTGTCCCTTTTGCATTTCTAATCATTTATTATATGCAGACCACACCATACACACTTGGATGGAAACCAGCATTACACTTTCCATTCATCAGTGATGTGTTACTAACTTACTATACCCACAGGGCCTTTCCTGGGTCCTCGAGTCAAACACACCAGCTTTATAGATTGCCACCTCTAAATATTTTATTATGTGTAAGCATGTTTTTTAAGCTGGTTTACTTGTGCAAGATCTTCATTAATCTTTAACACACCACTCTGTGTGCCGTGGCTCTGGCCTACTTTAGCCAATGAGAGCTGATGGCTCCAAACGGAGCGCACAGCCCTATACAGTCAGTGTAGCATGTCCCTTGGAGATGGTGCTGCTTTGAAGTGCAGTAATGATAACACTGCAAACACAGTGCAGTGAGAACTGTTGGATTTGGGCCCCTCTTTGGTATGGGCCCATTAAGAGGCCAGCCCTTTCATCCAGAGAGGATCATATTGTTTTTCATCTCGGTGGTTTATCAGCAGCAGCTTGGTGCATCTCTGCAGTCTGGTCCCACTGCCTCTGGGGTCTCATGTTGTTGTCAATGGGAGAAAGAGCCTCCCTTTATTCCAGCCTCTAGCCTCTCTCACTAAGCAGACCAGATCCCACTTCATCTCAGTGCAGATGCTCCTCTTTGAAAGTTAATAAACTGCAGAGATCGACTTATCCTGTTTGGATTGCTGGAGAGTTCAGTGTTGAGAGGAAGGACTTTGGAGCCAATGTAGCCCAAATCAAACCCTAAACCATTAACCCCATAAAGCAACGTACGTGACACAGTATGTTGGAATCACTTTGGCGATCATATGAAATGTAAGTACATGAATTGCTTAACTACACATCCTTGGAATTAGCATTATTTTTTTCAACGTAAATTGATCTGTTATTTTGTAGATTAGGAACATGGCAGCTAAACATCAGGAAGAAAGTGATTCAATCTGTCAAAAAACCTATGGTACACGTTGTGTTCCCCTTTCCTTGAATCATTGTAATATAATTTATAGGAAGACTTTGTAAATAGTTTGAGAAAATAAAAAGATGACACTTGGAACGTAATGGTTGTTTGTCTCCAGGGCCAAAACTATGAATGTGAAAGAGTGATTTGGTTGGTTGGCAGAGTGAGTTTCCTCATTGGCTGTTCTCTCAAAATTAATTGTCGGGAACAGTTTCTATTACATCAACAGAGGAGATTTACAGGCAATGTTGCCAACGTGGCTCCTCTGTCGCCAGACTTTTCAGATCCCTGAGTGTTTTCCTAAAAAAGCAGTTAGCCACAAATCTAACACTTTTCCAGCAAACCTCGCTACTTTCTGGAGAAGAGTCACTGTTATTGCCCTGCAAGGTTGAGATATCTATCTGCAGGTACACCCCCCTATGTGGCTCACTTAACTAACCGCACGGCTCAGTTATCTTTTTACAAATGGCCGCACAGCCAATGTCTTAAACTTACTTGTATGTTGATCTTATCAGACAGCATCACAGTCGTAGAGGAACTAAATAGACGCGCGCCTACACACACTCCCTACAGCTACAAAGCAAGCTGAGCAACAAGAGACCTGCCATCAGTTTGTTTGATCCTCCTATGATCCTGTTCTATTTATACCACCTGATTTTGATCATGGCTGAACCGTATGTCATATCTAATGAACTGAGGGATCTCGGCCCTGTCCTGTGTGTATTCAGCAGAGTTCTCTGACAGCAGACTTTTGAAGTCTTATGATTCTTATATTGATACTAATTCAACAACGTGTTTGTGCAAAACATCACGACTGCAGCATTAAGAGGCAGACTGCCACGTATTGATTTTCCATTTCTTTCCAATGACTAAAATGTTATTTATTAGAGCTGCATGGATGCTGTGTCTCTCTCCCTCTGACACATGCACATTGACAACAAACCCATCTGTATTGTCAGATGGGCTTAAAACAACATCATTTGATCTTTGCGAATACAAATGATGAATGTGTTAATTTGCATTTAGAGCGAGAAAGGGAGATCTAATCACAAGTGGTCACTGGAGACGCATGTGGAGACACTTCCTTATGCCAGATGTGAACTCGCAAGCTTAAGGGTGTCCTCATAATACCAGGGCCACTGTTTTGCCCCTAAAAGTTAGGGCAAGACAATCAGATGCTACTATCTGAAACGCCTTTCACATAGAGATCTGTTCTCACTGCTTAGTTTGTCAGTTCATCATAGCTTTACCATGGATAACACTTTGTAACCCTGTATGTGCTATTCGTGTTAAGAAATCTTTAATTATTTACCATAAATCTGCATCAAGTCAAACCAATAATGTTTTTATGCCTCCTTGCCGACGACAGCCATTGGTTACTATTTGAACAAGTGTTGTAGAAGGCAACATCCTAAACAGACAAATACAGCATCGGAATTGGTGTATCTGGAGACAATCTGAGGATGACATAGATGTCTGGATGAAGCCACTGGCTTCACTTATTGTGAAGAAAACAAACAAACAAATTGGTCAGCAGGAGGCCGTCTCCAGCCTAGACTAAAGGAATGAACACCCATGTTGTCAGGGGTCCTGGGAACTGCCGCAGCAAAGGCCCAGCAGCACAGTCATTACTCTGCTCCAGCAAAGGGGAGCGATGGGGGCTGGGATGGAGCAGAACCACACACAGGTCACAGGGGCTGTAACCAGAGCCAGATGTGCTGAGGGGACATGCAAATACATGGACAGGCACCTCTTTAACTTTTAAGTATGAGTATGTGCACATGTACGTACGCGTGCACACAAACACACACTTAGAAGGTGGAGGTATGTAAAGAATGTTGGGACTGAAATGGAAAATAACTTTTAGTTCTGTTGGAATGCTTCATTTTTCTAATGAAAAGCAACATTTGAAATCAAGTCTACACTTTAAACAACCCCCTATTTAGTTAAATGTATTAAATGCTGTAAAAAAAAAAAATGCAGGTGAGGTTTTCTCTGCTGAGAGATGTCTTCGTAAAGTTGAAGTGCCGAACAAGTTAAGCTGGAACAATGAAATTGTTGCAGACTACTATTGCAGACTACAATACTTTTTTTGCGACTAAACAAGATTTATCATAATACTTGAATTTAATCAAAGCCATCGAATTCAAAATCACTTGACGTCTGCTGAAGTATGCCAGCAATATTTTCACATTAAAAGCTATTTAAAGTAGCATCCTCGTGTTCTGGTGGTGTCGAGATTTCTACCAAGTGAATGTCCCTGGTTCTTGTTGCAGTTTGGCATTTTGCCTCCATGTTAAACTGAATTCCAACATGAAGTGTTAATGGTTTGATCAGAGGTGAAGGCTGTTGGTTTTTTATGTCCTTGATTAGGATGTCACAGTGTATGCTAAAGAAATGATAAGGACGCAAGGTTTTAAACGCAGGGTAACAAATTTGATCCCTGCACTAACACTATTAATCTGAGTGGAGAAATGACTACACCACATTATGGAATGAAGACAATTAATGGGGCTGTTAAACAATGCACTTACCCATCTGCTCCAGTGGCCATGAGATAAGACTCTGGTTGTACTGGGCAACAACCTCCAGTTTTATTATTATTGCTCCAAACTAGAGTCCTTGCTAAATTAATTTACATCAAATTTATGTAGGTTTAAAAAAAAAAAAAAAAGAGAAATGCTGATGTTCTTCGTGGTTTGTCATTAAATGATAAAGTTTAATATGAAGCCCTTAAGCTCTCGCGTATATTCCTCTGTTATCTTCAGTGGCTGAGCAGAGAAAATTTTATTGTTAAGTTGCTGGCAGCTGGAGCGAGCCATATTGTTCAACACTGTGGTATTCAATCTGAAGCAGTTGGTTTTGGCTTGTGTGTTGTGTCACGGAGCATGTAGGACAGAGCGCTCCTGTCCCACCAGGTCTGTACGACCCAGCCTCTGTACACACACTCACAGACACCCACACACAAGCCGACCTGGGAGGTGGTCGTTTGTTGTGCAGTTTTTGAAAAGGGCAGGCGCTTAGATCTGATAAGCCTTTTACAATGAAAACAATGAGGTGAACATTTAAAAGCCTGTAACTGGCCTAATGGCGGCAGCACTGTGGGAGGAATGCAGCATTTGGGTGGAGCTTTTTTTTTTTTATGGTGGCTGCAAGTGATTCTTTTTTTCTTTGTAACAGGAGTCCTGCTAAGTTGTAACAGATCTCCAGTCTCCGTGCATTGTAGCAGAGGTGCTTTATGCAGATTGCAGATCAGGTGACACCCTCACTCACACAGTTGAACTATCCGGGACAGTGAGTGGAAGAAAAGCAGGTTTCTGTTTGTCACCACGAGGATCAAATTTGAGATTGTGCAAACTGTGTGATAAATGTACCCTTTCCTTTAGGGCTGCCAAAAAATATCATTTTTGAGGCTTCAGTGTGAATTGCCCACAAATATTCAAGGCTTGCAGGGAGGGCGGGGGGCTTCAACATCATAACATCATTTAAGTTGAGTAATTTGAAGATGACTTGTCTGTTACTACAGTTTTCAGGTAATTCGTTTGTAGATGTGACACTTGTCGGGGGGGGTCAAAGTTAGAATCAATTCCAGACGTTCTACAGATTTTTAAAGGTTTTGACTTGTAAGCCTGTTATGTGTCACTGTTGCTTGTAATGTGACTGTGCTAAGCTATACTGCATCACTGATATACTGCGTCTTGTGCATGTCTGTTGTTCCACCTGCTGCGGAGCTGCTATGTGAGGTGTGCTGTATTTCCTTGAATTAAAGAAGGCCCATGTACTCAACTGAATGCCAGGGCACTACAGTATGAAGCTGTTCATCTTCTGGTCCTACAATGATGACAATCAAAACCTTGTTAAAACAAATGAATGGATTCAGTCAACAGAAACGCTATAGTGGTTTTACCTTGAAACAGAGACAGGAAGTTTTGCAAATATTTATGTTTGTGACTTAAGCGACAGGAAGACATTGGAACTGCGGTGAAAGATCACCGTCTATTTTCCTTTTGAACTGTGGCACGTGGACAAATTAGGCAAGACCCAGACTCTCACAGCAGAGCAGCGGTGTGTGGCTGCAAGCAAGACGTTCTGTGACACAGCCTCGACACTCGTGCATCCACTTTGTCCTGGGAATAACTAAGATTAAATGCTGATGTCTAAAAAATACTTTCTAATGAAAGTGTTCTCGAATTGAAGATGTTTTCTTTTGCTCTGCTTTTCTTAGGTTTCTATGCACCGAGCTCTCAGGGCTACCATGTCTTCGAAGTGGCTGATAATGTCAAGGCGACAAATAAACCCCTCTGTCTCCCTTTCTTGCATTTTGTTGCACCTTTTTGAATTTAATATCCAGAGCTGTTCAGTGCTTCCAATCATGCACTGTGCAGGCTGTTCCCTCCCTGCAGCACTGCACTCAGAGTAGGTGCGTATTTGTGCCTGTATGTTTCCAGTAATGTTGTGGTAGCCTGCCAACTTGGCACAAATGGTTCCTAAATGCACCAGAGATAACAGTTTAGTTATTTTCCTGGCATCGTTTTAAAAAGTTTGTTCTTTCAGGATGTCACAATATCTGTTTTATTGATGTGACAGCCTTGTCAAGGTCTCTCTGTGTGACTTTTCATATCAAGTCCTTAAAGGTTGTCTAGTTTGAGCTTGACAGTCGAGTGACACAAGCTCTTAAACAGCATTTCTTTCTAGGTCATCTATCCATGTTTAAAAGGAAGTGGAATTTATAACATCTGTTTACAGTATCAGTTGCGTGTGTGTGGGCTCAAGACGAATGTTCATGAATATTTTATTGCTGATGTAAGCTATGCATCAATGAGTTACAGTCCCCCACTGCTTTAGGTGTTTATGGAATTGAATCCCTTGATGCTTCCTATTGAGGAGCGAGCTCATCTCCTTTATTGTGGGTGATGATTTTGCTGACTTAAGTCGTGCTGACTGAATTGGGTGGCTTTTATATAGTTGTTCTTTTTAAGTGTGTGTGTTTGCTGCCATGATGCTTTTGGAGTGGGAGTCGTACAGTAATAATGCATAACTTGTTTGTGACTGCTAGGAGGAACACTGCACTCAGTCTTTCTTGTTTTGTTTGCTGTAGGTTACATGATATGATTTAATATAAATTCTACTTTGATACATCACCTAAGGCTGCAATGATTTTTTTTTTCACTATCCAACTGTTCATTTTTACGATCATTTTATAAAATGGTCCAACAATGCTGATCAACATGTTATCTTCAGATCCCATGTTTTGACTGATAAACAACCCCGAACCCAAAGATATTCAGCTACAATGATCTAAAACCAATTAAACCAGTAATTCTTCAAACGAAAGATGCTGTAATATGCTAATTCAATATATTCTCATTTGGATTTTAAACCGATCAGGTGCCGAATTGTTCCATTTCCAAAAAATGAATAGTCATATAAAATCGAATTTGCATTTAACACAATGGAATGTGTTGCATTTTTATCAGACCAAACTCCACATCAAACAAAATAACTAAAATTCATTTGAACAACAAAAGCTGATAAGGATAACGCCATCCAGTTTGATTATTTCACCATTAAACTGAAAGTTAATTGTTTTACCATGGACAATACTCACTGATTAAGTGGAAAAAGAGATTTGTTGAAGTGGAGGCTTATTTTTGGTGATAAATGGTAATATTGAATTATTTCCCAGGCCTAATTTGTGAGTTGAAGTTGAGTGATCAAGTGCCACTTAATGCCTGTTGTTCCAGCAGCGTTTCATTTCACTGAGTTATGCACGGCCTTCCTGCTCAACATGTTCGTGTGGAGAACCTCCTCAAATTCATTTAGAGGTGTGTTGTTTTATTGCCTTGTGTTATAACGTGAACACAGTCCATATATCAGATTGTACATATGTGTAAGAGCCGGTGTTGGAATGAGCTCGCACAACCCCACAATGTCCAGGTTCCTGCTACATGACTTTGCTTTGCGAGCAACGTCAATGTGTTTTGATCCGTTCCTGTGGAGGGTGCTTCAGCTGAGAGAATGTTACCAATGTTTTGGACAGGATACTGTGGTGGCTATAGTTGGTGAGCCTCAGTGACTCGCTCTCATTCCCAGGGCAGGAGGCCAGACAACTTTCAGCGCTGAGTCGCTCTCTGCTGTGGCGTTGCGGAGGTACTTCAGGTCCCAGGTTTCCCTGAGAATCTAACTCCCGCCATTCCTCGTCTTTTTAATACACTAAGTAAACCAGGAGAACTGCAATTATGGTGCATTTGAAATGGGTGATTCCTGTCTGTGCTGGGTTCAGCTCTGAGGGAGCTTTCCCAACAAGTGGGTTTAGTGTTTAATCCACAGAAAACAGTCCGCCTCCCACTGCTTAGCAGACCTATAATACTAGCTGTTTATGAAAGAATCTTTGTCTCCCCCCTCTTTCTCACACACACACACACACACACACACACACACACACACACAAATGCAGCCTTAAACCTTTTATTATCCTTTTTTGTATCAGGTTGAGTTGTTTTTCTATTTTGGGACATTTTCCTTGTTGTCCCAATGTACATTAATCTCAGAGACTGGTGCTACAAGGTTGCAGGAAACATGCATTGAGAGAGAAATTATATGGAACCATGACCTAGCGTGTGCCTCTCGGTTACTTTAGTCATTCCAGTTCAGTCATGCAAAAAAAGCTAATGTGTAAAAATGCATTATATTATCAACACCTCCCTATAAGCTGAGAGGAAGTGAAACAAATGTGGTTTTAAAGCCGAGTGAATGTATGTAATCACATGAATAACATGTTGAGCAGAGAACTGAAGACATTGCAGGATTTGGTGTTTTCAGTCTCGAGGAAATTGTTGCGGTCGGCCTTCCTGTCATTGTCCCAGCAGCGGTGTGGTTTTGGGCTCCAAGAAAGCTGAATCCAGCAGTTGTGGCAGTCGGCTGGACAGAGACAGGGTCGGACTCTTTAAGAGAGGAATTTTCCTCTAGTGTGACCTTAAATGGCACCACAGGGCACACGCATACTTATCCAGACATGGGGCACATGAAAAGGACAAAGTAATGGACTTAACTAGGTTTGGCTAATGAGCTTCACACCCGATGCCATATGTTCAAATACAAATTGAGGTTGTTGAGAGAAAAAATATTGTCTTGTTCTCTGCCAGCTTTGATATCACAAAGTGAAACACCACAGAGATTACAGACTTGTTTAGCTCTTAAAGGTCTTGGGCTAACATAAGTATGTGATACCATACTTGGATATTTTATTTGGCTAATTATACCTTGGCTGGAGCTATGCTGGGATTTAAAGGTCCAGTGTGTAAGATTTATGGCAATTGTACAAATTGTTGTTTTCTTTACCCTAGAATTAGCCCTTTATATTTATATCGAAAGCGGGTCCTCTTTACAAAGGCCACCATGTTGTTTACAGTAGCCCAGACAGGACAAACTAAACACCTTTTGCGTTTTTATGACAACTGAAGAGTATCACAGGTTCTCTTGTTTTGAAGTGGGGGTATTCAGCTGCAACATGCAACTTCACCACTAGATGTCACTAAATTCTACACACTGAACCTTTAAGAAGATACCACCAAGCTGTATGAGCTGACAGCAAGAAATAGGGTGGAAATGTTCTCACTCCATCGGGTGCAGTAACGCATCAGAGTGAGAGAGCGGTCAATCCAGTACAAGGTTGTGCACACCAACATCGTCTTGAGATGAGGTTTAATGTGCTAGATACATGTACATGATCAGGCCCTATTGTGTTCTAATTTAAATCCCCCCTCGGTGATTGAGTTTACGTTTGCTTCTTTACTTTGTGATGAAGGTCAAATGCAAGATACATCGATTTCACCCTGAAGAGGACACAATTGCTGCGTTACATCCCTTCATTCACTGTAACAAATAGCATCAACCAGTCAGGAGTAACATTTTGAGATTGTTGCTCGAGTTTTATTCCGCTGTTTGGATCGTGTGTCGATTCTGTGACAATCAAACCTCCCTCTGAGAAGAGCAGTATATCCAGAGGATGAAGTGATGGCACTATAAGCTCAATAAGAGTAGCACTCAGCTATTGTGTTTATGTGCAGCTCTATTGTTTTCACTCTCCCCTGCTGTGAAGGAGATTGAGGAGGAGGTTTGGACAGAGAATGGCTCTGTGTCGGTCTATGTACTCCAATGACGTGGAGAACATCCTGTTTCAGTGAGGACTCATCCAGATATACAGTGTCTGCCATGCCCTGCTTTTTAATGACCACCTTTACCACTGTGCCAATCACCTCCAAAGACTTTTCTCACTTTGTTTTTGTGACTTCTTTTTGTCCTTCAATGTTTGCTTGACATATTTACCAGCCAGACTGTGGTTACTGAGCAAAAGAAGTCACCGGATGGATGGAAAAATTTCCCAGAGTTTTCAATGCCAGTCGAGAAAGGCGATGGAGGGCACGACGCACCGTGACAACACGCTGTATGTAACGGCCCAAAATGAGATATTTCACATCAATGAAACCGCTGAGAAAGTGAACATCTGTAAATTTTAACTGACCATTGTAGGTCAAGCCCACAGCCTCTCCTCAGCTGTAAAAAATAATTATCTGCCCTCACTTGTATTACAAATTCAATCCCTCCAAAACAACAAGCTCCAAAGACGGTTGGACTGAAATACTGAACAACAAATGCTATGAAAATAGTCCAGATCAGAGATGCTTAGCTTGAGTTTTCAGAGGACTTGTCATGATCTGACATTGAAGTTAGTCAGTTGAGAGAGATGGATATTGAGCACATAATTGCTTGTGGTAATTCATCTTGCATGCACATCTCTCTCCTCTCATGTCATGTTACTTAAACTGCATTGATGTGGGATTTGATGGTGATTTTTTTTTTTCTGTGCCAGGATCACATAATATGCAAGACAATACGCTGCATAATGTCCCTACACTCCCTGCTCGTTGGAACGAGGGTCTGAATGATATTATTTTTATGCCAGACCCAGCACAGCTTTATTTGATGGCGCTGAAATGAAGGCAGCCATGTTACTTGAGTTTAATGTTCCTTGACAAGGCTGTGACTGCTTTTCATTCTCATAATGTAGATGAGACCCAAGCTGTTTTTCTCTGCGCTGCTGTCTACTATGAATAATTCTCTGTTGTAACTGCGTTCAACATATCTTCCCCCGATTGCTGAATTATTTGGTTGGAAGAGCTCATTTGTTCATACCGCCCAGGGAATGGAAATTATGAATAATTGCGCTGATCGACATTCACCCACCAAAATGAACACATCAATTTCAGATACGGAGCAAAGTTTTCTGACATCCCTGGCGGCTGCAGCTGGACCCAGTCCGCCGGAGACTTCCATGTTGATTTGTTTTCAATGGATTATAGAAAGTGAGAGGGTAAAACAAACCAATTGGAGGCTCAATCCAATTATTCAAAAATAGATTCGCTGCTTTCAACAAATTTCAACTTTACCACATTGCTGTTGACATTTCTTTTCCACTCGACTTCACTGTAAATTCAGAGTAACACTTTGATTAATGTATGCTCATTATTCTCGGGGCATTACCTGCTCTACTCAGCCTTGATTCAAGCTGCAAGGACAAACAGCCCCTGATGTTTTATTAACTCATCTGTCTCACTAGTGCATCCATTTTGCTCGTATACTCAATGTTGCTTATAAAGACACAAAACATGTTTTCTTTTTTTACATTCTGTGTTTTTTGTGCCAAAATGCATCCTTGAGGTCTTACAGATGAATTGACTAGATTTTCTTTGACAATAAAATATTTATAAAGTTGTTGTATTGTAATGTTGAAGTCCCACATTTACATCCACGTTTATTAGATCAGTCTTTTACACCAAAATCAGTGGTAAATCCACTAAAAAGGAGATTGGCTTCTGCACTATTGCCAGCGGGGGATTTTCAGTTTCAGTTCCCCCCGGGGCGTAATGCTCGATGTCACAAATGCACCGAAAAAAACCAAGACACTGTCTCACCTCACTGTCTTGCCAAAGTGTTCATTAGTCATTTGTCCTGGGAGTGATTGCAGATTATATCCATTCACATTTGCAGACAAAAGCCTGATGTGAGAGGGTGTTATGGGTTATTTAATTGCTGCCCTTGATTGCACATCGCTGTGTTTGTTGGTCCATCGATGAAACTAGTCGAACCGGTCTATTGCATCCAACAAAGCAGTGCATGCGTGACCACTGTAAATGTAATGTGAGCTGTTGAGTGCATTTGAGAAAGCATTCATCAGTCAACCAGTTTTAATTATCATAATTACATACTCGCATAACTTTCCTTGGTCATTGTCTGAAAAGAGATTCTACAAATTCCTTACATCTAGTCGGCCATTGTGTTGCTTCTTAAGCCCTGGGTGTAACCCGCTGTGCCTGTAATACCTACTTAAATGATGACTGAGATATACAAGGAAATGATCCTTTACTTACAGGATGTCCTCTGGTTTCCTTTAAAAGATAAATATCGAAAGTGCTTTCAGAAATGATCCGTGTCTGTTTCCTGGCACTGTTCGAAGTTGTGATGCTGTGCTTTGATGCGCCGCATAAAGAATGTAATCTCTGCAAGGTAGCTGGAAAATGGGCACGCCTCAAATGTACATTTATGCACTGGTAATTATCGGTCTCTGTGACGTGTAGAAAACCTTCAATAATAGAAAATCATAATTGTCAACTTGCATTGAAATTTGTCCTGGGCTACAAGCTGTTATTAAGACAAGCCAGTTATTAAGAAGTATTATAGAAGATTATATTCATTTCAAAACCTTTTCTCTGTGGCATATTTTAGCACAGAGTATGAGTGAGCAGTCACAGCATAAATTTTTGGCAACATCAATTTCTTACCTTTTGCTGCATGTTTATCTGTGAAATTGATGTTTAACCCGATTCGAGCATGACGAGAAAGTGTGTGTGTTTGTGTGTCTGTGTAGTGGCCTTTAATGAACCAGGTACCTATTATTGTATCAAATTCACCAGTAAGTCTGTAGAGGAAGCAGTGAGGGGATTTTATCCAAATCTACAGCTTGTCGTTTTTCCTCAACCAAGACAAAGGCGGTACAGATAAGTAATGACTGAGACAATCTCTCATTCAGACGGATTACATTCTAAATTTTTCCATCATCGCCAAATTGACACGCGCAGTGCATACCATACCAAATCTCTCAGCCATTTGTGGTTGGTGTCATGCTTGAGTGTAATGCCACTGTAACATTCCTACGGATATTCTCCCGCTCATCACACATTTTATTTTGAATGGCTTAGAAACACAGGCAGTAAAACAGACTGTAAAGTTGTTAGCATTTGTCACCATCTCCTACCCTCCTCGCCCTCAGACAATATACCACACCGTCAGAACTGAGCTGTAACTGATCTCCATGGAAACAACAGTAACAAACAGTCTCGGAGGACTCCTCCTCTTCAATCTGTGCGTTTGGATCTTCTTTTGTGATCCGTCTTTCTTTCACCCCACTTTACCTACAGTCCAGTGAGGAGGAGTCCAATAATTTGGAGGCTTTTTGTCGAGCGGACAGGATCACACGCTGTAATGTGCGTAGCCTCAGGCATTGGCAGCATTAGAATGAGAGCTCATATTCATGTGTGGTGGGCAGCAGTACATGCTAGTATTACCAAATCAGTAATAATGTGAGAAAGATGTTGGAAATTTAATATGTGCAGCAAGTGTAAAACTTCATATCGCCAAATAGATCTTTATTTTCCCTTCAATCCAATTTATTGTCAAATGAAAATAGCATTTGATTATAGAAGAAAAAACCCTAACATTTCTAAACAGTGCTGCTGTGCACCTTTGGAAAACCCTCCTGACAGTCCATTAAAGTAAAGTGGCCAGGGGTTGGGTGCAGTCCTCTGTGGAGGAAGATGAAAGTGATGGAAATACTTAAGAGAGAAAGTTGCCAGAAAAGAGTTCATCTTCCTGAAATGGCCCCAGTGTTCTTTCATTTGGGTCGGAAGAACCTGTTTGGTATTTTGTCAAAGAGCAGTGCCCTATCTCTGCTCCAAGAGTAAAGAGGGGAGATAAAATTAGACGCCATGACTCAAATCTTATTAGCTTCTGTCCCACAAGCAATCACCCTTTGCGATGTCTTTAATTTATGTGCGAGAGAGAAGATGGGAAAACGCAACAGGTTATTAATGAGATGTGATATTTGAAGTGAAGACATCCACAGTTACTTTTGCCCTTGTACACTCAGCATTTACAGCCCAAGTGCTTCTTTGCCAGTTGTAATGGCCTGTTAATTTTATAGCAACCGCTTCAGATACAGCTGTCAAACTCATGTCAAGGACATTACCTCTATGTATACCTCTTAAAACTGACCTGAATAGCCATTCACTCTGCTTGACATGTCTTAAACGAACAATTATTTCAATAAGAAACAGAACTTAGATGAGACAAAAAAATCCAGCTTAATTATTTACTTAATTACTATAGTTTTAATCTCACTGTTTGCTTATTCATCAGGTCACATAGATTCTGTCAAACCCCAGGATATTTTTGCAGTGCACTTTCCTAGCTTCCTATCTAGCAGTATTCTTTCCAGTTCTCCTACCAAGGGTCTCAGAAGCAAAGTACCTGAGCTGCAATGGTAAATCTTGTGTCCCATCACTGTCAATCTTTACTTCGCCCTACGTAAAGCACAAATTATTTAAAAGTCCTTGGATACACTATCCTATCACATAAATATGTGATGCTCCATACTTTGAAGGCATTTCTTTTTTCATTTAAACATCATCAGTCACTAAAAACTGATTCATCTACTGTTCCTTTAATGTACACATGCAGGTTAAGAGAGGGAAAGTGAAAGCATATGCATGTGTTTTGAATGTTATGAAAATGGATGCGCTCTAAAACCTTAAAGGAATTGTTTGACACTTTGCTAAGAAATAGTCTGGCACATAGAACCATGTAAGACCACAACATTTCACTTGATGTGTAAAGATGCACTTTTTGAATATTGAACTTCAGAGGTGTAGCTAGGTGGCCGGCGGTTTCCCTGTGTCCTGTCTTTGTGCTAAATTTAGCTAACTAAGTAAGTGGAATCAAGATACCATAATCTTAAATCCATGGTTTGTCAGAAGTGTTCAGAATAACACAAGAGGTGTGTAGTAATAAGTTAAAACACTTCATCAACAGGAATATGTCAACAAAAATGTAGGAAAGATTTAAAAAACATGAACCGAGGAGTTTAAAATGCCTTCCCACTCAAAGAGTAGATTTCCCCCCTTTTTAAACCATGTGTTGGTCAGTTATACTGTAAGGTTCAATAGAGATTTAAGAGTGAGATCAAATTTCTTATTCCTTCTGGGTGTCAGAAGCAATCATACTGTTTGCACTCCCTGTGATAGAGCTGCCTCCCTCGTGATTAAAAATCATGCTTCCCCCTTTTCCCTTTCCAATGACACACGCACACACCGACACTAAGTACCAAGCAATGGATGCAGTCGAATTCCTCCACTAATGAGGATGAGCTCATTAAAGCATCTGCGTGAGAGGTGACGATGTATGTGGAGAAATTATCTTTTCGACTGTTAATATGATTATAATGGGGCGACCTTTGATATCCAGCAGACTGATTATGAAAAGTGAAAAGTTGTTTCTTCCAGCTCTAAGAGTTTTACCAGATGAGTTTGATTTAGATAATCATCATGTTGGACGTTCTATGACAATTAGACCAGCTCCTTTCAGTTTTACTCACATTAATTATGGATGGTCTTTGAATCTCCTTGCATAAAGAATTATATCTTTTTTTATTTCATGAAAGAAATCTGAAAATCTCAACAGACCTGACAAAAAATAAACTTAAAGATGTGACAATCTCTTGCTAAGTAGGCCACAGCAAATCATTGCACAAGTATGGTTAGGGCTCTTTGGAGTGTTTGAAGAGTGAGATGTGTTGTAAGTGCTCACACGGTTAAGTGCACAATAAAAGGAAGCATTTGCCAAGAATGTAGTGCTATATAAAAATCTAATGACTTTTGTTTTTTACATTGTAGAAATTAACACTTTTCAATCATAGAGAAAAATATTTAGCATGGTACATATCTAAGCCATCAACTGTTTATTAAAACAGACGACATGACTGCTCCCCAAGCGTGAAGCCAAAGTGTCTTGCTTACCACTAGTATACTTCATAAATCGCGCCTGAGCCATGTTAGTGAATGGGACATGAACCAAACTAAAAAGTCAAAATATAGGTTACATCATTTTTTTCCAAAGATGGTTTACTGTCGTTTTAGGTAGTTTTCATCCCATTGATGTGATATGTGTTCATTTTTTTGATGCTATGTGTAAAATGTCATGATTGACAGCTGCAACTGACCCCTTGATTTGTCGAGCATGTATCGGCGAGACCTCAATACATCGGCTCCATCCCCCTGATGCTGCACAGTCTCTGACTGCAAAAGCACAAGTTATCGCATTTTACTAAACCAATTGTAACCATTTCAATGTGTTTCTCAAAGTTCACTGCAGCAAATTGGGAGATGTTCACAGGATGAAGATTCAAATTAATTAAAATATTAATGACAATTAAAATGTTACTGGAAGAGTAATGAACAATAGGAGAGTACTACCACTGCATTACGAATTAGATAATAAGATAGTTCAGAGAAAGGTGGGCTGTAGCAGAAATGTCTGTATAGTGTATTGTGACCTGGTTTAAGAAAATACATTCACTGAACCAGCTACTGTGGATGAGTTGCTTTCATCCTTTGTGTCACTATGAAGCCATCTGTCATGTTCTTCAGCAGCTGTATTCAGATTCAAGAAGCACTAGAGGAAGAGTCTGCATCCCAAATTCTGTGCACTTCATTTGATTCTTTTTCAGAAAAAACATGATTAATATGAAAAACAGCAAATCCATTGTAAACGCCTGATCAGCAACCAGTTAAAAACCAGACTAGTCTTTAATAAAGTCAATCTGCCTAATTGGACCTCAACCAAATTAAATATGATAGTGGAAGAATATTTTCCTCTTAGTGGATGCGCTGTCAACTCTATTGAATTAAGCGTGGGGGTCCAAATTAATGACTCTCGGTCTGTAAATGATATTTGAAATGATCTGGGACCGCAGCTTCAATATATTATAAAAGCACATTATTCAACAAGTGGATTGTACCATTAACAAAACTTAACTTTTGCTGTGTTAAAACAAAGTTACTGAACCTTATAACTCTTTTGCAAATCTGACCCAACAAGAGCAACGTATGACTCAAGTCACTTTAATTTAATAAAGAGTAAACAGGTTTATTTGGAAATGCTAAAGAGACTAAATGTTTCTCCTTTTGTCTCTTGTCTCTTGTCTAACAGACCACATATCTTATCTGAGGTTATTTTCAAATATATATATTTCTTAGACGGAGGCCACGGCAACTTGGGTCAATAACCCTTTTAGTGCAGCCCCTGCTGGGTTGTAGCTCTGCTCAAGATGGACTACTTATTTGAGTTGGCGTCTGACTCCATCCTTAGATTAAAATTCACATATAGCACAGTCAGCCAGTTCAGACCTTGTGGTGGAGTCACAGTGTTCATAGGCCAGGGGGTAATTTTTTTCTTTCTACCATGTCAATATAATTTTTTCTTTTTTTGTCAAACACTGATGTGGAGAAGAAAGCTGAAGGGGAAACATCCTTGGGCATGACAGCATATCTACGATTTAACTTATCAGGTCACTGACTGTTGTCTTTCTGGAACTGTTTGAACAGAGCCCAGTGAGTGATTGCGGGTCTACTTTGAAATGAACAGACTTTTCTATAATTGATTTTGACTGTGTGTATGTACTCCATACAACTTGGTGTTTATAAGGCCTGTCCAACTGTGGATGTGTACTATCTTGGCTGGATTTTACCCCAACATCATCATAAAGGCCTAGCTGTGAAGGGCCGGTCGTCTGAGGACGGCGCCGGTCTGTGAGCTAACAGCCCTGTAGTGGTTCTGCCATGACATTAAACTTTTTACAGGCTCTTTTACTCCATAACGTCAAGGTGGGCTGCAGCGAACCAGTATTTGTGCTTCTCTTATTTGCAGGGTATCTGCAGTCTTTTAAAGTCTAAAATTCGTAATAATTTTAGGTTTTTAAAAAAGGTCTTAAAAAGTTTAAAATATGTTTAGACATACAAGGTCTTATATACATTTAAGGTCTCA
Source organism: Verasper variegatus (assembly GCA_026259375.1). Classification (NCBI taxonomy): domain Eukaryota; kingdom Metazoa; phylum Chordata; class Actinopteri; order Pleuronectiformes; family Pleuronectidae; genus Verasper; species Verasper variegatus. Next base: position 15,777,351 of record CM048039.1, on the reverse strand, counting down.
ATATTAACGCTACTTCTGTTATATATCTTCTTTACAAGGCTAATTAACACCCATCTTCAATCATGGGTAAGTGTAAGCAATTCTGGGACTCTGATATTCCTTCATATTTGTCATACTGAACATGGGTATTCAATTTGATTAATTATGGTCTCACAATCTTAAATTGAATTTGTTAAAACCTGCAGAAATGCAGTTTCCACTATTGGAACTTGGTAACAGTTTCCAAATGCTTCCAATAACTTGAACCTGAGTTTTTTCCCTAGGATGCAAGACATATCTCATAATATTGCCCATATTTTAAAAGTGACTTCCTCACAGCGTTTTAATGAATGCGTAACCTGAGTTATAAATTTAGACTTTCTCCACAGAGCACCTTGAAGAAGTTAGATTTAGTATCACCACCACCTGAAATGTGTCAGGAACTTGCTCACAATGTGTTGAGCGACAAAAGCAGCACATTGAGTTATGGGTCATTAAGTTCCTGTTTTGGAAAAGGCCTCAGTGTTTCCAGGACAATGATGTCTACAAGTTTCAAACTGGTCGAGGTGTCCCTACTAATGGAAAAAGTGAAAACACAGACGTTACGCAAACAAAAACAAGACGAGAGCCCTGTCAAGTGCAATACGAGGGAGAAGTAGAAGTGAAGGGATTTTCATCTTCATAAAGGCAGTCAGGCTTTGACTGAGGTTGTTCCACTGGGCAGCCACAATGTTGAGGATATTGGAAACATTGATGATGACAATGCAGCAGATGTGGGCATCTGAAAATCACATAGCACAAGGTTCTGTCATCTGTTGATTCCCAGATGAAAACCACGAGGCTTAAAAGTTCACACTTCTCTACATTGTGGAATAAAGGACAAAATTAGTTCCTTTTTTTTATTTTTTATAAATGAGTTTGTGAAATCATTGTGTAAAGGAAGGAAATTTAGAAGTTCAGAATGTCTTATATTGTCTGATGAGCGAGACATGATGATTACATGATAGTTAATAATCCCCAGTGGAGATATTCACGGCTTTAGTGCAACGTTACCCTCAGTTAGCTATAAAATGCTGAGCAATGAAATCAAAATGTCACTCTTCTGAGCCCTGTTACATTTGAAGGAAACTAATATTTTTGCCAATCACCCTACCCTGAATCTCTACAAACAGCTTGTGCATGTGAATATCTAGATTCTGTAGGCGATGGACACGATTTTAGGGCTAGAAGCCTGGTATATTAGAGTTTGTTTAAAATCTATAGATTTTTTTTTTTTGGACTAATTCCTGTGTAATCTCAGAGGTTGTGTTATGAATAGAAGCAGTCATTTAATTTGTACCCACAAGTTAATAGTGAAAAGGTAATGGGGGGGTTTCCAGCATTACATCACAGTGGGATGGCTTTCAACATTAAATCAACAAACATTTCCCTGAAATCATAGGCATACTTTCATCGGCCATCAAGAAGAAGCCTTCTGGCTCCATTTCGAGTTTGACCAATCAGGTTTGAGCTGGCTTTGGTTGCCTGCAGGTTAACAGACCACATGGAGAGCAAAAGAGGCAGAAACGCATTTATAGCTTTTCACTGTGTGTTTTGTGAGGAGAAACATTCGTCAGGAATAGAATACTGTCTAGATTGGAGGACAATAGTGAATGGGTTCCAAGATTTCCCTACCTCTAACAATGGAAAAAGTGAGAATCTTTCAAAAATATTTGTATAAGTATACCTTTTCTTTATAGTTCCCATATGCATTGGTAGTTTCTGACCTAGGGCTTTGTTTGATTTGTTTAGAATATTGATTCAGTTTTTATATATTTTAGTGTACAATACCAATAAAATAAATAAAACAACAACCACATTCTAATGCATACATATCCCTGACACCAAATAGAAACTCAGGTTAATGAGTAAGGAGCAACAGAATAACAAGGAGGAAACCCATTCTCAGGTGTGTTGGTCAGCTCCATCTGCTCTCCCCTGCTTTAAAAGAAACTGCTTGTTATGTCGAGCTGCCACTGTGGCGGGCCATGCTCCTTTTCTACCCATTCACTGCAATGAGTAATTAGGCTCCAGCCTCATTATATAAACAAGTTGCCCAACTATTTTCGGAGGCTAAATCGCTTGTGCCTGCATAAGTCTCATTTTCTCGATTTATCTCAACTCTCTGATGCACAAACTAAATATGGTAATGTCCTACATCCTGCGGCCCTGTTATCAAGCGCAGTTAAATGTCAGTAGTCCATAGTTTAACTGCAATGTTGCCTCAAGTGTAATTTCCAAAATCCACAGGCTTTGTTCTTCCCAACTCCATATGGAGAACAGTGTCATATCGTTTTATTGCAGCCTCCAAACCTTTCACAATTTGTCTCCAGACATTGTTTGGCTCTTTGTAAAACATAATTGTCAACAGTCACTGGAGATGAGAAACCAGACCTTGATAAGTGCTCTCCAACAAGGTAAATTTGGCAGGCAGGGAGGGAGCAAACATGCAAACAAACCAGCAGACAGTCATTTTCCACTGTCTGTTACCATGCATTTTAATGAGGTTGATGGATTAATGCCTCACTTCAGTAATGGGCTACTCTGAGAGCACCAGTTAAGCTTGTTCTGCTCTATCAGCGCCCGGCTTATCACATCAGTAATGGTCACTCACGAGTCCTGATCCGTTTCCACATAATTTTTCCATCTAAATGTCTTTGTCGTAAATGGCCTTTTTCCTCCAGTGGAAACCCCTCAGAAACAACATCTTGAGATCAGATGGTTGAAGACACGCACTCTTAACTTTACATATGATGGTTGAGACGCTTAGCAGCATTACAATTGGCTTCATTTGGTTGAGTGAAGGTTTTGTGTCAATCGATGTGGGTGTGTGAACTTTGTCCCTGTGTGTGTAAATCTGGGCATTTATGCATGTGTACAAGTGTTTGTTTTTCCTATCTTGTGACAAATCTCTGGACAGACTGAGGACACTCTGGGTTAATTTGTGTTCCAGTAGTTGTTGCAAGTATCTTTGCAATCTTTTCTTTCTGTTCTAAAATTTGTGGACAATTTATATTCTCAAAAAAACTGTAGATGCTTAGAAATTAGTAGACATAGTAGGTGTTATACCAACGTTTCCAAACACATGATTCAGATTAGTGATTTCCTACATTACCCAGAATTACTTTAGACAAACTCCAGGTATTTGTGAACTGTCACACTTTTCAGCTGACTATCGGTTGACAAGTGTTGGTCAGGGAAGAGCCCTTTAAATTTTGGTCTAGTTTCAGATCACGAAGGGGATCAAGGACACTTTTTTTTCACAGATTTCCAAGTGTGTGAAATTTGACACAGCTTGATTGATTTCAAGGGGACTGTGGAAGTATGAGCTCTAGTGAGTGAAATTCTAGTGTTGTCTGTGGGATATAATGTTAAATAGAAAACAATGTGCCCAGAAATGATGCATTACAAATATTTAGTTTAAAAAAAAAAAACGTTGGATGGATGAATTGGACATGGACATACTGTTTCTAAGGATATGTTTTTATAAGATTCTTAATGGACCCTTCCACTCTTGACCTTGTTTTCGTTTATCAGTATCCCAACCCCCAGCTTCTTTTTTTCTAGTCTAACACAATGGAACTAATACCTGCTCTTATTTCTCTCTTCAGAAAGACTGCAGGCTTTTTTTTCAGTTTGTAATCTTTTCTATTTGGTCTAGTTCTTAGATTTTAAAATGTACACATGCATGCACATGCCTGCACACATGCTTGCGGCAGTGGTTTGAGCTAAATATCACTGTAAAGTGCATCTTCCCTCTTGGTTATTGCCTCCCCATTGTCCACTGGCTTTGTGTGCAGGGGCCTTTTGTGTTGGCCTGGCTGGAGTCAGCCTGTTTACCGTGATTAAACGGGAGCAGAGAAGGTCGGGGGAATGATTCGTGCCTCTTTTTGAATGAAGGAATGTTGCGGTACCCACTGCAGTAGCTTAGCGCTACTTCAACCTTAGCTGGGACAATACCAAACATCTTTTAGTACACCATCATGTGGTTATGCTGTTCATAATCTTGTTTAACTGTGTGTGTGCGCAGGGGTAATTTTGTTTACGACTCCCCTTTTCTCTTTAGCGAAATCACTAATCACCATTTCATTGCATATGGAGCTGTACACACAAGCTGAGTACCTTCCTAGATGTTCAATCGGTTCATGGGTAAACAGTATATTGTTTTTTTTGTTATTTAAAGGAATGTAAAAATGTTTCTCTGAACAGACAATCACTTGTGTTCTACGTTCATAGTTTCGGGGTTGCAATTAACACCTGTCTATATACATTTTTTTTTTTTAACAAATTTATTCTACAACCCAAGAATTTGAATTTACAGTGATATAAATAGTGAAAGGAGCGAAAAGTAAGCAGAGGGGCTGTAACTATTATGTCTGTTTACTAGATACTAAACTTGCATTCAGAAAGTATTCAGACTCTGGGACAAAAAGAGGCTTGAGCCCTATATTTTATTTCAATCTCATGCCAATTTTTTTAAATACTTTTTTCCCCATCTTAGTCTGCACATTTATTTAAAAAGGGAAACTGATAGACTCTTTGTTTTAACACTTGAGGAAAGATATTTAAATGACCATATGGAATAACTGATCCAATTGCTTTGTCTTTCTAGGTATTTGGTGATTATTATCACTTTCGGCATCGCACAGTAGTGAAGAGGTCGCTGTCAGATCACAGAGGGACACAAGTCCGTCTACAAAGAGACTCCAAGGTAAGAGGGTTTTTTGGGAGGGGTACAGTTGATGTGTTATGATGTTCTGTGGGGAGCAGGTGAGTGACACGTGGAGCTTAGTCTAAGTAAGACAGTATCTGTTTAGTCAGTTTTTTTTGTGGGGGGGGGGGCAAATTTGTCCTTAAAGAATGGAAAGTGGAGAGGTGGATGACGGTATAGGAGTTGGTTATAAAATTAATATATATTAACAGTTTCACTATGAAAATGCATTGTGCATAATTTGTATTACATTTTTGGGGCTTTTTGTTTTGTTTATGAGGCGCATGTTTAAACCGGCAACACGAGACGTGACGGGAACGATCCAGAGTCATGATCCGACCTCATCAATTAATAACTACATAAATGTGGTTAACAGTTCGTGTGTGAAGAGGGAGAGAGACGAGGAGACACACACATTCTTGCAGACAGGAGAGTTCTTCCTGCAGGTTATGATGCAGCGCAGTGTTTTAACTTAATTGTTGCAGAAGAAGCGACGCCCCATTTATCCAGAATCAGGTTTATTGTCAAGTAGGTTTACACATGCATGACATTTTCTCTGGGTGCTATTATAAATATATAAAATAGGAAACAAAAATGTCATAGAAAAATAAAATAGAAAATACTATAGGAAGATAAAAATAATATTATAAGTGGGAGGGATTGTGCAAAATGTACAGTTATTATTTGTAAAGTGTCCCAGTCCCAGGCAGTGACGTCAGCTGAACATAAATATTAATCCAGCAGGTTTTTATTAAGATCAGTTCTATATGTGGGTTATTAGAAAACATCCGAGGAGCAGAGTCACTAGTTGAGGAGCTGTGAAAGACTCACCTATCAGAAACTTTTACCAAAGGGAAGTTGTAAAACCCCAATGACCTTTTGTTTTAGAGTATATTAAATTGCTATATAATGGCGAGACAGCCTAACTTTTTTTCATTAATTTGTGGAGAGAGGTGGTAGTCTGTTGTTTTGACTGGGAAGTTTAATTTGATTTCAAAGAGCCTCTTGTCATCCTCCTCAAATTTAAAGTTCAAAAGTTTCAGTTGGCGGCAGAACTTCGGAGCTGATGTGGACCTGTCTAATGTCACTGATACATACATTTCTTTCAAACCAGAGTGGCATTTCTTGCTGTGCTCACTGACACACGTCAATGTGAAAATTATTAATTGGAACAGTGGGCTGCTTTCTTTTTCATTTGGGCTCTGTGGGTCACTGGCTGAAAATAACACTGTCAGGATCAGGTTGAAGTGCAGTAGGTTGCTGTTGACAGCTGGATTACCCAGAGCACAATAGATCAGTCAAAAATTGATCTGAAATGGTGTCGTATAACCAATAGTGATCATTTGACTCCGTTACTGATAAAGCTGATATAGGCTCCTCTGCTATGTCGCTGTTTGATCGTTTCATATTAATGACACAGCTGACCAGCGCTGGAGAATTGATACATTTTTCACACTATTCCTCATTTCCCTGCTTTTTAAGTCTCTCAATTTACATCAACATGTTTACGCCTAAACTATGTCCAGTCTTTTCAGTAAATAGAACATTTCCAGAGCAGTTAGTTATTTGGCACAGCTTGAAGTCTCCCTATAAATATATAAGTGCAGATGCATTGTATACGACAAAATTGATCTGATGCCTTCAATAAAAGTTGATGAAACCTGGCCAAGATATCCCCGGCCATGCTTTCGTGCTCTGCAGGTACACACTGGGAATAATATAGCTTCTGCTGGGTTTGTCATCCATGTTAGATATGGTCCATGTCCCACTTTGGGATTTCCTTGAACATTGTGACTCTATTTCCTGTTGTTGAATGCTTTGAAGAGTGTCAAATTACTGACCAAGGTATCTGGACCTCTGCCAGATCTCATCGACTGGCTGACGGAACGGGAAACGGAAAACGGAATCTGTTTGTCAGAAGCTCTACACTTAAACATGAACCTAGCAGTAGGTTTGGGATGAAGAAAAAAGATCATATGATTGAAGGATGGCTGAACTTCTAATAGGTGTTTACAGTGATAAATAAAAAAAACTTGATTGTGGAGCCTCGGTTGACTTTATTTAAGTATATGTTTATTAACATAGATCTGTTGACAAAGAAGAACCAAAAAGCTTGAAGTACAATAGAAACATCTCAGCATTATAGAAAATGTGAGGGAGTAGATAACGAGCCTCTGTCAGTAGAAGTCATGTCAGCATTGTTACTATCTGGAGAATGGAGATTGTCTCAATCCTAATGCCAGCAACAAGATGGCCACTCCTTGCGCAAAACCTAAACATCTTAATCTAAAGCATTCCGGTAAAGGTCTTAAGGTCTCTCAGGTCAACCATCTGCAAGACATAACTTAAGTTGGGCATTATGGACCTCGTACACAATATTAAATCTATTAAAAGATATATTTGTTGTTTAAGTTCTGCACTGTATTATGCTGGACGTATGAGCATTATGTGTTCAGGTTGTCTGTCCGTCTGTTCCATTCTCGTAAACCCGATTGCTCAAGAACTTCTTGAGGGAATTCCTCACACAGATACATCTCTTCCGACTACACCTTGGATAAAAAAAAAAAAAAGACCAAAAAAAACTAGCACTTATATGGCACTTTGTAGTTTGTCTTTCTTGATGAAAATTGTAGTTTTAGGATCTAGATGCTTAGCTGAAATTGATCTGAGTCCTCTATGGCCTGAAAATCTAAAAACTCAGGTGAATTACGGGGGTAACTATATTCGACCAAGTTGGGGATTCCATATATCAGACAGCAGCCTTGGCCGCGGACTGGCAGTTTTTCGTTCCTGGCCTCAAACCACTGATTTGTTTTAGGGTCATAGTATTCAACATTAGTGGTGGTGCACAAGATGCTTTTGCCCCCAACAGCAAAGAGCCGGCCTTCAATCTCTGCGAGGAAAAAGTTGCTGCGGGGTGTCAGCATGGAGGACACTTCATGCCAGGTGTTGGCCTGGGGGTTGTAGACCTCACCGGTTCTCAGACGGATGTTACCGTCAAGGCCACCAAACTGTGTTGGGAAATTTGATGAGTCATATGAATGGGTTTAAACAGAGTCATATGGTATGCACAGTATAAAGTAGATGGCAATTGGATTAATTAATAACTGCTGGATTAGAAGGTCCAAATTAGGATTCAATTGTAACTACAGAACAGTTTATACATCTTAAAAGGCTGATAGATCGAGCATGGCTCAAGGGATTGGCAGTGTTTATCCAATGAAATACTGTATCTACCATGAGGTTGGAATTTGTTGTTTGAGTAATATATCGGAATTGGCAGTAGTAAATTAAAAGTATTAAACAATAAGTATTAAATTAACGGCCATGAGACTACAGACATGTGTCCCCCAGGATACATTGCAATGACTTCAGCAAATGTTACCATGCTAACATGTTGTAAGATGGTGAACATAGCAAAATGTTAGACCATGGCCGTAGGCTCTTGCTGGATAAAGGTGCTGGTCTCTTATACTTTACTTTCATTCAGTGATATGTGGATGTCAGGAGTGTTTTGTGTACTTACTGCATAGATTTGGTTTTGAAATGCAATAATTGCAACTCCATTGCGCCTGGAGTTCATGGGGGTGATCACAGTCCACTGGTCTGTCTGTGGATTGTAATATTCTGCCGTTTGCAGGGCCACGTTCCCACGTAAACCACCACAAACGTAAATCTGAAGAGAAAAGGAGCAGTGGTAGTTTTTAACTGGTGACTGTTTCATGATGATAATCACAGTAAGAATAATAATAATGAAATGGAAATAGGCAGCTATCATTATGATGCTTATTTATTATTATCTTTATTAGTTTAATTGTGCTATCATTGCTGCTTTTGTTTTTGATAACACCATTAAATTTTGGGCTATCACTGTTGTAATTTTTATAACCAGTCTCACAGAACCTGTGTTACTGGTCTCTCTTTTCTTTCCCTGCTTTCCCCCCTCCTCCTCTCCTCTCTGCCACATTTATTTTCTTTCAACAGAATAGGTTAGGGCACACATACCTTGCCATCAAGTGTTGTGCATGAGGCGCCAGTTCTCCGATCATGCATGCTTGCAATACGTTTCCACTGGTTGGTTTTGGGGAAGTAGCGCTCTACACTTTTGAGGTGACCATTTTCATTCTGGCCTCCAATGGCATAGATGAACCCATTCAGCACCTGTTACAGTCACATTGCTGCGACGATAGTGCATATTTGCCACTTCTTGCCAGGTGTGATTGCCCAGGTCCAACCTGCATACACTGTTTAAAAACTCTCCAAGGTCACCTGAATATCCTGTAAGGCCACCAATACAGTAGACGTACCCATTGAGGAAGGCAGCTTTGTGATGTGTCCGAGGATGCTTCATATTGTTATAAACCACGATCCATTGGTCAGCGCGCACATCGTACGCCTGAACGTCGCTAGTTATTTGGCCTTTGCTGAAGCCTCCAATGGCCAACAGGATGACTTTAGGCAGACGAGGATAGGCAAGCCATTTGCAGAAATCAGTGCCCCAGAATATAATATCGCATGAGATGATTTTGAGAGACCGTGAGACAATTTTCTGGCACTCAAAGTTGTTCTTCACCAGCTTGTTGGACATCACATTGGACATGATGTAATCCTTGCTTGTCAGAGACAGGCGGGCCTAAACGGGGACAAGAGGACAGAGTATGTTAATGTTGAAGTTTTTGGGGGTATTTCCCAAATTAAACAAATTGCCAGTGTTAAAGCATCAGGATGAATAATGAAGATGTAGAGGATATATAGACTAGATGTAGTGACAGAACATTATTTTACCTTAGACAAAAGCAAAGCAATGTGTCCTTTGCGTTCTTCAGGTATGTGGGCGATCCAGCGAAGGATAGCATCAAACACAGTACTCTCTATCTTCACGTTGAGATCATCGCGAGCAAGAAGTTTGGTTAACTCCCACACAGTGAGTTGCAGGAACTCTTCACAGGGAATGACCTCCTCAAAGTGATCAGTGATATAGTGGAAGGCTTTACACCGCAGCTCAGAGCTGAAGCAGACATTTGTGAACTGCCAGATGCCGATGCAGTTCTTTTGGCAAAGATTCTCACCCATGAAGTCGGAGCAGATTTGTGTGATGTCTGTTACATTGAGCAAATCAGCTGCAAGCATTAAGTCCTGTACGTTGTCCACCATCACAGGAACGAAATTGGTGTATGCAAACTCAATGATTAGCTGCATGATCTTAGGAGACATGAAGGGTAATTCAACAGCTCTTCGTTCGGGCCAGTTCTCAAAGAGAGTTCTGATGGAGACAAAGCAGATGAGTAAAAATAGATACTTAACCATTTTATACTGACAATAACAGTGTAAAAATAATTTCCTTAGCAGAAGGGATGAAGTGAAGAGAAAATAACTTTTCAAGTGAGCAAAATTCTTATATTAATGAAGCCTGCTGGCTGTTAGATCTATATATTAGTCTGGGTACATTATGGTCTTATTGACTCTTTGTAGTTTTCACTTAAGTATAAATCAAACGAATAACTGTCACCTGAAATCAAAATAATGGGTTTTCTTTTTTCTGTGTAAATATACCATTGATAAGCATTGATTTTATACGTAATGATCTAGTCCATACCCAGATAACTTATGGATGTGGGCCACTTCAGACAGAGCGTAGGAGCAGCAGAAGGCGGAAGACTCTGCATCGATGCAGCGACTGAACATAATCGAGTCATGTTTCCCGCTATGTTCATTGTTTTTAGCATATTCCCACCGTTGAATAATTATAACCACCACTGGACAGACGCACATTACAATTCCAGTCATCCTGTATGTGTCACAATCTCTGTCGGAGTCTGCTTCCTCCTCACTCCCCCCACTGACCTGCGATCATTTTACACCAATAAACACCATCATTGATCACAAGTTATTAGGACACGTACAGGACTGACATTTACTTTGTTTGTTTGATTAGCTCTTGAGTTTATGAGACACATGTTTAAACCTGCTACACAACACAAGACATAACTTGACGCACATGGACAGGACATCAGGGTTAAAGTAAACGTAAGGATTCGGAGTCACGATCCGACATCATTGATTAATAACTAAATACATGTGATTATCAGTTTGTGTGTGAAGACGGATAGAGATGCGCACAAACACACACTCTTGCAGACAGAATAGAATTTTCCTCCCGCAGATTATGACACAACGCTATGGGACTGATTCACTCGTATGCAGTCAGAATTGATTCATTTTCCTTCTTTTTTTGGAAAGCATTATTAAACTGACAATTCTAATTTCAAAATCAATATCCATAACCACTGGACATCACAGGAAACTGTCATGATTTACTGATTATGTAAGGGGTATAAAATAAATCTGCTTGTGATCACTCACTGGAGGAAGGTGCTGCAGTTGCAGAGGATGATCCTGTGGATTGGAAACTTGACATCTTCAACTTCAATGACTGCATCGCAGAATTTCCCTGTCATGAGGAGCTCTTTAAACATTGAGCTCATTTTTTTTAAACACAGCAACGGCAGGTTAGTGGGTATTGTTATCGGTAGCTTAGCCGGTCTGTTAAGTGATGTGAGAATTGTATATTCTACACTGTGTGCCAAGATTCTTATTCTTTGTTTGGTTTATTGGTGGGTGGCAGCCAATGTCAAGGTCTGTTACCGCCATCTACTGTGCTCCTCTTCTTCTTTGTTCAGTTTATGAAGTACTTTATAAAGCTGAAAATATATGGCGACGAAAGGTAACATCAAAGCAATATAATGTCACACTACAGGAAGTAGGAACCAAAGGGAAGATTTGGGGAACTTTGCAAAGTGGGAAGTGTTTAGGTTTAACCTTTTTAAGGTGGTTTGATCACAGCCTTGGGGCCTTTGACCGGCGTAATGCACCTCGATGTTGGTTGTCACTTGCCAGTAAACAAAACGAAGAAGTAGAATGGTCAATAAACCGGAAGAAGAAGAACATCAAAGGAAGTTTGAAGACACGTTTTTACAAATCCTGCACTTGTTGTGCCTGTGTTTGCTTACATTGGTTGATGCTGGATAGTATCAACTAAATCAGCAACTTGGTATACAGTAACAAAAGGAACCGTTTCATCGCTAAGCAAGAGATGTCCTGAAAGAGCTGAAGATTTTGATGTTTGAATGGATTAAATTATTTGAAGTATGTGGGAGTAGTTTGCGACCAAAGACGAAATATTGAAGAAAATATTTTCATTTTTAGTATGAAGATAATAGTATAGTATGAATATAAAATGACAACAGGAATCACCTGAATGAGATGAATGTTTTGATGGTTGAATTCCCAAAAATGCGATTTGGGAAATGTTTTGGTTGTATGCACAGATTAAAGACACATTGTAGTTATTTGTAGGAAAGGCTCAGTGTGACAGTGTCTTTATAATCAATTACAATTGGTCAGGGTGCTTAATTTCAAGGCATTGTGGCACACAGCAGAGACCAAATTTGGAGACAAATATACGTATGTGTGAAAACAAGATGCATTGAAACCACATACACCTTAGGACATTACTAAAGTAAACTAGAAAATGTGTTTCCTGAAAATGTATATGAATGCTGAATCAAGCTGAAGTGTATGATTGTCACTCTGACCATAGAAATAATTGTATTTACAAAGAATAAGTTGTATGAAAATCTTAATTAGATTTCTGCCTGAGTGAAAATAACTCTAACTAGGTCCTTTTATCTAACTGAGTTTTGTCTCTCTGACTATAGAGGTCCTTTTCAGTCAGTGAAAAGGACCTTGAATTAGAATAAAGCTATTGTTGGATTGGCATAGGTTCAGTGTAGCAGATAATGTAACCTTCATTATTTCTTTCCTCTTTTACTCTAACATCTCTAGTGATCTGCAGAGGTAGAGAAAAAGGGGGAGAGAGGTGTGATTTGGTTGTCCGTCCTAGAGAGGATCAGGCTTTAATATAGGTTTTCAGTTTGAAAGAAAATGACGGCATTTCCTTTCCTCTCGCTCGACCATGCTGTTTCAAACTAATAAAATAGTTCATATGTATAATGAGGTAGGTTCGCGACTCACTTTGAGTTTCTCCATCGACTTTGATATGGATCAAAATACATTTGTACAGTTGTACAGATGATATTATGGCATTCATTTTAGAGTTGAAAAGATTTGATTTAATTCTAAGAAGAGACTAATCCCTGTATAAGACCTGTTGTATAGCACGCATTGTAAACAATATATTTATATAATGTTATACATGTTATGCTAGTTTCTGAACACTAATACTTTGTACAGCTATATTATGTATCATCTATCTTTGTTTAGCAGCTGCAAAACTAAATATGCCGCTTTCTGTCGGTCTTTCTCGACGGTAGTAGAAAAAGCAGTCACCCAGTTCTGAGTGGATTGTAAACTGCCACAGCTACGGGCTGAACTCATCTTCCCAGTAAGAACCGGCTGAACCCTGGTCAAGCTTCTCACCGGTGAAGGAAACGGCAATATCATGAACTTGCGCACAAATCTCTCTGCTCCTTGAATTAGAATAACGCTATTGTTGGATTGGCATAGGTTCAGTGTAGCAGATAATGTGACCTTCATTATTTCTTTCCTCTTTTACTCTAACGTCTCTAGTGATCTGCAGAGGCAGAGAGAAAGGGAGAGAGAGGTGTGCTGTGATTTGGTTGTCCTTCACATCAGGTTCTCTGTCCTTGCGGGAGGCAATTCTGTCTTTTCTTGCTGAAATATTTCATCTGTTCTCGTCTACCCAAGCATTTTTCTGTACAGCCCAATTTTGCAGTGGGAGTGAGATGCAGGCTTAGTTTCACTATATGCCTTGCACTTCTGTCAGTATTTAGAACTTTGCACATTACAAAAGCATGCTGCAGATTGGGTAGCTGTCATGTTATCAGACTTGGACTGAATTTGTACCTGTGTGTAAATTGTCATTGTGTATACATGTTTGTTAGGCACACCCATAAATGGTTGTGCTATATCCCATTTTACATCAACCGAGAAATTTTAATTAGTTTAGTGGTGCTCTGGAATTCATCAGCAAGTCTCATTAGTGAGAATTTCACCATATCCCAGTGCCCCTAATCTCACTGTCTGAGGTCACTCTGCCGAGAATTAGGATCTCTATTAATGCATTTGCATGGTGACCCTCGTGGCTGGCATCATCATCACCATGACAGTGAGCTGTATTCTTTGCAGATGGAAAATCTATAATTGTTGAGCATCAACCAGTTTTCGTTTGCATTGCTAATCACTTCATGTGTTTGTTCATTTTTTGTAGGTGACTTGGGCAGAACAACAGGTGTCGAAGCGGAGGAAAAAGAGGGATACTTTCGTAGAACCTTCAGATCCCAATTTCGGAGACCAGTGGTACCTGGTGAGTGTGTGTGTGTGTGTATTTGTGGTATCTTGGCATATGCACACTGTTGAGCCTTTCATCCAACAAGAGTCAATACAGGTGATTCAATTTGGGGATTTGATGTTGTGACCGAGTCAAAGGACAAGCCTGTATGAATCCAGTATACTGTCTTAATGTGAAATACTGTTGTGTCTGTAGCTCAAGTCTGAGTGGCTTCAGCTTTAGTTTCTGTTCAACAAAGTAAACTGGGCAACTTTTGAATTCAGAATTGCATGCCCCAAAAAAACCTTGGTTTACTTTAGTCCATAGACAGCACAGCAACAAAGGAAGAAGACAGAGGCGATTCATCTTGAAGCTCCCTTGTTTTCAGCTGATTGATTTTCACATTTCACTTGAAGAATGTCACTGATACATTGGCTTGTTAAAAGCAGCAGTAAAAACCCCTGAGATTTTTTGTTCAGCTCCACTTTTTCTTCAATTACTGTGAAGGTGCTTCAGGCTGGAGAAGATTCATGGTGATGCAAAACTGACTCGTATTACCAGTTGTTCAAAATGTCAGTGCTTTAACCGACTCCTTTCCCACGTGTGTTGGAGTTAGTGGCACCTTGACATGCAAATATGCATGTATACTATAATAACAAATACACAAAAAGCATACAACAAATGCATCACACATCCATGAACCAATTAGACTTATAACATACAGTTATAGTAGCAGTACAGTAGCACTCGGAACTCAAACAGACATAAGACACAATTCCACAGCAGCTGAAAAGGAAACATGCATCACAAATGGACAGACTAGATACAGAAAAGGGCCTGACAGAACAGAAATGTTTTAAGGTTGCTTTTGAAAGTTGAGACTGTTGTGATGGTCCTCGGGGTAACAGGCAGCTTGTTCCATAGAACAGGACCATAGTAACTGAAGGCACCTTTGCCAGACCTGGATTTGCTTCTGAGTAAAGCTAGAAAAGCTCTACCTGCTGATCTGAGAGGCCTGACCAGGTTGTATTCAGTGAGCAAGTCAGAAATGTACTGTGGAGCTAAACCATTAAATGCTTTGAAAACTACTTAAAGGATTTTGAAGTTGATTCTGGCTGCAGCATTCAGAATGAGCTGCAGACGTCCAACTGTGTTTGGTAAACTGGCAAAGCATTGCAGTAATCTAACGTGGTTGAGATGAATGCATGTACCAATATTTGTGTGTTATACTGGGATGAGAATGTTTTGATTCATTCTTCAAATGATAAAATGCTGTTCTGGTGATGTTGGTGACGTGATTTTCAAAGTTGAGACGGATGTCTCGTCGCTTGCCCCCACCATTCTCTCTTTGAAAACCAGTTTGGGGATGAAATAATGCATTTACAGGAGCCTGAATTGGGACACAAGCTAATATTGGGAAAAAAAATCTTGCTCCTCTGGCTCCACCTACTGCTTGTAATACAGTTTGGATGAAGCCAATGCTTCCATTGCGAAACCACCAATCAGAGCCTGGAGAAGTGTCATTGATGTCCACAGTAACCGCACCACCACCTTCCTTGTCTCTGTATTCGAGCCATTTTTGAATTATTTGATTAAAATGTATGGAGCGGCTGGTGTCGGAGAGCTTATATTCTGTCTACATAACTACATTTAACTACACTACATTATTTTGACTTGCTTCAAAGTACCGTTGTTTTGAATTAATATGGTAATTATACTAAACACATGATAGATATGTAGTAATCTTAATAATATAATGCCCCTCTATCCTGACAGTAAACAAATCTGTTACAATGAATGAATGCTATCTTTCTCAAATTTATCTATGAGACAAATTTCTTTCCCTCCACTGCTAAATCGTGGGCAAGACTCAAAGTGGCGATCTCTTGCTCTATTCATGCTCAAGATGTCAAGGCCAGAAGGATTCGCTGACATCAAGGAAGAAGGAAAAGGACTTGATGAGCAATATTCAAAACGGAGTCTTGTACATGCCACATTTATTATTCACTCAGCTTGTCAGCCACAAAAGGCCCTTTCCCGTTGGAATCAGAATCGCATATCACAACTCTCAGCTTTAATTGATTTTCCTCTTGATGGCTTAAGCGTCAATGACGTTACAAGGTTGAGGAACAAACCTCTTTGCGTGTGATAGTCTCTGTTCACATGGGCCTGAAATCTAAGAGGAAATGATGGTGGATGGTAGATCTGACGCATTAAATTTAACCACTACCATGTGTTAAAAAGCTTTGAACTAGATGAAAGGTGGATATGGCTTTTTGCCTAAAGGTCAAGTTGAATGTCAAAAAGAATACGGAATAATTAATGTGAGGCATCATACAATTCAGTGCTTTCTTTTGATGGTATTAATAATAAATGTAATAAATAAAAGCATGGTTCAAATGCTCTCTGACTAAAGATTGCCTTTTGTCACCTTGCCTTCCCCTCACTGATAATCTTAAGTGTTTTGCCAAGGAGGAATGGCTGAAATTAAGTAGCCTCATTTTCCCCAGATGTTTTAGTCAGGGGCTCAGTCTTCATCTAAATGACTTAAATGCCCTTATTGTAATAGAGTAAGCCCTTCCAAATTTAGTTAAAAGCACAGTCTTGTCGGCACTTGAGTGCCTCTTGGATAATTAGATTCTATCTAAGTCATTTTCTTCCTCCATCCTCAGTACAACAGCAACCAACGTGATTTGAATGCCAAAGCTGCGTGGCAGTTGGGCTACACAGGTAAAGGTGTGGTGGTGTCCATCCTAGATGATGGAATAGAGAAGAACCATCCCGACCTGATGCAGAACTACGTGAGTATGACTCCTAAATGAACTAAGTGTGCTACTCCAGCCACAAACCGTTTTGAATTCAAGTGTCTTCCTGCTGCTATATCGGAATATGAGAATCATTCCAATTTTGATGGTTTTTATATGACTCTAAAAAGCTAATATGTCTATTTAAAGGATCCAGATGCCAGTTACGATGTGAATGATGGCGACCCAGATCCTCAGCCCCGATACACGCAGCTTAATGATAACAGGTAGAGTAGAAATCTGCACAGATAAAATTGTAATTTCTGCTCTTATCTTTGTCTTTTGGCTGTTGTCTTTTTTTATTTTGTATTTCTTTATTGTTCCCTTTCCCTGTCTGATAACTGCTACCTGACATGTAAATAGGCCGATGGCTGTTTCCCATCCACTGCTGTTTTCTAAGTGCATCATTTATGGGAACACGTCCAATTATAGGTCGTATCCTGTGGTGTTGTTTTGTCCAAGATTTGAATACAAATCTTTTTAATTTTAAAGTTATTACTTAATGTGAATCCTGTCTCTGAATCACAGTATGTGGATTTGCTTTAGCCTCATACATTGCACCAGTACCACCAGGGCATTTCTATAACTTGGATAAGAAGAGAAAATCAACACAAGGATTGATGAGGACATATCTTTATTGCAGTGGCCTCTGCAGATGGCATTAGAAGTTGTTTACCACCACAGAGATGTCTTGCAGAGAATTGATGGAATTAAGTTCATCAGCATTAATGAAACAGAGCAGATCTCTTGGCTCGGGAGGGCCACTGCTCGTCTTTTATTCATTCCCACCGCCTGCCTCCCATCTGACTTTAATTTCTGATTTGCTGTAATCTGCTGTTTGTGGGCCACTGGCCTGAGAGGATTTTATTTATTTTTAATGTCGAGGCTCACAATCATTACTTAGCTGTAGATCATGTGACTGCTTATGATTACCTTACAAAGATGCATCGGTGCTGTGCCGGAGAGATGCTTTCAGTATCTCTGTTGTTTTGATACTTTATCCAAAAATTGTATTTTAGAAAAACTGGTTTTGATCCACTCTGAAATAAGCTTTGAATCTCCCATCGAACATACAAAGCTCCTGGATCAGTTTGTGGAATTTACCATATTTCTTTTATGTAGGAAGGATGCATTCAGAAACAGTGTGCTTTATATAAGGTGGATGCTGGTATTGGGAGGTGTGTTTATAATCTTATGTGTTTGTATTTACACATTTTTGTGCCATGGTGCCTGAGACAGTTTTCAGCACTTTTTTTTTTTAACAAAAGCCTAAATGATGTGATTTCTTGTGGAAGAATGTGGTAGAACATCCCTCTGGTGCAGCTCCACAGATCCACCACCTCTGCCAAGGCACGCTTAAGCTCTTTTGGCGGCTCACAGTGGCCCAGAGCCGAGCTAAGACACTTAATGTGGATGTTTCCTTCATTTTGGCTGCACCTCTTTCCTACCCTTGCTTATCTCTTGCCACCCAGCTCCCCATGTCGCCTTCATGGCAGGACCAATTGAGAGGGAGTATGTGCTTCTTTTCCCTTACTTTACAGTGGGTTATTGCAGATGCTTGTGTAAACAACCTGTGGGCGGGCATGAAACTGTAAGACTGTAAGTGTCTGTTCCCTGCAGAAAGCACAAGTCTGTTCACCTCTATAAAGCTGTCTTTCTTTCCCTGCATACGGGCAGCACTGAGGATGGCTCGGTAGCAATGTGACTATTCACCCTCATGTTTATCTAAGACAGCATGGGATCTAGATGTTTCTCTTTCCAGGGTTTCCTCTGACTTGTATCAGGACAGTTTCCAAATGTAAGTTTTCTGGCTAAACAGGCAGTCTTCTGCAGAAACATTCCACTCGTTGCCTCTTGATTGAGTGCAGGGGCAGCAGAATGACACTTTTCAACATGTGTAATAAACATGCAGAATTTCCCTTGAATATGATGCAGTGAAAAAAAAAAAAAAAGATAAGGGTATGGTGCAAACTGACTGCACATATTCAATGTACAGTGATGGATGAAAGGACCTATTTAACAGTACTGCAAACAGCAGGCTGATTCATTTTACCAGACCCCACATTAATCTCTCTGCAGACATTTACTTCATATTCCTCTTTACCGTGCTCCATAAACATCGCAGGACCTTTTTGTCCTGCAAGCCTGCTCATTAGTAAACTGGCAGAACCATTAACAGACTTTAAGAATGAGCAGAGGAAAAACAGTTGTACAGATTTACCTTTTGAGGTTTGGAGCAGCCCAGACACTAATGAATAGCAAATGTGGCTTTACACAGTCTCAGGATGTTCAGTGATTTTAAGCAATTACACTAATGCAAGATAGAGAAAATAAATGGATGAAAGATGTTACGTGCGAAGACAACAAATATGGGCAATGTCTGGGAATCTGAAGATAAAAAAGATCAATGCTGTGTTGGACGAGTATGCATTTCACAATATGAAATCACAATGCCAGACCTTCTATTCAGAAATGCTTTGATACAGCTCCCATTCGGAGTGCATGTATAGCTTTGATATCTAACTCAAACCCTTTTCATAGTTTATGAAATTTTTAACTAGGTTTCAAATTTTGATACCAAAAGCTATAATGACAATCATTCTGAACTCTTTTTTTCACGTCTTTGTTTTTCATTATAACTCCTCGTTAATGTATATGTTCATAACAAACTGCAGGAGCCACAATTTGAAATTTTACAATTATTACATGTGGCACCTTTTGTGATTGCTGTGTGTTTATTCAAAAAACATTTTGTTGGCCAGTGCAGGTGAGTGAATATCTTTCCATGTTGTTCACAGACCTGGTGTGGCTACATCTGCATGACAATAACATGTCTCTTTAGCTAGTCTCCAGAGAGGGGTAGTTAAGGTTTTGCACAGTGATAATGGTTCTGCCAGCTGTCAGTATGAATACAGATCATGTTTTCGGTCTCGGGCCAGCAGCCAACTGTAGTGGCTGTAACCACAGTTGTTCTCTCTCCGTAATCGGTACAAGACTTCCCTGAAATTGCTCTTTGTTCACTCTGATCTCCTATTATCGCTGTTACATAGGATGTGGGAATCCTGAACCAGTGCCCAATGTATCAGATGCAAAAAGGGTGTTTTGAAGTTTCTTTGAAAAAACATTCTTGAATTTCTTTTTATAAGACCGGAATGAGTCTTTAATCAAGAATCTGTTGAGAGGGATTAGCGAGGGCACGTTTTGAATAAAAGGCACATGTTGGTCATAATATAACTGCTGTTGTGAGTGTGAGATAACAGCTGATGCTGGAAGCAGTACAGATATGTAGCAGTTTGTCTCAACACAGAGTTTGCGTAATGTTGGGAGTGTGGGAGGGACCCACACTAATTGACTGTTGCTTCACTGAGCTTTGTTGTGGCCTGCAGGAAGCTCATGCAAATCTAGCTGGTGTATTCATTTTACCCAAGTGTGGCATGTTGAGACGTGAGTGTGCAGGAAGAAAACATTTTATTTATTGACAGGACAATGTAATAATGCATGGGACAAATACAATCCTTTATTTTATTCATGTAAGAAATCTAGAAAATCGGTCTGTCTTTTGATTTTCTCACCCAGTGGACCTCATAGTTGGTGGGATGTGTTTCTTAAGATCCAAGTACAGTGTAGTTTTTCAGATGAGCAGTTCTCGAGACCCCAGGTATCCGGGTCATCACAAAATGTTCCTTCATGAGTTTGTAAATAGCATTCCACTACCCCCTATCATGCTAGTTTTTGTAACAGGTGCTTCTTCTAAATCGTAAAACTGTTTGTTGCCTTACCTGCCATAATGTCTGACTTCTTGACTTCATTATCCCTGCATGTTCAAGTTGGTAGAGATAGCTGTTGAATAGTGTTTTAATCTATTCGGGTATTCAAAGGGGTTGTTATCATTTTTGCGATTCACACAGTTCATTTTCTGAGAGCAGTTGAGAATAAGACCTGTCTTTTATCTCATAACTGAAGTCAGTTTGTCAGGTCTTTATTCTTTATGTCTTGTTAACAACTGATTGAACAATGATGTACTTGTTGTGACAGACAGCTCTTTTTTGTGCTGCAGACAAATTCAACTGGAGCATTTCATGTGATGATCTCCTGCACTGTAGCTCTTTCAACTCTTTAGCTTCCACTCAAAACCCCGGGCCTGGAGGTTGAATCCAGGTTTGGTTTCATGTGATGCCAATCTCATTAGTAGAGATGTGTGCATGCAGACAAAATGAGGACGTTCAGTCAAGCCTTGCCCTCATTGTCGGAGGACCGGTAGCTCCCTAAGGCATCTCATCAGGACTGATCATCCTAATGACAGTAGAACTCACTGAGTCAATTAGATATGGAATAAGTCTAATTTGGCTATGTGGGCCGTAAACTATTTAAATCTTAACGACGGTGCCATTTTTAACATTCCAAATTACAATAAACCAGTTTAATGAAGCATTATAATGGCTTTGGGCATATGTTTGCAGGTAATGATAAATACTGATGTAGATGTCAGAGTTGCTTCGCGATTTGTGTGAACAGATTGTAACTTTAAATGAGACCTTGCCTGACTTCTAGCTCGCCCATTACAGCCTGTGGACTAAAGGGCTCCAATGAAAACGATTCAATGTTTATACTCAAGTGCCTTGGCTCAATGCTCCACTTTTCTACAACACCAATAGTGTGCAACACCTAATCCCTTTCCCACAGGTCAAAAAGCCCAGAAGACCCGAGGGTTATATCTAACATTAGTTTGATGGCGACTGGCTTCCAGGACAATATGAAGGATCTGTTCTTTAGAACCAGTTATTTTAAACATTTTTTGATAATTATGCCATGTCTTACGTTACACCCCAATCCTTTATATGTTTATATATACATTTTCTGTCCATAGACTGTATGTAAAGATGGACATATTGGCTGAAAGTGTTGCTAAAGCTTTTCAAAAGCCACCTGGTGGCTGGCTGCAGTATAGCTCATAAATCCCACTCCTACACATGACACTACGACATGAACCAAACTAAACAGTCAAAATACACATCAAATAAATGTTTCTCATAGATGGTTTCTGTCATGTTAGGAAGTTGTTATCACACCGATGTATTTTCAAGTCTTGATTTTCCCAGAAAGTTTGGTAACTACAGTGCCTTACTACATTATCATAGAGCCAGACCTATCTCCACATTTTGTTCTTGTACTGTCCCGGTAGTGCATGGTCTTAAAAAGTTTTGACATTGCAATCTGAACCCTGTTTCTGAAGACTGTGAAGTATATAAACAAAGTATGATTTGTGGTAAGTTGTCCTAAAATGACACTTACTGCTAAGGTTTTTGTTCAAGCTGTACTTTCCCCACTCAAACTATGAAAATCTTGTGTGAATGCAAATCTTACATGAAATAAGATTTGACCTTGAAGGTAATTCGCTGCACTTAACATTGTTGATTGGATTAACAGAGAGCAGTTGTGCTTGCAAATTGTTTAATGAATATGCCTTTTATGTTGGAAAATGCTCTAAGTCCTGTTGAATAAAATACCAAAACCAACAGCCTTCACATCAGAATTCATTCAGTTTGACACATAGCTGCAGTCTTCTTCCCTTTTTATTGACCCGAACAGTGAGTGGGAGCAGTGAAAGGATATATTCTTGTATCCACTTCATCACTCCCATGAAAATCACTCCCAGAAAACCTGATTATGCAAGTAGTCCTTGCATAATCAGGTTCACAAACCAAGGGCTTCACCTCTTTCACAGCATTTGTATGCCGTGAATCAGTCGACTGTGTAAATGACTTTAATGAATCTGTCAAAGGAAGATTTGGAAAAAAACAGAGTTGAACACAGGAGGGATAGGCCTGTGCATGCCTGGCATCCTATTGCAAACACCTGGTCTGCTCCTTATCAGATGCATCACAAACACTGATGCTGTAGGTCATAAGACTACAAAGTAAACAGAACAGCTTTTCCAGGAATGTTGAGATAAAATTCGCTGGAAAATTGACCAGATGGCTTTAGCCTGAGCGTGTGTTTTCTTTTCCGACTAGTAATACATTTTATTGTTCTACAGTCCCTACTTACAAGTGGAGAAAGATGTAGCTGATCAATGTGGCATTAACATTAACCTCCGTCCTCTCAGCTTATCGCATGTCTCAAGAGGTCTTTGGGGACTGAGGAGAATAAATAAAAATACTCTCACTTGCTGTCATTACACATGTTTCTTTAAAGAAATCAAAGTCTTGAGGATTATTAAAACTAGTACACTGCTCGTTCTAAACCTGTCTGTTTGGAGTGGGCTGTTTGCTTGGCCTGTGGTGATGCTGGTTGCAGCTTTCTTTCAGAAACTGTTAAGTTAAGTGACATGCAGTAATTGTGGCAAGTATCGACTGACTGCAGGACTCAGTCCACAGAACCCTGACGCTACGCCACCGCTGCTGCAGAAAGAGCTGTTCACCTGTTTTTTCAAAGTTCAGTGAAGCTTGAGTAAGTACGCAGAACCCCAAACTGGAGGATCAATTGTTATTGCCATCACTTATGTTGAGTCCAAGCCGCTACTGCTATAGAGCGCGTTTGTATAAAGTTTATTAATTAATATTGAATATACATTCTCTCTAGAGATATTTGTTTTCTTTTTGTTTTCTTTTTCTTCATTTTTGTGTCTCTCGCACGTTAAAAGCATCATCACCCTCTCCAACTCGTTCTCTCTCTCTGTGTGTGTGTGTGTGTGTGTGTGTGTGTGTGTGTGTGTGTGTGTGTGTGTGTGTGTGTGTGTGTGTGTGTGTGTGTGTGTGTGTGTGTGTGTGTGTGTGTGTGTGTGTGTGTGTGTGTGTGTGTGTGTGTGTGTGTGTGTCCCCCCCAGAGCGCATTAATAGAAGCCTGTTGCTGTAAATAGTTTCTTCAGCAGTGGACATGCTTTGTTTGTAGGTATGGTACAGTTTTGCCAAACCTCCAACAATCCTGTTTGGGAATGGCTGCAATCCAGAGGGGATTGCTGTCATGGTTTGAAGGGCGTTAAGAATACATATCCATCTGGCTGACCAGGGGGAGGCACCTGCCTGGAATGTGATGATCGGCCCCGCTGCAGCAGGTTCTCGAATCTCGTTACTGCAGATCTATCCAGTGAGGCTCAGGCTTAATGAAAGACCCGTTGTGAAAAGGGCAAATCTCATTCGCATTTTCCTCCCATGTGTGATGGTAGTCTGTCATCTAATTTCCCTGCTACCTTGACTTTATTCAGGTGCTGTCGGCACTCCAAGGTTACTTAAGCAGTATTTAACATATGGTCAGCTCCGCTCGTCTCATCAACACAATGTTTTCTTCTGGATAAATGGGAATTCTTATTTGTTTTAAATGGATCAAAGCCAAGAATCTGTCATTATAAATTTGTTTTGTCTCAGTCTGCAGCTCAACCACAGCCCTGAGGGAGCACATTCTTTCACAAGAAATCTTTGTTTGAGAAGAACACTACCTGTGGGTGTGTGCAATGTATATGTGTGAGTGTATATGTAATATGTAATATAAAATATGCTTCTCACTTTCTCATTCTTCCTGCTCTCCAGGCATGGAACACGATGTGCTGGAGAAGTGGCAGCAGTAGCCAACAATGGGATCTGTGGAGTCGGTGTGGCCTATGATGCCAAGATTGGAGGTATGGTCAAATATAAATAAATGGATTATGTCTATAATCTCAGAAGAGCCAGACCTTAGCATCTATTCAGATTTCGTCTTTACTGACAGAAAAGCTGAAATACTTGTTCTGCACAGCCGGTGTTATTGTCAGTCAGTTTCTCAGGCACAGCATGCCACTGAATCTTTCTGAGCATCACCACAGTTATGATGTGGATTAGCTCTGCGTTGTAAGAGTATTGTTTTTTTCATGGAGTAACAGTATGGGGGGGGGGGGGGGGAGCGCCGTGATAAGCACTTTCTGAAATTGTAATGCTTTCGATTTTAAGATCTTTTGTCAACGTAATGTGAAAAACAAAAATAGCTGATAAAACTCCCCTCATGTATTAAGTTTAAATGTACATGGACAAAACATTATACATTTTAATGTAATGAAATTCAATACACTATTACTGAATTACCAAATGTTCAATATTAAAGTTTTATAACAAATAGGGTTTATGTCAGAGGTGGATTGGTTAGATTGTACAGATTATTCCAATTAAACTGCTAACTCAGTGTGTTCAGAAACATCTGGTTGTGCTTGCGTTTCCTCTAAAGAAGTCGGAGAACAAGAGAGATGGAGGCGTCAGTGTTTGACTGCAGTAAATTGTTTTTATGGTTTGTCTAAAGCCATCGTAAGATATTTCTTGAGGCCCTGTCACAGATAGACTAAAGACAAATTGTCAGAAAACACATTTCCCAGGTGTCATTGCCTGAAGAGCCAGCGTCTGTTAACACCATTTTGTTCATGCAGAGTGGTGCAGGCTTTAATCTTCTCCCATTTCCACAGGGTTAAGGTCATTGCTTAAGACCCACTTCTTCTCACTGGATTTCATCTGTTATTGTGCAATATTTAAATTCTTAGGTATTTATGCCATTTAACATGTTATTGCACTTGTATTTTCAATTTATTCTTTGTTTTTATGTATATCTACATATTCTCTTATTCTCATATTAAGCCTGTTCAGTACTACCAACAGTGGTTAAAGTGTTCTATAAATATATTTTGACTTGACTTAAGAAAGGATCTCCAGTAAAATATAGTCCACATCAATAGAAAAAGACAGTTTGCTGCTAATTGAATAATCTGGCATTTTAGATTGTTGGTTGGACAAATAGCTAATTGTTATTGACATTAACATTTTCTAAACTAGATATTCTAGATACATTTCTAATTGATGTGAAACCTCAAAGAATAAGCAGGATGGATGGATGGATGGATGGAAGTATTTTCTGTCCTATAGTTTTGCAAGAGGCACAATGACAGTGACCATACCCAAACAAGCCTGTGTTCTTGCTTACTCCCCAGCCTTTTACTTATTACTATATGAGCTCTCCTGTTAGCTAATTTGTTTTTTTCAATTATACATGAATTCACTCAGCAAATAACACATAGATTTAGATGAAAAATATTGCAGTGTGCATTTGGCGATCCGAGATGACTTCTGCGGTGCAGTTTATGACCGTGTCAATTCCAAACATAATATTTTAATTACAGAATTAACAGTTAATTTGTTTGTGAGAGAGACACACAGACGGAGAAGATACAAAATGTCATCTGAGCAGCAAAATATTGTGAAATATTAATTTGTTTGTTCTAAAAAGGATTTGCACCCTGATGAGTTGCTGTGCTTCTGCCTACGGGGAGAGAGTGTTTTTGTAGTTTCTGCCTCCATTCTTCAAAAGGAGCTTCAGTAACTCTCTGATATTTAAAAAAAAAACCAACAAACTTGATTTGCATAAAATGTTCATTGTATTGTAGTTATTTTATTATTTCATGATATTAGGATGGAAGTGAGTTGTTGTTATGGTCACATTGCTGGTACATGGACTGTGTTAGTGTTTGCTCTTTTCTTATTGCTATGCAGAGGATGTGTTGTACTTTTCAGTGTTGGATGCTCGGTGTCATTACTGTTGTGCTTATTCCGGTAGCCTCCAGCTTACTTCTAGCTGTAATAAAGTTTGAACCCTGTCAGAATAGGGCCATAACTCTAATTTTTATTATCATTCCAGATGGAAAGTGGGAATGTACCACAACACATTCAGCTTTAGTAATATAACAAGTGGGCTGCGTGTTGTCATGTAGGTGGAGCAGGCGACAAACGGTGTTGTGAAAAACCTACACATGTGATTATGTCCACACTATGGCTTTTTCCCATCTGTAGGATCTGAAGTAAGAACTGAAACAAAGTCCTTTTGAATCATGTTTACTCTGTGTTCCAAAAAATGCATGAAGGTGCAACCTCTAAGGGTCACCATCCAAACTGTCTGAGTGTAGCCAGAAATTTTCATTTTCTTTGATTTTACTTACAGCCTCTCGCTGCTGCAGTTTATTTCTACTAACTCGCTTGACAAAATTTGGATCCATTCCCTTATTCAAATCCTCTCCAGAATTTTATGGGCTCTTCCTTCGACCATGTCCCGCCCTTCCACAAAATTGTCGTGATAATCCATCCGGTAGATTTTGTGTAATGCTGCAAACTATCACACAACCAAACGGACACAAACACATGAAAACATAACCTTCTTGGCAGAGGTAACCGCAGTTAACTTGTCTTCATTTGCAGGGCAATCCAAAGGTTACAAAGCGACTCGTGAGTCTCCCTTTCAACATCGATGTTTATAATACTGTACACGAATATAAATAAGAACTGCAATGAACTTTGATGTGCCACCTGTCTCTGGGTTTTGGGATGGATGGATATTTTGGACACAGACCGGAGATACTTGATTCTCCTCAGTAAATCACATGGCCCTCTCACAGCAGGCTGCCATGGAAACACAAGCAGCGCAGTGCCTGTTTGATTCTTTGGGAGAACTTCAAAGACCCAGAGCTTGGTTATTTTAACCCATGTATTGCAGCATTGACTAACCTGGCTTGCAATGCTTCAAATGGGGAGAAAGTTTGCTTTAAAGTGTCTTTCATGCCTCACCTCTTATCTGGGAAGGATTGTTGCTAAAAGAGAGTAGAGAGAGTTCTGTTTTCAGAAACCCTCCGAAACTGAAGCAGAAATAATTGGTTGGGACAAACGCCTCACTCCCTGCGTACCTATCCTCCATTGTTATTTGTGTATTTATATTTTATCTCTGGCAAAGCACTTAATCTGCAACCACTTGAAATTTATAAACTAGTCTTAAATTGAAGCCTCCCATGTAATATCAGATGAGTTGTTCGCACAACTGCACCAATCTCCCCCAGACACGTAGGCGAAGACGACTTATTTTTTTTTTTTAACCTGAATTCTCAGTCTCCTATTTGCTTCATACTTGAAGAGGCAATCCGCCCACAATGTAATTGATCTCAATCCATTTTTGATTGCCATGTCTTGTTTTTTCGAACCAGATCAAGCACCAAAGCAAATCAGCAGAAATGACGTTTGATTTACACGGTGGCGTCTATTACAGCCTCACTGCAGATGCACAAATACAGAGGTTCTGCACAACTGCATAAACTCTACAAATACACACAGGACGTTCTGCAGCAGGGAAGTGTGTAAATATGCAAATCGAACAGCACCACAGTTCTTTGCCCCGACACATGTCAAACCTTGCTGAACATTAGCGCAGTCAGAGCTGCAACACAAGGAACTACAGCAGTGTAGACGAACAGCATCTTGAAAATCCAGATCACCTGCAGCACTCGTTGGGTGCTTCAGTGTAGTCTTTTCTTCTTTTTTTTTGGTGCTAGAAAGAGTATGGCACTGATTTAGTGTTGCTTTACCCTGTAGCATCGTTGCAGGCACGATGCACAGTCTAACAGAAATGGAGTTGACATAGCAGTAGCAGAGAGATTTTTATTTTTATTTCACAATTTCTTTTCCTTTCCTACATCATCTGCAGTGCAAGTCGGTCAGGGATTCAGTTGTTTGTTTTTAGCAACTCACAACTCGGCACTGTTCATGTAGATGCCCTAACAAGTCAACAGGGATTCCTGACTGGTCAAAAGGTTGATTGTATACATGTATACTGTAAATCCTGTGCAACTGCTACTAGATAAACATTATCAGTGTCCACTAACAAAAATAATCTCATTTTCAACTTGGGTTTTATTTTTAGTCACTGCTGTGTTTGCATATTTTGAACTGTTGGGTGTCTTTGCCTCTCAACCTGATTTTAGCTTTGGTTTTACTTTTTAACTCTTGTGTTACGTATGTGTGTTTATTTATAATGTGAAATTAAATGTATTGGTTATATTGGTATCAATACTAAAATATGTAAATAAAAAATTGTGCATTGTGAAGAATGCCTTGTTCAGTCTTTAGCAGGATTTTTAACTAATCGCTTCACTTGGTTTCTTTGTTCATTACGTTTTCAGTTTCATATTAACTGTCTGTCTGTATGTTTGCAGGTGTGCGTATGCTGGACGGCGAGGTGACTGACATGGTGGAGGCCCAGTCTCTCAGCCTGAACCCCCAACACATCGACATCTACAGTGCCAGCTGGGGCCCGGAGGACGATGGCAAGACGGTCGACGGACCTGCCAAACTTGCCAAAGAAGCCTTTCTGCGTGGAGTTACAGAGGTGTGTGTGCGGTTGTGTTTTATGCGAGAGTTTCTGTGAGAGATGGAAATTATTTACTGCCTGTGTGGGGCTTCCTTTCAGCGGGCGGTAATTGAACTGTTCAAGCATGAGAGGACACAAGCGGGAAGAACAAAGCAGTTCTTGACCCTGACCATTATGAATTGAAATGAATGTCCTCCTAAAGGGCTGACAGGAAGGAACATCTTTGACAATGAATAGAAGCAGCGCTGACAAAATTCAAAGTATGAAAAGTTCTTATTTATTTAAGTATTCATCGTTAGTGGGCGCTTGTTAAACTGTCTGCTCATCTTTATCTCTTTTTTTCATCCAGGTTGTTTTATAAATTCTAAACGGTAACTGGAGCTTTCAATTACTTGACAAGCATTTCTAATCAAAGGCTTCCAGACACATGCCTGATTATCTGCATAGACAAGATATTTAGGGGGGTTAATTTTGAAAACTAGTCTGTCAGCATCTAACAACCCTGCAACCTAAAAAAAAACACGCTGTCGTGTAATGAGCCCTGTTTTTAGCAATGGCTCTTGCTTCAGTTCTTGTGGCACTTTGGGCCTTTGTCAGAAATGTAAACCGAACAAGTCAACAGATTAATAAGCATACAGATCCACACCCTGAGGTCCCACATCTGTACTCCATGAATAAATACATCCATCTTGTTATGGACCAGTTGGATTCAGGGCATGTGCCATAAAGCTGATTGGAACTGCTGACACTGACTACTAAGATAATTGCCACAGTGACAGTGCTGTCAGATGGCGGTGTGGGTGGTGCAGAGCTGGGATTGATCAATGCAGAGAGAGACAGTGCCACTCAATACAATAAAGTGGCTCTTAGATGAAAATTATTACACTTCAAAGGCTGAGAGGTTGGATGATTTATTACAATGAGCTGTTGTCGTGGCGCCTTTTTGTATTGCATCGCTGTCATACGATATTTAGCCCTTTTTAATATACTGAGTGACCACCCTGGCCTCTGTGATGTACGCTGCGTTTTAATGGGCCCTCTTTGAAATGAGCCCTGAAATTAATTTGCCCCCCTATAACTAGGATTCCCATTAAGATTGAATGAGATTTTGTTCCTTTCTGGATAGCGGATGAATGAAAGGTTCTGAGGTGGTCGTCTCTTTCCGCTGGCCTGACTGTGATTTACGTTCTCATAGGGCCGCAATGGTTTGGGCTCCATCTTTGTGTGGGCCTCTGGAAATGGAGGGAGGGAGAAGGACAGTTGTAACTGCGACGGCTACACCAACAGCATCTACACGCTGTCCATCAGCAGCTCCACCCAGAACGGCAATGTCCCCTGGTACAGCGAGGCTTGCTCCTCCACCCTCGCCACCTACCTACAGTTCGGGGAACCTCAACGAGAAGCAGATAGTGAGTTGTGGTTGTATCTGATTGTATCTGTCTTTCTCTGTTTCCCTCACACTTGGTCTCCAACACTGAGTTTCTATATGTGTATAATAAAACTGGGAGACTTTTTATTTCCTTAGTTAAGTTCAGTTGCCCTGCAGGACAGGTTAAAATGTAGCCGCTTAAATGTTGGAACCAGCTGGAGCTAATCTAGTCTATAACAATATAATCCAAATTTCCGTATTTCCAACATTTGTTGCTTCCAGCTTCTAAACATAGATAGTGAGTTGAGTATATTTTGGTTTTGGACAATACAAAGGCAAAGCCAGCAATTTGAACATGCCATAATGGAAACAGCGATGTTTATATATATATATATATAATGTCAAGCTGGCTAAAATGTTTGTAATTTCATGTGATCATGTTGTATATTAAATGCATTTTGCATAAATACAACTGCAAGTCAATCCCAGAGTCAAAGTTGTGTGACATGTAAAACGTCCAAAACCTAAAGATTGTTTTTCTATAAAAGACCAATAGAAGCAGAAAAAGATGCATTTGAGACCAAATCACTTAAATTTAGCTTGTATGTACATATATACATTTTTTGTAGTTTTATGCAATTAACCCTAAAACTCAGTAACTGTAGCTATACACATACAGTATAAAGTGAAGTATATGGATTTGCGCATTTATTCTATTCTTTCACAACTTCTTTCTTTTTTCCTCTGTTTATCCTCTTAAAATTGAATGTCTGTAAGTCCTTCTGCAGTCTTTTGCTGCACCTGTCACAAACTCATGTTTTTCTCACTGTCCCTGTGGTGTCAACAACATAGTGTATTCCCTAGTCCCTTACCCTAATCTTAAGCAATTAAATACTTAGACTTAATCAATACTTTAATATGAACCTATTTCTTATCTTAACCCTAAAACCAAATATTAACCCGGCAGTCTACGCCCGTGAGTCTACATGGATCGGAGACCCACACACGCACACACACCGTCTTACTTTCTGCCTCCAGCATAGAGTTAAACGACCAGACCAAACGGACGGACAGCTTATGACATCCCAGTGACATGAAGCTGGTCCCTTAATGCTTCAGTGCTGAACTCGTTTAATTGTGCTGTCACTCATGAACCAGCGAATGATAAGATGTAGGGAGAGAGGTGTGGACCTCTGGGTTATGCAGAAGCGAATATGTAAATGCCTATTTCTTTTTTTTCTTCCTCTTTTTAATTACACTCAAATTATCCTTCTCTTTCAATTTAAAGTAAGGGGGATATGGGAAGCTCCTGAAAGCATAATTTGGCTGCTAAAGTCAGTTCTGCCTGCGCATTTATTATTCTGTTTAGTCTGTTAAAATATCATTTTCTGGAATCTGTGCATTAGTCAGCACATTGAGCAGATTTTTTTTTATTCCAGCTACTTTTCTATCAGTCATTTCCAGTTGCCTAGATCAACCGCCCCTTTAGGACTCAACAGCAGGGCATTGGGGGCCTTTTTCCAATCCATTATACTGTAACCCTTCTCCTTCCTGAGATGGGTTTTGCTGAGTGTAAACACTCTGGTTCTGCTTCACCTTGCTTTAAAGTCATGCATCTGCAGAAATTCCACCTGGGAGCTGCACAGTACAACCACAGCCCTCTGCTGTGGGTCACCAAGGCGATCTCAGCTGGAGCAGCTTGATCTCGCTCGAAGACACCTCACTGGTAGTTGTTGTGGGAGGGAGAGCATAAGTTGTAAAATTCTCCTGCTTTGATTTTCCAGCTGTTCCGGGAGTCATGCTGTGGGTTTTCTGCTCTTAAGTTCCTGCTCTTTCAACCATTAGGCGATTTCTGCCTCCAGCAAATTAGTATGAGATGATAAAAGAAGACGAGTTGGAGGAGGAAGATTTTTATGCTTACTTAAAGAAATTCCAGTTATCAAGATTTAAAATATTTGTATTTTTTAATATAGAAGCACAAAAGCACTTCTGGTAAAAGATTAGGATGTGTGAGGATTGGACCTAACATATGCAAAATAATTAAAGGAGGATGTGGTGCATTTATGTTAAATTAAAGTGAAATACAAGCCCTAAGAGAATCAGTTTTTATCCTTAAGAAAAATTATATTATATTTTCCACTTTGTCAGTTTTTCACTGAGTGTCTATTTAAGTCCACCGTGTTTATCCTCCCCAGGTGACCACAGACCTGAAATCAAAATGCACAGATTCCCACACAGGGACCTCTGCCTCCGCCCCACTGGCTGCTGGGATCATCGCTCTTGCCCTTGAGGCCAAGTAAGTGCTTATCTTTTCTGGTTCTTCTCCTCACAATTCTCTTCAGCTGTACAGCCTCATTCTAACCTTTCATATCTGCATTATTTACTGATTTTAGTTGATTTGAATCAGTTTCTATGGAAAAGAAAAGTTCTATAATATTATTTTGTGATTAGATTCTGAACTAATTATTCTAGTGTATGATTGTTTGTTTTGAGAAAATATATTAACCAAAATATTCAGGAAAACCTGAGTAGTTTTAATTGTTACCTGAATGCTATAATGTGGGTTTTCTAACTGTAACATATTCATTTATCAGCAACAGGTACTTATTTTGTGCAGATTTTTAGACCCTCAATTATAAATGTAACAGTCTACTAAATCAGGCTTTAACCATTGGTCCTGCTTCATTATCCCATATTTTTCTTTTTAACCACTCAGTCTCAGACAATTTTCAATTGTGCTTTTACAAATGGCACAGCAAGCACAAATCATTCTTTATGATGGACTAATGGAGGAAGAAAACATGAACATCAGAACAATCTGAATTATAATGAATCATGAGTAATTAGTCTTGTGACAAGATGGCATAAAGTGAGAGACATAGATTTGCATTTAGAAATGGGTTTAATTGGAGAGACTGGGCAAAGTTGCTAAACAAAAATGCCTAATTTCACTAAATTGGAAATAAGATTGTTGAACGTAGTTACGCAGCGGCTCACAGCAAGAACAGCAACAATGAGCTTGAGTGAGCTCCTAACCCTTTGTGCCTGTTCCCTTCAAACCATCAAGGGTTTCTTTCTCGTCACAACACATTTAGCTAAAGGGCAGAGACGGACTTCAAACATGTGTTGACTAATGGTTTAGTGTAGTTGAGGAAAGAATGCAAATGCTGCTTCATTGTATTCTGTATTTAATCAGCTGTCCACCTGCATGTTGGGGCTATAGGATGTATTGTTAGAGACGTCTGTTTGATCTGTGTGAGTACCTCAGCTTGATGTTAGTATGCCTGACCCCCTGTGTGTGTGTGTGTGTGTGTGTGTGTGTGTGTGTGTGTGTGTGTGTGTGTGTGTGTGTGTGTGTGTGTGTGTGTGTGTGTGTGTGTTCGTGTGTGTGTGTTCGTGTTCACATGTTCCAGTAAAAACCTGACCTGGAGGGATATGCAACATCTGGTTGTACGAACTTCTCACCCTGCCCACCTGCTCACCAACGACTGGAGGACCAATGGGGTTGGACGCAAAGGTACTGCAACTCCTAAGATCTTGTCCGCCCCTCTGTAGCTCCAGATGCCCTTTGAGACTCATCAATATTGTTTGGCTAATAAACGTAATGCAAAGGAATCTAGAGTTTGTGTTAGATGTTTAAATGGGATCCACACCGTTTAGCTCTGTATAGTATAGCCACCATTCATGTGTCTGTTTCCTCTTTTCTCTCCGTCTCTTCAGTCAGCCATTCATATGGATATGGGCTACTTGATGCCAGTGCCATTGTATCACTGGCAACGACGTGGAACAGCGTGGGGCCACAGAGGAAATGTGTGATCACCATGGTCGCTGAGCCAAGGTTGGTAACACACACACACACACACACACACACACAGCACATTAAATTTATCTCAAGACCCTGGTTACAAGTGTCTGTTCATATTACAGCTGTTTTTTATAATCTAGTTCACACTAATTGCAGCTAATGAGTAATTAGTTTGAATGGATTTATATGCAACCCACGTAGCCTAATCCTAATACATTGTAGAATTAATGTCATTGCGTTCGTCGGAAGGTGCCTCCAGTGCCTCACTTGTGTGACAAGGCAACATCGCTGAGAGATGTTTACAATTTACAAACTTTGACTTTTCCCACAATTTGTTCTTCTACTGTTAAATCACAACTACTGTATTTCCTCACTGTGGCTCCAGGTGGACAATACATTTCAGACATGCCCCCTGCTGGACAACAAGTCCCAATGTGCTGCTGTGATGTACACTTAGCGTTTTGGATTTTAAAAGATTATTTGAAGCTAAATATTTAAACGGTGGTTTCGATTTTGAAAAGTAAAGCGTCAGCCTTTTGGGAAAGTGTAACATTTTTAATTATACTTATAGGGGCAGTCCACTGATTTGACATATACTGTGATTTATATGAGAAGAGGATTACTATTCGGCATGTATAAATGCATCATCTGTGGCTGTGGAGGACTGACTTTGAATACGAGAATCTGTTTTATTAGAGAGCTCTGGCTAAGATGGCAGTGGCACGTAGCAAACAAAAACGTATAACACAAACCTATAATTAGAAAATTTTGTTAGTAAAAGATCAAATATAAAGAGAGGACAATCGGGAATCAGGGAGATAAATTAAAAACAATTAAATAAAAGCCATAAGTATGTCATCACAAGAAATGAAATGTTAGTAATTAAATGTGCAGTGAATACATTGTTTGTATTGACTGATTGTTGCATTGTTTTACATTAACTCTTGCTGTGATTAAAAAGCATGACGAGCTAATGCTGAACATAGGAGACGCAGGGTGTGATAAGAGAAATCGACATTAAACTGCTCCATGACAGGATGAGATGGCCGCGTATGACTGAGCTGTCATTCTGCACTGCAGTGATTCCATTTATTTTCAACTTGACATTGGTGGCATTCTGTTCGCGCGCATGTGTGTGTGTGTGTGTGTGTGTGTGTGTGTGCGTTAGAGTGTGCACCCATGTGTATTGGTGTAGCTGCTCCGCTCTTGAGGGAGCATTTAAAGATAAATCATCAATCTATCAATTTGCATTCCTGTAATCTAATGTGTGTTCTCAGCCATTTTATTCCTCCTCCTCCTGGTGTTGCGGCCTAAATACAGTCGGGCGTCTCCTCTTTATTATGCGCTCCGTTAGGGTTTGAGGTTTCTCTCGCTCTCTTTTTACTGCTGCAGCCGTGAGATGCTCGGAGCAGATGGTCGGAGCGTCTGGGAGCAGCAGTCGAAGCAGGTTATTCAATTTGTGTTGTAGGTATTTAGCTGACTTACTTATTTTGAGTGAGGTGAAATAAATGAGCAGGTAGGGGCTCATTGTCATTAACCTAAAAAGAATCATGGCATTATTCTTAAGAAGGGGAAAGGAGAAATGGTACTTGAACAGCTACATCAACATCGGCACTAAATCAACATCATCAACCTTATACCAATTACAGTATTTGTCCGTTTACTTTGGCTGTAGAGTGAGCGATGAATGAGGTTTTAAGTGATGTTCTGTAGCTAAGAGGTTTATGATTTCCAGACTGATAGAAGTTTTCATTTTGTGATTTATATTATATCAGTAAGACAACCGTTGTTTTCATCAGAAAATGGACTGTGCTTTGAAGCATGGCGAGCACAGCAGAGCCCAAAAAAAATCCATCTACTTGCCTTGCTGTGGGTTGGCGTTCCTGTCGGTGTTGGAACCTCTGTATGCAGGCCTGCATGGCAGTAGCCATGCCACGCCCATAGACTGATGAATAGAGTGTAGCTGCTGTGATGTTTGAGGTATAATAGCATCTTGGTGAGAAGGTTACAGGTGTGTTTGCAATGTTTGTGTCACAGTGTGAGAAGAGGTGAAAAAGAGTGTTTTCACCCAGGTGTCATGTTTGCTTGCTTTATAAATGTTGAAGGACAACATTTTCCCAGGGAGGGTCTAACATGCACTTTAACAAAGAATGGAGGAGCTCGGATCACCACACACACACACACACACACACACACACACACACACACACCCAACTGTACCTTTTTAATGTTTAATATCTTGTCTATATAGCCTTTAAAGAGGATTTACCAGACTTTATCATATACTTCCACCAGTGATGCAAAATATTTTATAACCGTAAACTCAACAAACTGGAGTGTGGCATAAGCTTGAAGCTCTGACATATCTTTTCAGAAAGTGATTTATGATTCAGAGATTCTTTTGTTTCTCTGTAACATACTCTACCAAATGGATGGCAGCTCTTTAGGCTTGGCTGCTTCCCAGAATATTTCCGGTGGTTCTGTAAAGCTCGATACACTCTGGATTTAATTCACATTCATTTCTCTAAAGGATTTTCGCAGTTAGGATTCAGAACATGTTGAATTACATATGTAAAATACATGTGATGTGGCCATATTTGCTGCAACATCCAGAATGTCAAAAACACAGTTGAACAAAATAATATATAATTGTACAGCACAATATAGTTCTCGTGTTATTATACAGGAGTCCTTTTAGATTTCCTATATCATATGTATCACTGTTACTGAGGTGACTTTCACCTGCAGCTGCTACTGAAATATTGTTGATAAAAAGGGCCAAAGTTGTCATCTTTCTACAGTGACTCAAGTGCTGTTTACAAGTTTGAAGCATATCCCTCTGTTCTTCTCTGCCATCATGACTACTATAGTGCCACAAACATCTCTCAGGCCTTAAATCACAGACGACTGTGCTGCAGTGGTCAGCTGGCAATCATTAAAAACTTCGGCAGCAATTTGTTTAAATTTCCATTTCCTCCACCTCCCTTTGTGACTCTGCCCAGAACCACCACAAAATGCATTTCAGTAGCCTAACATGAAAGTATTGAAGGGGACATTGAAGTCATTTTGCATCACAATAATGTGGACATTCAGTGTAAATTCCTGTTTAAGATTGTTTCCATGTGAGGCTGCTTCCCAGGTCAAAGCATTTATGTTGGGTTTTAACACCTCATGGAAAATTGGAGATAGTTCTGAGAGTCTCGAAGGTACAGCGAGTGATCACAAGACATCCTGTTTATAATGTGGGCACCTCAGTGTCACTAAAACCTCACGCCTTCCTTCTCCTCCTCAGAATTGTTGTGGATGCGTGTAATCTCCTAAGCGGATTTAGGGGAGAGGGGGTGGGGGGTAACAAGAGGAGGCTGCTTTACTTCCTCAGAGGACACTGATTCAACAGGTTGTGAGCGACTAATCCTGTTCAAGGCCAGAAACTCTTCACCCATCACAGGCTCACACACTGGCCAGGAGCAAAACGTCACTCACACACTTACCTGGAAGGAAGCTTATCCCGAGCTTAGAACAAGCCAGTAATGATTTCAGCCACTCACAGGCCAAGACTACGCAGGCAGGCACACACGCAAGCAGACACACACACACACATACACACACACACACACACACACACACACACACACACCACTGTCTTAACATGTCTTTGCTATGTGTTGTTTCTCACATTTGACAGGAATATTGGCAGCCATCTATCGATTAACATGAGCGTGGGCGCCTGCATTGGGTCAGACAGTCACGTGACCTCATTAGAGCATGTTCAGGCGCGGCTCACTCTGTCCTACAACCGGAGGGGAAACCTGGCTATCCACCTCATTAGCCCTGCCGGCACACGCTCCACGCTGCTCCACCCCAGGTACAAACGCACAGCTGCACAAGCACACAGATGTGTGTATATATATATATATATATAGTAACTGTTGGTAAACACAATGCATTTATGCCGCCTGCGTGTTGTTCTCCTGCAGGCCTCATGACTACTCATCGGAGGGTTTTAATGACTGGGCTTTCATGACCACCCACTCCTGGGATGAGAACCCCAAGGGGCCGTGGACACTGGAGATTGAGAATGTGGCTGGTGCCAGCGACTATGGTGAAACATCTTCATCATTTATTAAACAGATAAAAAAAAAGCAAACTCTTTTCTGGAATCACCTGCATATTTAATTAAATTTGCTGCTTACTTTTCTGAATGATTCACTAATTGTTTGATAGTTGAAATGTCTGAAAATAGAGTAAGAATGCGCCTTCTTCATATTTCTTAAGCTCTTAAGATATTTAACTTTAAAACAATAGCAAATTAAAGCTGTGAATTCTCACACATGAGCAGCTGCCATCAATTTCTTTCTAATTTTTAAATAAAGAAAGACAGATTTCTATTAGTAGGGTTAGTCAGTCCTACTAATAGTTGCATGTGACATTAAAGTGCATACCTCCACCAAGTGCCAACAGTCTCTTTATGAAACCAAATATAAATTCACAGATTTTTATTTGGATCTGCACCAAATTTCTCACACACTAAATATCAGTCCTGAGGGTTGTGGTCCAGACAAGTGCTCATTGAAAAAATCGTATAGTTGACCCGTCTCAGGATCATCAGCAAACAAAAACCACCAAGTTTGAAGTTGAGCAAATGACAGACGGACAGAGAGACAGAAATATTATGAGTTTCGGAGTCCAAGAGAGCAGATGTAGAACACTTCACACCTCCCTCCTTACGAAGGTGATTGACGAAAGTGGGACCTCTTAAAGGCCCTACACTGAGATGTGCACTTTATGACACTCTTATTAAGCTCAAAGTGAAATCATGGTGTCTTCAAATTGCGTCTCATTCCAGAGTAATTTTCTGTCACTTAATGCAGAAACTCAGTGTCTACAATAAGTGGAGGGTACATTTGACAAATTTACCCTCGGGAGAGCTGGAACTTTGCTGATTTTGACAGGCCTACTTTTCCCCTCTGTTAAGTTCTTTTCTTTTATTCTTTTATTCTCTGTATCTCCACTTAGGAACTCTGACCCAGTTCAGCCTGGTGCTGTATGGCACCGGCTCAGCATCATCCAGCTCGTCTGACCAGCCGCAGCCCACCAGCAGCAGCTGTAAGACCCTGGACCTAAGGCAGACATGCATCGGTAAGAATGATGTTGCTGGTTTCCAGTTGGGTCCTCACAGGAGGTTTCTGTCACAGCAGCTGACGACTGGTAGTATAATGACAGTGTCATGTGGAGATGTGATAAGTGAAGTGGCCTGGATACTGTGAGGTGATGTGGATGAAATATTATCCCGTATATGCTCAGCAGCATCTGTTTGCATTGTCTCTCTGTGCCAAATGTGAGCAGCTCTACTTTAAAGTCACACGTGCTTCATATCAGGAGTCTCTTTAGTATTAGTATCAACTTTGAATGAAGATCTGACTTCTGATGAAATCTTTTTCATCATCTCATCTAAATTTAATGTTGTCCTCCACACTGCAGTCTCCTACTGAATCCAAATCCAGTTCAAGGTCTAAAGCTCCCACTAACAGTGTGAGGTCCACCTACACTACATGTTGTCTGAAATAGTGACAGTCTGACCCCTACAGGCTGTCAGAAGTATGTACATACTGACAGAAAACGTCAAAATCATTTGAGGGCTAACTTAATGTAGTAATAACATTTTTGATCATGTATTCTGAAGTGCGCAAAGTTTTACAACTTTGGGCTTAAGACTTTATTTTTCTTTGTTTTTGAACAAGCTGCTGTTGACTCACACTCCTGTTTTCAGCTCTGTTAGCCCCGGCAGCCAGAGTCTGTTAATTGCTATTACAGGCAATGGTCTGCATCTGGACCTGCTGCAAATGGAAATGGGTCCGTTCACTTAAATGCCTCGGCAAATCAATTGCAAAGCGTTTCATCATCAGTTTTTTTTTTTTTTTGCAAGCAAGTGATGCACTAACAAAAAGTGGAAATGGCAACATGAAAGTGAAATTGCCTCAAAACCATCTCACAATGACCCATGGATGAGTGAATACAGAAGTGTTAGACAGTCAATTTGCATATTTCCAAGTGCACACTTGCTATTTTGAGAGCATAACTAACAAGTGTAGCAACACGCACTGCACTAAATGTACACAATGCATTCAATGGTCATAAAGAGTGACACTCCTCATTCTCAATATTCGCCATCTTGGCTCTGTAGCAAAAGGGGAGGACAGCTTAAATGGCGTCCAAGAAAAGGACAAGAGGATACGTTGTCAGTAAACATTTCATTTTTAAGTCAGGTAAGAAAATCAAGAAACCAGCTGACAGAAATTTTGTCAGGCGTAGATCACGTTTACATAGATAATACATAATTTCTGGTGTGAGCACTGTGTCGGTATTTGTTTCAGGACAGAACGACCCTGTCAGAGACGCAGCTGTCATTCTTGAACCATGTTTTCTGTGCTCTGAGGTATGAGTGACTGGGCAGGAGTCCTGGTTCTCTGTTTATGTGTCCTGACTCCTATGAAGAGGTAAAAGTTGAGTGTGGCTGTTAATTTCAGTTTCTTTCTGTGTTACAGAGTGCAACGCCGGCTACTACCTCTTTCAGCAGGGCTGTGTGAAAGAATGTCCGGCAGGTTACTCAGTGGGCTCCCAACCCCTTAACTACACAGTGGGAAACTTCATATTGCCAGCTTCCGTCCCAGCCTGCCTTCCCTGCCCACTGCCCTGCCTGACGTGCAGCAGCCTGAGCCCTCAGGCCTGCCTGTCCTGCCCCCCTCACAGCTCCCTGGACAGCTTCTCTGGCACCTGCGTGCATCTCAACCAATATATGCGCGAGTCCCCTGGCAGCTTCATAGTGGGCCCAGGGAACCCTGGAACACGGGTCCAGCTCAGCTCCCAGCTGCCCATCACCATTGCTGTGCTCAGCTGCATGGCCATCATCGCCACCTTCGCTGGCATCTTCCTGCTGCTGCAGCTGCGCTCAGGCGCAGTCATCAAGCTGCCTTCTTTGGAGGGAGGTGCCGGTCTTGGGGGTAGTTTCAGCCTCGGGGGAAATAGGGTGGTGTCTTACCGTGGCATCCCGACAGTGTGGGGGGATGACGGCATAAACACAGACTCCGAAAACGAAGAGTTTGACGTCCACAATGAGAGGACTGCCTTTATCAAAACACAAAGTGCTCTTTAATGCCTCCCGCACATCCCTC
The DNA here is from genome assembly GCA_026259375.1 of Verasper variegatus. Lineage (NCBI taxonomy): Eukaryota > Metazoa > Chordata > Actinopteri > Pleuronectiformes > Pleuronectidae > Verasper > Verasper variegatus. Next base: position 15,736,024 of record CM048039.1, on the reverse strand, counting down.
CTTTTCTCCTGCTTTTAAGATCCTGTCAGCCCCATTTCTCTGGTAATTCAGGGCTGTGGTAACTGTCCTTTCACAGTCATCCCTTTTTCTTTTTCTGTCCGCCTGGGTTTTCAGCTGAGCCCTGCTCCGGGGTCTTGTCTTCCCCTCTGCTTGTGGGAGACCTGATGGGAAGCTGTTGTCTCTCAGACCTCGGGATGGCCCAGACTTTGCTTTGTTCACACATCAACGCATTTCTATTAAACTGGCTCTCTCCCTCCACTCCCAGTGTCTGTGCATAGTCCATTTTCCCCTCCAGCTCCCCTTTCCTACAGTAAGCAAATGATTATTATTTCCTTCTCACTATTTCTCTCTTTCCTTCAGTCTCAGTGCAGTAGCCAGATGAGATTGTCATTTGTGAAAAGTAGACGTGTGTGTTTGTGTGAGAACGAACACATGTCTGAATGACGGTGTGTGACTGAGTGTGTAAATCTGATGAATAGTGTTGTGCCCTTTTATAGAGAAAACTAAAGCTGCTCCTGTCACATTAAGAACTTCAACAACTGATAACAACAAAAAATATACCCAAAGTGTTGTTTTGTGACATTAACGTCCAAACGTCCGTTCAGAAAAGCATCTCTTATCCGTAGTGCTTTACTAGTGCATTTTAAAAATCAAAAGCGTGATAAGTGAGAAGGAAATGTCCAGACTTTGGTGATTTAAAATTCTGTGTCAAGAGTCAGAGAAACAAAACAGGCTGAGAGCTTTCTGGATACGTCATCTTTCATCTTCCTTTTCATTACCAGACGGTTATTGTATTTACTTGGAGCAAAATCCATCTTTCATAGAGTCACTCTTTTTATCTACACATTCATTGTTCTATGTGTGATTGGAACGATCTCTCAGCTCTGGCAGAACAAACTGAGTCAAACAACTAGCGACATTTTTCCTGCCTTCTGGGATTCTCAATAAACAGAGCGCATTGTGGTTAAGAAACTCTAAATTCTCATGGAGGGCTCCCAAGAAATTGATAAATTAAAAGCAAACTCTCACACACACACACCACACACAGGGAATTGCAGATTGGCTACTATATCAACCCTGAGGCAAAATCCCTTGTGGGGATATTTAATGTCTGACATGCTCACACCCTGCGGCTGAGAGAGAAGCAGCTGAGATGCTGATGGGACCCAGAACAATGTGGGACCGTCGAGCACAAGAGCTTCTCCAAGCAGCTGGCGGCTGTTGAGTTACCTGTGATTGATTTCTTGACGGAGCAGAAACGGCAACAATACATTAAGGCTTTCCCCTTTAGTCAGAGCACATTAGCACCACAAACACCTATTATACACAGCTCATATCACAATGACTGTGTGTGTGTGTGTGTGTGTGTGTGTGTGTGTGTGTGTGTGTGTGTGTGTGTGTGTGTGTGTGTGTGTGTGTGTGTGTGTGTGTGTGTGTGTGTGTGTGTGTGTGTGTGTGTGTGTGTGTGTGTGTGTGTGGGGTCAAAGGTGGAGAAAAAATGAATCTGCCATCTGACCTGAAGCTTTCTTTTCCTCCCTCATCTCACGGTCTCTGCTCTTTTTTTTCTTCAAATCTTGGAAATCCTGCGTCGAGTCTCCACATCTCATCAGCGTCTCTGCACTTCCCCTCCAGTCTTCATCTAATCAGAATTTCAGATCATCTCTCAGTGTACTTGCCAATTAATTATATTCTGAATGATGCTGAACTATTTATTCTGAGAGATTTTTAATTATACCTTTAGGGAAGATAGTTTTAGAGTGATTTTTCTTCCGGGCAGGTTATGATCTAAAATATGCAGCTTGTGATTTAATCTAGTGTAGCCACATTGAATCCATTGATCTCTTTTTCTGCTTTGTTGAAATGATTATTATTATTGCTAGTAGAAACACAGCGGAGCTTGCTCAGAGGTTGTCATGGTGATGACGTGCATACAAAACTGCAGCTGCTCATCGTTTTATCTACCTCTCATATCATTCAGCAAGGTTTCATATGCAGTCAGAGGAGCTGTTAAATGATTATAGAGGTCACATTATATTTAGGCCAGATATGAAAACACTCAAATCTATGTTGTAAAAGAGAAACAAGCAATTTGCAATTCAGAAATTGGAAAGCTGCTGTGTAAATCCTAGTCCTCTATCGCTCCTGAAGTGTATGTATGCCTTTATGATCAGCGCTCATGGGCAGCCATCGGCTTTGTAATAGAAAATGGAGGGTTTGCCCATAGCTCTTGTTGGCCAGCATTTTAAGTGCTGAAATCGATGTAAAATAGTTGTGGGCATTTGTTTTCCTCGCCTCTCGCACTCAGTCTCTACACTGACTGTTCCACTTGGGGTTGAGACCTTTTTCACTTCTGTCACTGACAATCAATTTCCTTGTTTTTTGGGTGAAGGTGCACAACCACACAAAACAAATCCATTTTAATGTAACCGCATGTGTTGGGAAGCCTTCTCAGAGGGAGTAACACATGAGAACTGCGTGTAGAGTTGAATGTGATTTGAATAGAAAAAGTTTGGTCAAAGAAAAAAAAATATCTAAAAAAAATCAGCAGAGAATAAAGAAAATTTAAACCTGCCAAAAGTCCTGTGCAGATGGATGGAGAAGAGCTGGTGTGTGTCCTCTCAAACACAACATTGTGCCAGGAAGCCTAATTCATCTCAGATGGCCAGTGCAGGTGGAGCACATTTGGCTTATCGTGGCAGATTCCGCCAGAAAGCACTAAACTGGATTGGAAACCAACCAGAGGATGTGGCCTTAGAGAAAGTTAATACTGTTTGTGTGCTGTACATTAGTGCCCACTGCCATTTAGGCTTTGATTATCCCCAGTTTAAGACGGATACTCATTCAAAAATGTAATAACTGTAGCCTCAGACTGGAGACGCCAAATATGATTGGCTTCCCAGTGTGGTTAAGTGTGCAAACAACAGATAATGTTGCTCATTATCTGTTGTGGCAACAAAATTGCCTCTGCAAATTATTTTCTTAAACTCTGGAGGCTCTGAATTTGCTCTTTTAGGTGAACAATACCATGGGACTTCTACCAGTTTGATGCCATTACTATGGATAATTGATGCTCAGTCTGGTCAGCGTTGTATATTCTACATCTTCCTTTAGAAGAGATTCTTATTGCTTCCAGAAAAATGACAGTTTCTCCAAAAGTGCACACATGAAATCATTTATCCATCATGTTGTCGTCACTACAGCTTGATAAAACTCTGAAAACTTTAAACTGATGAACTCTGAGTATTCAAGTGTCTTAAACTTTTAAGAATATCACGGACGCCGACAGGCATTAAGTAGCGAGTGCTTCCAAAGCACGGGGAGAGAAACCATTAGCAGTCAGCTTTCTCCTTTCACTGCAAGAACGTGATGGAAACGCCACACTAAAAAAGAGTAAGAGGTTCTCTAATCGTGCCAGAAAACTGCTCCTAATTATAAGGCAACCTCTTCATTGGCACTGGAGTGTGAAGCCTGTTAATATACAAAGTTACAGGAATGTTGGGGGGAAAAAAGTGCTCATTGCAAATTGTTGTCTCTGATTTATAAAAGAAAAGAAGACACAGACTTTGTCTTTATATTAACTGATTCATGTCGTGCGGAGCTGCGGTCCGCCCTCAGGACGCAGCCGGAGGTGATCCATATTAAGTCGGAAAGAGTTGATCGGAGCAATATCTTTGGCATAACCAAATACAATCATTTCAGTGCTGTCTGATGTAGTGCTTAGACGTGTTTTGCTTTCAGGTTGTCACAGTCCATCGACCCCGTTCGCGTGCGTTCAAAGTGTTATGTTGATCTCATCCTGTCATCTCTGCCCTTTTTGTTTTGAGACACCCTGTTCAGCAGCTGTGGAGGGAGGAGGCAGAATGTATCCCATCGCCATTAACTTAAGGGCTGAATCAGATCTGCGTGCGTCCGTGTGTGTGCACATGCTTGTTGAAGTATAAATGAAACACTTTGTGACGGGGCGGTTAGTGAAGCAGCCTCAGACGACTCGGGTTGACCTCCTGCCGCCTCCTCGGGAGGTTCCTGGCCTGTGGCTGCACACAGTACCTTACAGATTTGTGACCTATGAATAGTGTACAAGAATGACTATCTTATATGGGACATAACTCTAAATAAGGCCTATTTTTGTACTACATGAATGGTGCAGTGTAATTTTCTTGTAATTTAAGGATTTTTTTTTTTCTTTTGCTCTTGTTTTTCTCCTTTTTATTTAATTGATGTCAATTATAGATTCTACTAAAATAAAGATCTATGCAAATTTGAATGTGTTTTTATTCACTTGAACACTTTTAATCATTACTTGGTGGTATTAATGTCGAGTGAGTGATAGAACAACTTCACTTAAAGTACTAGAACGAAGTAAACATACTCAATATTAAGTATAAGCCCTGCACTGAACAACCTGCGCAACCTACGTTTCAACCCCACGTAACGGATCATTCTTTGCTTGTAGCCTCACTGTTTCTGTTGTGGTGTGTGTGAACGCACCCTGGGGACTGCTGCATTAGTATTTCTGTCCCTTCTTCTCTCCAGCCTGTATAATGAGTGTATCTGATGATGTATGGCTGGTGTAATTAAGCCAATGGGTTTACAACAGAGAAGTTGCTCCCAACACCAACCAAGTCATAAATGCAAGTAATGAAGTGAGACCGGGTTCATGCTGAGGTAAAAAGAAAATGAAAAGCTTTTTCTTCTTTTCTGCAAGAAACACCATCAGCAGTTTTTTACAGTCTGTGAACAGTGGACTTGAGAGAAAAAGGAAAAAGAAACTGCACCTTGGGAAAGTTTCAGCACAGCAGCCATTGCTCAAAGGTAAATAGCACTAAGCAATATTTTTAAATCAATTCCTCTTTGTTTTATGTGTAGTAACATATTGGGTTCAGCAGTAAACCTCCACCTGCCTGCATCAAACTCCCTGTGGGGGGAAACTTTGCTCCAATAGTCTTTCCACCAACAAGACACGTAAAGGGGACACATGCTTTTTAGAGCATGTGAACCTTTACAAGTAACAACACAAATTAAAACCATGACGGGCACAATATGTCTCTTTTAAACTCAATACTGAGAGAAGAATTTTGCTAATTATCGTAATTTAATTTTGTAAAACACAACAATGGAAACAAATCCAAGTTCTGTGAAAGTCCTGCATTCAGCATGCGAGGCTGCAGCCATTTTATATAAAGATGGCCGACGTGACTGTTCCCCAAAAGCGAAGCCACAGCATCTCAGTCATCACCTCGTGTCATGGCTGCAGTATAGGTCATGAAACCCACTTTCTCCACGTTAATGTATGGACCAAAGTAAAAAGTATTCGACATGATTGACACCTGAAGCCACAGGAACTGAATTTCTCAAGTAAAGTACATGTGGCATGTAACACTAGCACAGTATCTGTGCAAATACTGTGGAAATAAGTGGTTAATACTGTCTGATATATCTGATGCACCCAGTGACTCATGCATGCTTGTGGTTATTCTAACCTGCATGTTGAAACTTAACTAAAGCTTTTGAATCACTGAGCCTCCAGCGTTGTTCCTAAATTGAAAGCAACATTTCTATAATGAGCATAACCACATTCAAACAGACACGAGGAAGTGTTTTCTCACATGCGCCTTTTTTTCTCTCAGGGAAGTGAAAGCGCTTGATGGTCAAAGAGAAATGGTTGCTCTTCACCACTGGCACGTCTCAGTTTGCGTCTTGTGAGAAAACACAGAGGAGCTGTAGAATTTACTGCTGACAACAAATCCTTGGCAGGGAGGAGAGTTGAAATATTCAGAGATGGCTTTTGGGGACGACCTGCGGTGCCCACAGGCTCATGCTGCAGTCACGCGGCTGTTGGACTCAGAGCTTCACCTGATGGAGGTCATGAAGAAGTGGATGGGTCAGCGGGCCAAGAGCGAGCGGGAGTTCTCAGTGCAGCTGCACCACATGACTGCCATGGTGGAGAAGCTGGAGCGACCTCAGCTCGGTGCAGGACAGGACTACATCAGCCAGCTCAACAAGGTGAGGCCGTAAATGTCACACTGCTCACTGATCATCAGTGGAGGAAGAGGCGCATAGATAATTTATTTAGGTGCTGAAATACATTTGCAGCCAACCTCCACTTTAATTTTGTCATTGTCATATGAGGAAGAAACTGTTTCCTAATTAGAGTTGAGCCTGTGAATTTAATTTGGTTTTCAAATTAATTCATCAATGGAAAATAGATCCATATGTTGTGTAGTGACGGCTCAGGAGTCTCTGTGCATTTAAGTGAGATGTACGAAATGCACTGATCAGCCCAAAGTGTACTGTAGCTTTTTCTTAATTTCTTTCAGGTAATCCCAAAATTTCAGTTCCGCTGATGGTCCATTGTTTAAAATAAAGAACAACAGAGAACACAAACAAATGTGCACAATATACTTAAATAACATGACACTAAAAGTCGTCACTCCCACTTCTCTTTTTGTCTGTATGAACTTCAGGTCTATGTCTGATCATCACATCTACATGGACTGAGTAAATTAGAGTAAATGTCGGACTTTTGACTCCTGAGTTACAACCAATAAGCTGATGGTGTTGTAGCACTACCTCTAACTCAGAGCTGTGTCTGCAGATAAATGTGTCAGCAATTTAAACCGTTTTCCATTAATAGCTACCAGTAGTAGGAAAATATGACATAACAACATGGCAGTCATTGTTATCAATGAGATGAGATTCTGTATAGCTACACAAACAAGAAACTAATCCAGAAACAAAGGTGTGGGCCACAGTTTGTTAATCTGGTTTAATTGACCTTTGCCATGTGTCTGTCAGTCGTGGGACGTGCTGGTCTCTCAGACGGACGCTCTCAGTCAGGTGATGAAGAAGCGCTCTGAGGATTTGCTTGACGGTCCCATCAGCAAACTGACGCTGCTCATCAGAGACAAACAGCAGCTCCGCAAAACCTACACAGAGCAGTGGAATCTACTGAGGCAGGAGCTCAGCAAGGTGTGTGACACACACACACACACACACACACACACTAAACTAAAATCAGATAATAAAAAAAAAGGAGATAAGTGACATCATATTTACTTTGGTCGATGCCACTGAATACAATTCTATTTTACTTTGTGAAATTCTGACACAACCTTCACTTTTTAATCATTGATAGATTTGAATTAAATGACCACACATAACTCGTGAAGAAATACTTATAACAAATACGTGTCAAGTAATTAACACCATGTCATAATTTATAAATAAACTGTTTTGTGTATAAAACGCTGTTTATAGTGCAGATGAAATTCAGACAGGTGTCCACATCCCTGTGATAGAATAGATCTGTGTAATAAGGTCACGATACCAGCTACACAGCAAATGTCACATCATTTCCTCATGCCTCTCTCATGTTTCATGTTCCACTGAGTTTAAGGCCTCTGTCCACTTCCTGTGTCTCTCGGTTTGTGTAGGCGCAAACCGCTCGTTTGAAGCACGGTCATATATTTTCTGTGCTGTGAAAGATGCTGTTGTGTGTGTGTGTGTGTGTGTGTGTGTTTGTGTGATGCTGCAGGTGACCCACACAGAGCTGGAGAGAATGAGGAGCAGCTACAGACAGGCAGTGAGAGAGGCAGCTCAGGCTAAGAGGAAGCACCAGGAGGCCTGTAAAGGTGCAGATGCCTGCCATAACTCACTTCTCTGAATCAGTTCCACACTGATGGCACAGTTTCTTTTTTTTATGACAGCGGGGTGGCTGAGGATAGATAGTGGTGTACGATGTGTGTTGATCCGAAGCCCCCCCGAGACAAATTTGTCATGTACAACAGAACCACATAAATAACCTACGCAGTCTAAATGTGTCTCACCGTCGTCTCATACTGTGTCGTCCTCTTCCTCTAAATGTGTGCAGATAAAGAGCGAGACAAGGCGAAAGAGCGTTATGTCAAAGCTTTGCTGAGACTTCACGAGCAACATAACGAGTACGTCCTGTGTGTGCGAGCTGCTCAAGTTTACCATCAGCACCACTACAGTCAGATCCAGCCCGCCCTGCTCAGCGCACTGCAGTCTCTGCAGCAGGAGATGGTGCTCATACTGTAAGATCAAATACACCCCACAGTGTGTGTGTGTGTGTTTGTGTGTGTGTTTGTGTTTGACTGAGAGAGAGAAAATTTGACATTCTTTAACTTTAACATCCACATTATAAAAGCTGACACTGATACCCTCAGTGTGCCTACGGTAAGAAAAACGAATCATATGAAAGGAGAGAAACAATAAAGTGTTAATATGTGTTAAATATTTGACAGACAAGGGTTCCGTCTTACTTGTCACAGCTTTTTGGAACAAGTTTTTATGAGACAGGCTCTGACAGTAAGTTAGGATCAACATTAATCAACTGTGCAGAGTCTTGATCTGGAAATTCTTATCTACTGCTCTGGAAAAGAGCACAATATTGTCACCAGGGGCAACCATACAGTTTAAAGTTCCTTCGAATGCAGTGGTGGAGGAAGTACACAAAAGTTGTATTTAAATAAAAGTGCCAATAGAATAGGAATGGGTTTGACCTGTAACCTCCTTTTCCCCCCCATGTCCTCTTGTGACACCACATGGAGAGTGCAGGGGCAGTTTGTCAGACTCGCAGCCCAAACATCCCCCAAAAAATGAAACCAAAATAAACACGATAAGAAAATGAAATGCAGAAGTCTAAAGTCCATTTTATCTGCTGTTATCTGAGGCTGACACTGCAGGTCTTTCCTGTCAAGCGTCCAGTCTTATGAGCGTCTGCCCGCACCATCTGAGGAACAATGATAAATAAAGTGAATTTATATGAACTTAAATGTGGCTCCTACAGTATTTTTAAGTATCAAAAGTAAAAGTTGTACATCGTTATGATTGAGTCTCTGCCTCTTACAAACCACTTTCAGTTTCTTCTTGACCAGTCATGCTGCTGAGTTCCCCTCTCCTTAACCATATACAAAAACAATGTGAAGATGTATCGCAGTGCATTATAAAAATGGAGTGGCCTAGAAAGTACAGATATTTGTTGTTATATGTAGTGGAGTAAAAAAAAAAATCTAATTTAAGAAGCATACATGACAAATGTATTTAAGTACAAGTAAATACACTAGTTTGAGTGAATGAACAGGTCAACATCTGTGCTTCAAGTGTAACACGTGTTCTTATGACCTGTGAACCAGGAAGGAGATCCTGCAGGAGTACTTTGACATCTCCACTCTCCTCCATCATGAGGTGGTGAGGATCCACCGGGAGATCTCCTCTGCTCTGACGGCCATCGATCCTCAGACAGAATACGACAGCTTCATTCAACAGAACAGGTCGACAGCCACAAACATTACAACCTCAGATGTCCACCACGTAGAGCACTGGTGCCATGAACCTTGTGTGTGTGTGTAGGTCTGTGGGGGAGATTCCTGCCTGTGCAGAGTTTGATTGCAGTCTTCTGGAGGACAGCGAGCAGCTGAACCCCAAAGAGATCGAACTGAACGACCTCACACTTGAGCCAATCCAGCACCAGTGAGAAGAAAACACTGCAAAATCACATCACATCACTGAACTCCAATTTCCTTTTTTAAACATCTACTTCCTCTTACCCTCCCCCATTCTTTTCTGCCACCTATTTCCTCTGACTGATCTGCATCATCTTCCTCCTCTCGCCACATTACTTCCCTGTCCCTCTCTCCCAGACTCACTGCGGTGGAAGGGGAGCTGCTGGAACTGGCTCGGACTCTGGGCTCCCAGCAGACCTCTGTTGAACAGCTGGAGCTGGAGCTGGATGCCGAGCTGGAAGGTGTCAAAAAAGGCCAGAGGTGAGCGGACCACAGGCATGAGCCAGAATTGCTCATCCTCTGACGCTGTATTCAGAGCTTCAGAGGAGTTTTAAACATAGAAAATAAAACTACGCAGCCTTTTGCTAACTGCAAAGACAAATTGCCGAAGATATTCTCTGCGGGCAGGCCTTTCCATCTGGAGAGTTCAGTGTGCTCTTGGCTCGGCAACAGCTAATAGCCAGTGTTTTCTCTTGGGGGCAGTAAGCGCCTCATGAATTATAATGCAGTCATATGGTCTGAGATATGGAGCTCAATCCCCTTGTTTGTCTTGGTTGTGTGAAGGTGTTAGAGGTTCACAGTCCTGTGGGAGGGAACGAGTCATTAACAAGCTCCTGGAGGACACACTCTGAAGCAACGTGTGCATTTGCAAAAGCCCGATAACTTGCTGAGGCACCTGGGGAGCACACTCAGGGGAGGTGGTGTTTGAGAAATGAGCGGAGGATTTGTCGCGCTTTGCTCTGGATTATGAAATCAACTGTGTTAGTTTGACCCTGCGGGACCTGTGGGGAGACGTGGCTCGGGAATAGAGGGGATGTGGGGTGAGCACACGGTCGCTGGTTCGATTCTGCAGCCAAAGTGTCCTTGAGCATTCAGAGCAACATTTAGACGCTGAACTTGATATTGATATTATTTGCAAAGCAAGTTTGAAGGCTGTTATGTACATTTGAAGGACTTGCAATAACATGTCTGTTATGCAATAACGTGGCCTGTTCTCTTCTCACTACAAAGCAACTCATCTGCAGCTTTTAATCACATCACATCATCGCTTTGTTTACCCAACTTTTCTTTGATCGGAACATTCTGAGGACATCTCACTCGTGGTGCGTCTGATCGTGGTGGTTGATCCTGATTGTGGTGGCTGCTGGTCATGATAACAAGACTACTTGATACACAATATGTCAGATACTCTACCATTACTGACAAAAATTCATCAATTCATTTACCTCCCATTACGTTACAAACTGTTTATTCGAATTAATGCTGTAAATACCCTTGTTTTTTTGATGTTCTTCATTACACATCTATTGCACTTCTGTCCGTCCTGGGAGAGGGATTCCTCACATGTGGCTCTTTCTGAGATTTCTACGTTCTTTTTCTTGTTTTTGTAGTTTCTCCTTACTCTTGTTGAGGGTTAAGAACAGAGGATGTCACACCTTGTTAAAGCCCTATGAGACAAATTGTGATTTGAGAATTTGAGATTGATGTTGGCAAATAAGTTAAAGGAATAGTTTTAGACATTTTGTAAAATTATCCTTGTTCCCCCTCTTTGGTGAAAAGCTAAATGATATGACTGATATCACTTCCTGTCTGTAGAGCTGTTTTCAGACCCCTAAAAAAATGCCTGGTATATTTGGATTGCTCATTTCCTGGAGATTGTCCCGGTCAGATGCGTTCACAGCAACAGGAACATTTCTGTAACATTCAGGTGAGGGGTGGTGCCTGGTTAGAAGGTACAGGAAGCAGAACACAGCCTATGGCCCTTTAGTCCAAAGCTCTCGAATCACGTTGTCTTTCTAAGTGAACCTCTTTGTCAGCGTCTTTCATTCTGAGATATATGTGGTCATCCAGTTTCGCATCTGATATGTATTAGAAACGTTATCATCACACCTACTCGCTCACTGTGATTTTTCTGGAAATGTTACTGCTGTATTCTCATGTGGGCTCACTCTGACATTTCACTATGGGGCTGGTCGAAATAGTTTGGAGCAACTGAACCAGACACTCACATACAGCCCCTCTGGAAATATTGAGGAAAACGTCCAGACTTCAGTGCATTAGAAGTTCTTTGATGTACTTTATTGCTTTCACAGTGACACTCTCACAAGTCGAGATTACCAGTAAAGTATAGGCAACTACCCTAAAGACTCCTCAGGCCCCAGAGAGCCCCTGGCTCACTTGGTCTATGTCAATTTGCAAATCCTACAACATTGTTATATTGGACTTATTAAAACATGAATAACAAATAATACATTTAGGAAGAAACTAATGATTATTTCAAACATCCCAAAACTCAAACACAAGAGTTCACAAAGAGCAGCCGCAAATTGTCACATCTGAGAGGCGGAAATCAGAGAACGTCTGGCTTTGGTTCTTGATAAATGACCCGAACAAACATTGGTAGCTGATTCATTTCCTGACAACTGATGAATTGTTTCAACTCTAACCAAATTGCCCTAGAGGGACTTGCTAAGTGACTCATAATGGAGCTGTGGCTGCAGTGTGTGACGTGTGTGTGCTGCACAGGAACTCAGAGGTGACAACAGCGTCCACAGAGGGAGGTTGGTGTGTTGGGGATCAGATAGTGGTTGAACGCTGTGTTGATACTGTAGCTTCAAGAATCTCTACAATGAAGACCCAGCTCAGTTGGGTTTAGGATTTCAGAGGCTCTCGGGTTATTTGAGGTTTAATGCTCTTACATGCTCACCGGCTGACTAAGCGCTTGTTAAAGAAGCCCTATTATTGATTTCATTAATCAATAGGAAGCATCTGCAGACGTATTTGCACAGACAGGCTCTTTTTGTGCTCCTGTGCTCTCGGATTGGGTCACTTGTGTTGTTTTATTGACTTTTTCATCCCTTTATACTTTACCTTTGTGGATATACAGCTGCTCTGTTTTAATCAGGGTCTACCAATTCAGCAAGAGACATGCGCTGGAGGGGTGTCGGCAGCAGGTCGCTCTGTCTCAGGGCATGAGGGCCAAGCTGGAGGCTCAGAGACTTATTCTGAAGGAGAAACTGGACCAGCTGGGCTCCAAAGAACCTCCGCCTGCTCTGAGACTGGACCCAGACAATGTTTCGCTTTCATCCAACTCAAGCAACGTATGTTCTCCCTGTCACACGCTTTGTTTCCCTACTAATCATATTAGTTCTGACAGAGAGCCAGATGTGTAGTATTTACCCTCAAAAACAAGTCATGGTATAAAGAATAGTTTCAGACGTCTATGATCCAACATGGACGTCTGAAACTACTGTTGATACACATCAACAGTGTGATACAAACAGACGTCTGTTTGTATTACAGAACTGTGATACTGGTAAAATATAAGCAATGTTTAGGGCAGCATGTATTTTTGTGGTTAGCGCTGTCGCCTCACAGGAAGAAGGTTTCCGCTTGGCCATAGTCTTAGAGTTTGCATGATCTCCCTGTGTGCATGTCTGTTTTTTCATTCTTTCTCATTTGGATTACAGTGGTGCTCAGTTCAGGTCTTTGGTACAGACTGAAACATCTCAACTTCAAGAGATTAAATTGAAATACAATGAGAAAAGCCTGTTTTTACCTTCATTCTGAAATATACACACTAAACTATTTGATGGATTAATTTACACACTGCTCATTGTCTCCAGAGGTTCAATCCTCATGAATTGATTGATCCTTCGAAATGGTCAAATTTAGGCAACACGTTGGTTTGTGACCAAAAACAGTGAAATCCAAGACGTTAACCTCTATATCCCTGCGCTCTCTGCCACTGAACACCTAAATACAGCTTTTTATAATCTTGCAAGTATCTTTACTCTGATAGAATGAGATTGAATTTATTTATTTTTTCCAGGAACAAGGTCAAACTACTTCCAAAATCCTGATGGACGGGATCATAAACAATCTAAGTGGCCTTTTTAAACCAAAGTGTGAGGTACGTTAAACAATTACACACCAAACAATGTAAAACAAGTATTTTATAGTGTGAGATCACATTGTACACACTGAACAGAATCTATAGTATTGTGTGTTGCTGACAGGAAGGACAGTTCCTCATATGTAACACCTTCCTGCTCTTAACTCAAACTGCCGCATTTATTTCTTCCCTCAAACAACACAGCAAAAAAATGCATCATGTTTTGGTGAAAGTGTATACCGTCTGTGCTGCTGCAGCTGACTCCGGCACATGATCTTTCTCTGGGAGTCTCGTGCTCCTGAAGGCACAATGGGAATTATTGAGGTCAGCTGTGTCGGTCAAGCTGCTACTATTGAAATTCTGCCCGATCTAAAGCTATAGGTTTACTTCTCAGGCAGCAGGTCCACACGTTGTCGGTTTATCGCTGCAGACAGATGTTAGCACACAGGGAGCCTTGACCCAACTGTCCTGCACACAAACCGTCAACAGGAAAAGGCCTTGTGCTGTCATTCATTCATCTTTAAACTTTCAGAGAGAGAAAAAAACGAATGCATGTAGGCTCTAAAAGATCATTTGGGGCAAATAATGTTTTAATGTCCATAATGTGTTGGCCTTCAAGTCTAAATTATTTGAAGTGTGAACTACTTCCCTCTTTCCAACTCCCTGCTCAGTGGTACCCTGGAGGAATGAAGGGTGGTGCAGTGAGACTTTAAAGTATTACAGAATCTTCTTTGAACTATCTCTTTATAATCTTTGTAGAATCCTCCTATAACCATCCTCTATCTTTTCTTATTGTTTCATTATTCATGGAAGCTTTAAGGATTCTGCTTCTCCCTGCTCCTGCCTCCAGGTGCTTCCAGTCCTCCCCCCGGTGCTGGATGTGGATCGTCCTCTGGGGCAGCAGGACTGGTACCATGGAGCCATCCCCAGACTGGAGGTCCTGCAGCTGCTGAAGACCGATGGAGACTTCTTGGTGAGGAAGAGTCAAGAGAAACAGGGTTATGTGCTCTCTGTGCAATGGGACGGATCTTGCAAGCATTTCCTAATCCAGACCACAGATGTGAGTAAATCTGAATGTTTTTAGAGAAAAAGACTTGCAGAAGCACATTTTACTTGATATACAGTACTCCTCAAAAAACAGCTAAATTTGTCCAGCCAATGGAATTTAGAGTGTAATGTCTGAGTATTTTTGAAATGTAAGATTAGAACAAATAAATCATTAGTTTTTTTTTAAATAAGAAATGAATCATCTTAAATCCTAAATCTTTACTCGTCCATCTGACAAACACACTCATGGTGTACAGAACTGAAACAATTGTCTGGAACGTTTGTCCTATTTCTGTTGCAGAAGTTCCTATAACGATTTTGCACTTAAGGTTTGCTTTGGTTGGTGTCCCTATTAGATTAGAATGCTTGTGTTTGGTAAAATATGGTCGTACTGTTTCCTTCCCAGTTTTTTGTTATTATACGGGAGGAAGTTATGAAAGCAGGTTTAGTCTGTGACTATTTTCAGCAAACTAAGCTGAAGTTCAGATGTTTAAAGCGAAATACAAATTTGGCTCAAGATTGGTTCATTTTTAATGAATCTAAAGATTTAAAAAGAGCAATTATTTTATGATTTTTTTCATGATGTTGATGCATGTTTTTCTCCCACCTGCTTGATTGCAAAACAGTACACTTCTGTCAATGTTGCTCTATTTTTGTGTCAGTAGAATCTGTACCGTCTGGATGGACAGGGTTTCCACAGTATCCCTCTGCTGATCCATCATTTATTGTCCTCACAACAACACGTCACCAAGAGGGCTGACATTGTGCTGAGGAAACCTGTACTCAAGGTATTTAGCTTTCATATCTTCACAGGGATGGATATAATATAGATATAGATATAAGTTACTATCTGAATACATCAATGGTGGTTGTAGGATCCGGTGGAGGAGTGGTTATGGTTGAATCTGGCACAGGGTGCTCCTCCAGACCAGGCACTTGGTTTATGTCCTCAGCAAGAGTGGTTACAGCCACCTCATCTGCTGACTGTGTGTAGTCTGTCTGAGGCTCAAATCATTTGCAGATTTTCTCTGCTGCAATATTGCTGATAATTCTCAGCACTTCAGGCGCAAAGCAGTGGAGCCTTGCCTGCAGGACGTCCTGGGTGTAGCCCTGTCTCACACTCTCCTGTATGGACAAGACCACGTCGTGTCTGGTGGCGCAGGATTGGCCGAACTGAAGATCCAGTGAGGGCAGGGCTTTGGCCAACAGGTGCTCAACACCTCTGCCAACCCAACAGCCATTGTACTGAGCTGCATGTTGAGGTTGGTGTTTGTAGGTTGGCAGCCAGAAGCTCTGCACCACTTTAGGCACCACCTCTCTTGGACCCAGCAGTTTGGAGCTGGAGGGCTGCTGCTGCCACTGCTCTGTCATACCCCTCAGGTGTTTTTTAAAAAAGGCAGATGACCTTAGGATTCTGAAACTCAGCAGGGTTGGCTTCTGCAGACTCAAGCTGACGCTGACCCCCCCACACCAGATTGAGGAGAAATAGGATTTCAGCGCCGTTGGACACCTCCAGTTCAAACTCCCAAAGCTGGACTCTCATTGAGCGTTTCTCCTGCTCCTAAATTAGTTCAGTCATATCAGATGGGAGCTGGTTTGTCTGTTGAAGTCTCAAAAATTTTGAGACTTGTATGAGTGGATCTGCTACGAACACCCATAAATGGGCGTCTCAAACAGGACCGTCATGGGCTTGTAGATGCCTCTGCTGCCTGCACAGTGTGATCCATGGAGGTTTTGTTGCTGTCCATCATAGAGAAGAAGAAAAGAGAAGCTCAATGCTGACAAGTAACGATCCTCCAGCCACATGTGAACAGAATGTGTTCAGGGAGGAGAATGAGAGAAGAGGGAAGTCGAGAGACTGGAGAATCAACATACTAGAACTTTGTAACCAGTTACATTAATAACAATACACACCACACACACAGCTTCAAAGGACATTCATTTGTCTTACATTGATTGAGACTTACTATAAACATAGTAAGCATAGTTACTAATTGCTTAAGCTATATCCTTAACCCAAACGCAAATATAACTTAAAGCTAAATCTCGCCCTTTTATAACATTTATCTACCTTCATATTAAATGATTTACATTATGGGGACTTGTTTTATGTCCCAGAGTAAAGACAAGTTCCTGTAAAGTGTTTGTACGTCGGTTGGTTTGTTTGTGTAGAAGCGAGATTACAAAAAAACAATTCAATGGATTTCCACAGAACGTGATGGAAGGACGTAACGTGCGTCAGAGAAGAACCAATTACATTTTAGTGTGGATCCCGATCAGGGGACTTATACAGGATTTTTTTTTTTTTTTCTTTGAGCTAGGACATTTTCCCGGGCAATAATTAATGGATTACTGATGAAAAATCTGGCACATTCAGGAGACTAATACTTGATACATGTGTTTTTATTATTTGGTGCAGCCTGATTGAATTTAAGGGGGAACTGTTGGGCCCAATGCGACGCCATTGTATAGTTAGTCTAGAGCTTTCCTTTATATTCCCTATAGTCTCTGTTCTTTTCTGTCCTCCTTTGCTGGTCTCACAACATAAAAGAGCATCATATCTCTCATTGTTTGTTTTTTTAACCCCATTAGGACAAGTGGGTTCTGGACCATGATGATATTATCTTGGGAGAGCTTATTGGACGGGTGGGTATGCTTGACATCTGTTGATGGAGAAGTGAGCAGACACAAACATTTCATTTTGATTCCACCGATAACAAAGAGACAGGTGTTTTTCCTTCTGAAAATGTTTTCAACATATTTGCATGAAAGTTTTTGGCCAGAGGACAAAGACGACATGCACTGTATCCTCCTCTGGCTTGAAAGAGATCTTCTCTTGTGATGGATACAGAATGCAAAGTAAAATATCTTCTGTAGTTCTGCTTTAAGCTGTCACGAGTCTTCAGTGGCTTGAATTATTCATATAAATCTTACTGTACAAAAGTCTACTTTCTATTACCATCTCTTTGTTGTGGCTATTTGCCCTTGGAAATACAAAAATTACATTTTGATAATAGTTGAAAAGACTAACTGTGGAAGGTAAACACTTTGTGTAATTCCGACAGCCGCAGTCTCATATTATCTACAGCTGAACAAAATCATCTTTACACAGAGGATGTACTGTAGATGTAGCGTAAATCACTTACATTGATATTGCTTTGGGACGGGATCTCTTTATGGTCAGTGTGGACACCACAGCAACCATTAGAATTTATATACATCTTTATTTCCCATTTCATCTGCATAAAATTGTACTTCTGGGAACATTTCACCAAGGATATTGTCGTATGTTGAATTAGTTATTACTCTGATGAGTAAGAAAAGAAAGTTTTATAAACACTGGAGCTGATCATGTTGTTGTTGGTGCGACACAGGGAAACTTTGGAGAAGTGTTCAGTGGTTGTTTACGTGCTGATAAAACTCCTGTAGCTGTGAAAACCTGTAAAGAGAACCTGGCCCCAGAGCACAAGAGTAAGTTCCTGATGGAGGCCAGGTTAGTACATGCACGCATGCACGTACGCACTCACACACACACACACACACACACACTCACACACACTCACACACACACACACACACACACACACACACACACACACACACACACACACACACACACACACCTCTGTGCTCCTGTCCAGGATCCTGAAGCAGTACGAGCATCCAAACATTGTGAGGCTGATAGGAGTGTGCACACAGAAACAGCCCATCTACATCATCATGGAGCTTGTTGAAGGTGAATATGATCCTGTTGGAAACCACATTTACATCCCGACAGCTTCAAGATTGAATGTGCCCTCATCACTCCATATGTGTGTGTTTGTGTGTAGGTGGTGATTTTCTCTCCTTTCTGCGACAGAAGAGTCAAAGTCTGAAGCCTAAGATTTTGATCAAGATGATCGAGAATGTAACAGCTGGTATGGAGTACCTGGAGAGCAAGAAGTGCATCCACAGGTTGGTCTGCCAATCAATCACTTTATTTTACAGTGCGCTTATAAGACATATGAATCCGTACTTTATATCAAATGAGACCAGATTTGAAATGATCTGATCTTCATTCCACTTGTTATGTCTTATTAGGGACAACTGTTTGTTTAATGTATAATGAAGAACATACTATTTCTCGTTTTGTATCATCTCTAAAGTACGGACTGTTAGGTCTCATCAAACCATCCAACCAACCAACTAGGTGTTTAGACAAAGGGATTTGTACATGGACTCAGCTCAATGGTTAAAGTTGTAAATACATTCACCTACTGTATTTAAGTACAACTTTAAATGTACTTGACTAGCTGCAGGATGTTTTGTCAGTTATTGAGTGGAGCTGAGGATCTCAGGAAGTGGAATCTATCTTGATGAGTCCCCCTGCCTCGGGTGAAGCACCACAGTGGCGGAGGTTGTTGTTGCTCCGGAGGAGAAGACATGAGGTTGTGACATCCGGCTCATTACTGGGTCGCTGTATGATTTGCCCAGCAGGGACAGATCAGATGCTCAGCCTGTACAGCGCTGCATGCCAACACTGCTTCGCATGCAACAACATAGACATGACCAGAACGCCTGTTCTCTCACTCCTTCTAGTGCCGTCTGCTCTGTTGCTGTTTCTCGTCAAGCACAGCATCACGTTTTGTGTCTTTCACCATCTTTTCATCAGCCTCTGTGAAAGCCCCTTCTCTCTCTCTGTTGTCTTTTTTCTGTTTTCAGGGACCTGGCAGCTAGAAACTGTCTGGTTGCTGAGCACAATGTGGTGAAGATCAGTGACTTTGGGATGTCCCGTCAGCAAGAGGATGGTGTGTACTCTGCAGAGGGCAGCCTCCGACAGATCCCTGTCAAATGGACGGCTCCCGAGGCCCTGAACTACGGTACACAGTCACAGCCAGACACACTTCTCCTCTTTCATTCTGACAAATGGTCAATCATAACCTGACAGTGACCCGTCTGTGCCTTTGTCAATGCTGCCCCCTGCTGGTGTGTTCAGGTCGCTATACCACGGAGAGTGATGTGTGGAGCTTCGGTGTCTTACTGTGGGAGGCTTTCTCCATGGGAATGTCGCCCTACACCAGCATGAGCAACCAGCAGACACGAGAAGAAGTGGAGAGAGGTGCATGCTCATATCAGACACTCAGATAATCCCTGCTCCTTGAAACTGGTTTCACACCTTTTCTGAAACATTTGTGACAAAATGACAATGACAACATGTTTCCAGTGTGCTTATATGTTTGATAGTAATAATAACTTAATTCATATAGTACTTATAAAAAAAGAAAGATACAAAGTGCTGTTCCTAAAACAGAGCAAAGCAACGAAAGACACAGAGGAGAAAAAAACAGGGCAGAATATAGACAAAATGAATAAAACACACAAAAGTGATCATCATAACCACCATTACATAAGTAAAACCAAATAAAAGTATCAGAATCAGAATCAAGAATTAAAAGCAGCTTTGTACAAAAGTGTTTTAAGTAGTGTTTTTAAATGGGAGACCAATTCAGCACCAAAGTCCAGGGGTTTAGGGACAGATGATAGATTTGCAGCGTGTTTGGTCATAGGGGTAGAGCAGCTCGGAGACATAAGGGTGTGCCAAACCAGACAGGGCCTTAAAAGTCATTTTAAAAGTATTTTATAATTATTTAAAAATGATGCTGTGTGTGTGTTTCAGGATACCGTATGCCTGCTCCTCATGGCTGCCCCGTGGAAATCTCCAGGATTATGAGCAGCTGTTGGCAGTACGATGCCAAACACAGACCATCTTTCAAGAAACTCCGTGCTGAACTTACTACTATATACAAAAAAATTACATAATACAAGCCTGGACGGTTGGAAGTGTGTTTTTTTTGTTTTTCAGAAAAGGTGTTAAATTCAGTAAATGGACCAGTTGGTGGCAGCATTTTTGTTTCTTCACCTCTTGCCCCTTTCACTTGTCTTTTCATCCCTCCTCCTCTAAAGAAGAGAGGCTTGTTTTCAACACATCCGTCTTCTTTTAGACGGCACAAATTTATGCTAACATACACATACGCCTTGTGTAGTACATTACAGAGCAGTTGAACATTAACACCCAGAGAAATCACAGAGACGTGCTGGGGGCTTAAGTTGTTGCTATTGACTTTAGTTCTGTAAGTCTGAAGCCTGTGGGAATCCAGGACTAACACAACACATTTTAATGGAGAAATTATCCAAAATGAAAAGACAGGCTTATGTAACTGTCTTTTTACAGAGCATTTTAACTTAACGACTCTAGAAGTAATATGTAACAGGTGAATCGACTATGTGTCATGTGAAATGTGTCACTCATAGCGACACACCCACAGACAATTATCACCGAACTTGTTACTCTGCAAAACAGTCTTTTAGCAACAACGACTTACCGGGTTCACTCTTACAGCTCTCATCCGTTTCATTTCTGGATGCAGCTGTCAGCTTATTCCATTGAAAAAAAACCCACTGTTCTGCCAAGGCCAAAACAGGGCGAACAAATTCAATCAGACCACATAGAAGTTTGTTGAATATGTCCCTGATATTTTCATCAGGATCCATGCATTGTTCCCTGCTAATCATATACAGCAATTTACAGTTCTCTGGTTCGGGAATCAGCCTACAATTGTGTAATTTAAATAAAAAATAGAATACGTGTAATCTTTGACTCTTAGAAACATGGGTACATAATGTCCTTTGAAGGTGTTGTCTCAGCGGCACAGGGTGTGTGTATGTTTGTGTGTGTTCAGATTCTTAAACAAACAGAACTTGTTTTGATTCCAGCAGAATTTTTCCTAGGCTACTGACACTTATGAGTTTGGGTAAATCATACTTGAGTAAAAGAAATGTGGTGAGGACATGTACAGGAGAAACGATAAAAATAGATGGACTGGTTTGACATATTGACATTTGAGGCATATTGATTGATTCACAGCGTCATTCATATGAGAAAATTCTTAAAACCTGAAACATTTCCAGTTAATTACCTTTAAGTGACACAGCTAACCTTAATAAGCAAAGATGAATACAGATGCTCATGCTTCATTTAACATTCACTCTTTTGACAGTTTATTATTGAATAGCTGCACAAGCAGGGCATTGTCTTCCCTTACACACATATAGAGTGATGAGGGCACATTAAGTCTCAAAGCTGTTGGGATGGAAATGTGGTTTCTAACAGGATCATATTCACCTTGAATAAGCTTCATGATGATGTAGATTGGCTGTTTCTGTGTGCACACTCCTATCAGCCTCACAATGTTTGGATTCATGGACTGCTTTAGGATCCTGTACAGTAGCACAGAGGTGTGTGTGAGTGTGTGTGTGTGTACAAAATAACTCAACAAAGCATGAACAGATTTTGACCAAACTTGGTGTGATTATTAGTTGGTTCGGTGTCTCCATATGATTATGTTTTGGACCAGATCAACCGTCAATAAAAACATGGTGTGAATAACAAATTACTCTGCAAATGTTAGGACTGAAGAGACATTGTAAAGCTTACATTGATCAGAAAATGATTCCTCATCATATGTTTGGATAGCGTAGTGTAGGTAAGGACCTATTAAAAATGTAATCTGAGATGACAATGTCGCAAAAGATTTCTCCTTTCAACCCTTCATCCACTCTAAGCCAAAACTGAAAGCACTCTTGAGTAGAGGAATCTTAAATGCTTCAAATGCTTAAGCAACGTGATGATACTCCCAGTGCACGTAAGATATGAAGTATGAGGAAACAAGGCCATTAAAAATGTAATAGTGCTGAGTACTATAGTAAACTTGTTTCATCTAAAATCACTGACCACAGTCTCATGGAATGGCTCATGGTCACTAATTAAACAGACACACACTTTGCTGCGCACGCATCTAAGAATGTAGTCCTACCTGTATTTTTTCCGAGTTTTTATAGTGAGTGAAGTGACAAACAGTTGGGACACAAACCCGTGGTGAACACGTGGAAGACAAACGCTGATTAGATAGAACAGGTCCACAATCCATTTGTCAATATTAAACTCTACTTCCAAATTACCAGAGATGTGCTACACCTGCTTTGCTGTCTTAAATATTATATATATTATTATGTGCTTACTTGTGCTACTACTGAATGGAAAAAGTTGAACTTTGAATTAACAAAGCACAATTGAATTTCACAGATAGTGACAAAATTATGAAATTATTATAACTTGACAATTGAGAGAGGGATTAAAAAAAGCCCAAACAAATTATACATGGATAATGCCTCTGTAAAAACAGATGTTAAGACCTGATGAGAATAATATATTTATTTTGTTTATATAAATATATATATATATATTAATAAAATAATGTTATTCCAGTTTCAGACCCTGTAACCAAATTAACAGATTAAAACTAATGATTTATCACTGTGAAACACAGGCAAATCATTATTGTCACTTCTAGAAACTTTCCACTACTTCAGGGAAATCTAAACATACATAAGTAGCTGCTTGTCTAGACAGCATTTTTGTACCTGCAGCCAAGTGATCGTCACTTGTTTGACAGGATTGGTTTTGTAAAGTCTGCACTATTTTGTTGTTTGTTTACTCAAAGAACAAGAAGAATATATTTAACTGTCTATCTAATGGTACCACTTATTTGTGTAGAAAAAGATCTTCAGCTAATCAAAAAGGTTTAAAATGCTTATAGTCTTGTGAAAATGTTCTCTTGCTGTATAGTGGACAAACCAGTCCTGACTGCAGCTGCCAGCTCATAACTACTGTTGCTGTTGGAATATCAACATCAAAACATAACATCTGAAGGAGTCAAGTAGAAAAACAATTGCTTTATCTTAACCGCAAGAACAGAAAACTTTCAAATTGTTGAGACAAAAGCAAGTGACGTTGTTGTGTGACAGTGACACACCAGCTCGTGATGGGTGTGTAATGTCATGGAGAGGTTACTGTGGGTTGTTACACAACTTTCTGCAAACCGCACTGATCCATCGCTGCTTTGTTGTCCTGAACATAACCAGAAGATTAGTGTTCGCTCCTATAAGCCTTATTTAATAAGGATTAAAATCATTATCACGCATGATATTCTTTGTTCTCTGAGATAATGCCTTTTCACCTGTTGCAAGATGAGATGCCAACAACAATTTAATAATAGTCCTACAGAGAATAAAAACATGAAATATAGATGGATGGACTGACAGATAGATAGATCCAGCAGGTGATTAATGGGATATATCCATGTATTTCAACAGTTTGCCATCGCCTTGGTCTTCACCACATTCAAGAGTAGATGAGGCAGTAATTCAGGAGATTGCGGAGGCGTCTAGCTTGTGACTTACCTTAAGCACGATGGACTGGATTGTGTTAAAGGCACAAGACAAAGGAGAGAACATGATTCTCACTGTGCTGCCTGCTTAGCTCGGATGAGAAAGGCCGTGTTGAAGGAGGTAGGAGATTGCGTCGTCAACTCAGATCTAAAGGCCCCAGTCAGAACACTGTGGGTTGAAATAGCTGCTCACCTGCACCAGAGCAGCAATGGCAGTTCACCCTGGACTTTCCTGATGTGGGATAAGAGGACAACTGGGCTGACATCTTTGAGTGCGAATTGAGATGACTGCTTTAACGCCAGAACCATGCAGGATGGTTTCTACAGCAGCTACTGTACTATATATACAAGTCAAAAAATTACCCAACATGCTCCCAATTAGGCCTTAATGTCGGCTTCAAACTATTTTCTCAGATGAAAAACACCTGCACAGAGGAGGGCGTGGGACCTGTCATTTAACACCTTTTCTACTGAATGACTGACATGTCAGTTTTATTTCTTTTAGCTGCCATAAGTGACTGCTCGCTCATTTGCATTTGGATCCGTTGCACCAGTCGAGCACATTCTGTTGTCATGAGTGTCTTATGGTGTAGAGGCCCACGTTCAGGATAGAAGAGATAAATGTGGGCTATTGTTGAAGAGAACGTACATTATCTTGCTACACTCAAAACATTTTTTTCATTGCTCTGGATCTTGCTCCAGCACGCTCCTTCCTAATTGATTAATTTGAAAATATTATTCTGATATTAAGTCAGATATTTATGTATTTTCCTTATATAGAAATTATCTTAAATGGATTTTCATGAATTTTATAGGCTACAGAATAACGTGTAAAGTGACCTCTGTGCAATAATGTCTTGATTTTTCAGTTGTTCTTTTTGCACTATATATATACACATATATATAGTGCAAAAACAACAACTGGGAAAAAAAAATATATATATATATATACACACGGTCTAACAACATAATAAACTATTATTTTTGTTGTTTTTTACAAAGTCACAAAATGTGTTAAAAGGAAATTAGATATGGAGCATAAATGCATGAGAAAGAAAAGAGACAAAAAATGTATCAGAAAACATATGGATGATCAAACGACAATCCAAAAAGCTTGACATGTGATTTAAGGGAGAACATGGCAAAAAATATAATTTAGCCTAGATGAGCGACTTAAAAAAGCCACAAGCTACATGTGGTCACTCTGGTGTGCTGTGCATGTATTTAAAAGCATGTGGGGTCAAGTGTTGACTATGTGTTGACAGATGTTGAAGGGTCAACAACACTGTCCAGTTTTTGCCTTAGGATGATTCCTCTTAGTCTTAAAACCTGTAATCTTTTTCATATCATGCCACACATTCCTCACATTGTTCTGCTGTTAGGAAAACTTTGAACAGATGTTGACCCTGTACAACCTGTACAATATCTTCAGAAATAAATGGAAATGTACCAAATTTATATCATCAGGATCTTTTAATTGGAGGTCCAAAGTAATTTAACAAAGAAAATTGTTTTTTCAACTTGCATATTGTGCAGTAATAATGGCACCCCTCTTTAATATTTGGTTGCACACCCTTTGGCAGTGATGACAGCCTCCAAATGTTTCTTGAAGCCATCTATAAGCTTCTTGCACTTCTCAGCTGGTATTTTCTCCCACTCTTCCTTTGCAATTTGTTCAAGCTCTTGAACGTTTGCAGGGTTCTTTTCCCCAATAGCAGATTTCAGCTCACCCCAAAGATTTTCAATCGGATTGAGATCAGGACTCATTGCTGGCCATTTTAAAACAGTCCATTTTTTCCTTTTCAACCATTCCTGCATGCTTTTGGATGTGTGCTTTGGGTCTTTGTCTTGCTGGAGGACCCATGATCTTTGACTCAAACCAAGTTTTCTTACACTGGGTAGGACATTGCGCTCTAAAATCTCTTGATAATTCTCTGATTTCATGATTCCTGTGATACGGTCAAGGCCTCCAGTACCAGATGCAGCAAAGCAGCCCCACAGCATTCTGGACCCTCCACCATGCTTAACTGTTGGTAGGGTGTTCTTTTCCTTGTAGGCTTCATTGCGCCGTCTGTAAACAAACTGTTGGTGTGCATTGCCAAAAAGCTCTTTTTGTTTCATCTGTCCACAGAACATTTTCCCAGAAGGACTGCGGTTTGTCCAGGTACTCTTTGGCAAAGATCAGTCGTTCCTTTTTATGTCTTTTCCTCAGCAATGGTGTCTTCCTTGGCCTTCGCCCACAAAGCCCTGTTTGGTTTAGTGTGCGGCGTATGGTACTTGTTGAAACCATGACCCCAGACTGTTCCAGGTTGGCCTTCAGGTCTTTGGATGTTTGACGTGGTGTTTTTTCCACCATTCGCACCAACCTTTGAATACTTCTCTCATCAATTGTTCTCTTCCCCCCACTTCCAGGGAGGTTCTTGACAGTTCCATGCTTGGCAAACTTCTTAATAACATTACGCACTGTTGAAACAGGGATACCAAGGTCTTTGGAGATGGCCTTATACCCTTTGGAGGTCTTGTGTATGCTAATAATGGGACATTAACAGTCGTTGGCCGACTCGCCCCCTACAGATACCATCTCTGAACAGGAAGTATCAGCCACATACCATACAGTCCTGACTTCCATCTCCAGTGAGTTTCACAACAATTCATGCCTTAGGACACATGACCCACTGTCATTGGATATGATGTTGATGTTTTCCACAAAGACATTTATATAGTGCATCCTCATAGAGTTAATGTTGTTTCAATGGGGCTCACAGAGCACATCCCAGTCCACGAACATCCCTCAGAGCATCTTGACCTTTCATGTGTACGTATATTGAACTGAACTTATTTCTAAATCATACCCGGTAACTCTTGATCTTATCAGAATCTGTGAACTCCTAACTTTAGTATATTTGAAGTAGAAATTAATATTTTAAAACAAATTTCTGCGAAAGAAAATATTCATTAAGTATTACTTATTTGTTTCTCTAAAATACAAACAACAGACAAACAGCAGCTTATAAATGTAACCGAAACAATGTTCACTTCTTAGTCACATGCCCAGTCAGTCAGACTGAGGCACATGACACCTGTCACACCTCCGGCTGCATGTGCATGAACTTTAGTGGCGTGACGAACCATGTGAGAGACAAAGATGCTGTTTGACAAAATCTGAGTTCTGTCTCCTCTTCAGATTGTAACACTGTGACCGAGAGTTATCACTGAGTTAGATCATCGTCAGGAGTGTTCCTTCATTTTCTGTCACCAAGAAAAGGCCGACTGGCAGACGCTCTCATATCTCTGTGGCATCTGATTGTGTTACATACTGTCCCTGCCCCATTCTTTGGTTAGTCACCACCAGGCTTGCTTCTTGTATGTCTGTCATCTCCCAATAGAAAATATTTTTGCAATAAAGTATCAAACGCAAATTGATTCCAAAGTCAACAATTCATTCATCATGTGAAAAGTAATTTTTTAATAATCATTTTTTATGATTGATCACTTTTTGACTTGCACGTTTGACATTGTTTTCCAAACAGACCGTGACAAATCAGTAAATTTGTGCACACACTATATGTGAGCAATATGTGTATGCATGTGTACAGTGTGATGGAAATCTGGAAATACAAGAGGCTGGAAACACCAAAGTTATCTACGTGTATTTTAATAGGGGCTTTCTACAGAAAGGATAAACACAGAGAGTCACAAGGATCTCAGAGTGAAGATGCAGGACAGTCAAATGCCAGGATCTTATATAGGAAGACTAAGGCTGTCTCCCAGAACCAGTTCAGACTGGTTCTGTAGGCGCAGGTTGAGAGAGGGATCTAAACAGACAACTGATTTACATATGTTTCCTTTGGAGATAAGCAGACATACATTCAGTTCTTTGGAAAGTTTCAGGTCAACACAGTTCAGACCATAAAACAGTTCAAGTCATATAGTATTTGGACAGGTTGTATATGTATGTAGATACAGGTCATACAAGTCTTTAGACAGGGCTGCAAAAACTTACTTTCCAACTACAAAATAATTTTCAACCACACTTAGTTAATTTTTCCAATACAACAGTTACATTGTTTCTGAAAAACACTTGCTTGTGTGTGTTTAGTCTTTTTTCAGTCTATCCTTATGCTATAAGTGATCCCATACATCAGGCAAAATGGGATGCCACAGTCACAGTATTTTTTTAAAGAATATCTGTGGATATTCTCTGTCTTCCAGGTCATGGTATCTTCAGACGTTGTACAAGTTTTAGTAGGTAGGTTTCAGGTATTTAACATATGTGGGTCTGTACCTGTGTAGAGAGTTGTTTTATTAACCAGGCTGATACTTGTACAACTTCTGAAGATATTATTTTAGATTCAGTTCTGGCGAAAGGGAACAAACCTGAAGAGCTTTGTCGTTTGAATAGTTTTCGTGCATTGAACTGTGTCTCACATGTGTGGAGTGACAGCAGCGCACCATATCTCCAGGCGCATCATTCTTTGCCTCGGAGTGCCCAAGGCAGAGCACAGCACAGCATGTGACAAAGAACATTATTGAAATGCCTGCTACAGATAAGATCTGAAACCTCCATGCTGCCTAAATGTAGATGACAAAGATTTTAGCCCTCAGCCTCTAGCATGTTTTACCAGGGATTATTTCTTCAGATCCAACAGGTTTCATGTTGGGGAGAAGACACCAGAAGACTTTTAAACATAATGTACCTATAGCTCCAGCACTCCAGAGGTGGTGGTGTCGCTGGACGCTGAGAAAGCTTTTGACAGGGTGGAGTGGGACTTTCTCTCTGAAGTGATGGACAGATTTGGTCTTTGTTCAGGTTTCATTTCATGGGTCAACATCCCCCTTTCAGCTACACCGTGGCACAAGAAAAGGGTGCCTGCTATGATAGCAGTGCTATCCCATTTTCTGTTTGCTGTTGCCATTGAGCCACTGGCCATTTGGCTGCGATCTGAGGAGAAATTTCAGGGCATTTCTCGCCGTGTGACGTTTTCACCTCACAAACCTCACAAAAGACCTTTTCACTTTTGAAGCAGCGGTTATAACAGTTTTTAAATTGTACTTTACATTTATATGGGATTAGTATGCGACTGAGGACCAGTTTATTCTTTCTGGTGTTAAGTTAATGTACTTACATGATTCTTGCTGTTCTGTGTTTGTACCCTCATAGTTGAATTAACTTATTGTAAGTCACTTTGGATACAAGTGTTGAGTGTTTTAATGGAATACTGAGAAAGTTTAATAACAACAATAGGACAATTTCAGCAGAGTCAACAGCTTAGCATGCCATGGACATGTGAATATGGTGCTGAGTTTGCCAGCATTTTGGGAGGACAAATGGTTGGAACTTTGACACGCGATGACACAACTGATATGCTTTATGTGAAGCACAGTGTTTTGGTGTCAGCAGAAAGACTTCTCTTCGAAAACTGTACAGTGGTGCCACTCTCTCCATTACAACATATTATCTTGGATGAGCTTGACAGGCAAATGTTGAAATAAATTGCACTGTTTCTAATTTTTTTATAGCATTGACCTTTGCTCATGGTATACAATGTAATTCATTATAGCACACTTACTTACATAAGGGAAATCTATATAAGCTACAATTTCAGATTTTATATTTATTTTAAGCCTGGTGTACTTTTGCCGGATATTTTAGTTGGTACCTTAGTTAGTACTGTATTAGCAATTTCTGCATTTGTGTTATGTTTAATAGAAGAACAGATATGTATTTAGAAGAAGTATGAACAAATGTGTTTCTATGAGTTAACTTAGACTTTACGAGTGTAGCTCAAGCAGTGGTGGTAAGTAACAAAGTACAAATACTTCGCTGCTGAGAGAGCTGTGATATATGATGTGTGATATGTGATGCTGTGATATATTACTTTACTGCTGCCATATGCTGTTACAATGATTTTGCTTGAGTAAAAGAACTCCCACCTTTTAACAACCAGGTGGCTCAGATATGGCACAGTATTGCTTCAAATGATAGACAAGAGTGTTAAGATCTACACTAATAGCAGGTTTGCATGGGGGGGGGTGGCATGTGATTTTGGCAGATTTGACTGAATAGGAGATTCGTGACCCATTTCACTTCACACTTTTGTCTTTGCTTTGCTGGATGCTGTGTTGTTACGCAAACTGGATTCTGTCTGCAAATATGGAGGACATATTAAAGACCTTTGAACATTAACACTTAATGTAGATTATAGGAGCTGTAAACCACGGTCAATCAAAATTAAATACATTTTTTAGAATACAGATTTAATTTTAAAAAGTTTAAAGTCCACCTGCAGGTGTTAGAATTGAACTTACCAAGAGACAATGTATGACTTTTTGTATTAAATAAGAAATTTCCATGACAGTACCTTTTAGAAAAAGGCATGTAAAACTACCAGAAACTGGTACCCTTTCTGTGCTGCCTGCAGATTCCTGTGAGCCGTTAACCTGAAATTCCACTGAAAATGCAGCGACACTAACTGACAAATTATCATTTTCATGCAGATGAGTGGAGACAGAGAACAGGTGAGGAGTAGTTTACCTCCTTCCAAGTATCAGTTCCCACCCCTCTCCACTTCTCCATAAATACCTGCTGCCTGGTGACAGCAGAGGAAGAGGAGCAAAGCCCAGCAGTCAACATGGGGAACTGTGCCGACTGCATGAGGAATTTCTTTTGCCGGACAAAGAACACCAACGTCCGTATCAGTCTGCCGGCCGTCTGCTTTGTCTGGCAGATTGCTATGATTGTGCTGTTTGGAGTTTTCATCCGCTATGATGAGGAGTCAGACACCCACTGGGCAGAGCACAAAAGGGACCACAACATCACCAGTGACATTGAAAATGACTTCTATTTCAGATATCCCAGTAAGTTCAGCGATTGATCCTCTGTGATGATAAATACAGCTGTCACAGCGGCTGGTGTTTGTGCACACACACACTTAACTTTGTACTTCCTCTAATGTTTTTCTATTCATGGTAAATAGATGACTATGAATTTCTAATTTCCTTCTTAATGTTTATGTACAATTTCATGTTTCTCACAGCTGGAATCATGTTGTGTCAGCTTTAGTCTGTCCTGGTTTCCTGTTCACTGCTGGACCTAACCACATCACAAAATAATGTCACATTACAATGGCGATGGTCATAAAAAAAAATACAAATACAAATAGAATATTCTTTTTAAAAACAGGCAGTTTTATCACATGAATCTAGATTGGGATCAAGTAAAAGGATATTCAAGAAATTCAGCTTCAAATGTTTCAAACGGCCTTCTTTACTTTGACACAATATACATGTATGTATTATGTGTATATTTTTACATGATTGTTTTCTGAGTTCACATGTGATAATCTGGCATCGAATGTATGATTGTATTTTGCCTGTCAATACTTTGCAATTTGAAAGAATCTTAAGAATATATGGGAAATATGTAATTGAAAATGAATATAAGAAACCTAAACTTTGCATTTAAATTATCCGAGTCGAAAATTAAAGACACTGTCAACTGATGTTCTATTTAATTTTGACATATGCAACTGACTTTGTGTGAATACAGCTCGATACATCTTGATGACCATCGATTGTTTGATTCATGTTTAATTCTCTGTCCCTCCAGGCTTCCAGGACGTCCATGTCATGATCTTCGTTGGCTTCGGTTTCCTCATGACGTTCCTGAAAAAATACAGCTTTGGCGCCGTTGGCTTCAACTTCATGATTGCCTCCTTCGGTTTGCAGTGGGCCCTTCTCATGCAGGGCTGGTTCCACACCCTTGACCCATCTACTGGAAAAATCTACATCGGAGTTGAGAGGTGAGCCAGAGGAAATGTTTATTTTGTGCATCGTCAGTCATTCGGAGAACTGGAAGAAGGCAGTTGGACTGCACAGGTGTGTTGCATAAGTCAAAATGTTGCCACATTCTTTAACCGGTCATGGTCAGGGTGTGGAGTTCACAGCTCTTTGCTGCCTGCTCCTCATTTCCTTTTCTTTGTCGCTGCTACTAATTTGACAGCCCTGAGTATCTGTTGGTGATCGGGTTGCATTGTGGATACTGACAGCAGCATGCTTTGGCAAGGATGTATGAAATAAATGAGAGGGCCTATGTGGGTCTGTCAGGTTTGCCTGGTGCAGTCTCACTTAAGTGATCTGGTCGTATTCACCCATTTCTTGTTGTTGTCCTCATCCCACACAGTCTGATCAACGCCGACTTCTGCTGTGCCGGCAGCCTGATCGCCTACGGTGCCCTGCTAGGAAAAACGAGTCCTGTCCAGCTGTTGGTTGTCACCTTATTTGGCGTCACGCTGTTTGCTGTGGAGGAGTACATCATCCTCTCCCTCCTTCATGTGAGTCTCACCAAACACAATCACGTTGAAGTTTTATCCAGTTCCAATGTATTAATTGTCCAAAGGGATCATTTTCCATCAGACAGTGTAGGTTGTATTTTGTGCTGCTGCTGTGTATCTACCGTTGAGTGAAATCTTAATGTGTCCACAGTGCAGAGACGCTGGAGGCTCCATGGTCATCCACGCCTTTGGAGGATACTATGGTTTGGCCATTTCATGGGTCCTGTACCGACCACACCTGCACCAAAGCAAAAGCCTCGATGGATCCGTCTACCACTCTGATGTATTTGCTATGATCGGTGAGTGATTGACTGATTCATGATTTAAACTTCAATAACTTTTAGCCTCACACACAGGATATTTTCTTTAGGATTTAGTTCCATTCTCATATGATTCAGATCTATAAGCTTGACTGTAAAAATTCAACAGTTGGATGGTTTAATTGACGTTCTTCCCCCTCACAGGTACACTGTTCCTGTGGATGTTCTGGCCCAGTTTCAACTCGGCCATCACGGACCACGGCGACGGACAGCATAGAGCCGCCATCAACACTTACCTCGCCCTCGCCTCCTCTGTGCTCACCACGGTGGCCATTTCCAGCATGTCTGACAAGAGAGGAAAACTAGACATGGTAACAACATGGAAAAACACCCACAAGCCAACTGAAGAACAGTCATGGTTTATCATTCATGTTTGTCTATAACTCATGTCCTCGTTTCTAACCCACTGTCTCACCTGACAGGTCCATATCCAGAATGCCACTCTGGCTGGTGGTGTTGCCATGGGGACAGCGGCAGAGTTCATGATCACTCCTTATGGTTCACTCATCGTGGGTTTCTGCTGCGGCATTATCTCCACATTCGGCTACCTGTTTGTCACGGTGAGACTCCACCTACTGACTTATGATCTGTCTGCAAGGTAAAGCTGTCGTCCTCAGAGCGAATTAACATGATTGACGCAACATGAAGACAGATAAGGGCAATTATATGTTGAAATGATTTGTGGTTTGCATTCTGGGAAAATAACCAGCTGGCATGTAACATGATAGCAAGGTATTGCAGACTCCTAACATGATACTTTGCATGACTTTGTTCTGTGGTTTTAAAGTGATTTGTGCAAGTTTAAAATGAATATGACCCGTACTGATTTAGGGGAAATGGGAAGAGATTACATATTTTTACACCAGAATTATGAGCCTATTCATATAATTTCTCGTAGAATTATAGAAGATCTATCTAAAAAATGAAAGCTACACTGGACTTGAATGGACATTTGACCTCAGTGTTTTTAAATCGTACAGATCACTAATTAACATATGACTGTTTTCTCATTCTCAGCCCTTCTTAGAGAAATATCTGAAACTCCAGGATACATGTGGCGTCCACAACCTGCACGCTGTGCCAGGGATGCTGGGCGGCTTCATAGGTGCCATCGTGGCTGCAGCGGCCACTGAGTCTGTCTATAGCAAAGAGGGGTAAGTGACTGACATAAACAGACATATATCATTTGTTAAATCAAGTACTGTTATTGCTTCTATTCACAGACATGTTGTCAGTTTCTTCTCAGTGAAAGTGAATGGTCCTTTTTTTGAAAATCTGGCTTACAAAGGTTTATTTTTTTATTTTTTCTGTCCAGGTTGATCAACACATTTGACTTTGAAGGTGATTTTGCAGACAGGACTCCTGGGATGCAGGGAGGCTTCCAGGCGGCTGGCACATGTGTAGCTATTGCATTTGGACTTGTAGGAGGCGGGATTGTCGGTGAGTATTAAAAAATGAGCGGTGTCAAGGACTCAAGTAACATAGAGAAAACAAATACTGTAGAAAATTAAAAAGTAAATCATAATAGCCTACTCTTTACCTTGGGATACTCCCTGAGCCAAACACTAATATATATAATTATTTATCTTTTTATTTACCCTTTGTAAAATCTCCCTTTCTTTGTTTTCCTAATATTTTCTTGTTTCATTTTAGTTGATAATTATTGTTATTATTGTATTGTACATTTATTGTATCTTCTCATCTTACCTCAATGTCTTAATCAGATGTATAAATATAATATATTTTAAAAATGTATGAAGGCACAGGCAGTATTTTCTTTCAACTTTGAGAAAATGTTATGATAATAATAATAATGATAGTAGTGATACTTCTCAACCATCAAACTGACAAAGTGCTCTTAAACATTAAAATTGTTATGTCACAGAATGTAGTTTGTAATTAGGACAGCCAAATTTTAAAGGGTTCTTTTAAATGCAAAATTGTTGCAGAATACTTGCTCAATGTTTATTATATATCAAATTTATTTTTTTTAACTCTGTTTAAAGGTCTCATCCTGAGGTTACCTATCTGGGGCGATCCCGCTGATGACAACTGCTTTGACGATGAAGTGTACTGGGAGGTGAGAGTGCTTTTCTACCACTAGATGGTGGTCTCGCCATGTAACTAGAGAGGAAAGAAACGTCAGTTGTTTCAAGTGAGATCACTGACTCTTCCTCATGATCTGATCCTGTCTGTTGTTGTTGTTTCAGGTCCCTGAGGATGAGGATTCCATCCCGCCTGTTTTGGAGTACAACAACCACATGACACACAAGCACCAAGACATGTAAGCTCACTCACACATGCACGTCCTCATGCACCGTGTTCTCACCTTCAGTTATTCATTTATTCGGTTTGTTTTGTCCTTATTTCTTTCAACAGATCTGAGTCAAACTTCTCTGTGGAGCAAAGTTAGAGCGGCACAACAGGAGATCGACCCTCTCATGTCACCTTGAACTTGATATAACTGTGAAACAACACAAAGAAATGAAGGAGCAAATCTCAACAATGAGCTATTCAAAACTTAAAGTTATAACCAAGCTGCATAAAGCAGTGACCCAAAATATATAGAAAAAATATCTGAAGAGCAAGTATTGCTCTCGAAATACATTTTAAACTGGAATTACTTTCTAATTTATTTTGAAAAAAGCTAAAGACAAGGTGTTTATTTTCTATAAGCCAAGTTATAATGCACCGAAGAACTGAGAGATACTGTTAACGAGTTTGGAAACACATTGGTGTCTACATAAAAGTAAATCCTTCTTTTAAAGGACTAAACAACACTCGGAAGTCTCACCTTTTGATTGCGAAAGTTATCATTAATAATGATTGCAAATGTAATTCATATATATATATTTTGCATAAAAAGCCTTTAGAAATCAAAAATACTTGTGCTGCCAAACTAAGCAGTCTTTGAACTCTACTACCTAGTTCTTTCAAACTATATGTATAGGTCTTTATAAGTTGTATATACAAATCCAGTCCACTTTTTGTTTGTTGCATAAATGACTTGATGTTCAAATAGATATTGTGAGTAACTGTAGTAACTGTAATACAATTGTTAGCAGTTTGCTTGATGTAGTGTTGAATGTTACCTCTGATACACTATATATGATTGTGTTTTACATACTGATAAATTCAAATGAACAATAACGTTATTTTGTCCTTACTCTCATGTTCTTGATCTCATTTTTAAAGACACACGATGAAAAGAAAATAATATCCATTCAGCATATTGCATGGCTAATATAAGCTGCTTTCAGACATTCGTTCAGTCACACACTGAACTCCGGACATTCTCTAGTGGCGCTGTATGTGTGAACGCAACTGTCCAAGTGAAAGCCTCCAGACTTTCTTCTGACTTTATCCCACTGGACCCATAGAGTCCACAGAAAGTCCAGAGGATGCGAGAATGCAGCATTGATCCTCCACAAGATTCACCAGGAGTGAGTGGGCATGTTGATAAAGTTTGTAACAGGTGAAAGACACAAAAAGAAAAAGAAATCTCTGGATAAAAAAGAGTGATGGTCACATTCAGTTCCAGGAAGTGGGAAGATCAGCTCCATCTTCCCACTTCCTGGAACTGAATGAACTTTGTCAGATGCAGAATACCTGAATGAACTGAGCTTCTTTTGATGTAATTGTGGTTTAACTGCCTTGTCAAACACTTGTGTCTTATATTAATCCATAATCCCCAATATAGATAATTTGAGAAATATGAAATATTACTAATACATATAATATTTCTATTATATAAAATGATGCAGTTTGTATAACACTTTTCAAAACCAATGTTTACTTACAGATTAATAAATTAATCTGTAAGTAAACATTCATAAATTAATCTGTAGGCTAAATGCATTTTTATATTGTATAATTTGTTTATTCATTAAAAAATATGACAGATATGTGGGATCCCAACATTAGGGTTTGCTTGAATTATTGAAAAAAAAACTCTAATTACCAGTTGATGTGAATAACTTTTTTTGAGGTGGAGGGCCGAAGTTCAGAAAGCACACTTATATCATATGCCTTTAATCATGAGGTTATTTATTTTGGTTCCAAAAAGAATTATATATATTTTTCTTGAAATCTCTCAGTGCTTATTCACATCACTCTGACTTAATCTTGTTTTTATTCCTAAGGTGCACAGACAGTATCACTGTAACAGAGATGTTGATGATGTTAAATCTGTGTGTAGACAGGTCTTGCTGGGACCTGATGCCGGACGACAGTGGACGCAGCTCCTCTTGTGAATCATAAGACCCTGGGGAGAGTGTTTGTGAAACCACTTGGTCTGCCATTGTCCTCCTGGGACTGGCCTCCTCTGAAAAGCTGCAGAAAGCCTGTAATCAGATTAAAGGTTGCTGGGAAGGGGAGGAGGGATTTTTTTGAGGAATAGCAAAGAGGTTGTGGAAGTTCTCCAATCAGTACCTGCCATTGAAGTGCAGAAGAGGGGCTAAATAACGCAGCAGGAGGGGAGGCGGGAGCCAAGCTGGAGGGACAAATTGGCCTGTTGTTGGAGGATAATGGGACAATGAGGGAGGGGACTATAATCAGTGTGTATAGAGTGGGAGAGAATAGGTGCAATGGGAAAAAGAGGAGACTGAAGAACTCCAAAGGCAGCGGCCTTGTCCCATCCTGCCCTGGCAATTATATCACCTTTGTGAGCTGATTTGAGCAGGCTACAGATTCCATCTGGGCCAATAGATGGATGCAAAAACCTGCATTTTCTCACTGTCCTCACCGAGTGGTCTCACAGGGACATGGAGTGAGATATCAGGGGCTCTTGTGGTCTTACTAAGGCTCATTAGTAAAAAAGAACCACATGACGATGACAATCAGTTTACATTCTTTTGTCATTTGAAAAAGAAAAACACAAGGCCAAAGATGCTTATTGTTCTTTTTTGTCCTTAAACACTGATCGTGTTTTGAGGAGTAACCCCTGAATTTAACCTCGCAGACATCCTCATGGTCCAGGGCTTGTAAAGCTGATGTCATATCACAGGATGTCCCACTGAGCTCTGAGCTGCACCAGTCTCCTTTCTGTCATTGTGATCACTCATCAAACAGCAATTGGCCGAACACCAGGCATCACTAAAGGCCAGTCACTTTTTCTTTATTCATTTGACAAGAGTCCATTTGTTGGGGTCAAAGGGGAGTCTCAGGGGAGAAGACCTCTCAGCCGGCCACTGCTGAGGAGGAGAGGCAAAGAAATCACCATTCATAGCAGGGGAGAGCTTTGATTCAGCCACAAAGGGCCCAGTTCAAACCAGAGCTGCTTTAACCCATGAGAGGCAAGGAAACTGAATGGTTTGGTTAATGTAGTGCTCCACCTGCCCCTAATTAGAGCACAAGACTAAGTGTTTGATTGCCATTAGGATTATTGCTTAGTTTTGGGATTATCGTACATGTTGAACATTTTGAATATACATCTGTGCACCAATAAAAAAATCCTCTTGGAAGCCTGTTTGATAATAACATGAAGAGAAAAGTGGAGAAGAAATGAAATCAAAGAAAGAGAAAGGACTCAGCCGTTCGAGTTTCATTTCACTTCCATCACACAATAACACTTCCCAGATCAACATCTAAACTTTACAACAGACAGTGCCTGTGAAGCACAAGCATTAAAACATTTCTCTGTTTACGTTGTACATGCTTTTTTTGATTTAAAGGTCCCTCCAATGTTCTTTCTTTCCAAAGCAGGTTTAGGTGTAAAGGAAATACTGTGAAAATATACAATAATATATATAACTATCACTGCAGCTATGCATGCTCCTCTGGCCTTGATCACTGGCAACCAAATGGTTCACTCAAATCTAACAGCTAAGGAGAGCTGGAGGCAGGGGCAGCGGGATTCATTGAATCTGGACGCTGATAAACCACGGATGGTCACCTTGACGCCACCAGATGGTCCGGGAGTTTCCACCTTGCCCAGGCCCAATGCTCCAGGGTTTATCTCTGCACCGAATCCAACCAGAGCATTTCGTCAGCCTTTCACTATTTTCCTGTTCAGCTCATTTCAGCGCTGACTGAGTTTTAGCAAGCTACAGTAGTCAGCCACAATCCATGTGGTTGGCTTGGATGTGTGTCACTCATCAACAGTCAACCAAACAGACTCAAACTTCAAAATAAAACACCATAATTTGTCAACCTTTAATTAGACCGAAAAACATTTAATCCTTTTTTTTTCTCAGACGTATTGTGTCACATGGACATAGAAAGGTCTTCACAGTCCTGTGACCTTCTCATTATTATGCCGCTGTTTGTGTTTGACAAGGCCGTGTCAAACATGCAGTTTGAGCATGTCAGCACAGAGGGTTTGTTTTTTCTCTTATGCAACATGAAAAAAAACCTATTGTGTTATATAACTGGGAGCAAAGACATGGACCATAAAAGGAGCAAGCTCTCAGAGTTTGCGGCCTTTTTGAATTGGTTTCAGATGTGCTACTACATGGTCTGGTGTCAATAGAATGTAGTTGAAACATGAGATATCAAAATCTCCATGTGTGAAATTGTCCAAAGTAAGAACATTTAGTAGTGTAGTACTAGTGCTGCTCACACCTCTGATACGATTACTTCTCTACTGAAATCCTAACCTTTTCCTCATGTGCAAATCATTTTGAATAATTTCAAGAGCACTTGTATGTATAGTGGTAATGTTTAAGAATTGACATAGTTTTACATTAAACCTCAATTAACCGTGTGACAACTTTAAGTGTAGCGCTATCCAACCAGGTACATTAACTTTATATGACTTGCTAAATACTGTAGGTAGCTGTGCTTTCTAGCTATTTATCTAGTAAAATAAAACAACGATACCTATTTAGCACAACACTGCAACAAACAATAAAATCATTTAAAACAAAAACAAGCTTTAGTAATAATAAGAATACTAATAGGCTTCCCCTGTCACAAATGATTAGTCTACAAATGCTCTGCATGCGAATGAACACGGGGAACAGCATCTCCACTGTCCAACTCGTGCTGGGTATCGCCACTGTGTTCCCAAATTGATTCAACTACAACCAACAAGGTCTCCATTCAAGTTCCAATTTGATTTGATTCAATATCGATTGAGTTAAGGATATTCCATTTTACAATACCAATTTTACTTGGATATGAAAGGAATTCTCAGAGAACTATAGGTGTAAACTGTGCAAGGAAATCTCTAACTTGGTGCATTATTCAAAAGATTAAGGTAGGCCTGTTATGATCTGTTGATTGTGATAAATTATCTTGTCATCATTTTGAAACCATTTCATACCACTGATATAATAAGAAGAATATACAGACTGACATTTGAATTAGAATCAAAAATATTAAAATAGGGCTGCAGCGTGCCACGCACAGACTAGTGCCACCAAAACTTTTTTACGCTTGCGGGGAAGCACACAAGTAGGTAATGAGTCCCAGTAAGGAAGCTGTCAGCAAACGACTCTGCAATTAAACACTAATTATTTTTGTGTCATTCATTTAAAATATGTTAAAAAACGTGTGTGGTTAATTCCATCGAATGAGATCCAGTAGTACTAAGACAGACACTTTGCTATTATCTGTATTTAGATATTTATATAGTTTAGGACTATAGTTTGAGACTGCACTCATGAGTGCAGTCTCAGTGCTGGGTTGTCATTGAAATCAAGATTGGAAGGAATTAAGACAATTATTTATTGAGTTGAGTTGTTGATGAACAGCTTTTCTATGACTTTACCCAAAAATGGGAGGTTGGATGTGGGCCTGTAATTTTCTATTACTGAGGTATCTACATTTTTTATGACAGCTCCTAACAGCATTTTGGAGAAATTCTTGAGGAAGTTGACAGGGTTCAATGTTGACAGATCCCTCCTGACTTAGTGACCTAACTCTATGGTTTCTCCTGCACAAAAAATATTTGTCCAACAGAAGAAAAGAAAGGTAATTTCAGTATGTGAGCAATACCTGGTGTAAATCAGTTTTAACAGATTCTGGCCTGATCTCTGCCTGAGGTCAAATCTAGTTAAACTGCACCTTTTCTTTTGGCTTCTCTGGTGGTTGGCTGCATTTTTTTCTTTATTTAAACGTCAAGGACCCTCAGGGGTTATTACATTAGGTCTGCAGTATTATAGGATACATATGAGATCATTCTCTATTACTTTTGTGCTTTTGTGAAGCAAAATGAACGAGTTAAGAAAGTACAGAAAAGGTTGTCATACAGAGAAGTAATGCTCATACAGTAGCAGCAGTGAATAAAAAGGGTTGCTTTACACTGTTCAATGTTTCACAGTGACTCTACATGTCTCGTAAATCTCCCTGGTGACATATCCTCACAGAGACCCTCAGCTCCATCCAAGTTGATGCTGATGAGACACACTGACAGAGAGGGGGCAGCAACCTCACACTCCACACTGCGACAAATACAATGAATGGAGGGAAAGTCGTGGAAGAAAAAGGAGGGAACGAGGGGGACAGGCGAGGAGGGGAGACGAATGATTCTCCTGGGAAGGGAGGGTGTTTGGGTGAAAAGCAACAGCATATGTATTGTTGGAGGCCCTGACTCGCCACCCTGGAGAGCTCCCTGTTCCCACGGTTTGCTCAACAAACAAACGCAACCCCCCCATACACACAAACGCACCACACCACACACCACCATGCACCCGCACGCAGTGGTGATGTCATTAATTACCATCAAAATGAGCATGACAGCAAGCAAGTGTGCGTGCGTCTGCCAGCGAGGCTTTGTGTGTGTGTGAGTGTGTGTGTGTGAGGGAGAGAGAGGGAGATGTAGGGAATGAGAAAGAAAGAGACTATTGTCCATTCTGAAATAAAGAAATCTCCACTGAAGCATTGTAAATGGAAAAGGCATAAAAATGGACTAAATTCAGGGATCTTTTAGTGAGAGCTGGGCTGTCACATCTCGTCAGGGCCTCACAAAACCTGATGTGCACACATTGCCCTGCCCCGGCTGCAGAGACACTGTGGCCCTGTGATTGTGTCCCTCCTCTCCTCTCCTCTCCTCTCCTCTCCTCTCCTCTCCTCTCCTCTCCTCTCCTCTCCTCTCCTCTCCTCTTCCTGCCTCGCTGCCACAGGGATCCTGTATAGATGTGTGTATGTGTGTGTGTTTAGGGGACTGTTTAGGGGACTGATATTCAAACCTAATTATATTATCATCCTGCTGTTGGTTCTATATTTGACTCATGCTTTTAAGGTTTTTCTGCTGTGTACTTTTATAATTTGCTCCCTTTTTTAGTGTTACTTTTACTGTTGAAACAAGAAATAAACTTGAACTTGAAAATAATAATCAAATATATTAGACGTCAAAATGAACACAATCAACTTTGCTTGTAAAAATCTGAGATCTACAGCCATGTAACAACTCCGACTAAACTATGACCACTGCAGTGGTTTGACCTGAATGTTGATATAAGGTGGCTTGCATGCTGACATTCAGCTGGATGATGGGAATGTCACTAAAACATCAGATACATAGTCATAAACCAGAAAATTGCTCAAACTGAAATGACCGGATGCAGGTGCTACATGAAAATGTAATGCAGCCGCTAAGAGAAAAAACAATTCATCCTGCGGGAGAAATAAACATCTTTACCAAATTTTAATCACTGTAAAAACATTTCACTGAAAATCTGAGATGTGAACCTACTGGTGGCACTAGAGGAGGAGTCAGAGGATCACATATAAATGATTACCTCTGTAAAATGTTATCGAGATCCATCCAACAGTCCACACATGATTACACTCACACCAAAGTGCAGAGATGACCTCCCGGTTGGGTTTTTTCTGTGGTTTGGCTGAAACACACCAGAGACGTGGCCTGGTTGTTAAGATGGGAGAGCAGAGAATAGGACAATTCAGCATTTCAGGTGTTAAAGAAAGCGACAGTCCGAATTCTTAGACTTGCTACTGAACATCCTGCTGGACGACGACAGAGTTCTGCTCACTGTGCACATCTGTTATTTTCTCTTATCTAATTATTTGACAAAGATTTAACACCAAAATAAGATGAACCTAAAGAGTTTTCAATCCACTGTTAGAATCTGTGTGTGTGTGTGTGTGTGTGTGTGTGTGTGTGTGTGTGTGTGTGTGTGTGTGTGTGTGTGAATTGTGCGTCCTGCATCATGTGAGCGTGGACGGCATGGATCATAGTACGGACCTTCATTAGAGATCATTAGTATTTTTTGCAGAGTGGGCCTCACTGGGCTGTGGTTGTGCAGTGAATGAGATTGTTGTTGAATGTGAAGCCATGAATGCATGAGATTCCACCTCATCAGGGTTTGCACAGATAATTGCTACTATTTGATGTCCACTCTCTGAGGAGAAACCGTGTTCATTAGAGGCTTTGATTGGGTCGACGAGGGTAGAGAAACAAACGCAAGCTTTGTTGTCTTGTACAAATCTCTGGGAGTTTGTGGATCTGCAGAGACGGAACCTCTTTTTTTGTGTCCCAAACTTTGATGAGGTCCTTGTTTCAGCACCAGTCCCGTGTCTGTGTTTGGGAAAATGTCCATGTGCGCCCCATCCTCCAAGCTCATCAGCCACAGGAACTGAAACAATGCACTTCTTGACAAAGTTTACACACAAAACACAACAAAGACATAACAAAGGATTGCGCCTTTTTATCATTCCACTTCGGTCACAGTAATGAGCGTCCAACCTACTGTTGTTTTTGTATTATGAGCTTTTTGTGTATATAATAATGTTATGTTATTCAAAACGAGCACTGTTATTCCTACACACCAAATCATACCATCATACACACGCACCGTCTCTTTTTGGATGAGTAACCTGAGATATAAGTTCACAGTATTTTTTCTTGTATAGAAAACAGGATGTGTTTTCTTGCAGACGGACAAAAGAGGCTTTGATGAATCGCTCTTTGAGTTGGGCTATGTGGTGTTTGCAGAATCTGTTGCTATGGGAAAATGCATGTAAAAATGTAATCCTTGTTTAGCAGAGCTGCAAACTAACTTTGACCAACTTCCCTGTTAGTATTTTGAACACACAGTATTAGCTAAATGAACAAAAGGCAAACATAATTTGGTTGTGTTGCCATTTGGGTGTCCACATTTGTGGCTGGATCAGGTGACGGAACAAGGCAGGGCAGACTCTGCGGAGAGCTTCTTTACAGAAAGAGATGCCAAGAGATTGTGGTAAAGCGTTGGCTAATACAATGCTGGAGGAAGTGACTCACAGTTTGTGTCCAGCTTTCCAAGAATGAGCCGTGAGATGTGCTTGTTCTCAATCTTTGTTGGTGACAGGTTTGTGCTGGTGAGTCTGTAAGACTGGAACATTTTTGCTGTTTTTCCAGCAGGTGGTGCCACAGTGACAACACCACAGGTCGATCATCATGAGAGCAGATGAACATATAATTTATAATATATTTAACACATCAATCGAGGTGATTCTTAAGTGAGAATATTATTTGTATAAGAACAAAATATTTCAAAACTGTAACTCTTGAAAAAATGATGATCCCACTGGTTTCTGTTTTCTGTGATTTAAAGCAGCAGTCTTCACAATGTAGAGGAAAAACAAAAAAAAATCTAACTGTAACACTGTGAAAGATATATGTGCCACTACAAGCTTTTTCTTTTTCTTATCCATAATAATAATATCAGAAGACATACGTTTATATTGACTGCTAATAAAGGCCTTTATATGCTCGTTGGTATGTTTCTTGTTACAGAAAATGTTTATTATGTAATAAAAAAATTATATTGTTAGAAGTTTTACAAACTAATCATATGAGACAATAAAAAAGCTTAAATTAGATTCCATGTGACCTCCAACACATTTTGAAAATCAAATGAATTGTCCCTCTCCATTTAGTATTATTTAGTAT
This sequence comes from Verasper variegatus, assembly GCA_026259375.1. Classification (NCBI taxonomy): domain Eukaryota; kingdom Metazoa; phylum Chordata; class Actinopteri; order Pleuronectiformes; family Pleuronectidae; genus Verasper; species Verasper variegatus. The sequence goes on along the minus strand of CM048039.1, from coordinate 15,691,803 downwards.
AAGTTCAATAGCGTTTAGTTTAGCGTAGAGGTTTACATACCTGTGGTTCAGGGACCGAGCCAAGACAAGCAGCTGGTTCAACAATGGTCTGTGAAAGGAAAGCAGTGTCTTGATAATCTTGAATTGAGGATCATATGATGATTTTTGTCATTACCTTCGCCTGGGACGTTATGTTTTCTCCCGTCTGTTTGTATGTTTGTTATTAAGCATTCAGCAAAAAAATTCCCAGCGGATTACCATGACACTTGGTGAAAGGATGTGTGGGGGGGCATATGCGTCAGGGTAGAACACATTAAACTTTGGTGTTGATCCAGGATTTTTTTCTTCACTTTCTTATAACTTGGATATTGGACGTTTTTCAACAGTTTGGATTTCTCTAAGAATAATTCATGGATGTTGAAAAACATCAGGCACTAATAGACTTAGCCTATATCTATTAGTGTGGACAATTTAGTGCAGCTTGTTTGAATTTAAGGAGACTATTGGGTCTTGGTGGCAATATGTGCTTTACTATGTGTGTACCATTCTAGTTAATATTGTATCGTTGTATTTTGGTTTTCACACAAAAAGTACAGGTTTTTTCTTTTAGTCCATGATACTTCTTTTACAGGAAATACACAAAATTTAAATTGGGCTTATTTTTTTCATCTTTCTCTGCGCTAACACATTTAAACTGTCCTCATACTGTACCTGCCTGACCCTTAAATTTGTTTCCTATAAGATTTTTCAAAATTTTGAAGGATGATCGCTCAAATTGTGTAAAATTTGATTTTGCTTTTCAGACATGCAAATAAAACATAAAATATGTAATAGAAATGCAGTCTATTTAATTCGAAAGGAATCATTTTTTCAGGCCTTCTCATTTTGAAAGGCCTGTGTGCTGTACAATCATAAGAGAGTTACTGTGATAAAACTCCACGTCAGCATCTTTAACTTTCGCAGCCAGTCTCCACAGGTCACATATATGAAGTAATGATCTCTGTCTCTATCCACAAACCCCACGTAACTGGACCTAAAGCTGCCCCTTGTGTTGCACTGGTGCATTTGAGACATCCTCAGGCTGCTCCACCACTGGTGAGATTTCTCCTATTTATTCTAAATCAACAGACTGAATAATAATAGAGGGAAAAAAACAACCTTTTTCTAATTATATGGAATCAAGGCTTATTTAGCTGCTGAAAAGGAACTTGTAGTGCCACGGCAGCTCCTTAAATTTGCCAAATTAGGAGAATCGCTGATGAGGTGAGAAGCAGAGAATGCCTAAAATAAACTGTAGAGGGGCTCCAGCAAAACAGCCGGGCTTAAGATATATTAAATTACCATGATTGGGACTTAAGGCATGGTTAAAGCTTGTTTGAGAGGCTGGGGAGCCTCAAAGCAGAGCTATTCATGTCTGGGGTGCTGGGTCAATAGGTTGGGGAAGTTCACAGGACCTGATTCTATTCTTATGCAAACTCAGAGTACAAGACCTAAAGCTCAGTGAGTTGGAAGATATAAATGACTAGACAATCATCTGCAGCCCTCCGCAGCCTCAACCCTGGTCTACAGCGGCCTGCTACTCATTCATGAGGTAGTGCAATGACATGTGAGTCCACTCTGAACATCCTGTATCCGGCTTCCAGAGTTTAAGACCCTGTTTCTGTTAATTACAACAAATAGATGTTGAATTTAGTCCTGTCTCGTGGATTGTTATTGTCCGTAGTGCAGCAGTGTAAAGAATGAGGTGCTGCAGGATAAGCGCTGGTTTATTTATGTACAATAACAGCACGCCCAAGTGTCTGGAAATGGATTTTTCAGCTTTGGTGAGTAATGTGACTCTGAACACAATAGGAAACATCTATCTCTATTTGATGACAAGTCGAAAATCTGAGTGGATTTAATGAATGAATGAATTCACACTGAGTTCCGTGAGAGAGAGCACCTGCAGCCAACCGCTCCTCCTCCTCCTCCTCATCCCTGTCTGACACGGTTTCCCATGCATCACACACAGTTACGGTGACAGGAGGGAAGTGCTGTCTGTCTATAAGCTAATCTTATTATTATATTTATTTATTAACATTCCACTTTTTATAAAATGACCAGAAATGTTTCATTGACTGTATGTGCGTTCGACATACATGAGATGTTAGGCCTTGATATTCAAATGTGATAGAGTCGAGAAAAAAAGCACAGGCAGTATATGCACATTGCATAAGTGTGTGGTCACCTAGAAACCATGGGCATTGATCTGCTGCTAAACAGCTTCCACTCTTTTCACTGTGACTGCAGGAATTAGCTCCAATTCAAAAGAGTGTGTAGGTGATGAGACTATGTTCAGTCCAAATGTATGTTGCCACAAAGTTGGAAGCACTTTATTGTTTATTGTGTAAAATGTCTTTGTTTTCTGTAGTATAAAGATTTTCATCAAACCTAATGGGACCAAGGAAAGCAAATCATCAATAACAGCCAAAACTGACTAAAATTGAAAACGTACAGACATACAGTGTATCTGGAATTGAAGATTCCAGTAATAACATAAGGCCTCGGCTTTGACATGATCTATGTTGTTATTTGATGCTTCACAAAGTGAATTGTGAAAATGTTCCCTTATGATTTTAGTATTTTAAGTGATTCTAATGATTAATATGTGCTTAATGATTATGGGCTAATGATTAAAAAGAGAGAAAACCATGACCCTTGATTCCTCTAAACAGGCCCTGATGAACCGCAGGTCACAGTATCTGAGGGGTCGCAGACGCATCAGGGGAAAACACACGTGTCTGTCGGCTTGTGCCGGGTCAACTTGAGTCCCTGTAGGGTGAAAGGTCACGACTCCCTCAGGCCCACAGCAGACTGACGCTGTGTGCTGCTACAGAAACAATGTGAGTTTGTGAGTCTGTAAAGTCTGTAAAGTTTACAACTTAATACCAAAGAAATTGACTCTTTGATTATTAGGTGACGTGGGATTAATACGTAAATTATCTGAACGTTTTATGTCTCGATACAACATGAAGACAAATGACTGGATTCAGTCTTGGTGTAGGTGAAGATATTTAAACTTTTTTTGACTGAAGTGAGCAAGTTAGTGTGACGAAGTAAACTCAGCTTTTTGTCCATGATTTCATTAAGTGTAGAAGCACAGTATGGAGGGAGTTTGCCACAGTAATATTGTATTACAGTCTGCAATGTGTGAAGAGAGGGTTTACATGTAATCATCACTTTCTGTGTTATTCATCATGTGTGTTTAAGCCAAGGCCTCTCTCCACCTGTTCACTGGTTAATGCTTCATCTTTGACCTTTCTTTTGATAATCTATCAGAGAGATGACTGATCAAAACAAAGAGAAAATCTTTGTTCACATTTATCTGTTTTATTGAACATGTGAACAAGCAGTGCAGGCCTGGTTATGGAAAGTTTAAATAGCTCCACAATACAACCCCTACCAATGACCTGGAGACTGCCTCTGTCCAAGGTGCTGACAGAGACCAGCCTTTAGTTCAACAACACAAATGATGACACATTTATCATGTCATTTCTTTTATTATGAAAAGAACAAAAGCATTTCATTCCTCGGACTGTTATCATTTAAAATACCATAGTGTCATTGATAAAGTAAAATCCACTATCCTTGATGCTCAAATGTGATAGTCAAGAGTTAAAGCTCATACTGTCATTATATGTGACAATTCCCTTAAGTATCTGGTCACCTGGAAACCACAGGCAATAATTTGTATTCTTTTTAATATTTATTTCATCACATTTATCACATTTCATTCAAAATTCTTCCAAATCATTTTACAGACAGGATTCTCCAAAAAACAACATTTGAAAATAAAATCTTCAACTCAAGTATAACTGATGATTCAAGTATTATTTTCACACAAAAATATGAAAATGAAATCCATGAATGAATTGTGGTTAAAACTGTGTTAAAGTCTGGAGGAGAGAGAGAACATGTTCCTGCAGTTGTCCAATTGCACAGAGACAGTTCCTTGTGTTTGGCTGCAGAGAATCCATGTGATGAACACACCGACGAAGACGCCGCACATCCTGCACAGAGAGGGTGGCACCAGCATCACTCTGATTCTTTTCTAAAAAAAGAAGAAACAAACATAAGATCAGTCAAAATCAGCTCGGTAATTGAACCTTCACACAGAACGTGCTTTGTGTGTAGATGCTGTCATAAGAAATCATGTCAAAAGGGACCACAAGGAACATTTACACCGTTCTCTGACTGGTTGCATCATCTGAGCATCTCATCGGATGACGTTCAGGTGGGGGGGCGCGATGTGAGATCAGGCTGAGTTCAGTCCTACAGCCAAGGTACTGTCAGATTGATCAAACTATACATAAAAAGGTTCCTGGACAATTTAATCCCACTGGGAGACATGGTAAGACCCTTTCTCTGCCAATTTTCACCCTCTCTCTTATTCACATCTTCTCTTTCTTCCTGCAGCTTCACAATGCACAATCCTGCTTTCTTTTTTTCTCATGTTCCCTCATATCTCCTCTCACAGTGGCTGCCACCCCCCCAGCCACCCCCGCCCATCAGACAGCATGTAGTTTATGCAAATGATCAGGCTTTCATGCTCAGAGTTGAATGGGCCCTTAACAAAATATGTGTCTCTTTCTTCCCCTACAACACAAACACACACACACACACACACACACACACACACAGGCCAGGCCTTAGTCACAAAATGTCACAAAACTTGTCTGGTTTGGAGTAAAGCTATGTATCTCATGGATCTTTTATGGATTTGTATCTTGCACATGGGCATGGTGCAATGGCTCAATTGTGCCCACTGACCATTTTAGAAATCAAAGCCTGCTGCTTTTAGTTTGACCAAGATATATGGAATTCAAATTCAAAAGTTATGGTTTAACAGTGGAGGAGGTTGAGAAGGGTTGGGGTGTGTGTGTGTACTTTTTTTGCCAGTCCTCCCTTTTTCAAAGGTTTGTTTGACGGTTTAGACTTTGTTTTAAGTTTAGGGTTAGATTTAGGTTTAGGTTAGGGTAAGGGTTAGGCATTTAGCTGTGATGGTTAAGGTTAGTAGAAGAATGTGTGTGTGTGTGTGTAAGTGGGCGTGTGTGTGAGGATGATGAATGTAAAATTATTGGTGTTCCCAGGGTCTGGGAGGTGTCTGAAAGGGGGTGGGTGTCTGTGCCCAGCTGTTGGGGTGAACCTCTCTCTCTCTCTCTCTCTCTCTCTCTGTCTGTCTGTCTGTCTGTCTCTCTCTCTCTCTCTCTCTCTCTCTGTCTGTCTCTCTCTCTCTCTCTCTCTCTCTCTCTCTCTCTCTCTCTCTGACAGGCCGTGCTTTTCAGCAGCACATAGCCGAGCTGTCCAGGCTGCTGCCATAACAACAACCCTCTGTCAGAGTAACGCCATGCAGTCACCAAAGAACATGGGGGGAGGAGGGGTGGGGGTGTGGTTGTGGGGGGGATGGGGGATGACAGAAGTGAATGAAGAGTCGAGACGTTTGTGCCCCTGTGAACTTGAACTTGACTGACTTGTCTGAAGGACTGGTGGGGGAGAATGGAAATCATTCCCTGAGAGAGTGTCTGTTCTGAAATAGTTTTACATATTGTTAACATTAAAAATCTGCTGTTTAAATCATGAAGAAGCAAATGTTTAGGGAAGTGAGGATATTGATTCTTGACATTAGAAAGTGCAGTTTGACAAAACAAAAAAAATTCAAGTGAGGGAAAACGTTTTCTTTTGAAATGTGGTAGAAAGTTCCAGAAAACATTTGAAATTAGCCTTTGAGTTGAATTTTTGTATTGTTTTTTGGCCAAATAATTAAAAAACAAATCGACATATCTTATAAAATATTCTGTTCAAATGAAATAATAAATAAAACAAGACCTCTGAATAATAATAATAATAGTAATAACAATGAGAATATTAATAATAATAATCATTTCTGTCACTTTTTGTACAGTGCACCAATGTCTCTGATGAAGTCACTCACGATCTACAGAGAAGAGCTGAGTTACAGCTGGATCGCCTGAGACAGTAGAGACAGACTGTGACGAGCTGCAGCTCCATCATACAAATGTCATATTTTCAACCTTCAGTGTTTATCTCTGTGTATCTGCCTGCAGAGGATCTGTGTGATATGCCTGTTTGCCGCAGCCCACAGCTGATGAATGGCGAATCGTCCACATCGGGGGTCTTAGCTGCTCAGACCCACTCGACCATGGGAAAAAAGGAGCCGTGAAAGGTCCCCTGTTGCTGTTACAAAGCCAAGAACAAGCCATAGCAGGATAATCACGTTTATCCCCCCCAGATTAAGACAGGATCGCAGCTGCAGTATCTTTGTGGGGGAGAGGGGGACGTAAAACATACAATGTCCTGCCTTCAGGGGAGCTTACATTCGTTACCTACCAGGTTCTGGTACGGAGACAGGACAGCCATGATCAGGTCACTACGCTACGCTAAAATCATGAGAACAATGTCTCACAGTAGAAAACAAACAAGCACACCTCAGGCTGACTGATCTGAACAGTCTGATCTGTGTGTTGTAATTGATTATCCTCTCTGTTAATATGCTCAGTAACTCTGTTAATCATGCAACCGCCCCCCCCCCCCAAAAAAACCCCACACAACTGTACAACTCTCTCACAAGTCAAGTCAACGTATATGTCCATGATTCCTATTGATGCCACCAGTTTACATATTTCTTTACAGAGTTAAAGCACATTTACAAAAATAATTTAAAATTGAATCTACTTCATCTTTATTTTGTGTATCGTTTGAGAAGGACTGATTGAAGGAGGATAATTCCATCCGATGTATGGATTGGAAGGAGACATCTCTTCTGTTTGTCTTGTTTACAGACAAAATGAATATAACTGAATTCTAATGTTTCAGATATTGCATTTTAGGAATTTGGATCTGTAGGTTTTTTTTTATCATTTAATCGGATTGCTTGCAACGGACAGCGGGGGAAATTCACATGATTTTCCAAATTAACATTTATTTCAATTTTCAGTGTTTTCTTCCAATGTCATGCTTCAATTTAAAGCATAACACCTCCTGTTAATGATAGTTTTATATTTAGGCCCCATTGAACATGACTTGTGTTTTGTGTGGGAATTAAACTAGACAAAATTTTAGGAAGGCTTCATGTTTGCAAAAGCGAGAATTGTTGAGATGTAGCAGAGAGCTATGCTGAGCAGTTTATACATTTGGCCTATTGGCCACGTTATTCTTTTTCATTAACATTAGTTCTGGCATGAGACCACACACACTCACACACACACACACACACCCATACACGGGCTGTGAGAGAGACATAAAGAGGCAGGAGGACAAAGGGGCCAACTTTTCCAGGAGACACTCTCATGGCTGCAGTGCTAATGCAGTCATCTGCCACTGTCTGGTCTGGAGCGTGGTCCCCACCTCGCTGCACGCTCAGGATTCAGTGCAGCAGCCTCTCACATGTGCAGTTTTGGGGGAAAAAGAGGTGGCGGACCTTTGTCAAGTGCTCCTTTCACAAAGCACCCATTGTGGGGCAAAGCCAGGATCAGAATGATAATGTGGACTCTGGCTGCTGTTTACCAACAGGTCTTGTGCAGCTGCAGGGGACAGTGTGTCCCGACCGACACTGGGCTGCACTGTCTGTGCATGGGGGGAATAAACATCACTTGTACTTTACATCCGTACAGGTGCATATCGAGTGTTGGTCATATTAATAATATTATGATTACACTTCTGTCTGTACCGGCAGACTCTTGGGACTTTCTCTGAAGGTTTCTATGTTTTTTTCTCCAGTTGAAGGTTTTTTTTCATAGTTTTTCCTCACCTTAAGGACAGTAGTTTTCACACCTTGTGCAGATTGTTAAACCCAGACAAATTGTGGTTTGTGAATAGGGGCTTCAAATGTGATTGATTGATTTTTGAACTATTGAAGATTGAGTGGCCACAGTAAATCAGAGGGTTAGTTGATATCAAATGTTATTTCTCAAATAAGCAAATAATCAGTGTAACTCTCAGGGACCCTGTCGCACAATTCTAAGCTTTCTGAGATGCTCAATTGTTTTCACAAACACAATGTAAATACACTGTAAATATTATATTATATAATTTCAGCAACATCAGGTTTGAATCTCTTTTAGTGTGATTCACCAAACCGGGTCACACAGTGAAACCTTTGCATCTTAGACTAAAATACATTTTTAAACGAAGATAATGAGGGTGATTCACATCTGTGCCTGGCTGCCATCCAGTATTTTACTGGATGAGCTCATATTATCAGCCACCTTCACACATGCTCCCTCCCCCCAGCTGCTTGTCTAATTACAGCCTGCATGCTTTCTAATAAAGGAACAGTTCCCCTTTTATTTTGTCAGGCCACAGTGCTGACTAATGCATTTGGCTACTTCTTTATACCATGATGAAAAAAAACACAGCATTTTTAACTGACATGATTTAACAGTTTTAACTCCACAATCTTAATTAAAGTTCATGTTTGACGATTCTAAACGATAAGGACAATAAAAAGAGCTGGACCTTAATGAAGACACATGTACGTTATGTAAAAATGTTCTGGCTTTGTGATGTTAACGTGTAGCTCCCTCTAACAGGTATTATAAGTCCAGGTTAATTGTCCTGATGAATCAATGGCCTACTTCACCTTTATAAATAATATTTAACACCACAAACAATTTGACCATGACTAATGAAAGTTTAATTTCTGCTTCCATTATTCAAACACTGATCTGGATTTGTTGTTGTTCTCAGATGGAGGCTGATGCTGCTGCGCCTTTAAATATCTGCTCCCCTGGTTTCTATGCAATTATGTTAATATGCACCGCTCGTCTGTGTCCCCTTCCTTACGCCTGGAGTTGCGCGAATGTTTCCTTTATTTTGCGTCTTCGTCAGGCTCTTTGTTTTTACTCAGGCCTGAATTTTTAGTTTTTTTTACCGCATGCAGAGATAATGTGGAAACCGCAAACCAGAGAGCGCTACCGTTCGGATAATAGAGACTTTTTATTTTTGCAAGAAGCCTTAATGTCTGCAGCGCATTTTTCTTATTTGTTTGGGATGATTCTCTCAACACTGCGGATAAAACAGAGGTGCATGCACGTGCGTAGGCGATCATCTCTGCGTCAGAATCAATGCCAATTAACGCAGGGTCATTTTTGATGATGAGTACTTAACAGAACAGTAAATTCAGCCTGTGTGCACGTCAACACTGATCTACTGCGGCTCTGCTCAACATCTGGACATGAGGGGACCAGCAGCTCCTCAGACATCTGGATACAAGAGGGTGGAAGTTGTTGTCATGTGCTCAGTTTGTAAAAGGTGACGCTTTGATACAGACACTGACAGGTGTTTGGGATGGAGGTAAAGTAAAGAGGCTTCAGTTTATTTCCCTTTTTCCTTTTTCCCTTTCAACATCTGTATTATTACGAGCTTTCGAGGATCTGGCCTTTTTGGAAAATAAAATAAATGCAAGCTGCTGCTCTGATCCTCTGCTTCTGCGATGTATAATCAATGGTTATGGAATCATTAATGAAAAATGTGCATTGCTCCGTTACTCATCCCATATATAATAAAATAATAAAGAATAATTAATGCATGAATGAACTAGGACTGATGATGATTTATTTTTACCAGAACAGCTTTACAGAATAAAAGGCCTGTTGTTTTAGCCTTTGCTTCTACTGACTTAAATACTTGTATTTAGAAGAATTAAGTTTCATATTATTCGTTATCATTCTATTATAAGTTGTATATTATTATTATTATCAGGATTATTAGTAGTATTATTCAAGCTCTATCATTTCTGTAAATGTAAGAAAACAATATTTTGGACTAGTTAATTAAGATTTGTTTTAAAGGAACAAATAAGCATAAAAACAATGTATGATCAAATCTTAAGCAAGGAAAGTGTATTTGTTATTTCTTATAACGTATTGTGGATATACAGTTTATGCATTTTTATGTTTCCTAGCTTTTCCCATTCAAATAATTGAATTATTTTGTCTGCTCTGTATTTATGTCAAGAGTTTGAAAAACGACTTTGGATGAATACATTTATTTATCTCGCTTATTATAAAACTATAGTCATGTGTATTTTTGAGGTAATTAGAGCAGTCCACTATCACCAGTGCTGTTACTGTAAACCTGAATTTACTAAATTGACTGATTTATGATATTACTGAGATCCAACATACTATAATAATCTTAAATAAATGTGTCCGGACATTGTCCACCACTGCTTCACTGCTTTAATATTCACTTTTACGCTATAGGCAGTCGAATGCTTCACCTTTCACAGGCCTCAGAGATGTGACCTCACTAATTACAGCAGCAGCTCCATCACACAGATCCGTGATGAGACTAAAGTCATGAGGCCTTATACACACCGCGCTGATTAGCGCCTGATAGACACACAACGATGCGCCAATTAACGCGCCACAGCTCCGCGCCAACACAACCATTTTAGAGGCAGCAGGGAGGCTCCGTCAAGATGGCTTCCATTCACACAACATGATGTTCATGAGGATGAGCTGCAACCCGCACATGAGACTCAGTCATGGCAGGAGGCCTCTGCACTGTCAGTGTCTGACACAGGGAAACGTTTTAGATTTCACTATGACAGCTGAACAATCTCCTTATGCATGAGCATCGAGATTCAATTTAAAATCTGTTTTATAGTTACAAAAATAATAAAATAATGTATTTTGTATGAATCCAAAAGTGAAGATAATTTCAAAAAAAATTCTAAACCATTCGTTTTATTATGTATATATTAACTTTATTGTTAATATGTAGGATCAGGGAATTAACAGCAATAGTTAACAGCAATAGTTTCTTGATTGTATAATTTAAACCTGCAGATCATCAAATGTTTGCTTATTATAACGGACATATATTCTTCCAATCAGTCTGTTTAATTTTCAGCAGTTATAAGCAAAAGAATGAGGGCATCTGTTTTGATGCAATTATTTGAATAAGTGCAAGATTGAATAATTTCACAAATGAAGTGTAATTTATATTTTTCTGTCCAGGTCACAGTTGACTATCTGCAGCTTTTGAGTTTAAACAAAGCAACAGCAACATTAAGCGACAGTTAAGTTATTTAATTGTTTTGGGTTTGTTCAACAGAGACATTATAATGAAGGGACAACTTAACAGCAAGTAATAGTGAAACCAGACATATCAAAAGTCTGTCAGAAAATGTGGCAAAGAAACATTTAAGTTGAGATGTCCACACTGGCTGCATTCTGCATTCTGCAGGTATAAATCTGAAGAAGATCTTTGATTAAATGTTCTTTGTTGAGCAAGTAGACGTGCGGCCGTCTCTTCTTCTTACCTACTCACCTGTTACAAAGATCATTTTTGGTATGTCTAACTTTCTTCTGTATATAATAGAAAGTGGCTGATCTGTTTAAATCAATCCTTGAACTGTGCCCCCGACATACTAAAGAAAAGGACTTTCTATCTTCTTTTAAAAGCATATCAAAGTGTAAATACTTAAACTAAAATAAAAAGACATAATTGTAGTATTGATCTGTTTCTCTCTGTGTCTTAAGGCTGCAACTAATAATTATTTTCATGATGGATTTTGTCTGTTTGTCAAATGTCAATTGTGGAAACAACACTCTGTCCTACAACCTTTAACATGTCTTCAGATTCATTATTTTGTCCAACTCACCCATCAGAATACAAAGATCCTCACAAATGAGAAGCTTGAAGCGGAAAACGTTTGACATTTAACCTGATCAGTTAAGATCATACACCAACGTATCAGTTAGTAGAGTAATGGTTCACCTCCAACTGTGATTAAACCTTATTTTTGGATAAATGACTCAAATCATTTTCACGTTCAGATGAAAACAACTGTTTGATATGTGAAGACCTACCTGAACACACTCCATGTCCTCTTGTGTTGTCCTCTGGGTTTTTCTCTCTTTCTTCTCTTCGTTAGGAGACGGGGGTGTGTGGAGGTCATTCCTACTTTCGGTTATCTAGCTTTATGAAGGAGGATTAACACTCATACAGCTAGATAACCAAAGACAGGAACAGGCTCCGCTGGTTGATTCAGCAGCACAAGGTTAAGTCTGAAGCTTCCTGCTGGGAACAAAGACAATGATGATGGTGTTAATGCATCGGGCCTTTAGTGACAGGCCTCTACAACTGGCACATGTCATTTAAAAATGGTAACATAATTACACCCATAACTTCAATCAAATAGAACCAGTTCTTCATTTTAATACATGATTATTACTTTCTTTTGATTTGGAAAGTTAAATGAAAGATCCACCTGCCACTCTGTAAGACTTCATCCATATTTTGTATTAACTCCAATATGGTTAATAGGCTAACTAACTCACTAACTAACCTAAAAAGCTCCTGTTGCTCTTTACCACTGAAGTCAACCTGTAGCTGTTTTTTGAATCCTGCCTCCCACACTTTTCAAATACACCCACAGATTTGACCAAAATAAAGCCTCCCTGCTTTAAGAGTAAACTCAGCTCCTCATTCAATTTTTTTTCATAATTTTTATTAAGAATCATCAGGTTAAAATCACAGATTGAATAAACTTTTAAAAATCAAATGGTCTTAGGTCAGGTGGCATTGAGGCTTGAGTCTTTATGCATTAGTCTTATACACTCCTGCATTACTGTTGTGAACTCAATTGGTTTAGTGAATCCCTCTGTGTAATTTTTCTTCTCAATAAATGTTGTACTTGAGAAAAACATCCTTGAATGTGTGTGTTAGTTTATTTGTTATATCTCGAAATAACCTCATGATGAACTCACGCTACTCTTGGTCAGTGCGTGTGACGTCAGTGCTTTTAATTGGGAAATAGATGCGCTGACATATATGCGTCACTTTCTTGTTGTGTGTATAAGTGGACACATCAGTAATCGTCTCACTATGAAGGTGAGAAGTTTGCATTTATTAGATCAGGATGTTGGAGGGTGAATGAAACACAAGAGGCCTGATGGAAAAAGTCTGTCACATGGATCAAAGATACATTTACTCTCTGATAGAAATTAGAATCTAATTGTTCTAATCGATGAGAATAAGACCGAATAGTTCACTGTGACTTTATCTGTTGGTTGTGGCTTTGACGACAAATGAGAAACACCAGAACTTAACATATTAAATAAAATGCAGCAGGTCAGTAACATCCAGGTCAGTGAATGAGATGCATCAACGTGCATGTGACACGAGCCAGGTCTCATCAGTGAAGATCATTACACTCACTTTCCATCATCAGCTGCATCCTGCATCCGCGGAGGAAAAAAAACATCCACATGTGGAGCAGATCAGGTCGGTGCAGCGTCCTCCTGGCTCCAGATGTGCAGGTGCGCGTGGATCGGATCGATAAATCCCACCGCATCTGCCCCGAGGCTGCGTGTCCTCCCGGCTGTGGAGGAGGAGGAGGGTGAGGAGGAGGAGGAGGAGGAGGAGAGCTCCGCGGTCAATTGCGCGTTTGTATCCGTGCGTGATCAGGAGGTTCCGGCGGGAGGTCGGCGCTCTCCTCCCGCGTCAGAGATGTGCGGGTCTCCGGTGCACAGAGGAGCCTTTTCTCCGATCTGCGTGTGCGTGTTTTCTCCCCCCTGTGTCCCTGGCAGAGTCTAGGATGGTCTCCTCTCCTCTCACCTCCCCTCTGACGGTTTTCTCTCTCAACGCTTCCTCCTCCTCACGGCTGCGATCACGTCACACCGACGGCAAACTGCTGGCAACCAATCAGCGACAGCCTCCCCTTGACCATATTATCCTTTTGACTGATGATGTCAAATAAACTAAAGTTACCAGAGAGAACGGTTTGTTGAATTTTCGTTTGTTTGAGGTGAAACATCTAGAATTAAAAAATAAAATTATCATTATTAGAGTTAACTTATTTCGAGTGTCTCCATCTAAAAAGTTTAAAAGAAAAAACAACACATATTCTGTTTCTGAATGAAGCTCTAATTTAGTTTATTAAGTATTCAATATATAACATGACTCCTATAATTAAATGGTTTGTGTGAGGAAGAACATCAGGCATATGTATTGTTTTCCATTCTTACATGTATATAAATACAAATACAGATGAGGTGAGTGAGGATATGTATTTCTGACTCTGTGGCCTCTTAACAAAGTGGTGATAGATGAGTTTGTATCTGTTAACCCAATGTTTAAAAACCTCTACAGAGAGGGTGAGCATTTATCACTGTAGTGCCCCTCAGTGGTGGCACAGAGAAACAAACCATTGAACACAGAAATGTCCAGTTTCATTCATTTGGCCGAGCAAACATTTCCTGCGGGAGAGTCTCAGGGGACTTTGGGGGCGTCAGGCAAAAGTCATCAGCAAAGCACAAACACACACATGACTAAGTAAAGTAGTTAGGTTTAGGTGCAAAACCTCCACCAGGGCACATCATAAGCTGTTTTCTGACATGAACTGTGGAACATGTCTAGAAAACTGGACATTTTCCAGATTTTTCCTTTCATGTATGAGGAACTTATGAGGAGATTCAGAGGAACAACAACAGGAACATCTCCGGAGTGTTCAGGTGAGGGGCAGGACATAACGTATACATTGTGCATGGTTTTGTTAAAGCACCTCATCAGCCCTTGTCGACAAAAGCTCTTAAATCTTTTCCCAAGTTGACATCTTCAACTACGACTTATACGTGTGTGGCCCTATTTTTCACCCTGAGATATTTTGGTCCTTTTCTATTTATTTCAGTTCTGCATCCGTTGAATGTTAGAAATGTCATGGACGTCCCTGCTCACTCGCCATGAATTCTGCGGACGTTTTCCTTCTGAATTTCCACATGAAGCTCACTCGGACATTATTTGTTTGTCTTCCAGTGGAGGGAAAATGTCCACTGCAACAACAATTTCAGGAGATTACCCTGCCTTGCCTGCCCTGTTGCAACGTCCCTGATTTCCCACCCACCAGCAAAGACAACCTGTATTTACACTCCTTTTTAATTGGTGCACCGCTTACTTCTTACAGCACACACAGATTCCAGCTGATCACATGTCTGTGCTGGCAGCAGGGAACAAGGTAGACACAGTAATACCACTAGTGATCAAACAACTGTACAGTTATTTAAGACCTAACAGAGCCACAAGAGAACAGTTTCCCTGGTGAAGTTTATACACCTTCCAAATGATTATACTCAAGATAAAGCAAACACTCTGCAGGTTTATATCTGCTTCACTGAGTCTCAAGAATGAATTTCAGTTCTCTCTGCATCTTGTTCTCTGGTGGTTTCTCTTTAAATTTAGACTTTAAACTTTGTTTATTCTCACCAAGAGTCTATATACCCTTAAAATTTGGGGCCAGTTATTTCAGCTCATCTGAGCAGGGAAGTGTAGCTCGGATCAACACCCAGCTTTACTTCAAGTTCAATAGGTTGTTTTATTTTCTGGACAGCAGGGAGCAGTCAGGACTTTTCTTGTTAGTTTTGATGCGAAGGAGTGAAGTTGAATTTATCATGAAACCATTAAACCATAAAAACCTACTAAAAAGTATTTTAATTTGTATAATTATTGTAAATGCTCCTTTTTAATACTGGCAATATTTTTAAAGTCTGGTTGGTGTTTTAAATGGGCATCAATTTTACACACACACTTAAGATTCAACTCATGAGAAAAGCTGAGGATATACCACCCTCTACTGCTCGGTTGGCAACGCTACCTCACTGTCTCTTGTATTCCTACATTATGGAGTTCAGGATTATTTTTGATACAGTGTTGGAATAACTTGGATGTTTGTGTGTGTGCAGATCAGAAGACTCGATCTGTACAGCACAATGACACAGTTATCGCCATTGATCATATTAATTGGCTGCTGGTTACATTACCATTAGGTCAATGCTAAACATTACATTCAATAGTGGTAATGGTGGTATTTGGTCTACTTTATTAATTAAACTATTTCTCTATACCAGGAGGTCTCAAAGTCATTTATCAGAACAGTTTAAATTACTTCCTATATTTTTCACACTTTGGTAGATTGTATTGGCAAAGTAATATTGAAATTGTGCCGAATCAGCCATCAGCAGTTTCTTTTTGAAAGGGCAGTCAGGGATGCACAAACAACTGTCCCCTGATTGTTAGCCTTAGATAACATTTTTAACTGTTCTACTGTTACATATGTTGTTTTGATACGTGTTTGTGTCTCCTAATCTGATTTTAACGATTGGTTTGACTTAATTATTCATGATGCATTGTAGGGTGTCCTTGGGTGTCTGGAGGGGCACTCAGAAAAAAAGCTTATAATTTTCTCCCAATTATTATTGATTCAATTTATGGACTTTAATGGATGGGCATCCTAGTGAATGATATTCTCAAGTGTATTAAGTCTGTTTGCTCAACAGTTTTGATTTAAATTGCAAAACAGCATCTTTGCCTCATGCCTCTCTTCTTCCCAGTGGGAAAACCCGTCTTAAATCACCTGATTCAAGGGATTTCACTAATGTTTACCCTACTGTGTTACAGTGTATTACTGAAATAGATTTAAATGATTAATTCCTTTATTTCTTTTGTGGATTATATTTTCTAGCAGTGTGAGATAAAATGTTGTGCATTACATTACCTGGAATTTTGTGTCTGCCACTGAAAACACAAGCCAGATGAGTGTGGAAGGCAAAAACAGTTTAATATAAAATATTTTAAAAGGTCAAAAGACGCTCACTTATTACAAAAAACTAAAAGAGAATTGTAATAATGTAATTAATTCACATCTTATTGACTTTCATGGTTGCTAAGAATATAAACATACAAACGACGGTATGAAACGGAAACTTAAACTTTACCTTAGTGAAAGTGCTTCTTATAAAAATCAGTGGATTTCTGTTTTTAATACAAAACTTTATATACAAGAATAAAAACTGTAATACAAAGACAAAAAGTGGATAAAACAATATTTCTGAAACCACAGAACAAAATCTAGGTGATTGGTCGTAAAAAAGTAACATTTTCCAAAAATTCAGACAGGGTTCTTCCGTACGTCGATTAATGCATTGTTTGAGTTCAGTGGTCCGACGTTGAGGCTGGGGCGACGTGACTCTCGGCGAGATTTGACCACAGGCAGGGATGTCTGCCCGACCCAGGGCCCCGTACCAGATTGAACTACACGGTTAACCGAGACGTCCCCAGCCGGTTGAAGCCACAGTTCATCCATGACTACAGGTTCCTCTATAGGTAGAGAAGAGCGCCGCCATGTGGACGGGAGCGGGGTGTTTACCAGCTCACGCATTTCCTCCCTAGACCTGGGAGTTTTGTCGGGCTGGCCCACGTTTCTGACCCCTGGGCTGTCCTCGGGGCAGCGAGTCAGCTTCTCCATGCTGCAGACGCTTGCTGCTTTACCATCAGATGAGAGACAAGGCAAGTCAACAGCGTACTCAACAAAACAGGTGTGAAGACAGAGATCTAATGGTAAAACAGGCAGATCCAATATTTACATATATTTACCTTTAGCAGAACCACAGAGCTCCCTCAGCTTGTTGCTTAGTTCCACATTAGCAGCCTTGAAGTGGTTAAGCTCCTTGCTGAGGTTATGGATCCATCCCTCGTACTGTCGCTGCCTTCCTGCCAACCCCTCGTCCATTTGCTCTGTCAGGGTCAGAGAATACAAACATTAAGTTACACGAGTACTAGTACTTATTAGTTCTAACAGCTGATTATGGAAAGAATTTGAATCTGTTATCAAATCATTATTTTGTCAATATCCATGCACCTCGACACTGCTGCAGTAAGAGCTGCACACTCTTCTCATGCTCCTTCTGCTGTTGTGTGAGTCGGCGATCCGTGTCGAGTTGTGTGCGATCGAGGGCATTCTCCAGCCACTGCACCAGTTTCTGCTGCTCGTCCAGTTGCATTTCCAGCTCAGCCAGGGCTAGCTGCAGCTTTCGCTCTTCCTCACGCAGAGTCACCACCTGCATTCAACATCCACATCAACATGAGAATGCAAATGTCAATTGCTCTGGACATTTTCCACATTTCCTAACAGCCCCCTAGTGAAATATCCAGAACATGAACGAGGGCCCATGTGAAAATGGTGTTGATGTGCTGCAAACACTTCCACACAACTGCTTTCCGCCCCGTTATTTATAAGTCAAGTCCTGCCTCATGCGTGCTCTACGCAGACATCACCCTGTTGCCTGAATGTTCTGGACATTTTCCTGTTGTTCTGAACGCATCTGACAATCCTCTGCTGAGTTCTCCGGAAAACGTCAAGACCCAATTTTCCTGACATTTTCGTTCATGCCTGAAAATGGCTTATGACTAATAAGGATTTTGTTTAATACGATTGATATTGTAACCAACAAAAAGTCTTGTCTAACAAAGTAGAATGTTGCATTTTGAGTGACTGAAATGGGTGAACACGGTAAAAGAAACGTTGAATCTCACACGGAAGTTCAGACCTTGTCAAAGTACTTGCACAGCAGGGCTCTGGTCTCAGAGCCAGACAGATAGCTGAGTTTGGCCATAAGGTTCATCTCCCACTGGGAGAGCATACTGGCAGAAGCCCTCAGCTGCCTCTGTCTTTGACTGATGGCCTCGTTCTTGTACTCGATGGCTGCATCCAGAGCCTCGATTGCCTCGTCCAACTGGAAAAGCGTTCGCTCCTCCTGAAAGAACAGACACAGTCTTAATGATAATGTGAACAGACAGCTAATATTAGAGTTTCCAGCAAGGACTAATTAGTGCCACGGTCCTGCCAGCCAGAATTACCATAATTGCTAAGGATTTTATCTCTATCTCATTCTGAGCATAACACATTAAAATGCTTGATCTCCAGAGTAATATCTGACCTCAGGGGAGAGCAGGTTACCCTGCCGCAGCTTATCGTCCAGCTCAACTCGCTGTTTGAGCAGCGAATCTTTCTCTTGCCGGAGGTTGGAGATCTCTTGGCGGATCTGTTGCGAATCTTGAGCGCTGCTGCTGCGAAGGAGGCCGTTCCTCTCACTCAACTCTCTCTCAAGGGACTCAATTCGCCCTGTTAGCGTCACCAGGTCCTTACTCAGGGCCTGGTGAGAAGATGAAAACAAACATTCAGTATTTTGCCAGTTTCCTCAAGTGAGTGGTTTGGGTTGATTGATACCTGACTGGAGCGGAGCCGCTTGGTCTCCAGTCCGCTGCGTTCCTGCAGCAGGGCTTCTTTCTTCGCCAGGATCGTCTCTCGCTTCGTCAGCTCTCCTTCCAAATCTTCTAGTCCTCTTCTCTGTTCCAGAACCCGCTCCATTTCCTCATCAAGCCAGCGTTTTTGTTCTTCAATCTTCTGCTCATTGGTAGTAAAGCACACAGGAAAGATAAAGTGACAAAGTCAGGAAGTGAAAATACATTTAGCACATTTTCATCAATTCTCAAGAACTATGTAGATTCCATATATTATATTACTTCTACTGACAATAGATTAAAAAGCTTGTGTATTTGCACTGTAATATCAACAACACATGAGACTCATCATGATGCTTTTTGTAATGTGCGTGAGTAAGATGTTGAAAAGGTTCAGTAAATGAGAAGTTTAGATGTGAACTATGGCCCAGGAAATATACTGGACGCACAGCACATACTAAAAATGGTTACAATACCCACATGAAATGTAACAATGTTTCTGTATTAGCAAGATAATTCATAATTTCAAGTATTTGTCTGACATTAACATATTATGTATTTTCATGCATCACAGTATTTTCAATGCTTAAAAAGGTGAGTCAGCTCTAATAAAAAAGCAAATATTTGGTTATCACGTGCAATTTAAAGTCACATTTATCACCTTGAACATGTAATAACAGTATTCTATTATTACTAAGCTGAAATATCTGTTTGTCAATTTCACAAAACACTGCAATAAAATGAAATGACTTCTTTTCAGTGGATCATGTGGGTGATGAAACTAGCAAATGGTTTCACACTAAACTGTCAGGGGGGCTCATTTTTTATTAACACTGCACTATTTTAAATAAGAAAATAGTTGCACCTGTTGTTCTTCCAATGAGATGACTGAGCCGTTGCTGCCGCTGCGTCTCTGCCTCTGAAACGCAGCAATCTCCTCCGTTTTTATCCTCAGGATCTTCTGTTGCTGCTCATTCTTTATCTCGAGCTCCTGCGGTGGAGGCAGGAGAGAAGACCAAATGAATTACAGGACGATGACGATGAAGATAAAAGGAAAACTAATTCTATAGAAAGCAAATAAACGCTTTTGGCACTAATGTACTGTGATATTTCTGGTAAACTCCAACAATTACAGGCAACTCTGACAGAAAGTTATTTGAAGCTGAGAGCAGCTTTGTAATCAATGCTTCTAAGAAAACTCTCAGTAAGAAACCTTATGTTGAAGCCAAATGGGATCTGTCCCATCTCCACTAATACATTTCCCATCAAATTAACAGCTACATCAGTGTAGGATTGATTATCTACTAAAACCGAAGCATTGGGTGGTGATATACATTTCTTAAATACACTAACAGTGTTTGTACTGATGCTGCTCTGTCAGTGTGTTCTCTTCAGTGCTACCTTGACTCTGTGAGTTCTTCGCTGCATCTCGGTCTCTAGACGTCGTTTCTGCTGACTTTCCTCACGCAGCCGCTTCTGTAGCTGCTCCTGCTGCTGCCTCATAGACTGCACACTGCGCTCCAGCTCCAACACGCGACGCTCGTTCTGTGCGGGCAGGTTAGCTAGACGAGCAGTATCCCGTTGACGTTGACTTAGAACCTACAGCACCACCATAAAAATGTTCAAGTGCAAGAACATTGGGGTCAGAGTAGAAGTGCTGCTTTGAATCATATATCAAGGGATTAGACATTAAGCAGGAACCTGTGTTTAAAATAGTATCTTTGCAGCACAGAACTATTCAAGGCCACAAAATTTAATTTAACATGACCCTGTTGCTGATGTGTTATTAAGGATTAATAGGTATGACAGTCGAACCTTGACTTTGCTCTGAGCAGCAGCTATCTTCCTGCGACATTCCTGTGCTCTTGTGTTGTCCGTTGTGCTGATCTCTCGCTCTTGTCTCTCTAGATCCTGCAGCTGCCGCTGGGCCTCCTGCAGCTCCTGTCGAGCCTGCACAGCTTCACTCTCCAGAGCTGTGATCTTATGGCTGTACTGCCTGTTCAGGGCCTGAGCATCCTTACCTGAAAAAATAACAACAAAACAAAGGCAAAGATTAACAACTGACTATAAGAGACAAGGCTTTATTTGGAAAAGGTTCAGTTAACAAAGGATCATGCGGATGGATACCTGTTTTGACCAGCTCCTTGATGAGTTCTTCCTTCATGCGGATGGTGACGGACAGCTCGCGTATCTTCTGCTGTGCCTGATGTAGCCCCCAGTCTGAAGCGCCTTCAAAACCTTTCAAGCTCCCACGTGCCGATGTGTCCCCAGAACTGGAGTTGGCTACACGGTGATCAGAGAGTAAACAACAGCTCAGTCGGGAGGTGTAATGAGGAAGCAGACGAGGCTTCGTGGCAGTAATTGAAAGACAGGCACATCAGACAGTTCTACACTTACATGCTTTTCTGGTCAAACACATGTGCTGAGGCAGCTGAGATGCTGGACCTTTACCACCAGCTGTTAGTCCTCCAAACAACACGTCCCTTTTAGTCCAGGTAAGATTCACCTGCCTGAGGCAATCACTAGCATTACATCATAGGTACTTTAAAAATGGCACACTGACCCTGAATCATCTGAAAGTTGTAGGTTGTGATTTCTGTAAACACAACATACTTGCGTCTCTCTTGGCAGAAGTTGCTCTCTTCTTCTGTGTCCGACATTTCTGCTCCTTCTTGGATCCCCAGCTCCTCAAAGAGGTTCCCATCATGATCACCACCAGGCCCATTACCGATGTAGCCCACTGGACTCATCTGCGACCACACACATACACCCACAGTTTGACAAAGAAGCAGGCTGTGACATACTCTGTAAACTGTGTATGTGGATCTGTACAAAATGATCGTAAAGATAAAAGATAATTTCCCAGTTCAAGCTTGTCAGTGTGTGGGGCTTTTACTGATATGATGAATGTGTAATTTCAACTTCAGTATAAATTCATCTCAGAATCTCAACATGCACCTCCATTTCTTACCACAGGAAAACTTTTTAAAGTCATATCACACTTCAGGGAAGGAAAGATCACAGCTGAAAATCTAGCTCTACTGGTTGGTTACCTGTCTGAATGTGACTCCATTCTGACTCTGCTGCATGGAGGCAATAGGGGCAGTGTGTGGCCGGGATCTCAAGTTAAGGCCCAGGCCCACCAGCCCTGGAGTGGACAGCTGACACTGCAGCTCTGCGATCAGGTCCTGCTGCTCCTGCAGCTTATCACTCTGAGTCAAGGAAAACAATCACATAAATTAAAAGATATCCTAAGGCTAAAGCAAAGTAGAATGCACAGAAAACAAGTGTTGCACAGAAAACAAGTGAAAATATCTGTATAATGTGAAGTAATTGATTATCTTTAGTCTTTGACCAAATCTTTAAAGAAGCCATTGACCATTTAAATTTAACTTGGTTTTTGCTCAAAAGAAAATGGAATAATGTTGGTCCAATTCAATTGCTAAGCCATGGTTCCTACGTATGATACATAAGATAGAGTGTGTTTGACCTGCTGCTTGTATTGTTCCATAGCATCCTCCAGAGCAGCTAAAAAGTCTGTGTTCTCTGTCTCCAACCGCTGAATCTGGGCCTGAAGCTGAACACTGTCCTCATTCTCTCCTCCTTTCTCAGTTTCATGCTCATGACTCCACCTCTCCTCTTGAGCCTCTGGATCCTGCTTATCAAAACATTTATAGACATATCAGTAAGGAATCTAAATTCCTAAAAATTCTTATAATTATTGTCTAAATATTTGAGAGAGTTTAAGAGACTAACCTGGTTCCTGACAGTGGGCCTTCCCCTCCTCAGTGCAACACTTTCCTCAGTGGAGCTGTTCTCGATACCACTGTCTGGTCCTGAAGCAGTGGTCAGTCGGCTCTGTTCCTCCTCCACTGAGCACAGCCACTCCTTCACCTTCAAACTCTGTTCTGCAGTCAGAGCCCCTTCACTCTGCAGCTCCCGCAGTAACCTGTGATATATCAGCAACATTAAAATGGAGTGAAATTAAGTTAATAAATGCAGCATAGATATAAACTTACATTCTATTATTCTTTTTTGTTAAGACGTTTCAAGAGTAGTTAAACAACATGACAACAAACTAAATGTGTTTTGATTGATGAATGAACTTTAACCTGTAAGCAGTGTCTGTGCAGGTCCGATAGTGAGCACTTTGGGCCTGCATTCTGCTGATCTCTCCCTCTCCGAGTCGAGGCCTCCTGTTTGGATCAGCGTGAGCGATGATGCGGGTCTCTGAACGGTGGCGGTTTTCGAGGGCTCTGCGCAGGGCCTTGATTTGTTGCTCCAGCCCTTCCACACGATCGGGCTCACGCTTGCAGTTGACAGTGGCCTTGTTCTGAATGTTTCTTGCCCTCGTGGCATAGTTCAGTGTATTCAGACTCTCATCAAAGTCTGAGGAGGATGGACTGATGCAGGCAATCATCAGTGTTTTTGAATTTCCTCCTAAGGAATCTTTTAGGATCCTAGAAGATACAAAGATTATATATATTAAACCAAACTGACACTTTACACCAGATCCTGTATTATGTTACAGTATCTCATGTGTCTGATCAACTTAATAAAAACGTACCTTGTGATTTTAGAATCTCTGTATGGTATGTGAGAGCCTTTCCTCTTGGGGTCCCCGAGCGCCCCGATAACATTTCCCAGGGCCAGCAGTCCGCTGTTAATCTGGATGCTCTCCTTGAGTCTCTCTCCAGTGTTCCCTGTCCTTAAAATGCGCTCTGACCCCGCCAGGTCAACAAAGTGAAATTTGGAAGACAACATTTGTGGTCCAGAAGTTGCAGCGGTACCGTAAAGGCGTGAAATCCCCCGACGTTGGTCCATGTACACTGTAAAAATGGTGTGTGACCGGCTGGAGTTTGGATTCATCTGAGTTGCGCCAGTGTGCCGGGCTGTGTTTCCTGACTCTAGTAAACTCAACACCTCATCAAGACCCTCCACTTCACACTCTTTTACGCCACACAAAACTATGAAAGCACACACAGATATAAATGTAAATACATGCATACAACAACCATTAACAATTCTCACAACCGCAGAAATGTGCTGATAAATAATACATGTAACAGCGGAATGAAAATATTAGTATTCTATACCAATGTTGCCTTTATCCTCTCGGATGTGGATGTCCTTGCTGGCCGTCTCTACCTCCAGTAAGTCATTGAACTCCTCTTTGTAGACCTCCAGGTAGGACACTCGGACAGAGAAGTCTGTGAGGTCATTTTCATCTAACAGCTTGAAGACATCTGCAACAGCCCTTGGAATGATACCCTGCACCTCATCTCTAAAGGAACCTACAACACAATTAAAATACAAATAATTACATGCAACTGGTTTGGACAAGTCACATTGATGTCTTCTTATTTTCTGGTCTTATCCAATGCAAAATGCCATTGAATAGGAAGGAAAAGGAAAAATATCAGCTCAAATTTACACTGATGATGAAAAACACTGTTGGAACCAAATATTTCGAAGTAGACAATGTAGGAAGAGTAAAAAATAAATCAGTAACTTACAAATATTAGCTTCTCCGATGGTGTAGGTCTTGCCTGAGCCTGTCTGTCCATAGGCAAACACTGTAGCATTGAACCCTTGGAAGAAGGCGTCGATGAGTGGCTGTACAGACTCAGAATAAACCTCCTCCTGACAGCAGGATTCTTCAAACAGGAAGTCACAAAGGAAGTGTCTGTCATGGCCCAGGGTGACCCGACAAAGTTCAGTGTCCACAGTGATACAGCTCTCATGGCAGTGTAGAAGCTCTTTAGGCAGCAGGGGGCGCACTCGAACAGCTACTTGCACTGCAGAAAAGTCCCCTCTGCCTTGGCCACCAGGCACTTTAGGAGACATCGCTGCTTCGCTGTTGGAGCAATTCTGTTTTCTTCTGTTATGTATTGTTCATCTTTGGGCCACTACAGGAGATAAACATCATTTGTCACCAAAGGTTTTTTCAATATCTTACATCATCTGGAAGAATGTAATAAGACTACTAGTGAGGAGGTGACTGAATACATGATAATACAGCAAACCAACCTAGTAGCTCAAAACACACTTTTTCTTGTACAACATTTTTTGAAGGCAGAAATTGAAATGAGCCCTAAGGCCCCCAACAAACTTACAGTGTAAACACACGTAGGCAACCGGCTGCATTTTAAATGTTATTGTTTACGTATGTGTTTAGGTACAATGCATGTTAAGGGAGATTTCCAGTAGAGGGCACACAACAGAACTCCAACTAAAGATTGCCAAGAGCACTGCTCCATAAACTCAAACAGATCTATCTTCTACTTCCGGATTTGCATAAACACAAAGAGAGATAGCGAATCTCGACTAGCTACAAATTTGGCGATGATAAAATCAAGACAGAAAATTAGACAATTGCGCATTCCTAGGTGGTATGTCAGATCCCCAAATTAGACATGTCGTGAAAATTGTGAGAACGGCAAAAGAAAACTCTACGCCCCAATGTGATGTGTCCAGAGACTAATTTCAGTCATGAGGGTATTGCAACTTGTGTATACATTGAGATAAATTCTGAGGTCTTGCACCACCTATGCACCATACTCGAAGCAGCCTTCTTGCCCACTTGAAGTCAACAGCAAGTACATTCCGACCCATAAGGATGATTCATGGTTCTGCATCGAAGGTACGTAGCGTACGCACAGGGCGTACGGTGTTGTGCGTAGGTGTGTGTCATTCTGCAATTACACCACCGAAATGCTAGTGGTCAAAGAGATTCTACGCTACTGTGATGAGTTGCTTCCGGTTTCCGATCCGTTTATTTACAAATCCTCTGGCGTCTCTGTTTACTACAGAACAGTCGTGAGTGTTGCCATGTTGGAGCTAGAGCAGATAGATGTTGAAGAGCAATTACATTTTCTTAAAGAACTGCAACAAACACTGTCTGCCAGAAATGCCATGCTACCAAGCTCTTGTGATCTGAGTCATCTTGGCTCCTGGTTACATTTTAGGGGAGCTGCACGTCAGGGTACAGCGTAGGGTTCTCTGTAGGGTTCTCTGTAGGGAACACGCCGTAGATTCAACGCAGGAGCATGAATTGGGCTTTAGGGCGCTGAGGGTACTCAAGTGTGTGTTCATAGAGTCATAGTTACACCCAGTAACTACTGTTATGATGTGGTATGAGTCAATGCTCTGTCACAAAGAGGCACAAACTTAATTCAAACAATAAACCGCTGCAGTGATGAGGTCTGATCAGGATGTTTTGGGTCAACCTCTGCTCCTCCTCTAACAGCAGCAGAACACAAACCTCTCTGACCCATGCTCGGTAAAGATGGTTCTCACCACCTGGATTGTCTCCTGCGTCACTATTTATACTTTAGCACATGTAGCTCTACGACATTCACAACAATGCATCAGTCTGAAAACTGAATGTGGGATCTCTTCATAAAGTTACGTTATAGTTGATAACGTTAGTTGAAAGTCGTCACTCGTCTTCATTGTAAACAAATAACACAAACAACGACTCTGACTACGATCAGGAACGCGACACAACGTTTATCAGCGCGGTGAACCTACTTGTTCTGTGTGTGAACTTTGTCTGCACACACCGGTGTGTTCGTGGTGGTGTAAACTTATTTAGAGCATGTTAGCAGGGTAACGTTAGCTAGCCACCGTTACCACAGTGTGCCAAAGTCACCAGAGAAAGATGGACGCGTCGGGAACCGCTACCCGTGAGAGGAAAAGACACCCAAGTGTCGACTTTTCTAAAGTTCCTACGACGAGAAGTTCCCCACGTTAATACACCAGCTCGTTAGGCTGCATGTCTCCCCCAGATAACTTCGGCTAAGCTAGCGTTAGCACTTAGCCAGGCAGCAGTCCGAACAACAAACCACAACATGAGGATGAGGCTGGACACCGACACCCGGAGGAGCTACTGACCATCTGGATCCACTGACCGGGTGAGTGGGTGTTAGTGTTAGAAACATCTTACTTTCTATGAGGCACCAGCAGCAGCAGCAGCTCCATGGGTCCAGCAGAACACTGGAGGGGGTTCAGGAGACTGGAGGTTGAGGGGGGCAGCTGGAGGGAGGAGCCCGAAAGTTTGGGCTGTGTTTCGGGTTTGGTCCCGGAGGAGCATCGTGGACGAGGAGGCTCAGTACAAAGAGGTTTTTAAACATTGATCCACAGAGAATCACAGTGTCTGAACGTTCCTGTGCTACATTTATTAGTTCAATTCTGATATATCATATTCTGCATTTGTTTTCCTGGATGTTACTCCCCTGTAAATTAACAATAAATATCAATCTTATGATTTAATCTGCACACGGAGACATTGACCCTGACCAGAAACATTTAGTCTTATTTCCCGTGACCCTGGATTAAAGTTATTGACCTATTATTATTTATCATATTTGGATATTTTATTCATTTATTTCTTTACTTTACTATTACTTTAAATTATTTAGTTTTTACGTTATTTTACTGATATTTAATTTCATTCGTATTAATTTGATGGATGTTGCATTGTAAAATTAGACTGTACTGTCTATACTTGGCTCAAAGTCATAGTGAAACAGAAAAATATGATATTACTAATATATAAACATGTTTATTTTGATCTAAATTACTTTAAGCTGCATTTCATGTATGAAAGGTGCTATACAAATAACGTTTATTACTATCATCATTTATAATAATGATGATGATAATAATAATAAATATACTTTGTTTATATAGCACTTTTCAAGATGCTGTTTCCCAATAAACAAGACAACAAATCAACAAGGTAACAACCCAGGTAATATCAAAAAGGATTTCTGATAGAAATGCGCTCTGAGTTAGCTACTTCTATTCATATAAATAAAATAAATCAAAAAACAACTCAGATAAATTCAAGGTTTGTACTATGTGACTGTATAGGAATGTATTGTTAATACACATGCTTTGTCATATCATGATGAGTATTTGACCCTTTTCACCATCTACATTTTACGAGCATTTAACATTCTCCACAGTGATGAAACCACACTCTGTTGGAAAGCATTGCAGCAGCTGTAAAATCACAGGTTGTGGCTTCAGGGTTAGCAGACATTGAGTGTGCAGCAGGTCTCATCTGTGATCAGCAGGGGGCAGTGTTACATCGTAGTTTGATAATGCACAGTAACGCATCGCTTTACAGTCTATAAAATTTGCAGGTTTTCTTTTGCAGCGACAAGACTCAGGCACAACTATGAAATTACTGCAATTTGAAAGCAAATGACAGATTTAACAAACAGCAGAGAGGCTAAGAAGCAGCATATTCAGCCACTTTGGCTCATATGAGACTTATGATATTAATATAGCAGCCAACAGTAGTAGAGTAATGGCATCCTGAGAAGAGAATGAAGTCAAACTCCCTCTGTGTGTGTTGTCATCCCAGTCTCTGTTCTTTGTTTTGGTAGCTGGTTTAGGCTAACGTTCATTTTGCCCCCTACACCTTTGTGGTGGTAAAGATCACACTCGGAATGGAACACACCCGTTTCTGCCCTTTTCTCCGACTTCTTCCATTGATGCCATCTCTGCTACACAATAAATGAATAAAGCTGCTTTCAGTCATGCATGGAATTTTACTGAAACGTTCTGCAGGGGCTGTATGTAAGAAAGCAAATGTCCTAGTCAGTTGCTCCAGATATTTTCTGAACCTTTTCCTGCCTGACCTCTGGTAAAATGTCGAGGGAGATGTAGACAAAGTTGTCAACTTGTAAAGACAATGAAATTCAAGAGCTTTTGACAATGAAGTCCAAGGCAGGACTCGATGTGCTGTAAACCAAAACATGGAATTTTTCCATCACGTCTCGCCTCCGTCATGTTCCAGACATTCTGTTGTTGTTTCTGATTCGCACAATCTGGCTCCAACACTGACAGGAGCTCCAATCCAAGGATGAGACTTGATTGATCCATTTTACCAGGCTGCTACCGCTGGATTATTTTTTATTGGTTATTTTATTGGTAATTTTAGTTAACTATTATGCTTTTGGTTGTGTGTTTAGAGGCCACTTGGGCTTCAACACCCATAGACTGTACCGACCACACCTTGCTGAGAATACTAAAGGAGGGGGATCAGCGGTGTGGCTTACGAAAGACAAGGTAATGTTTATGCTTCCTTGAACACAAAAACTATGGACGCCACCACCATGTCCACTCCCTCCCTTCCACCCTCACCATCATGGCCACACTAAAAGACCCCGAGCCAAACTGACAGTAGAGTCCTGTCTGCACCATGTGGAGCCTCAGCAGCACCAGTCCCACTCTCCTTTGTTCTATTAAACTTCAGATGAGACCGAGGTATTTCCTTTCAAATGCAAGTACCACTGATAACCCAAGCTGCAGTCAAAGGGAGTGGGATGGTTTCTTATGACGATCCTGCACAAGCAGAGAGATTAGGATATTGATTTCAGTCCCACACACACTGCCAGCACTCATTACAATTTTTTTTTTTTTTATCTGCACAGTGTGACTCAGCCACACTGAGAGCTGAAGAGACGCGACAGTGGAGTTGGAGGAGAAGGATGTGAAAGTGGATGTAATATGATAACATAGAGGAAGGGGAGGAAAAGAGAGGACAGTGAGGCGCACAGAGCACACAAAACACCAGACTCCAGATCAGGTGCTCTCACACAGGCAAACCCAGCTGAGCTTTTAATACTGAATGACCACCTCTTGTGGGATCCCTGAGGAACATGGATGGGATTGTGATTGAACTCTTCATTTCCCATTAGGGACACAAGAGGGCAAGACTGAGTCCAGAACATTCTGTGTGCAGGGGTAATAAAAGACAGTTTTTAATTCAGCCCACACCCCACACCAGTGACTGCCTCGCTTGAATCATCTATTCAGCCATCTCTATTCAACCATCGCTCTCTGTCTGCCTCGCTATCACCGTGCATCTTTTTCCTTCACTCAGCGTACAGACTTGTTTCAGGATCCTGTGGCTAAAGGAACCCCCCCCCCCCCCCCCCCCCCGCCCCCTCAGTCGTGTCATCTCGGTTGAAGCCTCCTCTGCAACTAAATACACCTTGTTTGTTCCCAGTCAACCTACACTTTGCCTCACTGTCCACAGATGCACTTCTGTGTGGTCTCATTTTGTAAATGTGGCACAGCTCAGTGGGGAAGATAGATGGCTGGTGCGGCACATTTCATCACAACGTCACAATTTCTCCAAGTACACCCGTCCTTTTGACAGGAAAATGATTACACATACACGACTCGCAGTGCGCACGAGACATGCTCATGCATTTTTCAATGTGTACTTGCGGATTTAAAAGTTAAAGTTCATTCAGGCACAGTAGGAACACAGTGGCTCTTTTCAGCAGCTTGTTTTTGGCTGCCTGTCTGCTGAACAGCACTGCTCTGTACTGCAAGAACTGTGTGTTTCTCAAACAACCACTGCTCACATACTGTACTATATCACTGTATATACATACTGTATGTGTGTGTGTGTGTGTGTGTGTGTGTGTGTGTAAAAAAAGCTCAGGGTAAGTATAAGGGCTGGGTTAGATATATGTATACATATATACCTATATTAATCTGACTGCTTTTACAACATATTCACAAAAGTAGAAGAGACCAAACTCTTTATGGTTTACATGGTGCTTTAATGGTTGCGTTGGAAAATGAACTGCAATAAAACCAGAATGAAACATGGTAGCAGAAAGGATTACAAAGTTATAACACATCATGATTACGTTTCCAATATACATCGCATATATGTAAACATTGCCAGACTTTCATTAAAAAGCAGCACTTTCTTTCAGGATGAACCTTCCACATATTTCCTGGTTCAGTTTGTGTCCTTCAGTTTAGTGCAGGTTTATTGTCGACATCTTGTCATTCGTCCTTTATATCTCCTACACTCATTTCTGTCTTTTTGCAATAGATTTAGAGGAAATTCCAAAAGTTATTCCCAACAAAACTCATGTTCTTATACTGAAGTCATTTGCATTTATGTCTGTAGCTGAACACCAGTGTCTCTGAAAAGCAAACATTCTGAAACATTTATTACATGCAGCAGTGCAACACACCTTGTTCTGCCACCACTTTTTTACTACCTGGCTGTTACAGCTCTTTCACCAACAGTACAGGGGATTTTTAAGATGGTCACCATATCATCACACATCAATGGCCAAATGCCTTCCTTAGCTAAATCCAAACCGGACTTTAGTTTGTCTTTTGTGCTCTAAGAGTGTTTCCACCTTCTTTCTCTAGAACTCATATTGGGAAACAAACAGGGTGATTTTGGTGATGTACTTCCCCAGCTGGACACGTCTCTCCAACTCGCTCATCTCCACCTCCGCTTCCAGAGTGGCAGGCCCCTGCACGGGGCTCACCAGCATCAGCTGACCTGTCAGACGGTCTGAACGCTGGACTGTGAAGTGGCGCCGGGCTAACCTCCCCCCCAGCAGGGAGAAGCGAAGCGTGTCGCCCATCGGACGCAATGCTGAGACCCTGAACATGACGCGAGGAGCTGACAGGTTGGATGCGACAGCCATGTAATGGTAGGAGAAGGAATTTGGGGTCTGAGAACACGCCTTGTTGTCCAAAGGACAGGGGTTACGTTCACAACGCCTGGAAAGAAGAAAACCAAGTGACAAGTGAGACAGATGTAGCTTAAAGAGTGTGAGAGGAATGTTGTTCAAACAACAGAATTAATGTTGTACTGCCTAAAAACCATATGCTCATTGCTGTGGAAAATCTCTCTTTTGTAGCATTGAATCAGGAGCAAAAAATGCAGAAGACAATGCTCACATAGGCGACGTCTTGACATATGTAGCATTAGGAATTTTGGGGCAGTCCACATGGACACACTGGAAACCACCATATGTATTAATGCACATCTGGTCCTTCGTGCAGTTGTTTTGTCTGGTGGCACACTCATCGATGTCTGGCAGAAAACATCAACACAGTGTTAGCTGGGACATCGTTCACACTGCTTTGTTGGGAATAAGAACATTATAAGTGATTTCATAACAAAACAGGAAAAGAAATATGTGAGTGCACCTCTGCAGCTGCGTCCATCGCGGGTCACATTATATCCAACAGGACAGGTGCAGCGATAGCCTCCAGGGGTGTTAACACAAGCATGTAAACACAGTTTCCCCGCCTGGCCATTATGGAACAGCTCACATTCATCTATATCTAAAGAAAAACACACAAACACACAGTTAGCATCCTATATAAAAACAAACTAATTTGTATATTAGTCATAAGGAATTAGTCGTACCAGTGCAGATGTTGCTGTCCCGGCCAGAGATGGTGTATCCTGCCTCGCAGGTACAGTGGGTGGTCCCCTGCACTATAGAGCAACGTGATGGACGGACAAAGGGCCCGGTGGTGGCAGCTGGCAGTGTAGCTGCAGCAGCAGCACCACCAGTGGCTGCAGAGGTGGCAGCAGATGTGTTTGTCATGGTAACAAAGACTGAATGAGGAAGACAGGAAAGAGGAGAGGTAAGACGTTTTCTGTAATGCAGTAGCTCAGGATTTTATCTGGGGCTCATTATCATTCAGTCATTAATGGTCGGTTTGTGGGCACGGAGAAAAATGTGCATAAAAACTACTGGATGGATTACCATGAAATTTGGTTGAAGGATGCGGTATTCATCAGGGAAGACACCATTAAATATTGGTGCAGATTCGGGTCAGGGGGGCCGACACTAGGAAATCTTTTTTTTTTTACATTTTTGTTGATTTCTCGGAGAACAATTCATGAATCTTGATTTAAAAAATAGGCAAGTTAGTAACTGATAGTTATGAGTGCAGGGAATTTGGTGCAGATCCAAATAATAAAAAAAAAAAACAGGCATACATACTAGTTCTTTATAAAAAAAAATTTGAACAATCCTCATAAAAATCAACACAGTATATAAATAATGTTTTATGTCAACTTCCAGACAATAGAAGTATATCTTTAACTTTAACTTTAATTTAGGGATTGGACTGAGTTTATCATCCTGGTGATTTGATGAATTGTATGTATTGTATTGTATGTTTGCATATAAATAGTAAATGAAAATAGAGAAACTAAACTATGTGGGCTCCAGAGATTCACAGTCACATCAGGGAGAGGACTGCAACCTCTCAACCAGCACTGTCTTGGACTCACTCTGTGGTATGTAGCACTGACTTGTATTCGCAAACCAAACCACAGGCCGATGCCATCTCCTTCAGCAGACTGGACACTAAAGTAGACTATAAAATATATGCTCTGAAAAAGGCTTATTAGCTATTTGTGGCTCCTACAATATCAAAAAACTCAAAAACCCCTTTGTGTTTGAGCAGTCTGAAGTGTTAGTGGTTATCTCAACATGTTAAGATTAAATAAACAACATATCCATCAGGCGTGTGGGGTGTGGGTGTGTAATCCCTACATGTTGGCACGGGGCTCTGACAGGTAGCTCCGGCCCAGCCTTTGGCACAGACACAAGAGAACTGGTTCATCTCGTCCACACACGTCCCGCCATTCAGGCACGGAGAGGACGCACACTCATTGATGTCTGAGGGGAAAGAAACAAACAGGAGGGTTATACAAGGAAACACTGGTGCTATATGTTTGAGCCCTGTCAGAGATACAGGGGCACATGCAACCAAATATCTCTGATGCTGAAAGATTAGAGGAAATGACATCATGGTATATATACGTGTTAGAAGGAGAATAAGGGAAAAGGTGGAGCAGGTGCTGGGAGGCTTTGCTTGATCAAAAAGCTTCTGAGCCAT
Source organism: Verasper variegatus (assembly GCA_026259375.1). Taxonomy (NCBI): domain Eukaryota; kingdom Metazoa; phylum Chordata; class Actinopteri; order Pleuronectiformes; family Pleuronectidae; genus Verasper; species Verasper variegatus. Next base: position 15,658,035 of record CM048039.1, on the reverse strand, counting down.
TCTCTCAAAGTTAGTGAGCTGTCAAGATGCTGCGGTTAAAATATCACATGTCTGAGCATTCAATAAACTCTCTGGACAATGACAGAGCATAGAGAGGAAATATGATCATGGGTCATATATGAACTATATCTTGATGTAGAAAAACAGTGGAGTCTTACAAAGAGGACGATGACAGGGTTGTAAAAGTGATCAGACGGTTAGATAACAGGATGAGAGATGGTCAGGGTGAAGAAGAGGAGGACACAGTGGGGAAAGTGATGATCCCGCTGAGGCCGGGTAGCTGTGTCTCACCTCGGCAGGTCGGCTGCTGACCGCTCCAGGTCAGGCTCTCCTGACAAACCCTGCTCTCTGAGCCCACCAGCTCATAACCAGGGTCACACAGGAAGTGAACCTCATGGCTCACGCTGTGCGACTTTCCAAGTTTCCTTCCATTCATGGGTGCGTCCAGTTTTGTGCAGGTGCCTGTTGGAAAAGCAGGAGGTGGTTTAATAATCAAAGAAAGAAACAGAATATATCATTTTAACATCTAACATCGTCTCAGGATGTTTTGCTCACTGTTGATGGCTTTCGTCGTCTGCCTCCCTGCACTGCTCTGCAGTAAGTTTATTTTCTTCTTCAGGTTGCGTAGACTCTGCAGGTACGAGGCTTCGTGTGCTGAGAGAAGCTTCTGGACCTGCTTCAGAGAGCCCTGTATTTCCTGCCTGCTGGGGCAGTCCTGAAACCAAACAGAGGGGGTGACTACAGTGTTGAAGCCTTTTTTCAAATTCACTGACGATGAGGATATTTCATGAAGAATTCTTTTTTCACAACGTTGCAAATAAAAGTGCAACCACATATATTACCTCCACCAAGAAGGTTATGTTTTCACCGCTGATACATGAAGTTAGGAGTAAAATATGTGTTACATTATTTATCTTGTGCACTGTTTAGGACTATTGTTTATGACAGAAACAAGACGTCCTCCTTTTTTCATTCTGTTGTCGCATTTAACAATGATCTGCAAATATACATACTGCTACTATAAGTATTAGGTTAGGGTTAAAAGCTGCAGGAGACTCATTTTGCTTAAAAAGTTGTTTTCTGAAAAAGGAATGCTGTTATTTGCTGAATTTATGAATACAGAAAAGCTTCTCCTCTGGCTTCAGGTGAGTTGAAAATAAATATTTGTCAACATGAAAAAGAGACCAGAGGGCCACAAGCCAGTGAAGTAACTGATGCATTAGCCGGAAAACTAAGTTTCCATTCATTCTGTCTCGGAAGATGCTTTGATTAAAAGTACATTGAAAATTTTATCTGAGCCAAAACAGAATCAGCTCCATCTGGATGTAAGCAAATGAAGGTCTGTTGAAGAAGTGAGAGCTGTGCAGTACAGAGGCCCGGCTGTTACATGAGTGAGTAAAAGCAGTATTATCAGAGCATGTTTTTCCACCCAAAACTATATGCTGTAACCAAGTCACACACACAGACTGAAAGTTATCAGTTTACATTTAAAAACTAAAAGTTAAGAAATGTGCCATATGCTAAAGTTACTTAGGTTGCATTAAAGGTAATCACTAGATCTCTATGAAGTGGTAGATTTAGGCTTTTGGGGTCAGACAGTCAGGTAGAAACGCCCTCAGCACAAACACCACCTCCCGTTACAACCTCCCTTTCTATTGGCTGCAAGGAGCGGACGAAAGGAGTGTCAGGGACATGTTTTCTACCCGTGCATGCCCGCTCGCTCTTTACTCCCTTTCATTCAACAGCGTCATTCTGTGCCGTCCTCTCCTACATGTTTTCAGACAACCAATTAGTGTTTTCTTCCAGCAGGAGTTATGCAAGAAGAGTCAATATTTGTTGAAAACACCTGATTTGGACCAAACTGGGGTTTGGAGGGACTTCAATCAGTCAGGGGGGGGGTGGCGCTGGTGTTTAAAGTGTAGTTGTCAAAGGCCTCTTTCTGTCCGTGCTAGGTGATATTTCACATGGCTTCATGTTCACTGGGTGTTGTTACCACAGTGTTCGGAGGCATGCAGTACAGGAGCTTAAGACTCCAGTTCAAATCTATTAAATCTAACCAGATTTGTGTATTTAAAGGGGTAGTTCACCCAAAACTGCAAATTCACTCATCATCTACTCACCACTATGCCGATGGAGGTGTGGGTGACGTGTTTGAGTCCACAAAACACTTTTGGAGTTTCAGGGGTAAACAGCGTTGCAGCTAAATCCAATACACTTGAAGTAAATGGTGACCAATTCTTCAAATGTAAAAAAACAACCTGGCTTAAGAGGACACAGTGTAAATTACACCGTTTTGAGTTGAATATGAATGTCAGGGCTTACGGACACTTGGATGACACCACAGGAGCAGTGTGGAGGCATTTTCAGTTTTTTCTGTTTTGTTTTATGTATTGGATTTGGCTGCAGCACCGTTTACACCTGAAACTCCAAAAAGTGTTTTATGGACTCAAACACTTCAGATAATGAGTGAAATTTCCCTTTTGGGTGAACTATCCCTTTAACATATATATATATATATATATATATATATATATATAGACCTAAAGCACCACACTGATATTTTTATGGACATATATTTAAGCCATCTCTGAGCAATGCACAAAGAAATACACACATGTGCAACACACACAGCCATCAACTCAGAGGTCAAAACACAGTCAGTGCAGCAGCTTTCTGGAAATTCTCAGCAGACTTGCTATGAACTACAGCACAGACATACTGAGCTGTTCATAAAGTGGAGCCTCTGGGTTTGAAGTTTGAATGCAAAGTGAGGGTGACTCAATGTTTGGTTCCAAGCAAGGACGTTCTCTGTCTGAGCTGCCACTTCAGAGGAAAGGGAGCTCAATCAGATTTGAACAGATTTTGCTTTTCAAACCATAAACAGCAGCTCCTCAGATCCACACTGTAACCAAGGAATCAGTTCAATAGATACAACAGAGCTGAACAAGTGTCACTGCTTTCATTGTCTTTAACTGTAATGATGTCATACAAGTCAAATCCTCCTACTGTGATCCATTCATTCGCTCATTAGCCAATGACAGTGTGTTTCACATACCTGTCCGAACACAGGATGGAGTGAGCAGGAACACGCTATGGTGATGACGAGTGCTGCTGACACAAGCATGTTTCCTCCAGTCTTGATCCAATGTGCAGTCTGCGATCGGTCCTCAGAGGTGTCACAGGTTGCAGGCAGCCTGAACTTTGTGTGGGAAGTGGTCAGCCCTCGCTGTGTGCAGGGACTCCAGGTGAGAGAGAAAACACAGTTGGCAGTGGAAAAGCTGCTGAGGTGAACTGCTGCGGAATGCAGCTGGGTTTACTCTTCAGCAGCCAATCAGGGAGGGAGACTTAAAGAAAAATTGGACCACGTTATTATGCATTTATTCAATTTGGACTGCACCTCCTCACAGGTAAAAAAAGCAGCTTAGTTTATCTTGTTTACGGAGAAGTGGGAGAAAACATAATTTCTCTGGATCAATAACAGATACACAATCAGCACCTTGACCACTTTGTGTTTGGTTAAAGTCCTTTTCATTCGCATTTCATAACAAAATGCCATAAAAGAGTTTTACCACTGAATTTCAAAGCACATTCTTTGCCTGCTGACAATCTCTCTGAGACATTATTTTCTGATGCTGTTTATTCAAAGCAGTAATAACTGTAACACCAGTGTCATATCAATATAACAAAATACTGGTTATATTGCTTAGATGATAAATCATGTAACCTGCGATATATACGCTGGAAAACTGAGTAACAACTTGAAATCATTATGGTGCGTTTGCCGATAGACACACAGTTCACTGCCAGTGATGCAGCTATAGAGGAGCTGTGCCCTCTGCAGGAACATGTGCACACATGCATCCCTGTACTAGAGACAAAATAAGTCTAATTAGGACAGCCCTCAGTAGAGCCTATACCTCCACCAAGGCCCAACAGTCCACTTATAGATCATCAAGATCCATTAAATATTCTCTGCAAAAACTGTGAGAATGTTGAATCTTCCAACATTAAAGAAAGTAAAAGAAATCCTGGTTGTGCACCCTCATCTGGATCCACAACAAAATTGAATGGGTTCTTCCGTGACTTTAACCACATCCTTCCATCTAGTTTCATGGTAATCTGTCCAGTAGATTTTGTTTAATCTTGCTTACAAACGAACAAACCAATAAATGAACAGATAGGGGTGAAAACATAACCTCCTAGGTGGAGGTAATAAATATGAAACTGGACCTGTAGAAAATAATGAGTTTGAAGCTTGACTATGCCCTATGGAGAAAACTAAAGTGTATGGACCTCTGTTATCAGCTTGTGCTACCAACACCACTGTTGTTCCAATGGTGACGACAAGGCTGAGACCCTCAGGCGGGAAGGAGCTGACAGTGGTGGCTGGATTTACCTGAGAAATCATCTTGCGTGTGGCATTGTCTAACCAAGCCAGGAAGAGCAGACTGTGCTCACAGCTGTTACTCAGCAGGGTCAGACAAACCCTCACAGATGCAACAAAACCAAAGCATGTGCGATAACTGGACAGGCTGCAGGGACTGAGTCCTCAGTGCAGAATACATTCAGCCCACAGGGCAGAGAAATGAGTGCATTGGGTTGCACAGCAGTGATCTGTAGACGGTGAATCATCCCACAGTGTGATGATTCATGTTTCACACACTGGGTCCATAAAAACACATTGTGTCATTGTGTTTGAACAGACAGCTCCATGTGGAACCTGCACACTCAGACTGATCTGCTCATTTACTAGTTCTGACACCTCACGCTCTGCTACACTTGAATATCTGAAAATGTCTGACTAACACAGCTCATCTCATTGAATAATCAACATCAGTCCCTCAAAACAAACTTCCCCTCCTGAAACAGTGATGAACACTCATCCTCAGCCCTGCATCAGAGTAAATCTCGTTTTGTCATCAGGAAATGATAACAGAGATGATTTAGAATTTTTGTCCTCAGTGACTGACTCACTAGTAAAACAGAGAGTGGGTGCCAAGGCATTATACTATTCCAATGGTGATAATAATAATAATATTCATATTAATAATAATAATAATAATAATAATAATAATAATAATAATAATAATAATAATTATAAACTTTAGATATGTAGCACTTATCTAAACAATGTTACAAAGTGCTCATGGGAATAAAACAAGGCACTAAAAAGTAAAAATTAGCCTCACTTTTACCTTCAGTAACATCGACAAGGACATCACTGTATTAGTAATAATTACAAATGCATGATTAAATAGCAGGAGCTATTACACTTTTTCTGACACTGTTTGGCCACATTCTTTAATACAATAAACTTTTTTAAAACTCTGTTACATAACTGATGTATAAAAAGCACAACATATAGTGCGATGGAAACGTTTCTTTGATTAAGTCATGTGGTTTAATTTTTTTTTTAAGTTTTACTTTACAGAATAAACTCTACAGATGTGAATGAGGAGCTGCTCGTTTTGCACGCGCACGTGTGACACTGCAGCTGTTAGTAATCCTTAGAAAGGACGTCTTCGAAGACACAATGTTTGTTTTGAGTTTCTTGTCATGGACAGTTTTTTTTTTTAAATAAAGAAAACGGTCTCATGAAATGAGTCGTGGGTCCTTGTAGGTATAGAGACAGAGACATGTGGTGACTGCTGGAGAGGAGGAGTGAGGAGGAGGAGGGGGAGGACGAGGAGGAGGAGGAGGAAGAGGCATAAGGGCAGGGAAACACTGACCGAGCGGTCACTTGTGCAGAAACCCTCCTGTAGTTCACCCACCATGGGGCCTGGAGCAGCTCCCTTGCACCTGGAACTGTTCGTGGTTTTGTTTCCGCTGGCTCCGTTTCTCCTCGCTCACCAGATGATCCCAGACTCCTCCACCGCCGGTAAACACGCTGTTTCCACTCACTGTGCACGAGTCAGGTGTCCACGAGGGACACGCACTACAACTTATGGTGCAGGATGAACTTCTAACCTGTAAACTTACTATAGCCTCCATCGGCATGTTTAGAAGTTTTCTTTAATTCGTTTTAACTACTGATCCCATATGTTTCTTTGTGTGTTCTTTGTTACTCATCAGTTTGCTGTGTTTTTGACTAATTCACCAATCTTAACCAGGACTCCCTGACAGAAGAGATACTAAACCTTAATTGGCCCTACTGGGTTGAATTAAGCAGAAAACCATAACATAGAATTAACCCTGTACATCAATACAGTACAGTGAGTGACCTATGGGGCACATTAATGAATGTGGGGAAGAATAGCTTGTGTTGGGAGTTGTTTTCTTAATGCTGACAATCAAGTGGCAATCCTTCAAGCTGTGGACTCTGGGTTTTCTTGGCTGTCCAAATCTATCTGGCAAAGCACCAGCAGCCCAGCATTTCACTGTCACTGCCCCCTGTTCTATAAGATTAACAAATTACCACCTTGATGGTATTTTTGCCAAACACATGGCACAATTAGCAACTTGTTACTGCAGAGCTGAATCTGAAAATACATCCAAACGTTTTGGTGACGTGCTCAGATCTAATAAGTAAATATCAGGGGTGTTCCTAGCTGACCATGCTATTTATCCATAGTATTACCTTACATCTCTGAATTAATGATTCCATACCAAGGCGGATTTCAGTACATTATATATAGCAATGTAATGTATAATTCATATGGTGTGGTTTCTTGAGATGTGAGTGAAACTGTGAAGTAGGCCATGCTCCAACTTTACAAACACACACACACACACATACACACCACATTCTCTGACATAAACTCAAACATCCCGCCAAACCATTTGCATTCCGTTGCCGTGGTGACAGGGGCAGAGGTATACTAAATGAGCGTTTCTGTTTTCTCCCAGGCCTCGGGGTGAAGGAGTACTCGCAGATTGTCACCCAGCACAATAGACTGCGCAGCCGGGTCAGACCCATGGCAGCTAACATGCAAAAAATGGTTTGTGACACCTATTGTCTGTTTCTTCTGTGTGTGTGTGTGTGTGTGTGTGTGTGTGGTGTGAATGTGGGTTTCAGATTAACATAATCCATTTGCTGATGTTCTCTTGTTAAAAACTGAAGGTGCTACACTGCCCACAGAGCTCTCTATGAGTACTGTAGACTTTCTCTCCCTCCACTGATGCCACAGTCCACGTGTTGTAATATAATATAATAATAATAATAACTTTATTCATATAGCGTTTATCTAATCAAGGTTACAAAGTGTTTCACAAAATATATATTACTATCACATTTAAGCTCTGTCAGACTAGTTGTTATAATGAAAATAATAATATTTAGTTGTACCATGGCATCATCAGGTGTTTCATCCTTTTAATCCCAATAACAATAAAGCTGAACCTGAGGGTACACTGAGGCTGAAGGTAAATCTGACTGGCTACTGGCTTGTATCTCAGTACTATGAAAGCCATGTGGCCTCAGTAGCTCAGACATCATTACCTCTAGGCCTTTTTAAAGTTAACATCTACTGTCATAGGCAGCAGAGTCAAAAGCCGTCCTATGTTATATTTCTATTGGGCTCCATGTCCGAGCAATTAAGTGGTTCTGGACAGTTTTCCACGAAACTTTTGTGGAAGGATGTGATAAAAACCAAGGAAGGACCCATTAAATGTTGGTGTGGACTTGGATCAGAAGGAAGTTCCAAGAATTTTGGACCTTGTCAGAGGTACACACTCTCTCAGTGCCATTCTAGTTACACTAAAAACACTTCCTTGGTTTATATCACAGATATAAAGTTTCGTGGAGATCCGTCGGGTAGTTTTTGTGTAATGCTGCTGACCAACCAACAAATGAAAACTAAACCTCCTTGGCGGAGGTAATTAGCCACGCATAGCATCATGCATAGCATCATGTGAATGTCACACAGTCAAATTACACCAATGTTTTTCTCCTTTTTTTAGTAGAATCAAGCATCATGTTTGTCTGTTACCCTACAGATGAACACAGCTAGTTCAATTACGTTAGATACACTGTCAATCATAAATTTGACAGAGTGATATAAAAGGTCAGAGCACCATGATGAGTTGTTGTTGAATGTGCTCCAACTCTGAATATTAATCTTTCACTCGGGTTATTCTGACCCCACCTTCTGCAAAATACACAATTCTATCTCATTTCATCTATTGCATTTCCATTCAGTTCTTACCGCATCCCCACAACTGTCCTGCCTGCATGTGATTGTGATTGTGAGAGGTAATGATGGATTATGACGCTCACAATGGATTAGATATCCTCCGGGCCGACTATGAGATTTGTGCCAGGGCAAACTGTCACTTCATAGATTACATCCTCAAAGCCACATGCTCCGACTGAAGCCCTTTTCTTCGACTGCACTTCAGCCTTAGAGAACTGTTCTCAACTGATAAGGCGGTAATGAGAAAAAGAAGATGTGGATAATCATTCTGCATTCACAGCTGTGGTATTACAGGTAATTTCCCTGCGAAAACCCTCAGAGGGGCTTTGTCGAGCTGAAGAGGCATATTAAAGAGCTTTACTGATAGACGTTAAAAGGCTCAAGGCTTCGACTGTGTTTTTGAATATCTGAATATGGAATTTTTTTTTTTACATACAGAAACGAACCAGTAAGCATTATGGTGAGATTGTGTTTAAGTGATTAAAATATAGTCCTTTAGGCTTTGCTTTAAGGCTGAGATAAGATAACAATATTTTTAGGAATAAATGATGCTCCTCCTTTTCTCACCCAGTTCCCCGTCTGCGAGTTTTCTTTGAGCTCGTGAAAAGTATTATGAGGTCACACCATCTCTCTCAGAGGCAGATAATTAAAGTTCAGTATGAACTTTTGATATGAAGATCACAAACCTCCTGGCCACCAGATCTTGTCTCAATATTAAACGCCATTAAACGTTGTCTGCGTGACATCACAGAGCAGAGTGAACGCTGAACTTGATCAGCCTTTCCACATCACACATCAGAGTCATAGCTTTGATACTTATCCTCCAAACTGCGTAACCGTGCAGAAACATTTGGATAGACGTTTCATTTTAAGAGATTAATGCTTTTTTAGTAGATGCACAGATAGCTCAGTGCGGGAAAGATGGCAATGGGACACCTTGACTTTTCTTGGAATAAAATTAACTTGTTTCTCAAAGTAGGAAGTTTCTCTTAAAGGAAAATTTATCAAGAAACCAAAAAAATGACCAGTACTCTCGCAACAATAATGTTTTTATGTATTGTGTTCCTGACATATTCCATCCATAATAGTGACCTTTAGCTTTGACCAATGAACTCATAAGAAATTAAAAAAGTTGATATTTGAGGTCCAGCTGACAACTGGTCCAAATTGGAGGAATTCCCTACAGTCAGACTTGAGTTATCGTGATCAAGAGGCCCAAAACTAGTTTTGTTATGACTGTGACCTTTGACCCTTGACCACCAAATTGTAATGAGTTTATTGGTGAGTCCAAGGGAATATTTGTACCAAATTTGAAAAGATTCCCTGCAGGTACTCCTGAGATATCGAGTTCACAAGGCAAAAAACACATTTTATGTGAGGTCAAAACAACCTTGACCTTTGACCACCACAATCTAATCATTTCCTCCCTGAGTTCAACTGAACGTTCATACCAAATTTGAGAGATTCACTTAAGGTGTTGGTATATTGTGCTGAAAAGAATTGGACAGACAATCTGAAAACATATTGCCACTGTGGATGCATAAACAGGAGAACCAAAATGCAACATCCACTATCCCTCAGACACTGGAGCTTAGATTCTCTATAATGCAGTAAATAGTTTAATTTAAAAAAATTACAAAATGTACCCTGCCCTTATTAGTTAAGAATTACTGATGCAAAAACAATAACCCATCATTTATCCACCAATCATTTATAAATGTTAAAGATTTGACCCTCCCAGTCGGAACAGAACTAACTGCAATGATTTCAGTACTAAAGTAAATGAGGCAGAGTTTTAGAGGAAAATTTGTCTGGAAACCAGTCGTTTGTTTGAAGCAGCCAATCCAAAGCTTGGAAAATGTGCCACTCAAACCAGGGCTTTAGTGAAGTGTTTATACCAGAGTGTCAGTCTGTGTTTGTTGGCCCTGTCATGGCCTGGCAGTTTGCCTAAGATGTCTCCTGCCCTGTCGCCCACTTCAGCCAACAGTTGGCTCCGACCCATGAAAAGAATTAAATCACTCAGGCACTATTAGGAATGACCTTCATGCCAACAAGTTTTTCTGTCATCCCGTCTTAATCAGTATCTGCAAAGTACAATACAAGCTTTATTAGATCCAAACAACACACTTTGATGAATGAGTTATCTGATGATTAGAATTCCCTGTTTCTAATTATTGATGTCATTACTAAGTCATTATTTTTTTTATAAATTATTACTTAATGCCTTTCTATGCATCACTTGTTGGGGAACTATTCACTATAAAGATAATCAGCTCCTGCTGACAGGTCTGCTGCTTGTCTGTCCCATTCTAGTGAACAAGATGTCTCAGGAACAACTTGAGGGGATTTCTTTAAATTTGGTACAAATATTCGTTTGGACTCAGGAATGAAGTGCTTACAATTTGATGGTCAAAGGTCAATGTCACGTTGACCTCATGTTCTTGTGAACGTGATATATCAGGATCCCCCATCAGGAATTTTGTTACATCTGGCACAAACATTTACTTTGACTCAAGATTTTTGGAGGTCAAGGTCACTGTGACCCCAAGAAACACTTCGAGAGCATCCTTTCAAATTTCAAGATCACAAATGACCTGATTAGATGTGGGTGGTCGGAGGTCAGAGGTCACTGTGGCCTCACAAAACCTCTTGAACAAGATGAAGTCTGTCTTTATGGCATTTCTTCAAATTTTGACCAGTTGTCACTTGAACTCAAAGATTAACTGATTAGATTTCAGTGGCCAAAGGTCAAAGGCGAGTGTGGGGGGAAACAAATCATGACGACTGCACTGGTTGACGGAGGCATACAAACCACTGGGTGGAATTCCTAGTTTAAAAAGGCAGGAGTGTACAAATTTGACTAAATACACTATTCCTATTGTCTTTGTCCCTAGGAGTGGGATGAGAAGTTGGCCTTACTGGCAAAAGAGATGGCAGAGTCCTGTCACAGAGACCCCTCCCCTCAACACCCCACAGCGAACAGTCACATTGGCTGGATCAGTCAGTATTTTCCTCGTGGCGTCACCTCATTTCATGATGTCATCGACTCCTGGTTCGAGGAGGGAAGGGATTTTCTCTACTTGAGTGGGCGATGTAGAGAGAACACCACCTGTCAACACTATACACAGGTATTCACACACTGATACAAAATGTACATGTTTGTTCATCAATGAAACCTCCTAGATATTCATATATGTGTTTTAAAGGCGTTTTATTGCGTCTAATCCCTGTTGTTGTTGTTGTTGTTGTTGTTGTTGTTGTTGTTGTTGTTGTAGCTGGTGTGGGCCACTTCCAGTCATGTGGGCTGTGCCAGCCAGCTGTGTCAGAGGGAAGGAGGCCTCTGGGACATATTTGTCTGTGCATATTACCCTGGGTAACCATTACAAACCTTTTCACCAAAAATGAAAACATCAAATCCACCTGAGAACAGCATAGATTGAGCAAATTAAATATTTGTTTGAAACTAAATACAAACAGAGAGTGGAATCTGCCATCCTGCTCAAAAATAACTTACTTGAATACTTGAAAAGGTTGCAGTAGCCTGACTGTAGAGGAAAAAAGTTAATTATTATTATAAGAATTGCATCTAATACATCTACTTCATAAATGCTCGGTTTTTAATTTAATTTACCAGGATAACCCACGTAGTGTCAGTACTGCTTTCCAGGGAATCTTGTGTTGAAAAAGGATCTGAAAGCACCTGTGATTGAAGGTGTCTGAACGTGATTATCGTAATAACCAAGTCCTTGTTCTGTGGAGATTTCATTCGTTCATTTGAAATTTAAGATGGTTAAAACTCACCTGCCATCACTCTTACATCCAATTGTTTGTCTCTTCTGTGCTCTGCAGTTTATATTTGTTGTTTCAGGGGGAACTGGGAGGTGAATGGCCGCCTGGTGACGCCCTACAAGGCTGGGCTGTACTGCTCCCTCTGCACCTCTTCCATGTCTGGCTGCTTTAGACTGTGGGACCATGTAGGTGGATTGTGTGGTAAGACTAGATGTATGCACTGCATATATTTAGATATGCCTGTTTAGTATGCTGTCATTGGTCGTTCACTCAGTGAGGTTTTTGAATGCACAATTAATTCCAAGCATTAAACATGAAACCTTGAAATATAAATGCCTGAACTAGACCTGCTGTTTTTGAAGGATAAATCTGGAATTTTCTATTTTTCTCTAAGGGTAATTTTGTGCATCTTCCCCAATTAACATAGTTAACTCATCTTTCATAAAGATTTCAGGTTCACATGAGACATATTTTTGGTGGTTCATTCTTTCTACCTTTTATTTTCTATCCAGGTTTTGTCTTCCAACTATTATTTATACTGCTTATCCTTTGAGGGTCAGAGGGGCTGGAGCCAATCCCAGCTGACATTGACACACAAATTCAGGTAGAAGATGCAAACTCTTTCTGTTCTATTGAACTGTGTGCATTTCTACTTTACCAGAGATTCCAAGGAACCCATGTCGTATGAGCTGCGGTCAGCACGGCCATCTTAACATCTCATCATGCAAGTGCAAGTGTGATGCAGGCTTCACCGGACGCTTTTGTCAAGGTAGCAGTAGAAGACCGTAAACATATCAAGCAACATTAAATGGGTTTGTTGTCTATAGTATTTTCATATTCATGGTAGCGAGGTAGACGTTACTATGGCAGTGTTTGTTTTTCAGTACGGTGCAGTGTGCAGTGTGTGCACGGTCAATTCAAAGAAGAAGAATGCTCTTGCTTGTGTGATGTCGGCTACGCTGGTGCTGAGTGTGCTGGTAAGTGCAGTGTACTGAAGTACAGGAATGTATCATACATATTTTTATTCTGAGACAGATTGGCCTCAAAATTCGAAAGCACACTCTAAGGAAGATCTGTTTGCTACTGTATCCTTATTCATACTTAAAGGTTGTTGAAGACATTTAAGTGGGACAGTTTTACATTTCATTGCATAAATATCTTCTGGCTCTGATGATGTGAATGTAATTCCAATACTTGTGTACAATCACAACTAAATTCTAAATTCAGTTTGATAGTACGAACTACATTTCTGCAAATCCCATCCACATGCACAACTGAAACAGTTTAAAAGATGACAATATATTCAAGTGCATTCACTGAACTGGATCCCTGATGGATATGTTGCCTTCTTGTGTCCCAACAGAGAAAGTGCAGTTTCCCTTCCACGGCTGTGACGTGATGATAGATGGAGAGTGCTTCACTGTGTCTTCAGAGGCCGACACCTACTATGGAGCCAAAATTCACTGTCAGGTCAGAGATGAGTGTGTGTTTCCCACTGAGAGAGTCAGTCCTCCAGCCATGCATCAAAGAAATGATTAACTCAAGACTTTCACTGTGGTCTTTACTTTGTTCAAACCACCAGGAACAAGGGGGAATTCTATGTCAGATCCACAGTCAGAAGGTTCAGGACATCCTGGCGTTTTATCTCAGTCACCTGGAGACGAGTAACGAGGTCACCAACGCTGACTTTGAGACACGGAATTTCTGGATTGGTACAATCTTTTATCTCGGTCATCCAAATGTGTAACCTGTTAAATCAACACAATATTCTCTACCACTGGGATAATGTAGCAGACTGCGGTCATTTTGATGAGGTTTAGCAACAGGTGGAGATGCTGCACAGATACAACAGCATTGTTTTTGTTCCCCAGGTCTGACATATAAGCCTCTGAAAGACTCATTTCGCTGGGATACAGGAGAGATCCCTGGATTCAGCAGCTTCGCCTTTGGGCAACCTGACAACCAAGGGTAAGAGACCCGTTTAGCTACTGCAGAGTGCATCACAAACAGAGATGGCTGGGTGCAGTGGAGCTAAACAAACAACAACACATATTACCTGAGAGCAGGAAACCTTATTTCTCTGTGGAAGCTTCAGGTTTTTGTTTTAATCTGGTTTAGAACTGCAAAATGTAAGTCACAAAAGAATGTAATCTTTCAAGCCTGCAAGCAGTTCAAATTAAACTATTTCCATACAGGAGATAACAGAAAAGGCCTCATCTCAACACAAAACTAGTGAGTCCTTGTCCTCTGTATGGAAGCCTCTGCAGTTATGAATTGCACTTGTTTATTCAGCATTTGCCTGAAATTTATTACCAATATGTAAATCCAGACAGTGATGTTGACCGACCTGCAACCTTCACCCACACCACTAGGTGTCTCTCTCTTTCTATCTATCTATCTATCTATCTATCTATCTATCTATCTATCTATCTATCTATCTATCTATCTATCTATCTATCTATCTATATATCTATATATCTATCCATCCATCCATCCATCCATCCATCCATCCATCTATCCATCCATCCATCCATCCATCCATCCAGCCAGCCGTCCCTCTGTCTGTCCCTCTGTCTACACTATAAAAATGTTTCCTATGCTGGTTGTATTTCCACTTCAAACAGGAAAATACAATTTTAGTGATCTGACTTTTATCCCCATTCACTGTAAAACCTTCCCCCATGTACTCTGTCTCTGTCCAGTTTTGGAAACTGTGTCGAGCTGCAGGCATCAAGTGCTTTCAACTGGAATGACCAGCGCTGTAAAACACGGAACCGATACATCTGCCAACATGGTAAGGCTTCTTCAGGGAGAGGGGGGAGGAAGTTCTCTCACTGACCACCCAGTGTGATGCTGTGAGGTGGTGATGTTAACCACAGAGTCACTTTCTCTCTTGCCTCTGTACACGGTTGGCTGCGTGTCTTCAGCTGCAACATGTCCACATTTGACTCACAAGGGAGACTGAGACTTTCACCTCCTGCTGTCCGCCCAGCAGCAGCTGCTCTGATCCAGAAAACCATCATGGTCTGAGTGTCATGGCGAAACAGATTTGTCTCTCTCAAGGTCCCATAGCCGACCATCCAGCCATTAAAGCAGGATTCAGTGCAAGTGTGCCCCTCCTTCTGACAAAATGTAGCCGACCTATATTTGTGGTGAGGCTGATTCTGATAAAGAGAGTACGGGTCCGAAAACACACAGAAGCGTAGTCTTGACACATTATTAAACCTGTTACCAAAATTGAGGCCTAATTATTCGCTTTTGTATTGTCTTATATCTTTGTTAAATCAAGGTCCTGATGATACTTGAAGTCCCAACTGTCAATCTTTACGTCTTACCCAATTCTATAGCATCTAATAAACCAAACTTACCGGAAAAATTAACAACAATCAAGGTGATAAGAAAAATGTATTAGATGCGTACATTTTAGTTTACATCCTGAGCCCGATGTTTACAGGATCATGATTACAGGAACCTGCAGTTTAAAGAATCAAGTAGAACCAGCCAACGTGACAGAGCCTGACCCGAACACAAATATCATTTTAAAATGTTATCTTTTTATATATTTTATTCAAACTGTACAGTGGAATAACTGTGTTCACTAGTATTTACATATTGTACTGCCTCTGTGACTGACAGTCACTGCAGGGTGAAGTGTAAAATGATAATCCAGTGTGTTCATTAATGATGTGAACACAACATTGGAATCTCTGTGTGATCCTGCCCACACATTCAAACATGGCACTCAGTCTAAATCAATGACACTCAGTGTTCGCCATCAAGAGCCTTCAAACAATCAATATACACAAAGACCCACAGTGTGTAGACACACACACACACACCACTTACATTGATCAAGAGGGATGAGATGGCGGCAGATGTTTAGTTTTACCCACTTGAGTGTGTCTTTGTGAGTGGCTGGTATGTAATCTGCTATTGATTGGAGCTGAAAGAGCGATCTGTTCTGTATGTGGTCAACGACTCAGGGACGAATTCTTTACAACCTGCTTTTTGAAGAGCTCTTAACGATCCAGCCTGTGTAGCTGGTGTTTGTGTAAAACAGGACTGGTAGATCGTGACCAAGAGAGGGCTCGAGGGTCAGATTATAACGGCGGTTAAACTACATTAGCATAGAGGTCGTTATAAAGCTAATCGTATGTGCATATTCTTCAATCAGTCATAATCTCGCCCTTCCTCTCAAAATAAAAGGCATAATTTCACGGCAGCAACAAAGAGTGAAATTCATAAATTCGGCTGATTATAAGCCGATAGGGCCTTTCACCCCAAAGTCATCTACAGCTTTCATGAGTGTGTTGTGTTATTGGTAATAAAACGATAAGTGGATATCATACAGCCTAAGGGGGAGACAGTAAAATATGTTTACTATGCTTCAGAGTACTGTGTGTACGTGTGTGTGTGTGTGTTTGTGTGTGTTTGTGTGCGCGTGGGGTCTATAGTTTTAATCTCTTCTTTCATGCTGCACCTTAATAACAGCTACAAAAGAAGGATTAGGACATAACCAAACCTCTTTTTGATAGTTCCATTTTTTTCCTTCCTCAACATAATATTTTTACATTGTTTTATAATGTGTGTGTGTATGTGTGTGTGTGTCATAGCTGCAGAGCACATTGCCCGGTGGAACGATGGCAGGTGATGGACCTCGATTCCTCAAAGTAGTGAAGCCATGGTCTGTAAATTAAGATGGACGACCCATTACCACTATCCAGAAATGGAGCTAAAATGTCCTGGATACATGACATTTGGAGCCAGAGTCAGTGGGGGACATCCCTGCGATAAACGCGCTCAAACAATCTCAAGTCAGTCTCAGCTGACAATCATTTCAACCCATTTTGATGTCAAATAATAAATCTGTTTGTCTCCCGTGCTAATAAAGAGGAGGTGGGACTTATGACCTACACTGAAGCCAGCCACCAGGGGGCAATCAAGACGTTTTGGCTTCACTTTGGGGGAGAAGTCATGTCATCCACTTTTATATACAGTCTATGGGTGAAACTAGGTTTGCTGTACTGTACATGTTAAATGCCAGATGTGACAACAACCACTCTTGTTGGGATATTCTGTCAATTGCTGTAGATGCATCAGGGTAGTTTAATGTATATACTGTATATTGTAAATGATGTATCATTAAACTGTTGTATGTCAAGTGGTCATTGAATATTCGTTGCATGTAGCCGCTGAGTGAGCAGCTTCAGTTTGAATGAAAAGTCTGCAACATGTTAAATATGACATGGGCGGGGAAAAGTTCTTAGGTTTGTGACACAACAAACCCTAATTATTTAACCCTACCTAACCCTAAAAACCCTGAATGCAGTGGGTAGGTGGAAATACTCAGCCACAAGATATGTATTTTATTATGTTAACGGTATAACATGTTAACATGTTTAAAAACGTGACTCTCACCATGGGGGACTTTGAGAGAGGTGGTAAATTCACCTGACCTTTATCAGAATAACACAAAATCAAATCAACAGATTTCTGGAGTTGCTTCATGCATTTCTGCTGCTGAGTTTTCCAAAGCCCTGACAACACTGTGACTCAGCAGGTAACAAAACTTGATCTGTCTACACGCAGACGCCACAAACCACTGACTTCAGAGCATATGAGGAGGTGGTTAGTAAAATATGAATTCACAAAATGTCAAGGAAATACTACTCTGTTGTGTTATTGTGTGTGTTTGCCTTATTTGTCTAAATATCACAACCTACAACCACAAGGACAAGTATTCCTCAAGCCTGAACAGGTTCCAAAAATGCTCAGGCTTTGCAGGTCTTTACTTACTTCTGCTTGTTCAGTACACAGGCAGAAGGAGGCAAACTCAAGGTCGAGGAACTAATGAAGCAAAAACACCGGATGACTAACACTAGAAAATGCAGGTACGCTGGGAGCTGGATCAAATACAAACAGGCACAGAAGGCAGAGAACAAACTGTGTTACTACACAAGAAGAGGCGGAGACAATTAGACCAGACACATCCGGGTAGGACAGATAGTTGAATAGCTGTGTCTCATTCAGGGTCAGCATCCTTCAGAGGACCCAGTCTACTCAAATTGAGACACACCTTATCACAGAAGCAGGGAACACAAGGGCAGGAAGTGGGCATCTGAAATGAGGTGGAGAAGTTACAGACACTAAAACAGGAAATACTGTAGTAAAAAGTGAAAACGTGACCTACGATGCAAATAAATCAGTTGTCTGTAGTTGTTCAACAGACCTGTAGATTGAAAACCCTGGGTGTGCGTGTTTGCGAGGATAATATCAGTGAGTGTTCAATGGTGGCTACAAGCTCCGACTCACAGTAAGCTGAGGAAGACCCTGGAAGGTAGATGATGAAGCAGCAGGCTGCAGATAATGGTGTCAGACCAACTTACAGAGCTGCAGTGAAATGATACAAATGAACAAAACAAGGATGAGGTCACAGAATAAGGTCTTTCAGCTTAACTTGGTTTCTACTTTGCTGAACACGTTATATTGTTCCCTCTGCAGCACCTCTAAGAGATGTCGCGTCCATCTCACAGTGCATTCACAGTCAGATTTTCACCTGGGACTCAGTCTTATACTGTGAGTCCACAAAACACGTGCCGATTAGATTTGTTCATTTCTTAGTGATTCAAACAGGCTCCCGTAGACCCTACTGTTACTTTCAAAGAATAGTCCAACATTTAGGAAAACAGGTTTATTCTTGCTCACAGTTAGAAAAGCTCTATATAGCTCTTTTTACCACTCTTCTTGGTAAATGTAATACTAAAGCCGGCAGCCTGAGCTCAGACTGACTGACCACTGGTTGTACATGTGTATCGGTGCATGGGACCTCGCTACCTCGGCTCAATCCCCCAAATGTGCAGGATGGCAGCGTTCACATCAGGTATTTTTTGGCTTAATTTCTGGATGGTGAGAGAAAGTAAAGCCACGTCGACCATCTTTATACATAGTTTATGTTTTTATCCTGTATCCAGTCTCTCTGCTAAGCTAAGTTATGTTTCTCTGGGGCCTAACTCAAACAAACATCCATCCATCCATTATCTATACGCTCATCCTTTAAGGGTGGCAGGGGGGGCTGGAGAACAAACAAACATAAAAGTGGTATTGATCTTCTAACTCTGGAATAAAGGAAATAGTTCTCAAACTGACCCTCTCTGTTAGACATCATATACAATCCTCATCATCTTCATCATGTTTATTTTTTAAGAAGATATCTTTAACACAATAGTCAAGGTTTTCTATGGATTTACCATTCCAACAAATGTAAATGATCCTTGATGATTTATGGATCATTTCAGACTCTTTAACATACAAAATGTATGAGGCTGGAGAGGTTGAATACATTTTATGGGAAAATAAAGTAATGTTTGGACACAGATTGTCATGAAAGCTGTTTTCCTACGTTAACTGCAGAAAGTTTTGCTGGAGTTTGCTTTTCACATATGAAGAATGTAGCAGGAGATTGTCCTGGTCAGACACATTCACAACAACAGGACCATTGGAAAACCCTGGCGTCGACCTTTGTCCGCCAAAGCCCTCAAATCTTGACATGTCGGTCAGCATCTTATTCAATTATGTCATCTATTTTTCATCCTGAGATATTTGTATTCTTCCAGTTTCCATCCATCACATGTTAGATGCGTCATCGACACGCCCACCTACTCGCAGGGACTTTTCTGTGTGGGGGCTGGGTGTGAAAATGTTTGAGTCAGCTGCTGGACATTTTCTGGCAATTTTTTCCTGCTAGTAAAATGTTTGAGGGAGCAGATGTGAGAATACATCAGGAAGACTTCCCAAACTGAAAGCTATTTTAATGGGATGTGCGGTCTAATAAACTTTATGCTGATGTGATGGTTCATGCCAACAACAGACTCTCTGAGCCAAGTATGAGCCCTGACTGTGTTTGTGTGTGTCTGTTGGGAGTGTGTGTACTGTATGTGTGGATCTTCACCTCAGACGCGACGCTCACACCGCCTCCCGCTGGTCTCATGGTGCCCCCTGATAAGCTGGTGCTGCAGAGGGTTTCAGAATGATGCCAGTGGCGGTGGAATTAGCTCCCATTGTCATGATAATGACAGTGATACTCTTGCCCCGTCCAACTCAGACCAGCCCATTGTATGGAAACAGGAATGCAATTTCTCCTGCAGCGGTAACCGACAATCCTCTGTGAGAGTGAAAGGTCCCTAAATGACTCTCCATTCAGGCGAAGCTGAGGGGCCAGCAGCCAATTAAAGTGGGAGCAGCAGAACAGTGCCATCCCAGAGACCCAAAGCTGTCTCTAAACACACACACGCACACACACACACATACACACACACACACACACACACACACACACACACACACATTAGTTGATGTGTTTTATTTTTTACAGTGAACTTCTAATCCGCCAAACTATCTTTGTCTTTACAGACCTGATTCTTTCGGGGGCACAGCCGGTTTGTGCTAAATGACTCAAGAGCTGTATTCAGCACCATGCACATGTGCACAGACTCTAAAATCACCACTAGCTGATTCGAAAACGCCTTAACATTATAGTTGGGGAATAGTGGGACAGAGCACCAGAGCAAAGTGCCGACACTCTCCAGCAGCATCCATCATGGTGAAACTCTTTGTGGTGCTGTTTATGGTATCAAACAGTCTCCTCTGGGTGTTTATCTGGCAGCTGAGGCAGAGTCACGATGGAGGGTGAAGGGTTTAGAAAGTGTTCACACTGCTGTGCTGCGAGTGAAGTGGATGAGAGCTGTGGGGCCCTGAGAGCCGTGAGCTGGGAAGAAGTCCACTGGGCCAGATAAAGTTTGTTTTTAAGCAATAATATTCACCCGCCGCTGAACTGACTTACTCAGAGATTCTCCAAAAAGAAAAGAAGAAAAAAAAACCTCTTCTTGAATGCTTCATTTATTTTGAAGCCACCTTCCCTCCCAGACATTTTCTCTCTTTGTCTTCACCACGACAATTTTTTTTAAATGGGAAAACTTTCTATGATACTGTTAACATATATTTCAAATGAATATACATATCTATTATTTCCTGTTTCTAGCTCTACCTTGATGTCACGCTCTAGTGTTCAACACTTCTTCCTGCAGTTATTTTAGTTTAGCCGTATTAGCTTTTTGGGCAATGCATTCTCTTCTCCAGTGAGTCCAGTTGTCTTGTTTTATTGCTGTTTTGTATTTTATACAAACACCCACTAAGGCACCAAACAAAGAGCTCAACAAATGTTTGCCAAAAAAAAAATCCAGATCCAGCTGGTGTAGGAAATCATTCTTTTTCAAAATAAAACCCATTCATTCAGATCAACATCTTAACAAATATCAATCTATTGAAAGTATTGGCAAAGCAGTCTAACAATGTTGTTTTTGGTCTTTGCTTGGGTTTCATTGATACAGAATAACATTATCCTTTCATCCATTTGTATTGCACCAAATACTGAGTCCATAGTTAGACAGTATGACTTGTGAGCTTGTAACATGAATGAAATCATCCAGTCGTAGAAACAGTATGGCCTTGTGACATCCGAATGAGCCAAGTGAGAGTGTTGATGAAGTTTAGAGCAAGCGATTGACACGAAACTAGAACACATATCTCAGGATGAATAAGAGGTGCCATGCACGTAGAAAATGATAATGAAAATGTCAACTTGGGAAGACTGTGCCGTAAACAAATATGTGTGATTTATACGTCATGTCCTTCATACTCTACCCAGGCGGCTGAATGTTCCTGTTGTTGTGAACTCGTCTGAACTAAACTCTCCCTGCTGCGTTCTTCACATGTGAAAGACAAACTCTTGAAACTTCTGGAGTTCATGTCTCATGTTCAGCTTTAAAGGACGGCATGAATATCTGACGCCCTGTTGGTTAACAGATGTGTTCACAGGTAGCAACAGACGTATCTGTCCATCAGACAAGACACTGGTTTAGATGAAAACTCTCATCAGACAGGATTATTTCTTTCTTACTGTAAATAGAGCTCTTATGTGTTTAAGCACCTTGTGATCATCACTGAAAGCTGCAATCAGCCTCTAATTATCTCCCTTTACATCTCGAATGGGAAATGCAGCTGCACTGTGGGATCTGATGACAGGAGGACGACAGTAACCGTGTGTGTTTATGAAGAGAGGTGGATGATGCTTGAGGACAGAATTACCGGGTGATTTGTAATCACGCGAACAAATCACGTAAGGGTTGCGTTAAGTACTCGCTTCATGTCTCCATCTGCTCGTCTCCTCTATTTACTAGAACCGGGCCGGTGTTTTCATCTCTGCCATGCTCCTTGTAATGGTTTGTGAGCGCTGCCACTGGCATTTCTCTATCGATGTCAGATTGAAAGCAAATAACACAAGGGCATTCAAAGAGTTTCTATTGTTTGGGTAAGATTGAATTAAGATGATGAATTCCATTCAATTATTTGCCCGAGCCATTTATTCTTCTCTAACTTCTTTTACAGTTGTAACAAATTCAAATAGACAAAGACAAAGTATTGGTTTGTATCAGAAAGACAAACATTAAAACATACTTATCAGAGTTTCATATATAAACTGTTTAATTTCACATCAAACCAATATTCAGACTAGTCAGACTGCAGTCATTATTCTGTCCCTCCTCATAACCATTATTTCTCCTGTCCTTTCTCTCTCTCCCTCCCCCTCGCTCCCTCTGTCTCCGCTGCTGGCTTTGTCTTTT
Organism: Verasper variegatus; assembly: GCA_026259375.1. Lineage (NCBI taxonomy): Eukaryota > Metazoa > Chordata > Actinopteri > Pleuronectiformes > Pleuronectidae > Verasper > Verasper variegatus. The sequence continues at coordinate 15,635,435 of CM048039.1, read as the reverse complement.
TCATTTTCTCTTTTCAGTGCAGTCAGTATTGAGCGGCCCACAGCATTTGGATGCAAGATGAACTTTGATAAGAGTTAATGAGAACGCAGCATTGTGCGGGCAAAGAATGGCTCGGGCTGCACTCAAGAGCCTCCTCACCAGGAAGTGGACCGCGAAGAGATGCAGCCACCCACTCCTCCAGGTATGGAGTAGGAGAGGAGAGCGGAGGAGAGGCAAGAAGAGGAGAAAGGAGGAGAGGAGAGGAGTGTCATGGTAAGATAATGTGTAGGTGCCATAATCAGTTGAGCAGCAACAAGGAGTTCAGACATTAGAATGGATGCTGGTACCTTCCATGATGATGGTTACAGCAAGTCAGTGTCTCGCAGTCAGAAGCTGTGTCCCAATCCAGGGGCCGCCTCCTTCAGAGGACGCGGACTACGTAGACCGTGGAGACCAAAACAATGGTAATGACTACGGTGGAAGTCCGTGGTTTGCATCACCAGTCATTCCCACCCTTATCACTGTCGCCTAGCAACAGAGCTGCAGTTGGACATGTCGAGAAAGTTTTAATGTCCCTTGATTTTTTAACATGTGTATTGTTAACTGTTCAAGTGAGTATTTAAAAGTGAAAGCAACAGATTGTCTTGGTCTTGTCACTTGCTAGCGTCATTATCTCCTCCTCTGATTTTCTCCTTATGTTTGGGTCTTAGACTTCTTGAAGCTGTGCCCCTCCACTCTGCTGAAGCAGGATATAGCTCGCATATCATTTCCTGAACTATATCACAGGTGGTATAGGACCTGCTCTGTTCAGCTCAGATGTAATTGGAGGAGAGAAATACTGTATCACATCCACTTCATCTTATATCCGATCCAAAGCCATAGAGTATCACACAGCTGAAGGAAAAGGTCCTTTCATGAAGATTTCAGACAGAATAAGCAGCAAGTCAGTGACCTGCATTCAATATTTTACTACAAATCAACCACGCAACAATGCTAAATAGTTGTAGAATGATAAAACCACTCCTTTAAAAAGCTAATCGATCACTACTAAATAACTGATGTCTTTATTAAACTAAAGCAAACGAATATAAAAAGACATTTACAACCAGAATCCACTGACACATTTCAACCATCATAAAACAAGCTGACACTTTGATTTGAAATCCAGCCGTCTTGAATGTGCTTTTTATTTATCATGCATACATTTGGCAAGAAAGATCAACAGTTCTGCCCCTGATCACCTACAGCAGCCTCTTTCTGGTGAGCTCTGTGTTACTACAATCTGCTGTCAAAATCTTATAGGAGAAAGCAATGCTCACAAATCACAAAGATAGGTCACCAATATTTTTTTGTCCCAGTGGTACAATTTGTATTTACAAAAGTTGTGAAGCACTTTTGTACATTAGATGTGGCAAAGGTGCAAGTATTTTCCAGGAAAAGTTTGGCTTGGGAAAAAATATCTGTGAAAGGAACTGCATGAGTTAGAACTGTATCCAAAATCACTGGTTATTCCCTCTCCTCAATCTACAAGACTGGTCTTTGCTGTCAGAGAAAAACTCTCACCTAGAGTTTCCCTTTAAATTGCCTCTGGGAAAGGATGCAACAACTTGGGTTCAGAATGTACTGATTTTAGAAAAGCCTTTTTACCTAAAGTTGGGCATATCGACTTGAGAAGAAAAGACTGCAGACAGTTTATACAGTTGAATTTAAGATGAAATCTACTTTTAATCTATTTACCTAGTTGGATTCTTCATCATTCTCTAATGATCTGCCCTTGAAATGATTATTTTTTGGACTCTTAGTTTTCGGCCATGGACTTTATATAAAGACTCACGGTGCACCTCCTCTTCCTCCCACTATTTAGAAATTAAGCCAAAACATCTTGGATGCCAATGCTGTCGTCTTGTGTAGTAGTGATTGGAGGTCTGAGCCGCTGTAGTAAGGTCCCAACAAAACGCCCACTTGACTAATTGTGAGTCAGTATGACCTTTCAATCATGACGTTTTTTTGCCCCAGGTAACAAATTAAAACCACACTTATTAGAAAAATTAGCCCAATCATTATCTGTTTAATAGGAACTACCTAAAATGACAGAAACCATCTTTGAGAAAAATGTATTTGACAAGAAATTTGACTTTTTAATTTGGTCTATGTCCCATCCACTAACATAGAGGAGGCAGAGTTTATGACATACACTTCAGCCAGCCACCAGGTGGCAATCAAGGTGCTTTGCCTTCACTTTTGTGGAGCAAGTCATCCATCTTTATGAAGAGTTCATCCATGGTTTAAACTTATTATTTCCTGTTTTATTTTGTATTTTTTCACCTATTTGCTTCACTTCCTGTCTTTGTCCTGTTTGTCTGCTCCGCTCTTTGTTTCACCTGTGCCCATTTATCCCTGCCTTCTTGTGTATATAGTTTGTGTTCAAAGTTGCTCTTTGTCATTTTGTTTGTTTGTCTTCCCAGTTACATTTCCTTGTATCGTGCCTCTGTTCAGTTCTGTTCATCTTTCCTCTTCATCCTCATTCTTCTGTTCAACTCCCTGGTGATTCCTCCAGCCCTTTACTTATTTCTTCATTCAGGTTTTTGGAATTTACTGCCTGTAACCTGCCAACCTGCCTTCCAGAGACCGTAAGCCTGTTTATTTATTGAATATTCTTCATGCAGCAACCTGCCTTTTTGCCTGGAGTCTGCATTTTGTGTTCCCTAAACCATGCAACACATTAATGAGATGTGATGCATTGTAGCATTTTGTATTGTGCTGCCTATATGTCTTGTTTGCATGCCAAACACATTTTCTAACGTATTTTGTGGTCAAATAAAATCAACTCAATTTAAGTTTTTTAATTGGACCATTTATCTAAAGGGAGACAGAACGGGATGGAAGAAGCAGAATAAGATGTAATGTTGAGGGAGAAGAAAGGTGCATGAGCAGACTGAGAAATGAACCAACGGAAAGAACATGTGAAAAAATATCAGTATAATGAGGGATAAAATGAAAGAATCTGGAGAGGAAGCAGTGGCGCTTGACAACAGAGGAATCTTTGTCACCATCCACTGATGAAAAGGGTCCTATACCAGCAAGAGAGGAGGAGATAAGAGATCAGGAAGCAAACGAATGGAACATCTTGAGGAGGCTGCAGATAAATGAATAAATGAAGAGTTGAGAGAGGAGGGAGCATCTCATGGATGTCATATCTTAATTGAAAATGACAGCTTCAATTAAAAATGTCCAAATTAAAAATCATTCCACCCATTTCCTAATTAAAAGCGTATCAACTGATAGTTTTGACTCATTAACTTCAAAGAGCGATGCAGCCTGGCAGAGCTGGTGGTGGAAGTGTGTCATTTGCTGAATGGAGAAGGAGCGGAGCGAAGGATGAAGAGGACTGATGTGTCGGGTGAGAACAATCTGCTGCAATGATTTTCTGTGTGTGTGTGAGATAGAGCTGTTGGTCAGTGGATGAGTGGTTCAATAACAGTCAGTATTGTCATGGAGGCGGTTAGGAGGTTGACAGAGAGCAGAGCGCTTACAGCTCTAATGCCAAATTTAAAAAATTTTAAAAATCCGCCTCTCATTTCTGCTTTTCTGACCTGATACAGCTGACACTGACACAAACTTTGTCCTTTTAACAAGCCAAGCAAACACACACACACACACACACACACACACACACACACACACACGCACACACACACACACACACACACACTGTCGGACACCAGGTGGAAATTTCAGCAATGGCGTATCTTTTTGAGGAGAAACTTTGCGAGTTAACAAACAACTAAAGGCATTTATGTCACTTTTGCCTCGTACATTATCACAGCCTCCTCCACCAGGAGCTAGTTTGTTGTCAGAAACTCTCGCCTCTGTGCGCCTTCTAGTGGATGTATTAATTAAAAACCACGCCAACGTAATGGATGCATGGAAGTATGTTACAATCTTCTGAAATGGACGCATCTGTTTTCGTACATCAAGGGAGAAACAATGAGTGTTTGCAATATTTTGCCTTCACTGCTGGTTGTCCAATTGAGACTAATAAGAACCAATCCGTGTCATTGCTCCCAGACATCTCAGTTTAAGGCTCTCATAAACTTCGGAGTAGTGAGGATGGCAGGTTTAAAGGTAGTATCAGTGATATGTTACCTAAACTAAAACGTAGCGTGGATGTGGCCTCTATCTCTCTTCATACATGGTCACAAGATAATAGCTGTTATGGAAGCTGGTGAAAGGAGAACTCAGGCAGCAGCTGATGTCTTATGCAGAAGGTTTTAATGTTTGATGCATCAAGGAGACCAGAAGGTGAAACAATATAACAACACTAACAGAGTAACATGAGCAATTGTCACCCCCAAGTCTGTCGATGTCTCACACAGCATCCCCATTTATCTCCCTCACCCTGTGTCACCCATTCCAACGGCACATCCATGAAAGGCTAGAATTGCTGTCACTCTCTATGTTACATGTAAGTGTTCACATCCTATTGGATAGTTAAGCCTTAAGTATGCATTCCTAAATCACATTGTGTCCTTACGTCTTGCCACTGGTGTAATACACAAAAGAGTTGGAGTTTGGTGTCTCTCTGTCTGGGGCATCTGAAATAGATATGAAAGTCCATGAACGTAGACACTACAATGTACTGCAAGTTGACCCTTTATCTATGACCTGACCTTGGGTATTGGGAGAGAAGGGAGTATGTGTGGAATTAGACAGGCACTGATCTCCTAATGGTGTCAGATGTAATGTCACATGTACTGTGTGAGCATGGTCAGAAATTCCTCAACAGTACCGAATCTCACACTTTTGGCAGATTTGACTGACTAGAAGTAAATTAATTGCATTAGTTGGCTCGTAAATTACACATTTTTGGCCCTGATCTCTTTTATTTAGATCATTTCAAAACCCCGATTTTTGGAGGGGATGGCTCAGCTTTAGTCGTCCAAAAACATTTGAGGATTTCTGGCAGCGCACAGGGTAATATAGAGCAATAAAAAAAATATCTTGAAATCAGTTATAATAACAGTCAGCAGTAAGGGACTTCAGGAATTCAGAGTAATGTCCTCTCCTATTACAACGCAGCACCCAGACATACAGAACCTCCCTAAGATAAGAAAAACACCATAACATTTTAATGCACCCTATAATTCATTTGATAAATTGTTGTTTCTAAAACAACTCTTTTCTGTTGATAGATATAGAGTGTCCATGTTTCTTTATCTTTCCATCCTTTACTTTCCTTCTACTCTTTCTGTAGCTTCTGTATAGAAATTGCAATATAAATTAAGTCTACTACTATGCTTTGTATGGAAAATCTATGGCTGCGTCATTTTTAACAAGAGACATTTGACATTTGGACTTTCTGCAAATCCCAGTGTGTAACTTTAATCATGCATTGATCACACCCTGTGTGGACTAGTTATATGATTCCTTTGGTTTCCTAAAAGTGGAATAGAAGAGGGATTCTTGTATGTTTGGATCTCTTTGTGTGTTTTGTTGTTGCTTTGAGTCATTGATATAATAGTTGTGCATCTGCATTGTAGAATATTGTTAAATAAATTTAGTTTTTAAATGTGGATCAATTCACTTTAAGATGATACATTTTGAATGAATCCTGCAGCTATAACAAACAGTTGTCTTATTACTGCATCAACACAGAGAGATAAAGATAGTATCAAGATGAAACACTTCTTACTCCTGGGAAAAGTTGAATCACACAATTCTGTTAAATAATTCAGGGTTGTAAAATTGTGATTATCATGATGTTATTTTGCAAATGCAAATTATAAGTGGCAAAACTACTTTCCAAGCCAGTGGCTGTTCCCATTTCTCTTTTGACAACAACCTTACTCTCAGTGGAACCAGTTAAAAGACACTTTAGTGTGGCCTTCACTCTCTGCAAAAATATCCCCGTCCAGATTTCACACTGTGTTACACTCTCATGCTTCTCTAAAGCAGCTTCACAGACTAACACTGAACATCCTGAAGTTTTCTGTGTCTGTATGTGAAACCGCAAATGTCCACGTTCCTGTCATTCTTAAGACAAAGGTTTTCAGCAGTGAAATCTCTACAACTGTATAAAGTAGAAGTTGGTGGAGAGCTAAAAGAGAATCTATAATTCTGATTCAGATTAGTCAGGCGGCCGGAGACATAACTCAAAATGAATGATAATGATACCCCATATTAGCTGAATGTCTAAATAGGCAGCTATCTCAGTGACAATTACAACACAGTTGCATTGATTTCAAAGTTTGCTGGTCAAAGCCATGTACGACTACAAGCTTCTTAAGAATTTAACTTTTAATAAAGAGGACTCTGCGATTACTAAAGCCTACACAACTTGTGAGTCTTACTTGGTTTTGAATCAAATTGAATATGCTTCTTAATCTTTGATAATATTTGCTTGAATACTAAAATACTATATTTTCCTGAAATGTATCCACAGTGCTGATATTTTCAGGCCTGAACCCTTTCAAAAATAATTGACTTGTGTGTTATACATTTGTATTATAATATACTGTATTTTAAAGACTTTTCAGCTCCATCAGAGGTTGACACAATGTATAAAATAAAAATCAGTCACACGTATATTCTTCAGATATTAAGGGATTTCATCATTATTCTGTGTGTGTAGCTTGTTGAACCCCCCACAGCTGCTGCTGCAGAAAACTATTTCTGCAGGTTATAGAGAGATAATGATCAGTCAGTATTTTATGAACATGTCATCTGATGTTTTTGAGCACTTTCATGTTCCCTCTGTAGTGTTTTGTTCCTGTGTGTTTTCATGTGTTTCCCTCTGCTCTGTTTTCTGTCTCACTGGCTGACGCTGAAACGTCCGGTTAGTTAAGAGGTGTTTTTTATTTTTGTTTTCATCACAGTTGGGCGGTCTCAGTGAACAAGCTTATCCCTGACAACAGAAGATAGGGTGGTGGGGGATGATGAATGGGCCTGTTAGAGAATGCTGCTCATTTCAGCCACACACGTTCCGTCTGTCTCGCGGCAGGAGAACAGGGGAAAGGCACTAAAGCAGAGTTAACTGAGTTTCACACTCTCACTATTTCTGAGCATAATTGAATCGTCCTTCTAATAACTCATCAGAGACGGGCCAATTTAAGTTGGATTATCCTCAGAAGAACCTGCACTGCTGCTCCTAGTTGAGCCAGTTATCTTTGTTCACTACAATACAAGGTTGGAAACAGTGTATGTGTGTTCTGTGTCCGAGTGACGCTCCAGGGAGAGAGACCTTCATCCAAAACGGAGATCAAACTGGACAGAGGCCACTGTTATCTCACATTCAAATGGTCAACATTAAAACCAAAATTTTAGCAACAAACACAGTGTGATCCTATGTTTTACACTCACCTCCATTTTCCAGTGACAACAGCAAAAACATGTGACTCTGAGGTTGCAGATTCTTCTCCCTCCATCCATCGTCATGGGGGGAGCAGGAGCCAATCCCAGTTTACAGTGGGCAAGAGGCGGGGTACACACTGGGCAGGTCATCAGCATGTAACTGGGCTGACACGCAGAGGCTGTATCTCAGGGGCCGCATCCTTTGGAGGACCTGGTCTTCATCCCTGACCGAAATGAAATGGTCTGCTCATCCTATTGCGCAGCCGTCGCCTAGCAACAGAGCTATTGATTAAATGTTCTTCAGTTGATTAAAAACGCTGAAATAATAGCTCTTTGGTTGAGTACTTAGGTTTCAAAATATATGTTTTCGTCTCACTTGCCGCCGCCATTAGCTCTTTAAAAAAACAGTTTGTCACGGAGGCGCAATGAATCATGGGATATTTTGGGCTGGAGCCTCCACCCCTGAGCTGGTGCTCAGGGGTGGAGGGACCGAAACATGCAAACTCCACACAGAAAGAAAGAACCGGGATTCAAACCGACAACCTTCTTGCTGAGAGGCGACAGTGCTCAGTTCCACATTACTGATTCTTCTCCATCTTATCCAATTTTCGAAACTTTCACGTCTTTACAAATGCAAAAAAAAGAAAAACAGGCTGCTCCGAAAGAATGTTTTTATTAAACAAGAGAGTGTTCAAGAGCTGAAGGTCGGCAGGGAAAGCCGAGTGAATGAGGTGCCAGTTAATGCCTTGTGAAATGTGTAGCTGGCCCGCAGGCCTCTTATCATCAGCCCGGCCGGTTCATGAATTCATTCTGCCACAGTTACCCAGAACTCAAAACAGGGGGAAAATTTCTCCACCTGAGGACTGTCACACTGATGAAGCACTGCCTTACGTATTCACCACTCATCACATATACCTTTACCTGCATGCAAACAAACAAACATGAGGGCATGAGCATCCACATTTGCACAAAAACACAACACAGACACACACGCGCACACACAGGCTCCGACCCAGACTCTCTCTGTCCAGTTGAGTTTGCAGGTCCAGTGGCAGAACGTAATGAGGTTTTCACACTGAGACACTTCAGTTAGAGAGTGGTGGGGGAGGACTGTGTGTGTGAAGATGTGTGTGTGAGTAAGTATTACTTATGTTGTGGGGACCTAAATCTGTTTACACAATCACATTATGTGGACTCGTTGTCTTGGGGCCCAAAAGTCCCCATACCGTAAATTATTGGATTTTAAGGTGAACACACCTTTAAGGTGAGGTTAAGGTTGGCTTTAAGCTAAGGTAAAGGTTAGAGTAAGGGTCTGGGCACACATTTACAAACTTCACAAAAATGTGAAGCGAATATCACAGGTCAAATTTCATCAATGTTGAACTCCATGTGAAGCCACACTGCAATTTGCCAAGTCACAGGAGGTGAAGGTTTTTTGGCCTTCTCGCTCGCTCAGATTGGAAAGGAACCGGGAGGCGAAGGTTTGCCACTGATACATTTGCGTATATGTGACTAGGGCTGAAGTCTCCAGGAAATCAATGTAAGTCAATGTAATGTGTGTGTGTGTGTGTGTGTGTGTGTGTGTGTGTGTGTGTGTGTTCGGGGCTCATGAGAAGTGACACAGAGAAAGAAGGATGAAAGAATGAGGAAAGGCACTCAATGATAATATATGAGCTGTCTGCAGTGCTCCATGGTGGAGGGAAAGAGTGCAGTGGTGCATTTAAAAAGAAGATTATCATGTCAAGATACAGTAATACCTCGCTGAACACTGATTTTCATTGGGTGTTGATTCTGTGCTCTGTCTGTCTGGAGCAGGAGCACTAAGCAGGAGAGGAGGGTGTGTGTGTTCGGGACGTGCTGGCTCTATAGGTCGTCTTATAAAGTCACAGAGCTGAGTTAAAACAAGACACAACCACCGATCGTTTCCTCTGTGGCTCATGCAGCTACACAGTCTCTTCATGATTATCAATGAGCTTTGTGAAAACAGTGAGACAATGTCTTTCTTTAATATTTTGCAGATTCATGAATCTTTTTTTCTGTGATTTTCCAGACATGTCATTAAAAATGATTCCTCTGTATAGTGATTGAAAAAAGAATGCAGTTGGTGTTACTATACGTTGCCTTCAAAATATAACTGCTGTGTAAATCAGTTGGCAACCCAAGTAAACAGAGTCACAGCTGAAACACATCTATTGCACATACATGTTGTTTTGTGTTTAGTCAGCTAATACCATACATTTTATACAGTGTATGTCCACTGTATGTAGAATAAAGTATAGGAAATTTGGTAGATTTGGACTGGATTATAAAGGGAACTCAGTAGAGTGCATGTACCTCAGGCCCAACAGTCCCTTAATGAATCCACATTTAAAATTAATCCAATGTTAAATTCCCTAGATCTGGATATATATCTGGACCAAATTTCAAACATTCTTAAATATCAGTCCCCTAAACATGACAGATTTCCTTCATCCAGATCCATGAATTATTCTCTGAGACAGTTGCGATCCAGAATCCACACCAAAATTGAATAGGGTTCTCTTTCTGGCCCATACAACATCCTAGTTTCATGGTAGCAGAACAGTAGCTACTGCGTAATCCTACTAACAAACAGAGGGACAAGCAAACCAATAAACATAGAAGAAAACATGAACCCTTTGGCGAAGGTAAAGGAAATATACAGAAACAACACAGCAGGAACTGATGAATGTCTCAAAGTGAAAGTTGATTTCTATTTTAAAAGCAGGCCTGTGCTAATGTCCACAGTTCCATTTGGTTTCCTGTGCTTTTGTGTTAATTATATATGTGCTGTATATAACTGAATTTTAGAGGCAACTTCTGTAGTGCATCTCAACACTGTAAAGACATTGGTTTGTGTTTTTTACTGATGCAGCTGAACATTTCTGATGCCATATTTTCCAGGGAGCAGAAGAAACTAATAAAATAAACTGTCTACATTAGATTAAAAAACTGAAGCAAAACAAAAAGCAACAAGAACTTTCTTTTTAATTTCCAAGTTCTAATTTAATTGAGTTCTGATACCAGCGTGACCCCTATTAAATTATATCAGCTCTTTGTTGTTTGGTCCTCGTGCTCTAATTTTCAACTTGTTGGTGGTAGTAGTACTTTTACTACATTGGAAACTTGAAAATCTATATTAAAGAGCTAATGGTATTCATGAGAATTCAGTCATGACTTGACTTTAAATGACTGCAGCAGTAGTTAGTGGTTTCACTATAAATAAGAAAAAAGACATTAGGGTTAAGAGTCTAGCACTGATTTCTCAAGGTCCTGTTTTTCTGAGTTGATGTTTCTATACAGAAATTTCTATGCCAAAAATTCTTTTTTTGTTTTTAGTCATTAGGAGCTGACTGCTGAACCTCAGCATGACTGGCTGCCTCCCTGTGAGGGTTCATCAACAGTAAAACAGCCCAGAGCCTATGTAGGCTTTGAAATGTGGCTAATCACAGCTTGAGGACGTTGGCTAAAATAAACCTTTTTCTGCAGCTTTACAGCCGAGTATATTACAATAAACAGCTTTATTTCCCATTTACTTGTAAAAAAAACAATTAGAGCCACCTTCAACAAGTAGCTACGTTTATCAATTACTTTAGTGAAATAAGGAATGACAAATATATTCTTTATTTTTTAGCACCTTCAACCTGAATGGGTTTTCATCTATTTGCATGCATGCTGATAAGGTCAGAGCCTGCTTTATATAACATATAAGCTCAAGGTTTTTCTCCTGCACCCAAGAGTTTTTCTTTTTTCATATTCCTCATTATTCCCTGTACTTTTAAATTCATCACAGCCATTTTCTGAGACTGCAGGCTAATTTCCTCTCTCTTTATGCTTTCACCCTCCCCCTCAGCCCTCTCTGTTTTGGTGAGTCAGTCCACTGGGCTGCATCAAGCCGAGTTCTGCTCCACTACCTCCTTCCCTCCCTACTGTCCCTCTACCACCATCCCAACCCCCTCACCTCTCAGCTGTTTGAACTCCTCCGACAGAACCCAAATGCACTTATCTGCAAGTACAGCATGAACTCAGAGCCATTAACAACTGAAACCTTACATCTACAGTTGGGAAGGTTATATATAGTGAGTGTGTTTAGTAAGTTTGGTGTTTTCCCACACATACGTTATGTAGAGAACTCTTCCTGGTTTACCTGGCGTCACAAAACCTCCAGGAATAAGACAGGGCCGGTTTATAAAAAAATGTTGGTTCATGTGACGCCTACAGGACAATCCATCCATTACCAAAACCACTTATCATTTGAGTGTTGCAGAGGGAGCTGGAACCAATCAGAGCTGACATTGGGCTAGCGGCGGGGTGCAACCTGAACACATCACGGTGGATATGTTGGACCTAATCCCAATGTGGACTGTGGGAGAAAGCTGGAGAAAACCCACACAGACATGGGAAGAACATGCAAACTTAACACAGAAAAGCTGGGAATCAAACCGGGAGCCTTCTTGCTGGTGACAGTGCCAACCACTGGTCCACTGCTCCACTCAGGCTTTGCCTCTCGCATGGTACATATAGTTGATTTTTATACTGTGCATATACACTGAAATGACACACGTGCCAAAAGTGGCTTTTACAGATTTTGTCACTGCTGTCATTCACTACAGTTGCTGCATGAAAGATATTCTCTCTGGATCACGGGGTATCTTTCTGAGGCTCCATGATACATCTCACTCTTCTAGTCAATCAGTGGTGCACACGAGGGGATGAACTGTAACAGGAAGGTACAAAACACCATCAGATTGTAGCAAGGGTGGGCTGCTTTGACACCACCGGAATCCTTAGCATTTATTTTTGTAAAATCATTTATCTCTATGAAGAATTTGAGCTGTTCCAACATTTTTGACTGTAAATTGAAAATATTCACTGATATGTTTCCTAAAATTTCAGAGATCAAGTTGTTTTTACTGTTTTTATTTATTAACACTCACCAAAGCTTTAGCTAGAGGGGGAGCATTGAATCTCAACCTTTGTGTATGAGGGAACACCCATTATATTACATTGTATGCAATATATAATAAAATAACGTAAAATATTATAATGTATTATTATCTACGCCATGTTTTTATTGTGCCAATACAACTTCATGTTCATCTTGGTTCAAATATTTTCACTTATGACTGACTGATGAAGTAGTTTAGTTAACATGAAAACATGCAAAAAAAATCTACCACTGACTGCACTTGTTTCCATCAGCATTAAAACAAGTAAAGCTCTTTATATGTCAAACAGAAACAATAGTTTCACATTATATATTCTCTAACTCTGTGCCATTGTACCTTACAGGCCGATGGCCCAGGGCTAATTTAGCGCCTTGTCACACCACTCAGATCACAGTTACCCAAGGGTTAACAGCTTAATAAGGCTCTTGTGCCTGGGTTAAGTGTAGTGTAAAAAGAGGTAATAATCATTTTGGAGTTGACTAAGATTAAACTTTGGCTTGCAGCCAGTCCTACCCTGTGTTGGTTGTTAAAGAAGCTAATTAAACCCACATGAAAGCTTCTCCTCAGGAGCCAGAGAGATTAAACCCCCTCAGGTGTATTCTCTACTCAAACACTGCACAACAAAACTGCAACGATTAGACAGCACCCACACTTTACACTTTGTAAAAAGTGACTCTGCCGCGTGAGTTTGCCGGGGCTGTATCAAATGTTATCAAGATCACAGTGATGGAAATGATGTGGTGACATGTGATGAAAATGATATTACTGTATATTCTGTTTTTCTCCAAGTTTGTTTACATGTAGCTCACTTATCTATAGTTCAGGATCAGTGCAGAGATTACATCACTGTTTGTCTGAGCAATTTGTACCTATTAACTTATCAAATATACTTTCTACACATGCCATTAATCCCTTTGTTGACTGTGTTACATAATCACACTGGTGAGAAGACACTTCTTTCTTCACCTTGTGTGTATGTGTGCATCTGCTTTAGAGTGCAGTCAATGTATCTGTTGCCTGATAATATCAACAAATATTACCATTGCGTATTGGTGTTTATGTTGGCTGATATAAGATGTTCATTTGTATTTACACTATATGTTAACATAAATACATTTATTTTCTGGATTCAGGATATAGTTTTTGGTTGTTTTTGTGATTTTGTGAAGTTTAAACCATAAAATATCAATATATTATTATATTTCTTTGTCATAAGTGTTTAATAACGACATATTATGGATCATTGCAATTTTGGCCAATATATGTGAGTTCTTTACTCCTTAATATCAATATCAAAATTGGCCCCCAAATTAGTTGGGCTCATGAACTGAGTATAAAGACCAAAGTGAAGCCGTATCGACCAAGCTGGCAGATAAATAAGAAGTACACGTTAAATCATGTGTTTTCTGCCAATTTAGGTTGTTCTTGTCAAACTAATGTATTTCCTCTTTTGAATTTTTCCATTAAGTTTGGTTTTAAGTTGTTATTTGATGCTATAAAAACAAAACGTCATGATTGCCCTTGGCTCTAAATGCTCAAGATGGTGGCATTCGTATCCAGGATATTTTGGCTTCATTTCCGGACAGTGAGAGGAAGTGGAGAGGCGTCATCCATCTTTATATACTGTCTTTAGTTGGGCTCTAATGTTCTTACTGTGTATATTCTTCCCTTACTCCCTCTGTTTAATAGTATTCAATATTCAATTAATGACCCCCCTCATCCTCCTTGTGAATGGGTATTTATCATTTTGTTTGGCCTGTATGGTGTCCATGAAATGTGACTCAAGGTTTCTACTCTTGATAAGTGCATTAAGATACACACACACACACACACACACACACACACACTGGCAGCCTCCTCATCGCCTGGCTGGAATGTGTGAGCCCTGAGCTGCAGCCAGGCTCCTGTTGCTGAGGGGAAACCAGCTGCACACTCATCCAATCCTCCTGCCAGCACCTCCTGATAATGGAACAGCCCGCCGTCCACCCCTGCTACAAGAGCACACTTGGTATATCCCATTAGTGCTCCTGTGGCTGGTTTGTCCCTGACTCAGTAGGATCGCAGCAGTCAGTCGTGCACCAGGCTGAACAGACACGCACACACACACACGCGCGCACACACTGCACAGAGAGGACGTTAAAGGGAGACAGTTGCCAGAGAGAAGAGAAGACATCCTTGTCCAGCCTCTCTTCTCCCAGTCTGCTGGTTGGTCTGCTTCCCTGATATGACCCTGTTCAGCCCCAGATGTGAGTATACCAGGGTTTATCATTGTGTGTGTGTGTGTGTGTGTGTGTGTGTGTGTGTGTGTGTGTGTGTGTGTGTGTGTGTGTGTGTGTGTGTGTGTGTGTGTGTGCGTGTGTGCAGATGTTTGCATGCAGCACTGTGTTTCTGAGAGACGATAATTTCCAGTGTGTTTGTGTTGCTTTTCCTCTTCCTCTTCATCCCACACATTCTGCCTCCTCTGCTCCTCTCTGGACTTCAACCCCAGCTTCCTTTTCACTTTTGCCTCATGGCAGTTTTCTGTGGGTTTCTCTTGATGCAGCCCTGAGTGGACAGTCTGTGGAAATACAATACAAGACTTTATGATGTAAACCCTATAATTCGTGCACAACTTCTTGACTGCGAGGTTCATGTGATGAAAGCTCATCCTGTCTTGTCACTTTGGCAAGGTCAGCACCCTCTCTGCGGGTGTAAAGGCTTGTGAGACAGAAACAACCACTGGTTTAATTATGTTATAATCCTACTCTGTGGCGACGGAGTGAAGATACACATTTCATATTCCTGCAGATTATATATTCACTAAATTAAACCAGACGTGTACTTCTCACAACTTCGACACTCGAAATAGCTTTAGAAATAGCTCTCTGCTCACAAAGCTGCACGTCTGTTAAAGCAAAGTCTGCAGAGACTGGACAGTTAAAGTGTTTCTCTGTCTATGAGTTGTTTTACTGTATTGTGGGATCTTTTAGCCTCTATATGAGACCATATATATATATATATATGTGTGTATGGTGATATATAGTGTATAGTGATAGTGTATAGTGATAGTACTACTGTATCTTAGCTGTGATGCAAGAGAGAGCTTTCGTTTGCATCTTTTTCTACAGCTGCCGTGTAAAGATCACACAAGCATCACTCTGAAAATGCCATCCATTCATGTAATCGCTCTCTTTATCCTTTGGGATTATAATCCATGTTTTACGATTACAGAGATGCCTGTGATTTAGCCCTGAGAGTGTAAATGAATGCTTCTCTATCATCGCTTGGCGCTAATTCTGACCTGAGGTCAGTTGAGGTGCATGAAACAGAGAAGATGCAGCATGACAGAGAGCAAAGGGGAGGCAAGCACACACAAGTTTTACTCCCACATTTCACAAATCACATTCTCTTTCAAGTGAACAAAAAATACATTCTGTGGCAAGTGAGGACTAAAAAGTTGTGTGCTCATTAATATGGAAACCAGCCTATAATGGGCTTTCTCTGATCTATGAAGTGTTGAAGTGCATGATGGGATGCAAACAGAAAGTGGCAACAGAGCATACAGAGTACAACAAATTCATTAGTTTAAGGCTAAATAAATGTGACAAAATAAACGGGGGTAGAAATCCATCTTGCACCATTAACTAAACACATAACATGTTGATTATAATGTATTTTAATTGTGGGTTAGTTGCTATTTTCTATCAGCCGTAGTGTTTTAGTCATGGTAATGTTGTACTGTCAGTAATTTAATTTATTTTGTTTATGATGAAAATTGTACAGTAAGCTTTGGCTCATTTAAAGTATCCGTGTCTGTTAATTAATGAGCACTGTCGCTATAAGAAAAAAAAAATAATAATACATATATATATATATATATATATATATATAAATATATATATATGTATTATTATTTTTCTTATAGCTCTAGTTTATATATATATATAATAGTATGTTTTAGAATTAAACCATTAAAAATATGGGGAAAAAGGTAAAGCTCAGAAAAATATCTTCCTGAATCATAATTATGCAACAATTTTTGGAATGGTTTCTAAAGCAGTGAAATCAGTTTTACAACCTCAGCTGAGTTTGAATTACTGTCGCAGTCATTCAGACATAATTGCCACATATTTTTGTGTTTTTGGATGGAACATTTTAAAAAAAGAAAAATGTCAGAGGAGGTTCACAAAACATGGCTTTTTTTTTTGCACTGTTTTTGTGCAAGTCATCAGCTCAAACATTATGTTCTGTTCTGAAAAGAGTTTTGTGATTTAGAAGTAAATTAAAGAAAATTATGATTTAGTACCGTTATGCAAAAAATTATGTCTTTCTTTCTCTCTTTCCTTCTTTCTTTCTTTCCTTCCTCTCTGTGCAGTTTTATTGATGAGCTGTTCTTAAAAAAATTGAAAATACAAACATTAAATAATAATAACAAACCTCAGGACATATCCAGCTGAACTAATACGGTCCAAACTGTGGTTCATGTGACGCTGAATACTAAACTTATAAAACGGAGCCGCGTTGGGCACATCATCAGCAGGGTGGCTACTGAGGGGCTACAGCGCCCTGTAGAGCTTCTCCACATTGTTACTGTGTGATTTTGTTTCCAGGTAGTGTGATGGGGGATGGAGCCGCATTAGTGAGGTTCCGTAGATACATGCGCTTGACTAATCATGAGGCAGTCTCTACTGTCAATCATGACCTTTCACTTCTTCTTTTTATCATAAACGCACTTGAAGATGCATCCATTTGGGCTACCTTTAATGACAGAAAACATCTATTTGATGTGTATTTCCATTTTCTCGTTTGGTCCATGTCCCATCCAGTAACATGGAGGAGGTGGGATTTATGACCTATAATTTTGACAAATACTGCACATCAGAAAACAATGTTATTATGTATGTGTAGAACTACATAATAGTGTTTTATATAGCATTAATAATTGTTTGTATAGTGATTAGAAGGGGTAGGTTAATCTAGTGTTACTGATATGAGTAATTACTGAAGCCATGCCTTAAAAGGATTTGTGTGTGTGTTTAAGTGGCCAAGTTGTTAATCTGCGTGTGTGTGTGTGTGAAGCTAGAGAAGCTAATTGTAGCGTATAAGAATTTGTTTACAGAATAGTAGTCTGATTACCTCCTGATGTTTGGCTCCTGTAGCGTGAGACTCAGCAGCGTCCTATCCTCTCTTTCTGTGCCATCATGCAGTCTGTCATACAGACGTCTTGTTGCTCAGTAAAATACCTAATACTCAGTTTTGTGTTTTCCTGTCACACCAAGTCTGCGGACAGGAAAGAGTCTAGGATGCTTTTAACAAGTTGTGTGTGATGCACCTTATTCTATTGCTATACAATAATAATTTCTGGGAGTCCAGATGTGCATAGATTCTAGGGATGTCATGATATGAAATTTTGATACCACGATTATTCTCAGAGGAAATATCACATTTTCCACGATTATCATAGAAGGAAAAAGACACACAACAAGCAATATATAGCTAATAATATAGCTAATGAACTAAAATATTTATTATTATCATCAACTATATCCAGTTAGTTATTTTATTGTGTAACGTTTGGGTATTTAAAAATAATTTATGGAAGCTGTTTTATTTAGTTGCCTTATTGTGAAAGGTTGGTCAGTGAATTGGTGTTTCCTGTCATCATAAGCATACTTTTATTCTGAAGGGTCACCAACGGAAGTTGTTCTGTATTGGGAGCGTGGTGTTGATTCGTTGTGAAATAGTCGACTTGTCCTGCTTCAAGCACATTCTTCGTGTCCTTATTATACTGCTTCCTATCAGTATAGGTGAAGTAAACTCTTGACTACATTATAATGGTTAATAGGAAGAGAGTGTGTGTGTGTGTGTGTGTGTGTGTGTGTGTGTGTGTGTGTGTGTGTGTGTGTGTGTGTGTCAGCCGCTCCTTCTGGTCAGAAACCGAAAGTAAACAACATTTCTCCTCTCGCTGTGAACTCCTCCGATGGAGTTTTTAGTCCAGCACTGGTGGAAATAAGTCTGTCACCTCAGTTTCCTCTTCTCAACTAACGTTTCAGTTCAGTGTTCTCGCACAAAAACAAGCGCATCGCACACACACACACACACACAACGTGACTCACGAGATGCAACACGCCATAGTTAGATGGCGCAGTTATTAAAACCGGGGTTATGGTAAAATCCGCAAATGCGGACATTCCTAAAACATCCCCACACATCAGCTGAAGTATAAGTTTCTGTAGTGTGTCCGCAGCAGAGGTCAGAGAAGCAGAGAAGCCATCGAGGAGTTTGACTATAAACTGCCAGAGAGCGATCTCTGCTGTGGGAGGTGAAGGAACATACAGGTGTCCAAACCTCTTTTCACACATTCAGATCCATACTTAATTAATTGTAGTTTCCAGCCATTTGACAGCCACGCTGTGTGAGTGTACATGCAGCTGGCCCAGTCACGCTCCATTCACCACCCATCTGTCCATGTCAGTCTGGCCTCTCCTCTCCTCTCCTGAACACTGCTATGCTGGCACAGTCTTGGATCCTTGTTAATTGTCCCATATGTATGGAGGTATTTGATGGAGAATCATAAGCTGCTTTCAGACATGCACTGGACTTCATGCTGAGGCAATCCGGATATTATCTGGAACTTCTCCTGACATTCCCTGAGTAAACTGTCTGGAAATTTTCTGAGTGAACCCATGTGAGGAGAATACAGCAGGAAGCGAGCCAGTGGGATAATGTCCCCAATAGAAAAAACAAACATCTCCGGATGAGAGACATACTCGTAGAACACGCTAAGGAAGACATCAAATCGGAACAATGAGGACAACAAGAGCTTTTAGCAAAGGGTCAAAAGGGTGTTGATGTTCTGTACACAAAAACACATGATTTCCCCAGCAGAGTCAAATCCAGCCTCCTCCAATCACCACTCCTCATCTGAATGCTCCTGATATTGTCTGACCCGGATAATGTCCCGCTACTTCCTAATATGTAAAAGGAGAACTCCCGACCGATGTCTGGACACAATTATCCAGATATTTTCTAGAATTCATTTCTGAAAATAGCTTAATTGTCATAGTCCATAGCTTTTGTTTATGAGGGCAGACATCTCTGTAAATGAAATATGAGATTTCTCCAACACTGTCCTGTCCTTGTAAACACATTTACAAATGTTAAATCTCAGCAAAATGTACAGATAATTGGGTCTGGACATTTTCCAGAGTTCAAGGCTGTGTCTGAAATCCCTCATCCACTGATCCCTGCTTCACTAAATAGTGAGCTCATCAGGAAAAGGAAAAAAATGCTTTCGTACACTGACAAACAATAACCACAACGTCAGCCAGAGGAGAATCCCACAGCAAATTCGAAATATTTATTTTATACTATTAGTAGTATTAATACGTTTAGGTAAAAAAAAAAGGAATGACCATATTTAAATGTAGAAATAAATTTGTTTCCTGCAGTTTGTGCTGTGATGTGTTGCTCTGCTCAAATTTGCATTAAACAACAGGTCAGGCTGTTTCTGCTGCCCTCGCTCCTCTTGTCTGGAGCGCAATGCATGATGGTAGATATTGCTTGGTTAGTGACCATCGGTTGTACACTACTTTTCACGAAGCATTTTGGACAACAATGAGTGCACTATATAGGGAATATAAAACGTCATTCAACGTCAACATTCAGACACCACTACAAAATGGCGAACTCACTATATAGTATACTATATAATGATAAGTGATTTCGGACACAG
Organism: Verasper variegatus; assembly: GCA_026259375.1. Taxonomy (NCBI): domain Eukaryota; kingdom Metazoa; phylum Chordata; class Actinopteri; order Pleuronectiformes; family Pleuronectidae; genus Verasper; species Verasper variegatus. Next base: position 15,615,425 of record CM048039.1, on the reverse strand, counting down.
CCTGAAAACAGCTATACAAAGAAGTGAAATACAAAATACAGAGAAATAAGGTTTGGCTTTGCCTCTAAAGCTGCACCAGGTTTTGTAGGCGTGCAAACTGGAGACCAAAAAAACCTAAACAGCTGGTCCGGAGTGGCAGAAGCAATCAATGGAGAGTGATAGAGGATGGACAAGAAAAGCAGCCACTGTCAGTGTTAGCCAGCCCTCCAGTCATTATCATGTCAAATGATGACTACAGCCACACCAGATTAGGTTAATTTCGTTGAAGTAAAGAGAGGAAGTGAGTGGAGGCTGAACGCAAGCAACGACAGTGCACAGCTTAGTTCATCATCTGAACCAGCTTCTGTGAGCCTGTGCTTTGCAGCCCTGCAGTGATGCTCTTTCCTGTATCACCACAAAGTTAATTGGTTGCTCTTCTATGCAGACACGAGCATGAGTGGAGAGTTGAAGTCCGGCCGCTCCAGGGCGGGGAGCAAGAGAGCCAGCAACACCACTTACGGGTGAGTAGGAAACACAGACACAGTCCCACCCCTGCACACTCAGAGATAATCATGCACTCTGTTATTTGCTGGAGCCCCTTTATCTGTAACTCAATAGCTGCACCTTAGTGTTGTAATCAGTGCAGCATTATTCCTTATTAGCCTCATACGAGCTGTGAATGTAAGCTGGTATCGATTTTAGCCAGAGGTGCTGTCTCCATCACTCAATGTTTTAATCCATCTGTTAATGCAGCACACACACATGATTGGGGTTGATTACTCTTTATTGCTGGCGGTTCGATACGGCAGCCATAGAGCCACACTAACATTAACCGGGTGCTTGGATCGCTGGTGAGAGAGACAGCGTAACAGTGTGTGGACTTGTTTGAATTCATCCGTGCCTTCATTACTCTCACCCCCCAACTCTCTCCTTGAACTGTACTGCACCCTGTGCCCCAGCTGCAGCTCTGTAGGCTTGAGCTCCGCTAATGAACATAAAGCACAGAAAATACTCTGCGTCTGTGGGAGGTTTGATTCTCATTTCTCCGCTCTTTGTAAATTTTCCACTGCATGTCGATATATTGTCCGCCATACTCATACTCATATATACACAACGCAGAAACAAAAAGAAAATGCACTTAGGAAGCATCACTAAATCAATAACAGTATGCAAAAGGTTGAATATATATTGGATTTGTGAAAACATAGAGTATAGATGCCAAAAAAATGATAATGAAAATGGCTGTGAATGGCTGCATCCATACAGGCACAAGGCTTTTTGCTGACAATGAGAGGAGAGATGGTCACATTAAAGCAGCCTGGGTAAACATAATAAATAATTTTGGAATAGTTTGCAGGACATCTGCCTGAGGACACCAAAATACAGAGTGGGGTTAGGAATATGAGCAAGAGCAGGAAATAAATATGAACAGATTGTCACGAGCATAATCAGCAAATGTGATTATTATTATTATGCGCTTCTGCGTAATTGGGACTCCACATATGTTTTCCAGCATCACGATAAATACTGATGCTTTTTTTTTCCCTGACAGTTCAATTTCCTGTCCCTCTGTTAGGTTCATCAAATCATGCAGTTGTATATAGATATACAGTTGTATACATATTCCAGTGTACGATATTATTTATATTATGTCCCCAGTGTGTCCTTCAGAACAGTTAATGTAGCTTTCTGCCCGTGCTCCCTCTGACCATGTCTGCCTAACCTTAAACCCCCAAACATTATTTGCCCATTCAGCCATGTAGTTATTCAACCGCGTGCAAGCATGCATTAATGAGCTTTAGTCATACACCATGCACACACACACACACACACACACACACACACACACACACACTGGCACACTAAATGACTAACCACAAATGGAGCCCACCTGAGGTATCGGCACTGGCATAGCTTGGGCCCGTGATTTTTCTCAGATGTGACACGCAGGCTCTCTTGGTTCGGTCTAATCAACTTATAGAGCTATTTTCGGCAACAGGCAGCTGTTTGCAGCAAAAAGGCATTCAAATTAATTAAATAATGTCTGCTCAGCACCAAACGACAACCTAGCTGTTGGACACAGCAAAGCGTTTTGCAACTAAAGAGACAGCTCTTTCTCTGACACAAACAATCATGATAATTTCCTAGAGACAGAAACTACAATATAGCGCATGTCACAAATGTAAATTGTGGAGCGACAGCTACCAAAAATCTCTCTGTCCAGACTCCAATAATCCTGTTCTGTGCTGCTGCCAGCGCTGTGCCCCTTCTCCTCCCTCCTCCCACTGTTCTCACCGAGCTGGCAAGCTAAACACCGCCTGTGGCCTAGATTACTTTCTGAAAAACTTTCTAACCCATGTCGAAGAAAGTAGTGTAATCTACTGATGCAACACCATTCACGTTGCCAGCAGTTGAACTGTTATTCTTGCTTTAAAAAAAAGAAGATTATCAAGCTTAAAAAAAACAAAAATTTCAACTTCTATCTGCAGTTAATCCCAATAAAAGCTTTTATGTTGAATGTAGGTTCATGTATTCCCAGTAATATCTTGTATCACGATGGCAGGCATGTTTCCACCCCCAGCTGCTCGTCCCACTGGCTCTCTCTCATGTGTTTTCCCCTGGCTATTTGCTTAACATTGACCCCAGACAACATGAGGGTTTTGTCATCATTTATCGTTCACGCTTCCTGACTGTCACACTTCCCCTCTAGCTTGGCGAGCCCCAGCTGTGGTAGGAGGGTTTGGGTGGAGGGAGCGGCGTGCGTTTCACAGCCCAGATGCTGCTGCAGCCGCGGCCTTTACGCGCTCCAGTGCACTACTACAAAAGTTCACTGTAGTGTGTGGCCTGTATAGTCAGGCTCAGGTGCTCGAGGAAGAGTCCTGTGTGTGTACATATATCTTTGTGAGGACCATTTTGAGCTCACAACTAAGGCGTGAGGACAATTTGGGACAGTGGGGACATTTTGGCCTTTCAATTAGCTGTTTTAGGGTTTTTAGGGTTAGGGGTCGAATTAGGTTAGGATTAGGCATTTAGTGGTGAGGGTTAAGATAAGGGGATAGGGGCAAGGGAATGCATTTTGCCAGTGAGTGCACTCACTAAGTTAGAGGGACTAGAATGTGTTTGTGTGAGTGTGTGTCTTTGTATACTTGTTTTTTGCTCCCTCTTTTGGACTTTGTCAGGACCAGTAGATCTCAAGAAAACCAAAGCTTAGAAATGTGGATTGGTAAAAGTCTCCACAATGAATGGTAGTCATTCCAATGTGCCAGCAAGGATAACGGGGGCAACCCTGTGTCTGTATACAAATATCGGCCTTGTTCAGACATTAAATCTGAGCTACTCGCGGCCGTAGCTTTCCTCAGTTTAAATGTGTGTCTGGGTTATTACAGCGCTCATTTTAATAACTGCTCCACTTTGCATCTCGGCGGAGAGGAGCAGGAGCAAGGCAGAGAAAGGGCGGAGAGGGGACTGGCCTGAACACTCAGAATGTGAAGTGAGCATCTGGTCTCTGTTATTTCCGTCTGATTTCTCCATGCACTTGCTTCTTTTAATATTCTCTCATCGGTTTGAATTGTCAGTGGGGCCGGTCAGAGGCGAGTTTGAGTTAGGACGGAAACATTGCAGTAGAACCATCTGTCAAATGGGCTCAGAGAGGCTGATGGGAGCAGCAGAGGTGGAGGCATCATGGTGTGAGTTGTCAGGAGCAGTGGGTGATTTGTCCTATGTGAGACACAGTGGGACACAACTTGAAGGCTAATCTGATGATGAGAGATATTACAAGGATGATAAGAGGGTGACAGGAAATGGGTCACATGCGTTCATGCTAGGGCGATTAATTAAAGATAACTCCAGTTTATTACAATGTGGGTCTTATTGTCATGGTTTTGGCCGTTATTTTTATTGCTTTTAATAACTTTGTACTCATTAAGGGAATTGCTGAGATCTAGGAATGTGTCAGCATCACCACAAAGATGTGTGATGAGAGAGGAAGAATAGTAGATGATCATACAGGGTTAGAGAATGAAGTCCCATTTTCCTCTCGTCCACAGCAGGCATATATCTCATCTAGTTCAGGCCAAAACTATCAAAATAAATTGATAAACCAGAATGATCCTCTTTTACAGACAATGTTCCAGCGTTGGGACTAGATCTGTGAAGTTACTGTATGCTGTATTTTTTCAGTCACATGTTTCTTCATCTCAATTGTTCCTGTGTGCCTTGCTCTGCAAGGGTATATGTGTGTGTCGCCTGAGGAATGGCCAGCTGACATCTGTGAACCACCACAGGCAGTGAGAGGGCAAACAGAGGCAATCTGCACTAAAAAAAACCACATATATTTCTGGACATATTTCTCTAACATCACTCTGATTGTCGCAACACAGCTGTCTGCCTGCCAGCTGCTATGATACCCACCCACAGCTAAATCTACACACACATCATGGTATTTTTTTAGAAGCTATAACCATTATTTGAACATATGAGGTGTATGTTAAACAGGGCCACATACTGGCAAATGTATTTAATCATTTAATACAGTATGATTACATTCACATTCATTTATTGCTAATGTGACAGCTAGTACAACATTTTCTTGCTTGGAAAAACCCATAAAACTAGAATGGCACTCAGTAGTGCCTTCCTCAGCAAAGGCTCGACAGTCCCCTTATGAAAGCACATTCACTAGATCCTGATTTTTATTTGGATCTGCCCCAAATTACACACACTCATAAATATTACTTCCCTAAACATTTCTTTCAAGATATGATTTATTCGCTGGCAAATTGGTCACTCTATCTAGCAATGTTAAACAAAGTTATACAAAATATTCTGGCATCCGAACCTTTGTACAGATCCAAAATTTAATGGATTCATTCTTGGCCCATGTTCCATCCTTTCACCAAGTTTTATGGAAATCTGTTCAGCAGTTTTTCTGTAATCCTACTGAAAAACCAGCTAACAAACAGTGCCCATATGAATCTACATTTAACTCATTTTTTGGGGATCTGCACCAAATGACACCCACTCATAAATATTAGTCCCATGAACATGCCAGATTTGTATCAGTAAGATCCATGAATGTTCTGTGAGAAATCCATGAAAATGTTGAAAAAGCTCAAGCTGAAGAAGATGGGGGGAAAAAATCCTGTATCCGCACCAAAATAGACAGGTTCGTCCTTGGGCCATGTTTCTGCGTGATCCTGCAGACAAACAAACACACAAACAAACACAGACAAAAACATAACGTCCTTGACAAAGGTAATAACCATAAAATACAGAGACGACTCAGTGCTTGTAACCCTCTTTCCAGTGTGGCTGTCAGGTTATGATGTGAAGTGGTTCCTCATGATTCATGCAGGAGTGTGATGTGAGCTCATGACTGGTGCTGTGTGATTCTGTGAATGGTACAAAAAACATCCTGCAGGCCGCCACATTCAGTCATTGTAGTACGTACTTGATATTTGATTGTTCTTATACATATTGAAAAAGTCAATAATAAAACGAGAAAAATACATACAGGAGAAAATCACCCACTGCAGCGGGACCATGGTTTTCCTTGTTCATTGTTGTACATTGAAAAGCGCTTGAGAGTACACTGCAGCTCACAGTGATGAATTTCGTGCCATTTAGTTTTTCACAAATAGCAAGAGCATTCTGCTTATGTCGGCACATTTGTAAAATGAAGTTAAATGAAGTGTGGAGAGAGTTCTGGGCCTGTGTGAATAATATATCAGTGTTTGCTTTGTGAGCAGCAGTGTTGTTCTGGCCATGTCAGACACAACGTGACCAATCAGCTCTTATGACAAACTGTGAAACAAGAATGAAACCTTCTCCTTCCCAACACAACGAGATTTGAGTGTGACATGAAATAAATGGAGGTGTTATTGTGAGTCCTTTCCAAAGGACATGGAGTATGTGATCCTGTTCAAATAAATGTATCAGGTCTGTTATTGACCAAAATAGATTTGATTATGAGCCAAGAAATAACGTTGATAGTTACACATACACTTATTTAATTATCTTTGCTGTAAAGGGTGATTTTTACTCCTGTGTGCCGGCGACAGGATTCTGTTTTCAGGTGGTCCGTCTGATCTCTTCAATAACTCAAGATCGTCTTGAGGGAATTTCTTCAAATTCGACACAAACGTTCACTTGGACTCAAAGATGAACTCATTAGATTTTGGTGGTCAAAGGTCGCAGTTATTTCATGTTCTCGTGAATGTGATTCATCAGGAACACCCATAGGGAATATCATTATATCTGACACAAACTTTCATGTGGACTCAACGATGACCTGATCAGAATTTGGTGGTCGAAGCTCAAGGTCACTGTGACCTCAAAATCATGAATTTGGCCTCTTGAACATGATATCTGAAGTCTGACTTGATTTTGACCAGTTGTCACTTGGAACGAAATATTAACTCATTCAATTTCAATGGTCAAAGGTCACAGTGACCTCATATGAATCTAGAAAAAAATTCATGGAAACTAAACTGTTGTGATTGTTGGTGGCATAGAAATGCGGAGCAGTAATTGTAGCTTTGCAGTTGCTGTGAATAGTCAACTCTCCATGATTTCACCCTGTCTAAGAGTGTGGCAGTGTAGAACAGCTACAGTACAAATATTTGCTTTTAAGTTAGTTCACATGACACTTTGTGCGCACGTTTTCGTTTGAAGCTCGCAGCCTCGACAGCGTCCTCACACACTATCCCTTTGTGGGTGAGCCAGGGACCCTGAATGGCAAGCATATCAATTGGGTGGCAGTTTTTGCTTGTGCCATGGCCAAAAACAGCCCACTAACTATTCACCAAAGCCTGATGTACCTTCCCCTTTCACTCCAGCAGCAATTTCAGGGTGTAACTGCTGCTTTCATTTTTTCTGTTTTCATTTTCCTCCTGTCATTTGTCGGATTTCTCTCTGCATGGATGCACAGAGGATTTGCTGTCCACGGTCCGTTCCTGTGGGAGCGCACATGAGGGGCGGTACTATAGGTAAAGGTCAGGGCAGTCAGAGGTGGACATACTGCTGGGGAAAAGGTCAGAGCAGGGAGGAGAGTGCACCTGCTGGTGTCGGGGGCCAAAGCCAAAGCCTCCGAGACGGCAGAGAACAACTGAAGAGAGGAGACGTGTGGATGGAGAGAGGGGAGGTATGAGGAAAGGGAGCAAGGTGGTGGAAATCATGTTCTGTGGAGATAAGGTCATGAGCAGGTGGTGGTGACACCAGTAGCTCAGAGCATGATGGCAACAGTGACCCCGATCACATAACTGAGAAAATAAAAAAGATGTTTTTCTATGTGTCACTGTGTGTGTGCATGGTAGTTTATATCCATATATTCTGTGGCTGTGTGCAATAGCAAGTCACATGAGCTATCTCCCCTGTCCTGCAGACTTATCACTCTGCAGGAGTTGGTCCCTCTGCTAATGAAGTCATCTCTATCCCTACACTGACTACTCTACGCTGGGAGGAGAAAAGTAAGGGAAGCAGATGGGAGAGGGAGAAATGGAGGCATGGATGAGGATTGATGCAAATGTGCAGGGTGCAACACGGAGTGAACGACATCACAGAGGACAAGTGTGAAACAATTGAAAGAGAGAGGAGCAGATAGCGGAGAAAAAATGCAGAGGGAGAAAGGAGTAACAGTGAGGGGTGAGGAAAGCAAAGGAGGCAAAGCAAGTGAGCACTGCACTGCGTGTCATTGGCCCCCTGGCGGGAACAATCCATCTCAAATTGATCTTCCAGCTCGGCCCAGCAGGGCATTCTGAATCAATCTCAAATTGATCTCTGTGCCAGAGGTCGGGAAAACTAGCAGTGGAGCTTATCAGAAATATAGTGGTGCTGGGAGGATCTGACAGGGAAACTTATCACACTGCACAACAGGAAATGGGCTCTGAGCCCCCGGGGCAGCAAGAGGACGAGCCTGCTCCCTGTATACACACACACACACACACATACACAGGCAATTGCATGCAAGCACACACACACACACACACTATGTCTCTGCGTGTGCCCAACACAACACATGCTCCCCAGTGTTCAGCACTGTACAGATACTGTGTATAGACACAGTCACATAAACAAACTGCCTCACACAAGCTCTCACACCCTCTGCACCGGCATCAGCACACACACCCAGAGGCTACCTTTTAAAAAATAAAAAGTTTGTGCGAGCACAATGTGTCAATATATTTTAGGTTAGACAGGTAAGATTTGAGGCCTCGAGCTCTTAATGACTTATAACACATTTAATGTGTCCTCAGCAAGGCTGTGTGAGAGGCCGGAGGAAAGACGATCAATATACCGTCTTGCATTTAGAGCGTCAGTCAGCTTAGGGGAGCAGCCTGCCTCTCCAGGCCCAGTAAAAATAAAACCATATAAACAATCATTCAAAAGTGACTCTCGCCAAACAGAATCTCTGGAAGCACGTGGAAAGTCCAGCACAGGAGTGTAGCAGCTCCTGCCACAGCTGCCAGTGACTGTGTGTACTCTAATGAAAAGTCCTGCTACTCGAGGTAATTTTTTATTTTGTAGACTCCTGTGTGTTGATCACTGTATCACGTGTGTTTCTAAAGCTGCATTCAGAGATAAATGGTAAATGGTAAATTTATAATGCACTTTTCTAATCTTGATGATCACTCAAGGCTCTTTACAGTACAGTTTGCCAATCACCCATTCATACCCACATTCATACAGTGCATCTATTAGCAGCACTTTTCTTCTTCTATGAGGGGCAATTGGCGTTCAGTATCTTGCCCAAGGATACTTCGGCATGCAGATGAGGAAGACTGGGATTGAACTGCCGACCTTCTGGTTGGAGGACGACCGACCCCCCCCCGCTTAGCCCCCGAGTAAAATGACCGGGAAATGTTGAGGATGTTTTTAACATGCAATTGATGCATCAGGGTGAAAGAGAGGTGTGATCCATGTAGAAGACGCAAATGAAGATGTCAACTTGATAAGACAAGATTTGAGAGCTTTTAGCAATAAGTGCACATCTGACCTGAACAATCTCTTGCTGTGTTCTTTGTATGTGAAAGGCAAAGTCCGGAAAATATCCAGACCCAATTTTCCAGAGTTCATATCTTAAAATGGCTCAAATTTTCAAGATTTTTCTCTGTAGCAGAAAGTTTATTCGCTAATTATTTCCACTTGTTTACACTGTGATCACTACAAAGCCTCCGTCAGAAAACTCAACAAAAATCCTCCAACCCTCTCTAGCCTGGCAGGCTTTTGATGCAAAATGTTTGCTTCATTGTGCCTTCCGCAGTGTAATTTGTAGAACGTCGTAGAATTTCTGCATGAGCTACTCAGACGCCAACCCTCGCCTCAATGTTCCAGGCAAATGTTTGTGAACATTGCTGGTTCTTTCTTTCACTTTTCAGCGCTGTGTGGGTCACCAGAACCTGAGGCTGGCAGCAACTTAACAGAACGAGGGCCAGGGACCAGAACGCAGAGAAAACTCAAAGTTCATTTTGACGTCAGAAAGAGCTGCAGTGTGACACAGAAATAGGGTGAGGGGAGCGATACGGGCAGTGCAGTGGAAAAGAGTGAGGGCTGAGCGTCAGGGTGTTTGAGCAAGTCAGCATTTGGGAGGCAGCATGAGAGACCTTTCTCTGTGGCCTGGACTGGAAAAGCTCTCTGTCAGCACTGAGGGGTAATGGGGGTTAGTGGGGGGGGAATAGAGGGAGAGAAGATGAGTGTGTGAGTGTATAAAAAAAAGTGTGAGTGTGTGGGTACAAGTAGCTGCGCGTCCCAAAGAATACTACAATGACCCCAGTGATTATCAGCACTACAGTGAGCTGTGCAAGCGCTCATGAATCCAAATAATTGTCTCCCTGTAAAAACTGGAGCATTCAGTGAATTTCAGGTAAAAAGTCTTTAGCGGAACATATCTTATAATTTAAAAAGTCTCATTGGGGATCAAAACCAGCAGCTCCCATGAATCAGCTGCCGTGGTACCAAGACAGATGCAAATTTAAAGACAGATCATTACCAGGACACCCTGGTGTGGTTTAGCTGTCCTCTTGCCACCGTGCCAAGTGCATAAACTCTCTGATGACCAGCTTATGTTAATTAATGCTTCTGCAAAGACAGGCCAGACATGCTCTTCGACATTTGGCCTCCACACATGCACACACACACACACACACACACACACTTAACAACCTCCCCACTGTTTCACACTTCATTTATTCTTGTCTAACCTGCGATACCAACCAATGAATGCCCTTCATCCTGTCTATACGACGACCTTCCGTTCACGGAATTCATTACCCTATAACAAAAGCCTATAACTACCACATGTCAAACGTCAGCCTTTACTGTTACTTAAATATCATTTTATTGGGAACCCTAAACCATTGTCAAGCAGAAACTGAACTGTTCGGATATTTGCCCCAAACGTCAAGCGGACTTACTGTACCCATGTTGTCTGTGCTGTAGCTTGCAACAGACACGTGTGTAGAAGTGTTTCTTGTTTTTCGTCAAAATACACACACAAAAATATTTACAGTATATGTATTATTTTTAGATTAGTATAGCTGTATGTTCACATGGTTTTTTTTTTATATCTCAGTCATTGTGGCAGTGGGCACACGTGCACCTATGGCCAGTGACACATGCATGTTTTTTGTGCTTTGGTAAATCTACAACATCTTTTTATTTCCCTCTATTCTGTCTTTTTCCTCTTGTTTTTGAATGTTTATTAGGAGATTTGTGTTCCACGTTTGGCTGTATAAAAAATAACCAGTGTGTAAAATTGTATCACAAATTCAATATAATATTAAACAGGAAATAATATTATTTCTAGAAAAAACGAACAAAAGGTTGTTGAAGTTTAAAAGTATATATGGGGCAGTATGCAGTCCAAACATTTTAATAAATGGCAAATCAAAGTTGTTCATCACTGATATTTGTTCTATAATCTCAATACTGTGTTCAGTCAGCCCTGCACATTCATATAAAACATTTCCTATAGAGCCATACTACAACCACATGCGTTTAAGCTATATCAGAAGGATTGTTAGGATGGCATACATGCTATTGAAAATCTTCTGTCTTCATACTTTCTCTAATACTGTGGACTTTCTGTTTGAGTGTTTTGTTCGGCTGCATGTTTCTTGGATCTCAAAATTCTACTAATGGCCTCTTCACTGCACTACCACACTGTTATTCTCACAGCCGTACGGACACATTGAGCTCTATTTTAACAATCTAAGTGCACGGTCTAAAGCGCACAAGCAGACCATCCCTGTGTGTTACAAGTAGTGTGTATGCACATACTGCAACCCGCCTGTGTAAGTGCAAATTACAATTTTAAACATGTTCCCTTAAAATAACAGTTAAATACCCCACCACTGAGGTTTTTGTTGATTGAAAGCACCACAATATTGCAGCAACAACAACAGGCCTGTACCTCATTTTAACACCAACACACCCGTGAGTGTTCAGACGGGGCACATGTGCATTTGCTTTTTAAATGACATGGGCACTGGTCCCTCCTTCACCATTGTCCGTGGACTGCACAGTTTTTCCCCGGTGCTTCATGGTTGACGTCACAAACTGAGAAGCTCTCTCAACTCGCTGTCTTGCCAAAACAGAGCATTCACCCGGGTGTCACATTTACATCACTGCTGATCGGAGCTGATAAAAATACTGCAGAGTCATTTGCCTGGTTGTAGCCTTTCCCATTGTAGACAGAAGCCAGATGTTAGTGGGTAGTTAGTGGGTTTGGTGACCAGTGGAAAAAGGGCTTGAGTCTGAAACTAGCACAGACCCTTGGGTCACCATCGGCAGCCATGTCTCCCTCCTTTCCTTTTACCACATCTCTCTGTCTTCACTTTTGATTCCTCATCCTCTTTCCTTCTCCATCATTAACGAGAATGAGGCAAACACAGGGAGGTTGTTGACAGAGCACGGCCGCTGTTGGCTGAGGTTAAACTTTTGCCCAGTGAGGATCGCAGACTGCAGTGTGAGGTTGACTTAGCAAATGTCAGTCCTGTCGATCACAGTTAAAAACACAGACAGCTCTCAGGAGACCCTTTCTGAATGCCAGCTTATTATTTGCTCTAGATATCCCCTAAATGTTCTGATCCTCTGTCACTGTCCGATAGAAGAAGAGGATTTGTTCTGCAGGATGACAAAGTCAAACTAGACACAGCTACACACTAACACACACACATTTTTGTGAAAAGGTCTTTTTTACTTTCAGTTGGAAGCAGAGAAGTTCATTTTAGCGCGTGCTGCTTTGCCCTTCGTGCGATTGAGCCTAAAGGACTTTTAGCTTTTAATTCTTCAATGATTTCAGGACAACAGCACAGTTCAGGACACGGAGACGATGCAGGAGCTCAACAGAGTTGAAAGGGCTGGAAGGATTAATTACTCCGGGCAGCCTTGGGTAACCTTTTTAACTTTGCGCTGTATTAGCCGGTTTTGACGGGGATAGTCACCCCTGTTAGAGGAAGTGCCTTGATATCCATGCTCCTCGTGCTCTTTACAGGGAATGGGTGCGGGGGGAGGGGCCTCTGGATGTCACCCGTCACCTTACCGCTGTGTAATGCAGCTAATTAGTGTTAAGTGTCCTGAACTCTGAAATTTCCAATTACTGCTCCCAGCGAGACCCCGCACTTTTGATGAATGGCAACGAGCTAAAGCGGTATATATGTGCAGAGAGGCCACATATTTACATGTATGAGGAGGTATTTACGTGCACAGCTTCAATAATAGGAAGATGACATGTTAACCAGCCCTCTTTTCCCACTGAGCTCTATAACTACAAGCTGAAATTCTGAAGACCTCGCCTAAGTTGGTCCACAAAAAATAAAAATGTATAAAGAAGCGTCATTGGCTCAGTTTGTTTTGTGCTCTTGCAGAAGTCTTAAGTCACACAGAAGAATCAGACTTATCCCATTCCAAACACTCTGCCTCCAGGAGGATTAGGCCACATCATCAACGCTACTGAGGGGATTCTGCAGTGCACATACACACAGAGTTAAACCCACACTTTTGCACATATTTATGGTGTGAAGAAATACCTACGCCCACATACTGTACACACTATAGAATTCACTGTAGAACACACAGAAATGTAGGCTATACTGTCTTCCCGTGATTTAAATTCATAGGCTTTTTCAGCGTCAAACAGAGGTCAGCTGCATCTGATCAGATTGGATTATACATTATTACATTATGATGGGATTTATTTTTTTTTATCTGCAACAACAGAACACGAGCAGCTTTATTCATTTATTTACACCCTGTCCTGCAAGATCGCTAAATTAGCAATTAATATAAAAGCTAATTTGGACTTTTAATCACAGCAGACACCACAGTGTCTGATTTGAAAGGCAGATTATGTTAATCTTTTGTTTCGACAGTCCACGGCAATTAACAGTCTCCACTTCTCTTCTCAGCTCCTTCCATCTCATCTTGTCTCCTTCCTCTTGTCTCCTCTCCTTCCTCTGCTCTCTTATCCTCTTACAGACAAGATCGAGACTTTTTTCTGAGTGCATGCTGGGCCACATAGGAAGGAAGTGAGATTCGATCACAAGTGGTCACAGGAGACACATTCAGGATGGTTTTTAATACCTGGTGTGAACAGATATATTTAACACTGTCCACTTGTGATCGAGTCTCTCAGGACTCATCTTAATACCAGGTCTGAACTGGGTAACTGTCTTCTGTCCTATGTGGGAAAGCATTTAAATACACTCTCCATTATGACTCAGTTGTGTCAAACTGATGTATTTCAGTTTCCCATCAGTTGTAGCGGCTCTCCGGCACATTAAAACGCAGGCTTATAATTTCTAACTCTGACATTCTTTATCTGTTTGGCAAATCAAACGATGACAGTGGAATTGCCACACCTCGTGTCTGCCTTGGCTGATCCTACGAGCCCGCTGCATCAGTCTGGAATGTCCACACCCTGACAGCTGTGGGAGAATCTGACTCATTTCTCTTTCTGTCCCCGTCCTCCTTGTCTCTTCCACAAACTCTCCATTTGCTCATTCTTCGGCTCCTTTCCCCTCCACTTTATCCACTTGTGTCGGTCGCAATGTTCCAATACCATTTTTCCTTCCCCGATACCGATACCCTGGACTTTGCACATCGGCCGATCTTACTGATCAAGTACCAGTGCATTTAAAAAGCTAACAACTTATATCATGTATTTCAAGTGCTGTATGCTTCTAACACTATGGAAATGATGGTTGCTGTCATGGGTGTGTGACCTGGCTCAGGTTAGAACTTCTTTTATTATCTAGTTTGACAGTCATAACTGAAAATACAATACTACCTTTTAAATAGCTTTTTAACTGAAGTCTTGCAAACATGCATGTCGCCATTTTATTTGTGGGACTTTCCAGCATGAAATATTACCGTATTCCTGACCAACACTACACTACTGAAAATCACTGCTTCTTCAACACTCTAAAAACAGTACTTGCCAGTGGCAGTACAGTGCAGCTGCTGTTTTGGAGCAGCAAAGAAGCGATTTCTAGGAAAAGAAAATTGCAGTTCTATCTGGGTGAAACTAATATACTCCAACTTTAAAGACGTGGTATCAGGTTGGCACATAGATTTGCGTATTCACGGATGCCCGACCCGGCATTTTTGGAAGTATCCGATTCTGAACATCTCTACCTGTTAAAGAGCTATTGCACACCTATGAGGCTACATAAAGGATTTATTCTGATCAAAGAGTAAAATGTCTTTCCTCTGTGGATCACTCTCCAGTTCCCTGTTGTCTAACGCCAGGCACACATCAGAGGCGGAAGCCTCGCGAAGCGCCACGAAATGCTGTCCGCTTCCTTTCGGCGCCCATGTTAATCTATTGGGCTGTTCACACCGGCAGCGAAGTGCCACAGCCGGATTACAAAGTAGCAGAAGAAGCAGAATCGCGGGCTGAGCAGCGTGGAGAAATGCGCTTCCGGTGTGAACAGCCAGGCGGTTGCTCGCACGAGAATTGGCGCTTCAGCCACTGGTGTGTCCCTGGCGTGATACGTGTTTCTTTCTGAGGCTGCAGCTCTGCTCCCATGATGCAGCAGGTCTCCCCCAGCTGCACTCTCTTAGCCCACTGCTCTCGAGCTCCTCTTTCTGATGGTGTGACTGCAATCAAATCTAAAGGGCCGTCAGCCATTCAGAGACACTTAAACCAAAGTGAACAACGATGAGTGCAATCTGACACATAAACCTCCATATATTTTCAGACTGAATAAATTGCTCTAAGGCCATTATTTAACCTTGATGCATGTAAGGATAGAAATTTATGAGCTCCACGAGTTTCCATTACTCCACTGCCTCTCGTGTTACAGCCTGTAGCTGTATATCACTGCCCGGTGGTACATGCAGTATATCCGAATGAAGCAAACCAGTAGGCCAAGCAGTAATGGATGTCAAGGAGCAGATTACATGGTGATGTGTTATTGATCGGCTGCTTTCCTTCACGCCATTGATTAAAGCAGCAGAGTGTGTGATCGCTGCATGTTAAAGTGGGTAATCAGGAAATAATAAAGATGCTCCTTGTCAAATGTTAAGTCTCCCTCAGGATGAAACGTGAAAGCTACCACGTGTGAAAGTTATTGACTGTATATACCACAATAATTCGGAAGACAATTATTTATAGATGATACAACCATGTAGTTGTCAATTAATGGCATATGGAAAAATCAAGATACTTAATTGCAAAAATATAATATTTTTTAATATTGTCTGCGATGGAACAGGGGGATTAAAAGGATAATGTAATTTGCTTTGTGTAAAAAATCTCTATCAGTTGACATATACAGTAGAGCTGCATGATATGGGCAAAAATGATATCACGGTAAAAAATGTTGCATCAGTTGATATCGATAATTATGACAATAAATATCATATTATTTAGGACAGATTTTACTCCTGATTGACGGTTGTGAGTGTGGTGGAAATTTTGGTCAACAAACAAGGTTTTGACAAGTTGTCTTTGTAAATTTATTTTTTTAAAAGCTTTCTGCAGAAAGGATCTCACAGGCAAGGTGGAGGTTGCAAGTGAGATGAAATGTGAAGTGTCTGTGCTCATATTTAAGTGTCTCTGTCTGGGTTACCTCCTGACCCCAAAACACAAAGACTGTGTGAATGTATTGTTCTGTGTCTGAAACTTGTCTTCTGATAAGGTGTGACTGATCGGGCTGGGCTGCATCCTAAATGTGTTGGAGAGGAAATAGTATCATGTATGGTTAGGGTGGTGTGTCAGCCAGCTGAGTTCTTCAAACAAAGGACAAACACAGTTAAACCAGAGTAGAGCAAGAGGTCACATGATAAGGTGATATCAGGATCAACCTCTGCAAGACATGAATAGACAATGGGCTCACATGCTAGACAGTGTTAGACAAAGTTCGTGTTGAGCTGTACCCTAGATTGAAATGTCTGCTGTAAGCATAAACTAAGAAGTTATTTAGTAAATTTCCATTACATGAGTCGAGCTTCACTGAACTTTGAATAAACAGGCGAACAGCTCTGTATGCAGCAGCAGTGGCGTAGCTCCGTGGTTTTGTGGACTGAGTCCTGCAGTCGGTCTCTTCTCGCTGCGACTCAGTGACTGCAGGTCACTTTTACTGTTTCAGAAAGAAATCAGCAACCAGCATCATCACCACAGGCCAAACAAACAGGCAGGTTTAGAACAGACTCTGCACCAGTGTGAAATAATTGATGATGCGTTGTGATACAAATAACATAAATGATATGAATCCATATGACCTATAACATACCATACAGTTTTGTTATTAATTGTGACCATGTGCATATTCAGTGTATTTAATGCAGAGGGGCATAAATGGAGCATCACAAGAGAGACAGAGGAAGGGATTTTGAATGTGATTGAAATGAAGAGAATAGGAGCGACAGTGATTAAATGAAAGGCTAAGGGGGAGTAGATTAGCTCAGATTTTGTCCTTAGAGAGCGTTTGAGAGGGAGAACAAGCTGCCAGCATCCCCTTCATCTTCCTTTCGTCCCCCATCAAAGCTGCTACGCTTTCATCTTCATCATACTCACCCTCAACATCCCGTGGTGTCTCTGCTCTGTCTCCCTCTGTCTCTCCTCTAACAGTCAGTCCGTGAACACAAATAATATTTTCTGATTTCATGGCTGGGCAACAAGAAAAATCCCAGTTTTTACACAAAATCTAATTTCTTCCTCACACAATTTAGAAATAAACCTTGGGGTTCTACTTGACAGGTGATCACCACAATTTGTTACTTATCCGCACTAGATAATGGAGCGACGTCAATGCAAAGTACTGTGCTTCCTGTGCTTTGTCATAGTTAGTTTGAACCATAGACTGTATTTAAAGATGGACGACATAAATGCTCCCCAAAAGCCAAAGCATCTTGATCTCCGCCTGGTGGGTGGCTGCAGTATAGGTCTCCTCCATGTTAGTGGATGGGAGATGGATCAAACTAAAAAGTGAAAGTAAACGTGGAATAGATTTTTCTCAAAGATGATTTCTCACATTTTAAGTAGTTCTCATGCTATTTTTTCAAGCAATTTTTGGTTTAATCATTTGATGCTTTAAAAAACGGGGTGAAACAGTAATGATTGACAGCTGAGATTGGCTCGTGATTGGTCAAGCATGTGTATTGTTTGGACCTCAATACCTCGATTGCTATACTGGCAGCAGTATGTCCGGGATATTTTGACATTTCTGGAGAGAGGGAGGAAGTAGAGACGTGTCATTCATATTTATATACAGTCTCTGGTTTGAACCAGCTGAAAGAAAACTGTGACTCATCAGCTCAGTGTGTGGATAAATATCTCAACACTCTAAAGGAGAGAATATCTCAACATCGAACTACTTCTTAACAGGCAAAGACATGGCTGGATGAAAGAGGAGAAGATCTGGTTTTCTGAGTTTTACAGCATATTTTTGGAACCTGTCCTGTTTACTACACTGTTCATTTTGAGAGAGCAAAAACGTGAGCATCAGATCCTTTGGTAGCAACAGACATTAGGAGCGCTACAGACGCCTCTTTGTAATCACATTGCGGAGAACACGACCAACTGACACAACATCAATCCCAGTCTGTCTGCATTTGTTCATGTGACTAATAATGTAACAACAGGTGTGGGTACAGTGTATAATGGAACACAATGGGGAGCCTATAAACACTAATAAAAACACACGTATTAACATGAGACTTGCGATCATAAATCTGTTACCACATTGCTCGATGGAAGTTTTCCCTACACACAAACCATGTGTTTCTATATTAATAGATTGGGGACAGCATGGCGGTACAGTGGTTTGCACTGTTTCCTTTACAGCAAGAAGGGTTTTGGTTTGAATCCCATGCAGTTTGGCCTGGGTCTTTCTGCCCCGTGCCCGCGTGGGTTTTTCTGCATAGATTCAACATATTCTCCTCTTAACGGCTCATTACTAGTGATGAATGCAATATTCATACCTGCTTTTTATATGATCTGGAAATCCATCATACTTCGCCTGCCGCCTCCGACCTGATTTAGGGAAAAACTTACGTTAAAATAAATCTGAATTCTCAGTGGAGCGCAGTCGTTAAACACGTCTGTCCTTCACCGCATGCAAATGTAAATTAATGGCCATCACATTTTCATGGAAGAGAGAGAGCGAGAGAGAAAGAGAGTGAGAGAGGGAGGGAGAGAAGGGGAAGAACATAATAGGTGTTGAAATGAAGTAACTGGAACTAATTCCTTCTTCGTGCTTTGTACTATGACGAATGACACCAAATTTCATTAATTCTGGGGGGTTTTAGTGTAACGCTGCACTTTGCTTCATGAATTGTATGAGTAATATATCTGACAGTAGGTGTGTGTATCTGTGCACACCTAATTTCACGAAGTCACGGGTGTGCAGGAACATGATGTGCATGTACAGGAGATGTGTAAAGAAAGATTAGGTTGTCATTAGCTGCTGCGATGAGAAAAATGGGACAAGCTCCCACTCAAACTCCAAGATTTACCTTCAAATACATTCAAGGCACAGAGGATTGATGCAGATGTGGCTCTTCACTTGGGTGAGATTTTGCTATTTTTAGCTGAAATCTACTTAGCAAGATGTTCAGATAGAACCTAAACTTAGCTGCTGCTTTTCAGATGTTTTTCTAAATCCAGCAGCAGGTCTACATTTGTGGCATTTCTGATGTAATGGAATAAAACAGACATAAACCTTTGTCCGCTTTTCACCATCTCTGTGGTTACTTTCAGGCAACAGCTGGATTTCAGCTGGCTCACTATCATTTGTAAACATACTGTTAACTTTCATATTCATTTAACTGTCCAGTCTGATTACTAAGAGCTGGTAGTGATTGTAAGAAATGATGATTTGATGTCACCACAATCAAGAAAACAAGAATCACACATTAAGTGTCACTTTGATTTATTGTCAGTGAGATTTAAATTGCATCTGTCAAGGCTCTAAGCCAATTGAACTACATCTATAATATTTCATCTCACACAGTTTCTCTCTCTCACACACACACACACCTTAAAGGATTTTCTGATGGGTTTCTGCCTTTGGTGGTTGTTCCGTGTGCACGATGGAGGAAATCTTTGTTCACAAAAAGCAACTTGTCTTTGCCTAATACACAAACAGACTCACACACACACACACACACACACATGCACATACACACAGGCATGCTGAGGCTGAAATGATTTATGGCCAGCCATGACTAATGGATTGCTTTGGCACTTGAGAAATTATGAAAAAGAAATTAATTAGCCTTTAGTGACCCTGCTGTCCATCTACCTCTCTCTCCCTCCTGCTCTCTCTCTCACACACACATACACACACACACATTTTTAGCTATGCTCAGGATACACAGTGACCCTGGCACTTGGCTGCTCAGTGTGGATGTAAATACAGTCTAAATGGAGGCTACGCTTACCTGTCACAGATTTATCTACAATGAATTACATTTAAATATCTGTTAATTACAGATATTTACACCACCACGGTGACATTTCCAATGACCCAACTATCATTACAAATGAATAACCTAATATCTTATTTAACATATAACATTTAACAGTTACTTAACATGTAATGCTACTAATTGATGTAAAGAGTGAAGAAGAAGTGAAATCCTGCAAAGTGTAATATATTCAGCCTAATTAAAATAACAACAAATACAGGGATAAAAAAAAGAATAAAAGCTTCACATTACAAAATGTATTTACTGCGAGCAAATATGAATTATTCCGTCTGCTTCTAAGCCCAGAAGACTCCACTGTGATGAAGGTAAACGTGTCAACGCCACTGGGACAGAAACAGGCAGAGAGTGAACAGCAGCTTAGTTCTCCCTCAGAGAGGATTTCGGAGAATAGCTGTTATTTTCTCTCTCTCTTCAGGCAGACTTCACTTAGAGAACAGAAAGCTCGGCTCAGCTGAAGAGCTGTGGTGTTACTGCTGCTCTCCTCCTCTGTACTTGTGCCTCTCCGTGTTTTCTTAACTGGTGGAGGGTGAAAAAGAAGAGTTTATCTGAAATACACACCTCTTTATTTTATGTCCTGGAAAGCATATGAATCAATATGTTTCAACTGGTTTGACAAAATGAGCTCAAACAAGACATAGACCATTTCACTATTTCAAAGTGTGAAGGCAGAACTTAAATTGGATCCTTGGCACACGTGTAGCTCAGACATGAGCACTTGTTATAAATAATTTGGCAGTTTCCTGTCTCCTGACCTCTGAAAACCAGCTGGTATGAGACAGAGAAGTGTCCCGGAGAGTAACACTGGAGGAGACATGATTACAGTCCACAACGCTGACATGTTTGTCTTTGTATATTTGTACAAGTGTGTAATTCTGTCTGTGCAATTCGGTTTTAGTCCCCTGATGTTCGTCTCATGGAGGAGATGAGCATCAGGGGACTGCAGCCAAAAAACTCTCGCTCTGTGACAGATAAAAAGATGTCAAGGACGGTGAGTGTGTAAGGTAACTCTCCCGAAATAAGTCACCTGAACAATCGTGTTGTTTTCATGTAAATATTTTGTGGAATACGAGCTGTTACTTGAATATCTCTAAAATAGCTCTAAAATGTGTCTGATCTCATCTGTTAATGCAAATTGCTCAATAGTTTTCACTTTGTTGTCTGGCAACTTTATTAAGTTTTTTCATATTTGCTGACCTTTAAACATAAACAATATTTTTATTAACAATTAATCACATGACTTGTATGTCCAGGGTTTCACCCATATGGTGAAAAACCCACAAACATCATTGGACGCTGTCCTTCCTCTCTGTTTTGTATCTTACAACATATTGTCTTGGTTTTCTCAGCCACTAGTTTAGTGTCTTGTTTCTCCTTCTCTCCTTAGCAGAGTTTTTACCTGTAGCAGGCAGCTTTACTTAACAAAGCAGCTCTGATAAACCCACTGTGCAAAACCTGCCTATAGCACCAAACAGCAGACAGACTAAAGCCGTGGCAGGCTGGTGAACATAGTGGAGCATTTCTATAATTTTTTTAGGGAAAAATAGATGTGAATATGCAGACCCCTTGGCATTATGGCAGCTGTTGTAAGAGTATGTAACAGTTAAAGAATGTAACAGATGTTTCCCTCAGGAGTTGGTGGAGACCAAAATTGTAGTTATAAGAGAGTGGATATTGGACTTTGTTTGTCAGGTGTATAGAGACTTGACTTTGAATTAACGTGAAATGCTTCGGCATATTATATTTCATCATCTTAAAAGGTGAAGTGTAGTATTTAGTTAGCCCCAGGTGGCCAGAAAGGGTATTGTGGCTTTACATTATATTGCAGAATTGAAGAATATGAGAAAACATTTCTATGTACTGCTTCAGTACCTGTCAATGAAACCCAGTGTGCAGGAATTTTGAACTGAATTGATTTGAATGTAATTGAACGGAAGTGAATTGAAGACTGGATGAGGGAGAACTGGAGAGAGTGAGGTCAGTTTGAAACGAAGGGAAGGCATGACAGATAAGTGAAAGAATGACAAAGACAGATAGAGAGAGTGAGTCAGCGAGGGAGACAAAGAGAGAGACACGGGGAGGGAGAGCAACATGGAGGGATTATTAGTGACTCTGCGCTGGGATTAGGGAGGAATGCTGAGGTCTGACACACCAGAATGTTCGCTTTGGCTTAGTGTCACTTTTCTCTCCTCCACTACTTCTGGTTCTTTCCACAGGTACACACCAGCTACCACCCCGTATAAGTTCAGCCCTGTCACATCACTCACCTGCCACAGATTCTCCCATAAACACACACACACATGCCTCACAGCTTGCCTCACTAAGCTGATACGTGCACAGAGGTGTTTAGTGGGTGGTACAGTTGGAGCATGAGACAATTTTTATGGATTTTCCAGCTTTGATGTTGCAGCAGAACAAATCCAATGTCTTTTTCCAGCTGGCTGGAGATCATGAACACTGTATTCTTTCCAGATGAAGTGATAGCACCATATAACCCTGCTGCAGCTCAAACACACACTTTTTTTAACACTGACACGCCAACCAAGCTTGCTGAGTAAAAGTGTATCATGTAACTTCGACAAATACTTTTTCTAACCACCTCCTCCTTCTTTGTCTCCCTCTCCACCTCTCCTGCAGATCTGAGTTCGACCTGGACTACGACAGCTATCACGAGGACTACTATGACAGGTACTGGCAGAGAGCTATGCATGGCAGCTCACACACCTTATTGCTTGTCTGTGTGTCACAAGAGGCTAAAGAGGATGAGGCTGAAGCACATTCTTCATCCCTGCTGTCTTCAGTCCTTTCTGCTTCCCATCGTGGTCTGCTGCACAACTGTCTGTCATCCGCTCTCTGCTTACGCTGTTGCCTGTTACTGCTTAAATAGCCAGCAGCTCACTCATCACATTCACCCACATGTGGACATGGAAGTATGCAGACATACACAAAATATATTTATGTCCTCAGGCAGTGACAGTCGCACACTTAAATGTCATGAGATGTTGTCCATAGACTACTGGCTGGGCCATTAACTGAAAATGTATCAAGACTGACAGTTATAACCTCTAAACATTCATCTTGCTCATGTCAGTTAATTTGGTTAATGCTTCCCCCAATGCGTGAACTGTCGGGTTTACACTACATTCATTTTGCAGTGGTGTGTTACCCTGACACATATTCAGGGGGGATTAGATCACGACCCGGTGGGGAGGGGATAATCGTTAATTAATCGGTTATATGGGTTTAAAGTCACCTATACTGCATATAAATATGGACAAATTGTCTCCAAAAGTTACAGTAAGTTATGAGGCAGTCCTGGTACATACTGATGTTTTAAAAGGCTATTTTCTCTTTGTCAGTGTGAAAAGTTAGGTTATTTGTGCAATTGAACTTACAAAACCAGTTTCTGAATCACTGCAAAACAACAAAAACTGCTTTTTTTCCTGGTGTCCAGACTTCAAAGTAGAAAAAATGATAAGTTTCACTAAAAGACCATTTCACTTTCCATTGACTTTATTTAAACCAAGCAAGGCTTGAGACGACTAAAGCAGATTTGTTTTCAGTCAGTCTAATTGTAGATTGAAAATGAATGCCAAACTTCACAGCCTGTGTTGAAAAATATCACAGGTTATAAGCCACTGTCACTTCAGGTTAAGTTCTTAGTAAAAATGCAGTTGAAACAACAACAACCAGACATTAGGGTTATGTAATGCTCCATGTAGACACTGAAACTGAGCATATTATCTGGGACTCACTGTGCATTCACAGGCTCCTGGGATGGTCCATTTTCCCAAGTTGTGAAGGCATTCTTCTGTGGACACTGTATTGTATTTATTGGTTTAGAGCATTTAAACAACACCTTACCAATATTTGAATAATAATGAAGAGCAAAGACAAGGATCAGGTGTGACAGGAGTATAAATAATTTCAAACAAATGAACATTAATCATTAAAATGTCTGTATTGGCTAAAAAGCGGTTTTAGGTGCTTGTGAGAGATGAACACTCAACACGCAAGTTAAACATTAGAAGCTACCATTCAGAGCTGATTGTGAAATTAAATTCATTGGTTTATAAGTGCATTTTTGCAGACTTTCCGGGTTGTGGTTCTGACTTGAGGTGGCGTTCCAGTGATTTTTCCCAGTCGTAAACAAACTTCTTCCGATTATTTCAGACACCACATCAGTTGCTTTACAATCTGTGTGAATGAGCAGAATACATTCTTGTGCCGTGTAGAGTAAAGTGCAGTGGTTACATGGCTGAAGTATTTAGACTGAGCTCTGTGTTATTGGTCCTTGACTGAAATTGCTCAGGGACCCTCCTGCATCCCCCAGGCCTCACTCATAAACACTCCACTCAGCAGATCTGAATAAAACGTACACACACACACACACACACACACACACACACACACACACACACACACACACACACACACACACACACACACACACACACAATGCAAGATACACCTCATTCCACTGCCTCTTTCTCGAACATAGCGACGCGCTGATGCTCTAAGTATTAACCGTCATCTTTTTTGATTTGCTTTGCTTTGCTCTGCATTTTTCTGCCTTCGCTCCGGGGGGAACACTCGCCTTGGATTTTTAATTTGTTTTTAACACAGTGCATGATTATTTCCCATTCTGTTAGCTAGCACCACTGACAGCTGTGTGTGGATATTTATGTGTGTGTACACACATGTGTTTGCCTCCGGGTGAGGTGGAGACAGTGTGTGTGGGGAGGAGAGAAATGACTGTTTTTGTCTGCTGTCCTCTTGAGCAAACAATGGAGAAAAGTGTCTTTCAGCACACAGATAACAGTCCGAGTTTACAAAGCGGCTTTTGGTGTGGGGTCTAATCCATAGAGACAAACTCTCTCTCACACACACTCGCACACTTTTCTGTAATCCTCGCTCGTCTACAGTCTCTCATTGTCTGTGCCGACATTCTCTGAGATGACACTTCAAAGTCGGTGTAACAGCACATTGTCTATCTGCCCCTGCAAACTGCTCTAAAGTACTTTAAACTCCCATAAGTATTTGGTCTCTGCTCAAAGCCTCTAATCTTACACACTTCTGGTGGTCTAACACACTTCATCCAAATGTGACACTGCCATACCTGTGTGTCTGTGTGTGTATTTGAGCCCGACTGATATGGAGATTGAACATAGAGATGGACAACGCATCTCCACTTCCTCCCACTATCCAGAAATGTAACCAAAATATCCCAGATACGAACGCTGCCGTCTTGCGCTGATGTCATTTGGAGACAGAGTCTGCGTAGTAGCGATCAGGGTGTGGAGCCGCGGTAGCAAGGTGCTATCGATACACGCACAAGTCACTCTCAGCTGTCAATCATGACGTTTTTACACCATTTTAATAGCAGAAAATATCTAGTTAGACTGTTTAGTTTGATCCATATCCCATCCACTAACAGCCATTTTGTCCATCTTTATCTACAGTCTGTGGTATTAGGGAGTAAAGAATTAGCGATACCGACATATCAGCCAATGTTTTTATTGTATTTTTAAAAGATTGGTGTATGTTGTTATCAAACTCTTATGACAAAGAAATGTAATTGAAGCTTAATATTTTACAGCTTAACCATGAATTGTATTATTAATAACTGTAATTACAAAAAACGAAATATATAGAACCTGAATTAAAACATTTTATGTAAAATAAAATGTTTTAACATAAATACACATCTCTTTGTGATATCATTTTTAGATTATAGATATAATTTTTCATCAGTGCATATTATCAAACATAAACTACAATACTGATATGACAGTGAAATGCTAATATCGAAACAATATTATTGGCTGACAGATCCGTGAACAGGTTGTTTGCAGAAATCTCTGTATCAGGTAGAGCGGCTTCACAGAATATAACAGAGGAGAAAAACAACAGAGAAAAGCTTCCAGTGACTGACTGGCTAACAGCTCAATCAGTAAATCTACATTACTGTCCAACTCAAAGTCCTTGCAGCTGACAGCTTGCCTCCCTGTCACTGGCTTGTGATATACAGCAGAGGAGTCTTTCCCTCTCCTGGCTCTGCAGAAACCAGGCTGGGCTCAGTCTGTCCCTCATCCAGATTTATCCAGATTGAGACTATATCCTTTTGGATTGCTGTTACCACAGGGAGTTATAATGTTCTGGACCTGACCTTAGATTTGTAACTCATTTGACCATTTTTTGTATTTTTTATTAACGAATTCCCTCAATCTGTTGCTCAGTTGCTTTTGCTACAAATCCACAGAAACCTCGGTAAAATGGTAGATTCTGTTTGCCCCGGGCGCTACCCTCTCTGCAGCTTTGCCCCACAATGATTGGTCAGTTTTGACCTTGTACCTGGGCTTCACCTGGTCAGTGGGTCAGTGAATCACAACATCATCTCTATTTCTATTGAAACACACACACACAGGCACAAACACAGTTTCATTTCTGTTACCACTATAGCGTTTGACTGTGATACACCTCCTGTCGCCAGTGCTGTTAGCATGGCGGGGAGCTATTGATTGGCCCTGACAGAACCAATTACATTCAGTGACAGATAGAAACATGGAGCTGTCCACAGGGACGAGGCAATGGCACAGCACAGGAGAGCGAGAGAGAGACAAAGGCAGAAAGTAAAAGACAAATGAATGTAGAATATAAACATCCACCTTTATATATGAGATACTTGAACAGCTGCTTTTTTACACTCACACATACATCTATATATATTCTTTCATGTCAGCTACTAACCTGTATCACTCGTTTGAGATAGGCCTTTCAGTAGTTGTCAATAGTTTAGACACCTTACCCACAGAAATACATGTTTTATTTCATAAAACTCCTTTTTTCTATTAACCAAATACCAGGTTAAACAAGCATCAATATCAAACCATTTTCAAAGTGAAATATTTTACAGCAAAAAACACGACTTCTAAGAGGCTGAGGCCGATTTTCAGACATGAATTGGGTCGGACAATTGGGTCTGTACATTTTAGGGTGTTTGCCTTTCGCATATGAAGAATGCAGCAGGAGATTGTCTAAGTCAGACGTGCTCATAACAGCAGGGGATAGAGCATGCAGGAGGCAGGAGGCAGGACATGACGGATAAATTCAACTGCACATAACGCATTACTGTTTACAGCGCATCAACCCTGGCATTGGTTCTAATCAACAAAAGCTCTCTTCTACATCTGTGGAACTTCTTTTTTATTTCCAGTTTTCCTCCATCGTGGGTTAGAAACATCATCCACGCATCCTCTTGCTGGCTGTGAATTCTCTTGACATTTTCTGTAGCCGTATTCTCACGTTGGTTTCGGGGCTGGCAGGGAAAGCTCTGGGAGAATGTCAAGAGCAACGGACTCGCACATTTTTCTCAAATACAGCCCCTCTGCATAATTTCAGGAAAATGTCTGAAGCAGCACAAGTTAAAGTAATGCAAACCGGTTTTATTAGCACGAACCTTTGACTGTCACAGTATCCAGGAGACTTGTGTTCACTCACCACATGAAAGTGTGTGTTGCATTCTGTGTATTGATCTGGAAGAAGAGTGAGGTGATCTTGTGAGTAAACGCTTGCCACCTGAAGATGGCTTTAAAAGCTTTGTCCTGGCTGTGGACAGCTCCCACTGCCTCCAGAACAATTACTATCTCCACTGTCCATCACATGCTTACTTTAGTTTTCTGAGTATATTGTTGTTGCTCTGTGTGAGGACTGGGCAGCATAACACTTTTGTATTTCCAGGGTGTATGACTACCAGCGTGTGCCGGCATCCCTGTCTCCTCTGCCCCTGGGACCCAGTGTGGCCAAGCGACCCCGCTCCTCCTCCCACTCCTCCGGCCACAGACGCAGTCGAGACAGAGCCCACTCCAAAAGCTCCAGAGCCCACTCCACTAGTTCAAGCACAGCCAAGTGTGAGTAATGTGTCTGAACCAAGGCTCAAAGCTGTATTCAGTCGAGGTCATGACGACGTCGACGACTGCGTCAGATGATTCCCGTTTGCCTGAAGCTCTTGAATGCAATGGTCAGTCTCTGTGCATTTAGTATTAAATGTTTATTACAGCTAAAGCTTCTGATAAGAAGCAGCCACACACTGTTTCATACACAGGAAGTCAGGCTCATTGGATCTTTACCTTCTCATCCCTTCAGCACAAAGTTATCACAGGCCAAATATTCTGTGTGTACTCGACACACACCGATTCTAGGTCAGTGGTTCACAAGCATTTTACTGGTCAGAGGCAGGAAAAAGCCCCCCCACCCCACATTTGTTATCAATTATTGAAAATGACAGTGAAGCAACAAATAAAAACAGGATGCAGGTTGAATTTGAGGGAAATAAAGATCAGCACGTTAGCAGAGCTTTAGTTTTTATACATAAATGAATTTAACTCAACTTTGTTTCGCTCCATATTTTTACCCAAGTCAACCATGTCCCCCCCACAGCAATCTCCAGGCCCATCGGCTATTGTCTGATACAAATTAGCCTCAGGGGGGCCAGCCAGTATTTTGAGAGAAACCAGAAAACGCCCTGCCCCAAAATCTTGTTCCCCGTCTACAGGTTCTGCATATTCACAAGCAGAATCTGTTTATAGAGATTACGCCTGCAGTGGTTCTTTCTTTCCCCCCAGGGGGCGGCATCCTAATTTCTCTGATGTTGCTTTCATTAGCCTGAGTAGCAGATCAGAAATGTAAATAACCTGTATCACATCAAATATCATTTCAGGGTGCATTGTTTTTTATGTAAACAACCACAAACTCCTGTGCATTGTATTCATTCTTCAATAGTTGCATTTTTCAGTAATATTTAGACATTTTTAGAAACAGACACTAACACTTACTCACTGAGGAATTGATGAGAATGTTGATGCCACCATCTGGAGCCAGGGGACAGTTTCTTAAGGCTTAACATCGGTGACATCCCAGTGTCTCGGGGTGACCAGAGGACTTAAGGCCTGAGATTGAAAAAGTCTGTCTTGCTCAGGACGGTTCCTAACTGATTGAAACGGCCCAGACGTATTTGATAAGAGCTGGTTAAATTCTCTAAATGCTTTGGAAAGATGTTTCAATTGTTCGGCTCTTATCTCCTTTAGCGCAGCACTGACCAAGGCGTCTGTCTTCCTCTTATGTCCTCATGAATTCTACTTCACATCTTTTCTTGACCTCAAAATGTTTAAGTCTTTATACTAAACTAAGCTAATCAGCTGTTCACTTCAGCTATATGCAGCTCTAAACTGTAAAGCTTTCAGATGTGGTAATAATGTTCTGAAATGTGTTGAGTTCTTCCTTCAATGTTCTCTCTGAAGATAATTTTCTCTCGGTTTGTGTAATGTCCCAGTGTCCCTCACGTTCTCTGTGTCTCTGTGTCCCTGCAGTGGGCATGGAGGAGTTGCAGGTGATTAAAAAGGAGCTGACTCTGATAAAGACACAGATCGATGGGCTGCTCGACAGTCTTGAAAGGATGGACACACAGAGGAGTGACCACAAAGGTGAGACGCTCATTCAGGCAGACAGCAGAGGCGGGTCGGTCTGAGACTGGATGATGGATAATCCATTCGCGCATCAAAAACATTTTAAGGTGGATTCAGGTGGTACGCCAATTTCAGATTTCTGCTTGATTTGCTCCACCAGTCACAGAATGATTCAGGGCCCGGTGCCGCAGGGAGACTGCTGGCTGGGGAACACACTGTGCCAGCGGAGTCGCTCCTGTTATACCTGACAAGTCAATTATTTTTCATCTTGTCAGGGTTTTAAAAAAATGTTGAATCAATGGCAAAATCAGCTGGAGTAGGGACGTCAAGACTGAACATGCTGAACAAAGGGTTTGGTTAAAGTAACTGATGGATGAAGCTTCGGGATAAAAACAAAACAAATCAGAACGACAGCGGCTCAGTGCAGGTAAGAGCTGCTGCTGCCCTCATGTGGACGTTAAAGCACAACACAGTAACTCCCAGCTCGGAGGATGAATGAATCAAAGCTTTGTTATCCTTGGTAAGGAAATTGCTTTTTACTGCAATCTTAATTAAAATAATCACAAATCGTAAAAATAGGATTTACAGCACTCATGTGGTGCAGTCCACCTTCCTCTAAGCACTTTGTCCTCAGTCGCTACCACACTAAAAACGCTTTATTTATTTTTTATAAACAAAGACAGTTCTTTAACCTTGATTCTAAAGGTCATCATCAAAACATTGTGCTGAATTTATAACAAAACAATTTACTAAAAAGACAAAGTGACAGCTGCGGCTGCAGGTTAGCAGCTGTGTGTGTGTGTGCTGCAGAAAAGTGTGTGCGCGCATGTGTGTGTGTTCTCCCCTCTGCTTTGAATGACCTTGTACGATTGATAGCTCTCATCTTCATATTAATTTATCTCCGGCTCCACTTGATTCCCCTGTCTCTCACTATCTAGCCTGCTGTCTCTCGCTTCCCCCCTCCCCCTGTGCTTCCTCCTCATCTGTCCTTCAACCTGTCACTCCCACTCTTGTTTTCTGTCATCTGGTACAACGTCAGTGCGCAGACACTTTCTGAGCCACAGTAAACATATTTCTTCACACACGTGTTTTAAGATAAGGATAAGGTCCAAACCACATAGTTGTTTCCCCTAATTCCCATGTGTTGGTTTCTGTGTGGTAGGGTCTCCCCTGAGAGAGGACAGTCCGGCCTGCTCCCCGTATGCTCTGTCCGCCAGCAGCCCGGAGCACTCCCCCTCCTCCCTCTCTCCACCCAGCTCCCGCCATCGGATCCACAGGGAGAGCGCCGGCCTGAGGGAGCCCGATGATGACCACCACACGGTAAATGCACATCTACACATCTCCAGGAGTTAATACAAAATGTATCAGCGGGGGACAGCACTGTTATGCAGCATGACACACATTTTCTGCTGTTAACATTGACATTCATGACAAAGGTCAAAAATGGTGCAGCAGATTTCTTTGGCCGTCTGGGATTTTTTGTGGATGAAGACATATTACTTTGCCAGATTTTTATTCTGATCTGCACAAAATTGCACACACTCATAAATATGTTCCCAAATAGGCTGTCTGATAAATTAACAAACATTTAGAAAAAATCCTGGACCTGCCCCCAGATGCAGATCCTCAACATAATTGGTTCTTCCCTGACACATACTGCATCCTTCCACCTAGTGGTAATCGTTTTTGCTTAATCTTTCTTACAAACAA
The DNA here is from genome assembly GCA_026259375.1 of Verasper variegatus. Classification (NCBI taxonomy): domain Eukaryota; kingdom Metazoa; phylum Chordata; class Actinopteri; order Pleuronectiformes; family Pleuronectidae; genus Verasper; species Verasper variegatus. The sequence goes on along the minus strand of CM048039.1, from coordinate 15,584,343 downwards.
ACCAACACACACAGTGATGGGTGAAAACATAACCTCCTTAGCAGAGATAATTAGAAAACTTGAATATGTCCAGAGACCAAATTATATTTTCAATTGATTAGTTCAGTTTTATTTTTAGAAAACTGCCCTTTACACAGACAAGACATCTAGAGGTCTCGGTCTTGTGACGCATGTGCGTATCTACTGTGAAATCAGATTATACATGCATAATGAAATTTTACTTAGTCATTCAGAGCTTGCAGTTTAAATAAAAAGTCTCTTTTCTCTCTCTTCTGTCTCATTGTTTGTCTGTCACAGATGAGCAACCACAGCTCTGATCCAGAGGAGGAAATATGAGGGAGGAAACTCGGACGAAATGTAGGAGATGTGGATTAAGTGCCAAACACTGAGGAAGAGAACGACCACAGCCGAGCCAGCGCTCATACCAGAGGCTTCATTCCCCAACTGGGTGTACATATCAGATAACACAGTACTTTTAATTGTATTGCAGCAGCTTGGTTTGCGTGACTATACTTTAACGTGAAATGGCTGACACGGGGGATTTATGCACACACAGACACACAGATGTGGATGTGATTGACAGGAGTTAATGTTGGCCTGAGAGAATGAGGCGGGATCTTATCTAGAAAGTAATTATAAAGACGAGCTGGAAGCAGGTTCATTTAACGTTTTCTTCTGTGTGAGTGGCTTTGCACCAACACCAATATTCCAGTATTAATCCAAATGTGACAATACAGCTGTCTGATTAAACGTTATGTAACCTGCTTAACAGTTTATCCTTTCCGTTTGTCTTCATATAAAAAGACAGAATGAGACTGAACAGTAATACACTGTAATAATTTAAAATAATAATAATAAAATGTGTATTTATGGCACAAGAATCTTTCTGCTACTTCAACAGTTTATACCAGAAAAGAAAGATCTAAAAAACAATGTCTCTAAGGAAAATGTAAGCATTTTACACGTCTCTTTAACATTTTATGTTCACAAAGCACAATTAATTGAATTATGCAAAAAACTATTCAAAAACTGAATATATGAATTAAACATGTAACCACTTTAATATTGTCAATTACAGAATAAGGGTCAAACTGGAATATTGTGTGCATGTAGTGTAAATGAAAAAAATACATCTGTGTGTCTCAAAGTATTTTCGACTTGTAAAAGCAAAAGAATAAGATCTTTAATGGCAGCCTTTTGTTGACAGTCAACTAATTCTTGCTCTTGCTTGTACATGCTGATCATTCAGGAGAGAAAAAGAGTTTGATGTTTTTTTGCTTGTAAGTTTCAGGTACGCTACATCTGAGTGCTACTCTCTCAAAGTATTATACAGACAACCTTATAATGTTTAGACATACTAGTAGTTTCTCTACTTTAAATGTGTGAGAGGAATGTTGCAGCTCTCTTCCCCTCTGTTGTTGGCACTTAAAAGGCCCAGATCAGTGTGTAATATTGTGTATTATTGTAAAACTTTGCTGTAACTGTTCTGCTGTCTGATTTTAGTCTCGCTTTAGGACTTCTCGTATGTTTTTTTTAAAGACGATGATGATGTTATTATAATTCTTATAGTGTTACATGTTTTTGTTTGCGATCTTAAGATAAGCCAAGTGGAAATACTCATTGTCACAGTAGTAAAAGTATTTTCATATTGACTATAAACGCAGTTCATGCTGGTGTGTTTTATTCTGACAGAAACAGAGGAAATAATGGCAGAAGAAACAAACATTTGGAAATTATGTGAAAACAGGAATATCTGAAATTGCTCATGTTACCAAACTAGACCACATACGCAACAATCTGAGGTGTGCAAATTATATGTGGAGAAAATATATTGTTTATTAATTCAACTGGGGAGGGCATGGGAGGTAAGATAATGGTCATTATTACATTGAGACAGAGTGGATCCTTAGAGCCACTGATCTCATAGTGACATTGAACCTACTGCTCAGATGGTTTCAGCAAAGGTCTGACCCACAGGAGACTGTGTGCGATATCAGCAACATGAACCAGACTCACACTGCATCATTTTCCACCCAGACAATGTTTCCAATGAAAAGAATCAAATCTAAAACAGTGTCATAATCCAGCAACATGTCACACAGTTCACAAACAGGTCAAAAAATTGAATGAGTCAATTAGTTCTGTGAGATTTTTTTCAGTCTGTCATTCTTGCACATGCTGACGAGTCAAGGCTCGGAAACAAAATCTGGAAGATTTCTCACAAATCGTAAAAAAGGACAATTTTACCTTCAGCCTCTTCACTCTGGAAATTCAACTTACATATCTGATACAGAAAAGAACTGATTTATAAAGCTAAGATGCTACGGCCACACAGAAAGGAAATAGTTGATGGTGAATAAAGTATAAAAGTAATAAGGTTAAGATGTTTATCTGTTACTGTTGAGTTGAAAGAAGCAATAGCACATACAATAAAGCTTTTGAAGTATTACCTAACAGGAAGAGTATTTAATAATTTTAAGAATACACAATGTGTGGTGCAGACAAATGTGAGCTTCAGTGCCATTTATAATATTTCCATTATATATATTTTTCTTCTGGTGAAGTCATGAGGTACAATGTTTTTTTTATGTTGATTCAATCACATGAGGAAATACAGTTTTAACAAATTCATATTTATTATTGAGATTTATTTATTTATTCACAACAAACGGTCGTAACTTGAATTCAGTTCAGGACACAGGTGAATGCAAATTATTGAATTATAACATTTACCCCAAAGCCGTCTTGTGGTTGATGTGTGTAGCTACAAACTCTCTGACCAGATCATTTTCTGACATTGTCGAAGTTTTACCATATCATTTATTAAACAGCAATAAACACACAGTTGACTTGACTACTTTACCACATTGCTGATGTGCTGAGTACCACAGTTTGGTACATGAGAATCAGAAAAACAAGAGGAGTAGTTCACAGTCACCATGACAAAACATGATACATGGAATTGCTTGTTTACTACTTTTAGCACCAAATGACCCCTAAAAGGTCCAGTGTGTAAGATTAAGGTGAAAGGGATGTATTGACAGGAATTTTACATAAAATAATCCTAGTGATGTTTTCACGAGTGGGTTTCATCTAAATTATACCTAGAATGGATCCTTTATATTGAAAAACGTTATATTTACATCGGGGGGGTTGTTGCTGTAGCCCAGACTGGACAAACTAAACACCCTTTGAGTTTTTATGAAAACTGAAGGTTACCACAGGTTCTCTCTCATGTTTGGAAGAGGAGGATGAGGTGAGGGGTGTTCAGCTGCAACATTCAACTTCACCACTTCATGTCACTACATTCTACACACTGCAACTTTAAATTTGAGAATATTATACCAAACGCTTGGATGTGAATTACATTGGAATGTGAAGTCGAGGGTGTGTGGGGGGAGGAGACAGAGCACATGTCCTGTCAGTGAGGAAATTCAAGCAGGAAGCTGCACGTGAGGATAACTAGCAAGGTAAGAAAATAGAAGACTACAATTTACTACAATCGTGCCACTTTAAATGAGCCCCCGTCTCAATGCAGTCGACTGTGATCATTCATTTCCACTGAGTTCAAAGTGCTGGAGGCAAAGTGTGACTAAAGGGACTCTTGCAAAACCGGTCGTCTGTTGACAAAGAGATAAGCACATGTCTACTGAACAGGCCACAAGTTATGCTACTGAAGTCCGATGCTGTTAAATAAACCGTAACATTGCATTCCTCCATCAAAACTGCTGACCCACTTTCATTCCCTCATTGCGTTCTTCAGCACACATGAGTGTGTCCAGGCTGCAGAAACTGAAGGGTCATATTTTGCCTGAAAATAAGGTAAGCACAAAACTCTAACTAAACTAACTCTATCAATAGAGGATTTTTGACTTAACATGAGGAATGTTGCTACACAGCATTATACATTGAAAGTGTTATATTGCACTGAAACTACATGAACTCTGGCTGTGGAGACATTTTGGTTGAATGACTCATCAAATTCAGAGACATAACTTACATAATATTATATCCAGGGTATTTATTAACATTACATTTATATTTTACAGTCAGATATGATTAACAACTACTTGGTATAGTGGTTTTTATGTCATGGAGGGAAACCTTCCTCCCATAAAGGTCCATTTCAGTTGTTATAACACTGTTGTTGTGATTTTAACAATTGTTTATGATTTTACCTTGACTATTTTTAATAGTGCATCTTTACTGTAAAGCACCATGATTTTGTGTCTGTGAAAGGAGCTATACAAATATAATCTGATTTACTTACTATGACACCCTGACCTCTAATGTCCTGTTGTTCAATCATCCTGAGGATATTGTGTCATAAATGTTCATGTTCACATCCTTGTTTTCTATATATAAGATTAATTGATGACAGATAAAACTACAAATCTGCATTTAAAAGAATTATTGTCATATTGTCTGTTGTAATCTGATGCTTTTCTCTGATGAAAGACATAGAATCACAATTCACATCAGGATGCTCCCATCAACTCATAGTTCTAAGAAATGTTCATGTTTAAAAAGGATGCCCAGTGTAAATTCAGATTATATGTAGTCAATTTGGAATAATCTGGCCAAGATAATTCAAATTACAGGAATTCAGTGTTTATTTGAGAAAACTTGGCCTGTCTGAATATAATTGTGTAACTCGTCAAGTACATGTGAGAACTATTTGAGATGTAAGCTCATCCATTTAAAGTCTTACTCCCTTGGTCTGTAGAGCACAGCAATGGCAGGCTCACCAAGTCCACTCACCACTCACGTGCTGAATACAGCCTTGGGCATCCCTGCTTCCAACATGGCCCTCAGCCTCTCTCGACAAGTCCCCTCCACCAATGACTGGACACTGATAACCACTGGGTAACAACCTGAAAAAACAGATCATAGATTAATTTCAGAGTCTCAAACATAACTCTCGCAAACTTCTTATCTTACATCTTATGTCTCAACAGGACCACTAATGACGATGGACGTTGCCCAGGGCTCATCACAAAAGAACTGTTCACCCCTGGTGTGTACAGACTGCGTTTTGACACCGCTCAATACTGGGCGAGTATGGGCGACACCAGTTTTTACCCCTATGTTGAGGTGAGGAAACATTTTTGTGTTGACATCGTATGTGTATCCTCATTTAACCCGTAAGTGTGAAGATGATAACATTCTTTCCAATCAGTGTGATCATGTTGGTTGTTTGCTGCAGATTGTCTTCACTATAAGTGACCCTGGACTGAAGTACCACGTCCCCTTGCTGCTGAGTCGTTTCTCTTACAGTACCTACAGAGGGAGCTAGAGTTCAGATGGGATGAAGTCCTGAGACTGCCTCCATCTCTCAGGCACACACAGGCAGAGACAATGTCACACAAGGAAGAAACACAATCCTCCATGTAAATTATGAATGCATTTGAATAATGATGTCATATTCAATGTTTCTGATATTATCTGTACTTAGGCTCTATCATAATGTTTAAACTCTATTTCACAGTCACTATGACATACAATATTTGTATTGACCCATCGAATAAAGTGTTTCAGATTTGTTTTTATTTTGTAAAAATGGAAGTAATTCTTGCTCTTTCTGTGTTTGTAAAGAGGCAAAAGTGGCCAAGTTTAGTAAAGTAAAGATGCCACAAGAATATACATTTTATACATATACACAAATTCATAATTATCTTTGCAGTAGCGATGGTGCATTCTTGAGAAAAACAAAACAACTATAAACTACACCCATTATAAGAGCACAACTACACCACAGTCAAGTGATTTCAACATCACCAGCACTGAATTATTATATGTCCCACATTAAAATAAACTTAGCCCTCAGGTCAGATATGTTAAGTATACTTAACATATCATTGTATTTACATCTTTGTGAGGACCGTTGGAGGGTTAAGACTTGGTTTTAGGGTTAGAGGTAGAATTAGGTTTAGGTCAGGGTGAGGTTGATGGTTAAGCATTTAGTTGTGATGTTTAGGGTTAGGGTAAGGGGCTAGGGAACGTATAACCATGTGTGTGTGTGTGTGTGTGTTTGGTTTTCTTGCTCATATTCTTGACTATATGTATGTTGCCTTTGTTTACACGTGTGTGCTCTCTGTGAGTGTGTTGCATGTATTTTGTGTGTTCAATAAAAAAAAATACAATACAATAAAAAATTGGAACTGAATTGCATTTAATTTAAAGAGCTTAATTCGGATGAACCTTCGTCCTAGTGATTAAAAACCAAAACCAGGGAAATCTTTTTTCCACAATTTCTACGGCTGGTGATCTGCTCTGTGCTCGATTGTTTCCCCCTGCGTGTCGGATGGATCAGTCTCATCCACATCGACTCCACTTCCTGCGGCTGGGTAGGGCCTTGGCTCTGATGGGAGAATAGTTTGATTTCTTTAGCTCAACACATTCTCTCATCCTCTCGGACCTTTAGCTCCATTTTCCCTTTTGTGGAAACATGGCGGACGACGAGTTAGAGGCGATCCGGCGGCAGAGGATGTCGGAACTACAGGCAAAACACGGGGTGAGACACTCAACATCAGCCGAGGAGCGTGTTAGCAGCCGCCCTTATAAGGGGGTGCTGGGTTCATGCTGCTGCTAGCTAGTGGAGCTAAATCAGTCACCTCACTGACACAAAGCTGTCACACAGGGAACACACCGCACATGCGGACTTATTAAAGCCGAGATGAACGTGTGTAAACCGTTTAAAACCAGCTGTGATGCACAGAAACCAATACAATAATGACCAGCATCGCCTCCCTGCTAGCTTTGAATCTATTGTGATCCAGCGACCTGACAATGTGAAGCCTCATTGGAGCTAAACGAGTAATAAACCAGTCACACTGTTTTATTCAGGAGACAATAGCCTGACTGACATGGCTCAGGTTGATATTTCCTTTATTAACGAGATTAACTATTGTTCTGCTAACCCAGAAGGCTGGACAGTTTCTGATCTTAATTGTGTTTATTTCATTAGAAACTTATTAAAGAATACAGGGAAATATACTAACTACTAGGTTGTAAGACAGTATTTTACATAGACTTACTGTGGTATCCTTTATAATGTAATATCATGTCGGGCTGGGCCATAAAACACTGTCAATAATTATGGGAATGTACTTTTCATTAATAGCTGTGAAATCAAAATCAAATATATATCTTGACATAATCCTTATGTATTGTGTAATCACTGTGAGGAGGTATAACACAAAATTGATCTTCATCAGGTTATTTTTTGTTAAACAATTTTTCTTACCTTCACTCAGGACCTAAAATCAGTCTATGAATTTAAAAGAAATAATATTGTGACATTTATTGTGATAATTATCAATATCGACCAATATGAGTCTTTTATCTTGATATAATTATTTCGCTAACTAATTTCAAGCAGATTTCAATCAGTGCGGCCATTAAACACAAAGTGTGTTGTTAGATTACTGAACATTAGTCTCACAGTAAAATGTCAGTGCTTAAATGTCAACGACTGCAATGATTAATTGTTAAATATAGTTTAAAATAAGATAATCAACTGCTTTGATAATCATTTTTTGTATTTTTTTTTTTAAGCGAAGAATGAAAAAACATTTGCTGGTTCCAGCTTTCCAAGTGTGAGAATTTGGCACACGATACTAAACTGAGGGTTTGGAACTGATTGACAGACAAAACAAGACGTGCAGTCGAGCCTTCATGTGATGAAAATGATAGCTGGCATTTTTCTCAATTTTCTGCTATTTTATAGAGAAAACTAATTCAGTTGCTCAAAAAGGTAATCTGCAGGATAATCCATAATGACAAAAAATATCACAGACCTTGTTTTGAGTTAGAAACTGGCCCCATTACATAGTTTGTTCTCCAGTGAGTAATGAGTTAAAGTAGTGTCCCACTGAGCACATACATAGTTAATGCCTTGATACATGCAGTATATTGTACATATCATTAGTGTAGTCGCCCTCTAACCCACTGTATTTTTCATGTTGCTGTCTCGCATGTTCTTCCAGGATGCTTCAAATAATCAGCAAGGAGAGGAGGCCAAACAAAGGTGAGATGTGTTCAATACTTATAGCGATTTATAATTTATTTATATACTCTACATTGACTTCTCTGCAGATCTGGAAACTTCTTTTTTAGCTTTTTAAATTGAATATCAACTCTTCCAGAATTTAAACCTGTGGAACTAAACTGATTCTCTACCGGATGTATGTCTTTGTTTTATTTTTACTTTGTCAGTATTTTATAGATGCTAATGTGGGAATATAATTACTTTATATTTACAGAGATAGTGATATGAGGAACTCTATATTGGCCCAAGTTCTTGACCAGTCTGCCCGTGCCAGATGTAAGTCTGCTCTCAAATTCATATTTTAGCCTGTTGAAATTTTCCTTTTGGAAATGAATCATGTTTACTGTTTTTCTTCAGTAAGCAATCTTGCTTTGGTGAAGCCAGAGAAGGCCAAGGCAGTTGAAAATTATCTCATTCAGATGGCTCGCTTTGGGAAGTTGGGAGGAAAGGTAAGAGCATGTCTTCTGAAGCTTGAAGTGCTGTGTATGTGGCTGTATGCTTATGTTCTCTCACATGGCAGCAGTGCAATGACCAGATTCTCTCTTGTCAGATTTCTGAGTCAGGCTTGATCGAAATCCTCGAAAAGGTCAGCCAGCAAACAGAGAAAAAAACCACTGTCAAAGTAAGTGCCTCTGAAATGCTGCATATGTTTGGTGCATTTATTTCTCTCTAGTGCAGCTGACATTTTTTTTTTTTTTTTATCTTCTGCCAGTTCAACAGACAGAGGGTGATGGACTCAGATGATGACGATGATTTCTAACTCTAAATTGGAGCCCTGGAACGAGCCAAGAAATCGGGAGAAGAAATGCTTTACTTGGACTCGGATAGCATCTCTAACCAGCGTATTCCAGTTAGCTAAATCATGGGATGCTGTGGGTCTCTGGAAAACACACCAAGACGCGAGGTTGACATTGTGGCATCAGTGGTGGGGGGTAGAATACACACAATTTCAAATAAGGCTTTTGTGACCTATTTTCAGTCAAGTTGACACAAATTTGCACTGCATATGTTGTACCCCTGACAACTCACAGCACTGTGTGACTCCTCTTGTTCTTCGTGGTAGTTACTCTTTTATTTCTCCATGGTCGATTTCTGTTCTTCATATGTATAATGTTAGACAAAATGCAAAACTCTGCTGATGCATTTTATCTAGAGTGTTCATTTAATACAATAAATTGTTTCAATTCAGGGCCAGTGTCCTGTTACCCCTGGATGTTGCACTTGGATATTTTCTTTTTGCTGACATGTATCTTGAAGGTTTACATAAAAATAAAAGAAGCCTTAAATTCACGTTTTGCTTATTTCTAAGGGAACCATTTCTAGTTTTTAGCTGCTTAAGAGGTTTACATTTTGGGTTTTAACACAAATTCTGTTCCACTGGGTTGGACAATGTTTTCAGACAGTTTTCAGACAGGATCAAGAATTAACATCTATTAACATTGATCGATGTAGTTTTTTTTTAAGAAACCACAAAGTTGAAACCTGACTTAATTTTTTATGTGTGAGAGACTTTGTGTCAAGTCCAGAGCCACTAGAGTTGATATACAAACATTTGTTCCCACAATTAACACATCACAGTGAACTGCAATCACCAAAGGAAGTATTTTTTAACTGTATGGTCTCAAGTTAGTTGCTTACAGTTGATATCCATTTCACAAACACTACAATATAGTTATAATTAACTGTAGGATCACTTTGGACTATTGTGTTCCTGTATCGCCAAGTGGGAAGGAGAAACATCTTCTGCCAGAAAAGGACAAACTACATACAATTAATTTATCAGCAGCTTTGGACGTTTTAAAATCCTTTAATTTAAAAAAGCAATTATGACAGGTTATGATCCTGCATTAATTTATTTCTTAACTTTAATGCATGTAAACATGTCCTTAACATTCCTATTAAACATCCAAAGAACAGTATTAGTGATCGTTATGCAGACGGATGCCTCTGCCATTGTTAAACTGTTTTATCATTGTTTCTTATGCATTTAGCCACATATAAATGCAATTGGTCAAGGTGTCAATTGTAGTAATTTTACTAGTTTAATTTATATCTAATGCTATTTACATTTTGTGTAAGTATAGTTACAAAATATTTCTAATTGAATGAATGGTAGTAGTACAGAGTATAAATACTTACTAAACTTTACATGTACTTATTAATTTATATATAAATACGTGTGTGGGGGGGGTGATCTCTGTCCTTGCCCCATTTTCGCACGACCGTGGTCAGATGATTTCTCATTGGCTATTTCGTCTCTTCCATTAAAACGGCTCGTCTCTGATTGGCGGAGGCCTGAGCCACATGTTCAACACCAGCCAATGAGGAGACAGCTGAAGGCTCCAGTCGATGACAGGGAAGCTGCAGAACACGAGAGGAGCAGCGACAGTGGCCGTTAAACCACACCAGTACCGGTACAGCTCAAACTGCTGGTTTCACAGGTTGTTGGCTGGAGAGAACATGGAGAAGCCGAACACAGTGACCTGCTGCGCTCCTGTGAACATCGCTGTCATCAAATACTGTGAGTATGTTCTCTGGTGCTCAGACGTGTGTTTCCTCAGTGTGACCCGTGTGTCAGGTCTTAGTAACTACTGGTCACTTATGTTGTTTCACACATTTACACTGTTTAACACCGACACTCGGTCATTTACTGTGTGTTCAACTCGTGTGCTTTTCAGGGGGGAAGAGAGATGAAGAATTAATCCTCCCCATTAACTCATCCCTGAGTGTCACATTGCACCAAGACCAGGTATTTAAGTCAACAACCATTTTACCAACACTGTGTGTGTGTGTGTGTGTGTGTGTGTGTGTGTGTGTGTGTGTGTGTGTGTGTGTGTGTGTGTGTGTGTGTGTGTGTGTGTGTGTGTGTGTGAGAGTAGGTTTTCCAGATCGTGTCCAGAGCTGCTACAGTGAATGAGTGTATTTTCCTGCTTTCATATCAATCAATCAAACTTTATTTGTAAAGCATCTTTCATACAGTTTAGTGCAGCTCATAGTACTTCACAACTGACTGATGTTTGCTGTGAAATACCGTAAAATAAACGTTATAAAGCTATAATAACAACACAAAGGGATAAAATAGATGAAATGAATATGTAAAAAGTCAAAGGGGCATGAAAACAAATAATCATTTTAAGACTTGTAAAGAGTCCGTAAACAGTTTTTTGTCTTGAAATATCTCGGAGCAGAGCTGGTGTTTGGGCAAAGTGTGACAACGTTGCTGTAAAAAGCTAACTTACCGAATAACTCAGCATAAATACATGATCCCAATTTGTTTAAATGGACATTATTTGACATCATACCAGTGATATGACGGCCTACGTGTTGTAACAGATTTGGTTTCTTCTGTTTAGCTGAAAACAACCACAACCGTTGCAACAAGCAGATCATTCCAGGAGGATCGAATATGGCTCAACGGCAAAGAGGAGGACATAACCCATCCAAGAATACAGTCCTGTCTCAGAGAGAGTGAGTCCTGTCCTGTTTTGTCTCACCCTCTGCCAGTCCGAGAGAGTGCAGGCTAATGTCATTCTTCTGTGTTCTGTACGCAGTTCGAAGATTAGCACGGAAGAGACGTAACGATGGAGACCCTGGTTTGAATTTGACCGGTTTGTCTCACAAAGTCCACATCTGCTCAGTTAATAACTTCCCCACTGCTGCAGGACTCGCCTCCTCGGCTGCTGGATTTGCCTGCCTAGGTGAGAAAACTAAAACTAAAAACAATTAATGGAACATAATCAAACTAATGGCAATTCCCAACAGTTACCTACAAACTACATTATGTTGCATTGGTCCATTCTTTGATACACAAACTTAAAGGGATAGAAAGGAAAATTCACTTATTATCTACTCACCCCTTTGCCGATGGGAGGGTGGGTAAAGTGTTTGAGTCCACAAAACACTTCTGGAGTTTCAGGGGTAAACTTTAGACATAATAAAACAACAGACAAACCATAACATGCCTCCATACTGCTCCTGTGGTGTCGTCCAAGTGTACGGAAGCCCCGACATTAATATTCGATTCCAAAGGAGGTCATTGACATCTTGTTTTGATATCTTCCAGTGTGGTGCATTCAGGGACTGTCGGAAATGCTAACGTCCTGCTGGCTTAGCCACTTCTGTTGGACTTTTAAGCTAAAACAAGGTGGAAAGGACCTTGTTTCCAGTAGAATATGAATGTCGGGGCTTCCGGACACTTGGATGACACCACACGAGCAGTATGGAGTGCATGTTGTGTTTTTTCTGTGGTTTTATTACGTCTGAAGATAGGTCACTAATCAGCTACACTGTTTACCCCTGAAACTCAAACACTTCACCCACCCCCTCCAACCCATCGGCATAGGGGTACTCACCAAATTCAGATGAGTGAATTTTCATTTCTGGGTGAACTATCCCTTTAAGTATCATTTAACCTCATGTTTTTAATTTAGTTTTACAAATTAATAAGGCCCCTGTGTCTCTGTTGCAGTTTACACTCTGGCTCAGGTGTTCGGCGTGGAGGGGGAGTTGTCTGGCATCGCTCGACAAGGCTCAGGCAGCGCATGCAGGAGTATGTATGGGGGTTTCGTGCAGTGGATCATGGGGAAAAAAGATGATGGCAAGGACAGTCTTGCGCAGCAGGTGGAGCCAGAGACTCACTGGCCTGAGCTCAGAATCCTTGTACTTGTGGTAAGTGTGATTATGTGTGTGGGAGAATGAAAGAATAAACGTGTGCCTGTTATGTGTTCATACATAAAGTGACTGAACTTGTACTTCACGTCCTCACTGTAAATGAGATTAGTACAAAGTTACAGCGGGTGTAATGTGATGTGTTTTCTCACAGGCCAGTGCTGAGCGGAAACAAGTGGGCAGCACCTCTGGGATGCAAACCAGTGTACAAACAAGCTGTCTATTAAAGGTAATGTCTTCACCCTCCAACACGCAGGAATAAATATACTAACATCACTGTCAATATGCTGCATTTAAAGCCAGTTGACTGATACTCATACTGTGTGCAGCATCGGGCTGAGTCTGTTGTCCCCGGCCGAATGGTAGAGATGATCGAAGCGGTGCAGAAAAAGGACTTCACTACGTTTGCTGAGCTGACCATGAAGGACAGTAACCAGTTCCACGCCACCTGCCTCGACACGTACCCTCCCATCTTCTACCTCAATAATGTGTCTCGACAGGTCATCAACTTGGTGCATCGATATAACAGGCACTACGGGGAGACGAGGGTGAGTGACCTCCCAGTTCCTAGAAGACAGAAAACATTGAGGCAGGAATTGTTACTTATTTATTCTGGTGTTACATTCGTCCATCTGGATCACTGTCTGTGTACCTTTTTCTAAACAATTATCACTGCATATGTACACATTGATAACACAACTTTAGCAAATAAAAAATATATTCACTTTATTATTAGAATCTAATTGAATAGGAATGATTCAGTCCTCTGCAAAATAGTAACATAGCATTATGCAATTTCAGAGCAAACAATGCAAACTGCAAACATCATTTGTATGTGATGGCGTCTATGTTTTGTAATAATATATTTCACACAGTTTGTGTAACTGTAGCCCCCTCACCTCTATAGTTCTACCACAGAGAGTCTGTTCACACAGCTGAGTTTCGGAGCTGTTGTAATAAATATGTGAAACTTATGTCATAGACCTCTGACTTGGAGACAGAAAAACTCTACATCTTTGTATGACAGTCCCCATCGGTTTGCAAACATTTGCAAATGTGAATATGGTGCTGAGTTTGCCAGTATTTTGGGAGGACAAATGGTTGGAACTTTGACACGCGATGACACAACTGATATGCTTATGATATGCTGATATGTGAAGCACAGTGTTTTGGTGTCAGCAGAAAGACTTCTCTTAGAAAACTGTACAGTGGTGCCACTCTCTCCATTACAACATATTATCTTGGATGAGCTTGACAGGCATGCAATGTATCATCAGATGTATCCTGAAAATTGTATCACTGACGTTAACTGTTTTGCCATGACATGTAAAAGGGTAACACATCTGAATGTAACATACTCCATAGATGGAACTAGATCGTTAAGGTCAGCATATGTTTTACGCTAAGTGGTGTGCAAACACTAACAGTTTTGAGGAACCCATCCTTGACCCTTTAACAGAACAGCGACCAGCCATTATAAAGCAGGTCATAGTTGTTGATGTCATGATAAAAAGTACTGCAATTAAACATGTTATTGCCCAAGTTTCCTGGCTCCATCCCCATCCGGACAGATATTTTTAAGGAAAGCCAGTAGAAGTTTGGAGCTTGCAGGGCACAGACACATCATACCGAGCATTGTTTCTTCCTGTTGAGCGGATTGCTGGTAGATGTGTGGTTAACACATCCACTGTGCATTTAACCAACACAAGTGAAAAGGTAACTGTAATCATGCCACTCTGCACAGTGGTTGAGATTTAGGATAGTGTTCATGGGCAAGATTGAAGAGGTGGGTTGTCAGTCCTGTCCAGGGAAACAGACTTACTGAGCCTCATTGTTTTGGATTATAATAAAATGTTGAAATAGATTGCAGTTTCATAGCATTGACCTTTGCTCATGGTATACAATGTAATTCATTATAGCACAATTACTTACATAAGGGAAATCTATATAAGCTACAATTTCAGATTTTATATTTATTTTAAGGCTGGTGTACTTACGCCAGATATTTTAGTTGGTACCTTAGTTAGTGCCTTTTAGAAAAAGGTGTTACCTCTGCACCACTAAGTGAAACTATCCTGATTTGCATTTGTAAAGCTCACAGCATTGTCATTTACATGTGAAAGCCTCCCCTAGGCTTAGGAGCAGGGGGGGTCATCTCCCAACATTCTCAGGCTTGTAAAACTCCCAGAAACTGGAACCCCGCATCAATTCCCGGCAGTTACTGGCAGTTTTCTGTGCTGCCTGCAGATTCCTGTGAACAGCTGTTAACCTGAAATTCCACCGAACTTTGCAGCGACGGTATCTGACACAAATACTTCTTTTCATGCAGTGTTGTTTCCTTCTAGGTGGCCTACACTTTCGACGCAGGGCCCAATGCAGTGATCTTCACGCTACAGCAGCACGTTCCTGAGTTCGTCCAGGTGGTTCAACATTTCTTTCCCCCGGAAACCAACGGAGGACAGTGAGTTTACCTCTTAGTTCTCTACCTTTTTGTTCTATTGTAAATATTGTTGTGTTCTTTTATCCCGAAATATGAGAAGTGGTCTCGGTTTGGTTCAACAAGTATTTATTTTAGAAAGTAATGAAAAGGAACAGCATAGCTATGGGCACTCAATGCACAGCCCCGGCCAAATCCGTAACACGGGGTCGCGCCGAATGGACGGCGGGTGCATTATTTATAATAGTAGGTAAAACTTCATTGGTCAATAACGAGGGGGAGTCGCCGTAGTATTAGACTTTGGCTTTCCCTTGCTGGTGCGCAGGCGTAGTCCCAGCCTCTTGGTGCTGGAATCGAGTGATGAGGAGCCGCTCCCAGTTTTGCCCCTCCTTTGTAGCATCAGGGCAAATCTTCATATTTCTGATAGTGTTTTAAAAACAAGCCTTGACGGTACTGATATAGATTGGAGTGAGGAATATTGTGTTCCTGCTTTAATGGCTGTATGTTCAGTGTGCGTAAGCATGTGCATTTTCTATCTGCCTTTCAGAACCTGGGACAGCTGCTTGAATTCTTTGTAGGGCATAGGTCACAGTTTCTTATGAGCACAGTGCATTCATGTACTGTATGTGTGGTGTCGAATAAAGCTAAGGGAATACTGTAATATATAAAAGGTTAGGTATAAGAACAAGTTTAAGTACAGTGTATTGTATGCCACGAATTAAAATCCTAACAATATTAAGGTGTGTTTTTCTTTCAGCCGTCTCAGTTTTCTTCTTTTTGTACAGGTTTATTAAGGGTCTTCCAGGTCACTGTGCTTCACTTTCTGAGGATCTAAAGCAGGCGATTGGTCTAGAGCCCATGCCGAAGGGAATAAGCTACATTATTAGTACCAAGGTACACATACATACACTTGCACATGTCTGCATTTCCTTTTAGACTTGCTTATGTAACACTGTGTTGCACTACTTTGGTTGAGTATTGCAGCACATAGTGTGGTGTACAGCAGCTCTTCTGCTTTACAGACACAACAGTAGAGAATCAGTCCAGTCTTTGACGTTTAGTCAGGTTTAGATGTAATTCATGCTTTTAACTTTGATGTTTTTTAGACGTTAACACTCAGACACTTCAAGAGGCTTCTCTGGTAAAAGTTCGATCTTGTTTTGTTTTTCGAGGCTGGACCAGGCCCGTGTGTTGTGGAGGATTCCACTGAGCATCTGCTTGGATCTGATGGTCTGCCTAAGGAGACTGCATGATGCCCTGCAGACCTGAAGAAGCAAAGTTCCCCAGAGCAATAAAGAAGCCAATTGTGGTCCTCAATAACTTTTTTACAAACACCAGGCATCTCTTTTACTACTATTGGTGCTTATATTTCTCCCTTCATGTCTCAAATTGAACTGGTGTCCCTCAGTCTTTACACCACACTGTATTCTTTGAATATTTTTTCATAGCTCTCAATATTTCTTAGAGACAGTTATTACCTTCGCCAAGGATGATTATGTTTGATTATTGTAGTTATTTGACAATAAACGGATTCTTGTAAACATACAGAACCTATTTCAGTGATGTTCATCTTATTCTGTAAAATAGAATAAAATATATTTTCGTCAGTAAAATGTTGTTCCTTCTTGTTTTTGCATAGTCATTCATATTGACATAACATTACCAGATTAGAGTTCGCTTTTTCTTTAAGGAAGTAACTTGGAATTACACTCTGTAGGCAGGTTTAAAGTTTTTTAATATTATGTTTCATAAAACAATGTAATTTTCCATAAGTCATGTTCAGCATTGACTCCCAAATGTCTCTGTGTCTGTTTTTTAGTTTATTTGCTGTGTTTTACATGTGTTCTCTGTTATCTGTCCCCGCTTGTATTTGTAAATGCCTTGATGATCAAACAAAGCGCTTCACGGTACAGTTTTGTCATTCACCCATTCATACAGTGCATTTTATATATATAATAACACAGGGGCAACTAACAAACAGGACCAGGACTCCTTGGCAGAAGAGATGTGGGACCTTCCTGGATAAATAAAACAGATGACAAGACATGAAAATAACATGTTATACATAATTTTACATACATTGCCAAGTTGCTTACTTCTAGTTTTGAAATTTGAAGCGCATTAAAAAGTGTAAAAGCTAAATTGGCTTTGAAAAAACATTAATTGGCCAAATGTTTGAGAAAACTCACTCATTCCTTCATTGATGGACAAATCTGAAATCTTTAAAAGTGTTTGGACTTAATCAATCAATATTTAAAAGTGACTCTCCAAATCAAGTTTGACAGGTTTGTCTCACTCCGTTTGGGAAATGACGTTAAATGGGGCGTGGTGGTTTGTCGAAGCCCCTCCCCCCGCTCACACACGCGCACACCTCACATCTCGGAAAATACATCTTCTTCCTGATAGAGTCGGTGAAAGCTGTGAGTCAGTGAGGGAACTTTCAGAGTGTTTCAGAGCGCTGAGGCTGAGGAGGTGAACACTATGGGTAAGATAGAGTGGGCGATGTGGGCCAATGAGCAGGCTCTGGCTTCAGGACTCAGTGAGTATTTCAACTCTTTGTCTTTCCACATTCCAACCTGGATTGTTGTTATTCTGCTTCAGCATTTTAACATTAGATATTTACATGCATCTGTAACTTTATTTCTATTTTAGTGAGAACTTAAAACTGCAGCCTAAAAGTAAATGTTAACTTCATCGTGAGCTTGTCTCTTTCTTGAGAGTCAAGTAAAGTGTGTATGTTTTCACACTTGTATTTGTTGTATTCTCATTTGTATTTCATCTTCCTGTTTGCTCCTTTCAGTTCTGCTCACTGGAGGTATTGTGGGGGTGGCCGGACAGTTCAGGGGCTGGCAGTTTGCTGCTTAT
Source organism: Verasper variegatus (assembly GCA_026259375.1). Classification (NCBI taxonomy): domain Eukaryota; kingdom Metazoa; phylum Chordata; class Actinopteri; order Pleuronectiformes; family Pleuronectidae; genus Verasper; species Verasper variegatus. The sequence goes on along the minus strand of CM048039.1, from coordinate 15,566,323 downwards.
GCTGTGTATCCTTTATAATACTTTTTGGAATTCATAACAACTGAGTTTAATCTCTTCCTACACTTTGTCTTATTGAAAAGATAAGAACTCTTTGCACGTAAGATTTAGTTGTAAGTCGTTTTGGATAAAAACAAATGAATAACTCTAATGTAATTTAATGTAAAGAGGAGACACGTTTAAGTTGCTACATTGTGAAACTGTTCCATTTCCATTTTCTAGAGTGTTTCTTCAGAGATCTGCTATTAATAAATAAATCAAAATCGCAGCCATATACTTATTTCCATTTAACTTTAATTTGTATGATTTTCGACTATTTTATTTGTCTTAATGTACAATACCCTGCTATGTAAGAATTCATACATCACAAGCATAAAAGTACAAATAAGATTTATATTTAGGCTAAAATATAGGGTGGAAAGTAAACTGATGCCACTACCTATCAAGTTTATGTATATTTATAGTATTTTATAGTTGACACATGGAAACAGCATCGATAGGAGCGGAAATACCCTCTGTGTGCAAAGTTAAAATTTAAACCTAGCCTCATGTTCTATTGATTTAAGGCTTGAACTAATATTTAATAAATCTCAAATGTGCCTACCTCTACTGAGATACAAGACAGAAGTAATTGGTCTCTCTGAATTCTTACTGTACTCCACCTTTTCCTTTCTGTCAGAAACAATCAGTAAATTCATCAGGTCCACTAATGTTTATTTAAACTCACTCGGATTTTCTGTCAGTCATCGAGTTATTATGACCTATTGAACCATGTGAGATGAATCAGCCTTGACAGAAAACTAGCGCTGCCGGAGTGTTTGTGTGTCTTCTGGAGTATCCCAGAAGCAAGAGGTCCAAGGGCACGAGCATGGAGAGAACGTAAGTGATGTTTTAACATTTTAGATTTTTGTAACATAATCTGCTGTGGTTAAATATTGCAACGCTCATTGTTCACTTCTGTTTCTTGTTCTGCATCAGGGGTCAGCACTGCTTCACTGTGGTTGTAAAAGCATTCGGGCCATTGACAAGGAACTATTATGTCCGAGCATTTCTGCATGCTGCGTGAGTGAATTTTATTCTCTTTTAGACTCTTTCCTCTGCTGAACAGCATTCCTCTTATTGACATTCAATCTGTCCAACAAATGATTAATGCCTTGTCATTTGGTCTTTTGTTCTGAAAGTCTCTTTGTGTCTTTTGGTCTTTTTTCAGAATCTGTGTTCCTGGAGGTTTCATGCTCGCCACAGTCCTCGGTTGCGTCTGCCTCGGCATCGCCAGCCTCATCTACCTGTCGGTGAGTTGGAAGTAGTCACTGTGTTATTCTCCAGCCAGGCAGGTTAAAGATTGTCTACCTTGATAAAGTTGTGAAGGAAGGAAGTGGCCGGTTGATGGTAACAAGGAAGAGATTGTTTTATTACAGCTTCCTCTATTGAGACACAGCCCTGTTGTTATGAAAGCTGACAGTCAGGGGTGTGACTGAATTATTCAACAGGTCTAAATTTGGCAATTAACCAACTGTTAATTTTACAATACACACAACCATTACTGACCGGCATTCTTTATCATGTTCTCGCTTTTATAGGCAGCTATCCATGGTGAACACTGGGAGCCCATTCTTCCACGGAAGGAGGTTCGAAAGCCGGCAGAGAGCATGAAGAACCCTCCTCAGAATCCTCCTCCGAGACCTCCTCCAGAGACGCACAGGAAACGGGTGGACGACCTGGAAGGAGCCGCCTATGACAACCCTTTCTCTGTTACTGACAATGAGTAACTGGCCCAGTGTCCCGTCCTCTGTGTGTCATCCAGTATCTGCACTGACAGCTTGGAAATGTTAAAACCAGTCACAGTGGGACATCACCAGGTTCTGTGAGTCTGGAAAAATGAATAGTTTTCTGAGGTTTAGTGAAGCTGGTGACTGAGCAACATCCTTTACACCTGCAAAGAAATAAGTAAATACATATACATATTTTACTGTTGAACAAAACACAGAGGAGATACATGTAAATGATGTAGCTGCTTAGTGTCACCCACATGTATTTTTACTGCTTTGATAAAAGTGTAAACCAATATTTGTTTCCACCATGTATTTTAAACTGTATTGTGTTGTCTTGCATATTTTTCACATTATATTGTATAATGTATAAAGTGTATTACTGTGTGTTCTTATCCCTTTTATATTTCTGTATTTCTAAGTCAACTAATCAAACTATTGAAGAGCTACACTGTACTGTTTGCTATAAATTGACACACGTAATTTGCCAATGTCATTGACCATACATTATTTTTTTTCTCTACTTTTAATATCTCGTAAATAAACCTGTTCCACTGGCTCATCATGTCTTCGGTTTGTACTTTCATGCATCTGATTTTACAATCTTCCCTCTTAGAATTATTTTAGGTGATGACATTTGCAACTTCCCCCTTTCGCAAACAAGGGCTTTCAATACACCAGAATTTCCTGCTCTGTTTCTTTTCTTACATTCTTGTCACATTGCAATCTATTGTTTGCTCATGACAGACAAATAAAAGACTAATTCATTTGGCTTAACTTCTAGTTGTCAGACATGTTTCACGTTGACATCATCTCTCGTCTCTTGTTACATGATTTTCTTTTTGTCAGTCACAGCTGGCCTGTGAAGCAGCTGGAGGAGGTAAGATGTTACTTCCTCATTTTAATTTGTGGGGCTTACTCACGTTACCACCTCTTTCTGCTTGAGAGATCATCAGACTGAGAGTCCTGAGCAGTAAACATTTTGCATAAGATATTTAATACAATCCAATAAGAATAATATATAGTTTGAAATTATGAAATGAATTTCACAAACTAATTTAACGGTCTGCATTTGTGCTTCACCTTTTGTGTGCTTGGGGGAAAAAACCTCTGAATGTGTAAATGCGTCAATTGTAGAAATTCTCACAATTTCAGGTCTGAATCTGTAATAAAGTTTTGCAGCTGCAGAAATATTTTCTGTGCATGTAGTCATATTTTTAACTGTGAGGTTTCACATAGTCTGTGACAGATATACAAATCCCCCATTTGTGCATGTGACACACAAGTTACATGCTTCAAGGTACAAATTACAAGCATTTTTCTCAGATGCCTCGAGTGTAGCGGTGAAGAAGATTCATGCTTTGGACCAGCATCAGCGGGTCGTGGAGTTGAAGGGATGCGGTTAAATAAACAACACATAGACTGAGGCTCTGTAGGTTTTCAACAAATTCAACCACCTAGTCTTGATTACAGAAAATGAAATGTTATGTTTGAAGGATTTGAAAAGATATTTATCAACAGAAAATCAGTTACAGTTGCCACACACCCAGGCTGTATGAGAATAAATACTACTGTCTTGATGGTCCTGCTTTTACATTACATTACATTTCATTTAGCTGACGCTTTTATCCAAAGCGACTTACAATAAGTGCATTCAACCATGAGGGTACAAACCCAAAACAACAAGAATCAAGAAAGTACAATTTTCTTCAAGAAAGCCAAACTACAAAGTGCTACATGTAAGTGCCATTTAAGTGCACTTTTACTATTATGTTGATTTTTTTTCTCTTTTTTTTTTTATTCAAGGTATAGTCAGAAGAGATGTATTTTTAGTCTGCGGCAGAAGATGTGTAGACTTTCTGCTCTCCTGATGTCATCGGGGAGCTCGTTCCACCATTTAGGAGCCAGGACAGCAAACAGTTGTGATTTTGTTGAGTGTTTAGCTCGCAGTGAGGGAGCAACAAGCCGATTGGCAGATGCAGAGCGGAGTTGGCGGGCTGGGGTGTAAGATTTGACCATGTCCTGGATGTAGACGGGACCCGATCCATTCGCAGCACGGTACGTTAGTACCAATGTTGTGAAACGGATGCGGGCAGCCACCGGTAACCAGTGACCAGAACCTGCGCCGCCTTCTGAGTGAGAAGGGGACGTATTCTCCTGATGTTGTGCAGCATGTATCTATAGGAACATGTTGTAATGTTGGCAGTAAGGGAGAGGTGACTGTCGAGTGTCACACCCAGGTTCCTATCAGTCTGGGTGGGGGCTAACAAGGAGTTGTCAAAGGTAATAGTCAGGTCGTGGGTGGGAGAGCCTTTCCCTGGAAGGAGAAGTACTTTTATCAAGGTTCATTTTCAGGTGGTGTGCGGACATCCACTGAGATGTCAGTCAGCCAGACAGAGATTTGTGCTGCTACCTGTGATTCAGATTGGGGAAAAGAGAGGATTAGTTGGGTGTCATCAGCGTAGCTGTGGTAGGAAAAGCCATGTGAGTGAAGCCAAGAGCGTTGGTGTACAGAGAGAAGAGGAGGGGACCCAGGATGGAACCTTGAGGGAACTTCTTTGACTCACACTCCTTTCCAGACGGTGGCGGTAATGCACCGATAAGTTGTTTGTCAACCGCCGTTAAACGTCATCATCAGAAAAGGAAGAAGAAGACGAAGAAGACGACGAAGAAGAAGATGAAGATCTAGTGGTCAACACAGTGGCTGTCAGCTCACTCAAACTAATCCAATCGCAAACATTACAGTGTACGTGTCTCCGTGGGTAGCGGACCATGTCGACCCGGGCTCTGCGGAGGCTCCGGGGCAAACAGCGGGGTCAGGAGGCCCTGGACCTCGGGGAGCTAACTTTGAGCGTCAGTCCTGAGGAGGAGCAGCAGGAGCAGGCTGAGGCTGCGGAGGAGCAGCTGGATGTGGCTAATGCCTCTCAGCCGCCTGAAAGGAAAGACAGCAGCCAGAAGGCGAAGAAGAACAAGGCTCAGAAGAACTTCAGCAACATTTATGAAGTGGTAAGACGACGACGTGTTGTTAGCTACTGCGTCAGTTTAGCTAGCTCTCTGTTGGGACGCCTTGCTAACACCGAGCTGTGTGTGTGTGTTAGCTCAGCTCCTTTAAACCTGCTGTTAGCTCACATGAATTATGTCATTGTGTTGCCAACAAGGTGCATATCGCTGTTTGTCGTCCAGTTTGGACAAAAAGCTAAAGACGTGCCCAGGATCCAGCCTGTCCCTCCAGCTACAGTTTACCTGAATTACCTGTAATTGTAATGTAAAGACAATAAAGAAAGATAAATAAAGTTTAGGACATATGTCAATGAAATGTGGATTCCTTCATACCTTTGTTAAAGATGGTATCGTAAATTAAATACCTGACATGAAGTGGGTAGAAAGGATTGTTGTGATTACATGTTTATTTATACTAAAGAATTCCTCACATTGGAATCGACCCTGTCCTAAAACGACATGGGCTTTGTTTTATGAAGCCATCAATCAATGTTAACCAAGACTGTAAATATATCATCGTCCCATTATTCTGTCATGCTCAGATTTACAGTTTTTTAAAATAACTTTGTGATCTAAAGGGAAACTGAGATACCTCTTCCAAACCAGGATGCGTTTTTTGCAGTATGAAATTAATTCTTTCAGTTGTGCAGGACAGGTTGAATTCAAATGATATATTAGATCAGATGTGATTCTTAAATTTACACTCAATGATGATGGTTGTGTTTTTTTCATGCCACCCACAAGCCATGACTCACAACAGGGAGTTTGTGTATCTGTAACTTTGACATCTTGAACTCACAGATGTACTGGATTTGTTGTAACCATGAAATCATTTCAGGGAAAGATGTTGTTGTCTTTATGCTGGGTAAAGTTTTTTTAAATCAGTGATTCATCCAGCTATGGATTTTGTAACCACATCTAGAACTTCCTTGCCAGCACGCTTTAATGCCAATTTCACATTTTATTAGATATGTGATGTTGACAATGAGGTGGAGAAAATCTCACCTGATGAAGAGGCAGAGAAACCAGATGGAAATAAAAGGAATGAAAATGGAGACACTGACAAATCACAGGAAACATCTACAAAGGTAAAGATTGAGCGAAGGCAGTTGGGGCCTATTTTTCTATGATCTTCTGTTTTGACTTAAATATTCTACCGATCTAAATGTGTGTCTTTGCATGTTTCAAACTGTCATCTCTCTTTTCTTCAATAGTCTGTGTCTGGAGACAGAGTTAAAAAGAAGAAGAAAAAGAAGAAGACAAAAGTGACGTCAGAGGAAAGACAGGTACGTTAAGAAGTGGTCAATATCTGCTCTAAAACTTAAATGATAACTCACCCTGTAATTGATCACTTTAATAATATATTTGTTTGCATTTTTACATTTATAAAGAAAATCATTTTATTGACAATATGAATAAAAACTGACTAAGAATCATTTTTGAAAGACAAAGAAAGTAAGCACACACTATTCAAAACTGTAGCTCATTTTTGGCCATTCAACAATTACATGTTACACTTACTTCACTATTTATTTAAAATAATCTCTCTGTGTGTTTTTAAAAGGCTGCACCGGATGATAACATTGACTTATTGCTGGAGGACTTGGAGCAGCACAATGGCCTAAGTTTGCAGAATGAAGATTGTGGAGGCTCTGAGCGACGATCGGTGTTACATGTTGAGCATAGGTGAGGAGACAAACACCCCATGTTGACACAATAAATACATCCAGACAATACATTTTTTTATTTTTTTATTTGAATAGTGTATGTGTTAGTCTTTATTCACTGCTACACAGCTTATATGATCATTCTCAATATTAGTGTGATGCCTCACTGCCACCACGTGGTGGAGCTTGACACCACACAAATGGTGTCTCCGAACAGCTTGGAGCCTATTCATCTTAGATGATGCTCTACAGTGAATTAGCACAGAGTCACGAAAGGTTAGAAATTGTTGAAATATGTTGCGCACCAAATAGTAAGCAGGCAATTTCAATAACCCGTCATATCATCTGTGTTCACAGCAAAGCAAACTTTTCTTATATACTTAATTTGACGTTGTTCTAATTCACTGACAGAAGATAAAGTCGAACGTGTTTTTTTTTTTGTGTGTGTGTGTTTGAACACTGGCCTTCCTAAACTATCATGGCTGGGATGCCTTATTTAATTAGGTTGGCATATGTATACTAAATGCTGCCTCTTAAAAATCACAAAACTGAAATTGTAATTATGTAACCATTGATTAGTCCGTATTTGTTTTATTGATTCCCGAGCAGACATGGACCGACTTGTTTTCCTTGGACCATATTTCCTCAACTGGCTTGAATTGTCATTTTTCAACCTGCTGTTTTCTGTGTGAATTCATCAGGAATCTCAACTCCGAGACGGAGCTGAAGAGATATTTCGGGGCTCGAGCTGTTCTCGGAGACCAAAGGTAAAAAGAACAGGGGATCTTTTGTCAGGAGTTTGTCCGAAAATTGATAGTTCAGCTCCTCAACTCTTTATACTGTAAATTCTTCTCATTTTTTGTTTATCTTTTGCCAGACCTCGTCATCGAAACAGGCAGTTTCACCGCAGCACCTGGATGACCAGTCCCAAGGACAGCTGGCCCCGCTTCAGCCGCACAGGTAGATAAGGGTGTGTTGACACCCCGATGACGGCATAAGCCGATACACGTTGGTGTATTTTAATGCTTCAAGCCCATTGAAATAAAGGGCTTTTATATTTTTCAAATCACTTTGACTGCTTTGACTTATAATATAGGATGAATGTTACTTTTGTTACACTAACGTCATCTTAAAGACTGCCTGGTTGTGTTCACGCTGAAAGCCTCCATTGATGTAGTATACAATTATCTTACTGTTGGTTGATCATTCTATTGGTCGATTTTAGATGTTTTTTTCCCACAAATGTAGGCAGCTATTAAAGTAGCTAACCTGGCCATTTCAATACACGGAAATGTTATTTCAGACATTTGCTGACTCACTCAGACTTTTTCTCATTATCACAGTTCAGGCAAAAATTCATCTTTTTCTCATAACTGTTGTGATTTGAACACTATTGGCTTCACCACTAGTCAGATCTCCCCAATGTTTAAACAGCGTTGTGTCACTGTTTACATCTAGCTTGCTCATCATGAATAATGCTGTTGATCAACCGTGGCACAACCTGAGATGCTGCGATTTGACTTGAATTTACTTGAATTAAGGGTCGGCACAAAGTGAAAACAGCAAACAAACAGCAATGGTCTGAAATATGAACTATTATAATAAATGTTTGTTTTTTATCCCCTTAACATGTATTGCTCAATATTAAGTGGTTCAGAAGTGATCTTCATTTCAACATTAGTTTATGCACAAAAGATCCCATGTTTTCCCCACATTTATTGAGAGTTGTTATTTACATTGAGGTCAGTTTGAGGAGTGAAGAGGAGGCCAACTGAAACATTTAATGAGATTTATAAAGTCAAAGTATCCTCACTTGCTTTCACCCTTTAGTGTCTTTCTTTGTGTTGCCTTTCTCTTGTTTTAATTTTTAATTTTGTCTTTCTGTGAAGCACTTTGTTTTAAACTTTGTTTAAAAAGTGTTGTAAGATAATTATAACTCTGCTCTCCACAGGAATCTCAATGACTTTACTGGAATCAAAGGATGGCATGCATTACTTCACCTATGAGCACAGTCGGGACTATCAACAAGTACAGTTCAAGTTCCTGGATGCTGTAGAGTCCATGGATCCCAACAACATAGTGGTAAAATAAAATATCCTCATTTGTAGTTGATGAATACATGAATTGATAAACAACTAAACAACAGCGCCTGCTGTGTGGACTCGTGTTCCAATAAAAATGAATCAATATGGCCTTTATGGGTTTCTTATATATGCAGACAATTCATTAAAGATAAATGCAAACTAAAATGAACAGAGGTAGAATATTCTGTATTAAATATTGTTGGATTTTTAATATACATTATAGATTTAATATCAATTGTTTTCGCTGCACTCTGTCAATTCCATCTTTTCTCTCTCTGTGGTGGTATATGCATATCTCTCACAAAGTCCACTGACCATCGAACAAAATCACGTTTTTATTTTTATTTAACTTCATCTATTCAGACAAACTGGCAGCAACATCTATTTACAACTCTGTGAAGGAGTTTTATCATACATCAGAACTACTGCTCTGCAAATCCTTTTAACCTCAGACAACTCTGGTTAAGTCTCTGGTTAAATGGTGAAGGACTTGCAGAGATAAAATTGCTCTCTCTGTGTAAGATGGTGTACATTGACACAGTCCCCCCAGGCAGGTTGTTCCTTACTTCCTTAGAAAACAAATGAGCAAACTTCAAAACCTCATTGACAAATCTATAATCTTGCAGAACTATTTTAACTGCCTGATCATTTTTTATTGAATTTATTGAAATTGAAAGTCTTAATTTCTTGTATTTCAATCAACTTTCCTCTGTTAAACACTTTTATCAACTGTCTTTGTCGATCTGTCAGTTTCACCCTTGTCTTTTTTTTTGCCCGCAGGCTCTGCTACAGCTCAATCCTTACCACATTGACTCCTTGCTGCAGCTTTCTGATGTCTGCCGCATACAGGAGGACCAGGAGATGGCCAGGGACCTCATTGGTGAGGATCATTGGCTCCCTTCATAAATGTTGACTGTTCTAAACCAAAGACGAGACTAAAAATGTGTTTAAGGCCTGCAATCTCATAGAAGAATCTTCTTCGTATATATTTAGGTCAGTAACTATACTAACCCTAGGACTTACTGGTAGGAGCTAATCGCTGATTTTATTTGTGGCTCAAAAAAGAGGCCTGTTTCAATAACGGTATCAACTTAATTGGATTTTGGTACAACAAGTCTGGCTTTGCCATTGTCCACTTAATCTACAAACTCGTTCTTTTTTTCCTTTATAGACACCAGATTTTGGCATAGATACGAAATAACAGCTCCTCTTCAGACATGATTAAGCTTTTTAAGTCCGTGTCTGTTTTCCATCATGTCTAAGAGGATCAGGCATTTACTGTGCATTTATTTCTATTAATTCATCACATAGATTTTTTTCTCCAATGACCTGAATAATCCTTGTCTAAAAAGAAATAAATTGGTTAATATAATTTAGGTGCTGTGGGCATTGCTGGTTATTTTGGCTTGTGTATTGCGTATAGTGTATAGGGTTCATTTAATGTTTTAGATTGACAAAAGGCTTTTGTATAACATGCCTAAAGTAATGAAATCAAATCCCTGATCCCCCCCCAATATAAATCAACAAAACAGCCATTGTTAAAAAGTCAATGCTTCGTGCACACCACAATACCTGTGTTATTCTCGCAGACCCTTTCTGCGTGTAGATGGCTAAAATAGTTTATGTAGACGACTAGGGAGATAAGTTAACAAAGGACATTTGTCTTCTTTGGTTCATTTGATAACAGGACATCAGTTGAACTTAAACATAAGACAGAAAAGTAAGACCGTCCACCGACCACCATCTGCAGTCTCATGTCCTTTTATGTCCTTTTATGTCCTTTTGCATTGTTGGGTGTTGACCTGTGCTAATTAGGAACTTATGAAGACATAAGTTCCTAATTCGCAACCATCTTTGCTGCTGTAATGCGGCAAATTTCCCCATTGTGTCAGGTTGTGAAATGGTCCAGTCGTCTGATTGGTGAGCCTCAGATGAGCCTAGAGTCCCTGTGCACCAGACAAGTACAGAGAGTAGCCAGCTCCATTACGAATAATGACTCGCATCCTCTGCATGGGGAATTTCAGCTTCTACCCTCTGGTCGAAGGTTCACAGTCCCAAGGGGTAAAACTAATCTTCAGAAATGGTTTTGTTCCGGCTGCAATTGTTCACTTGAACGAGTTATAGCTCGATTTGCACATTTGGCCATATCCAATTCTCTATTGATGGCTAAGCATTTTGGCACTTTTTGTCATGTTTTTTGTGGTTTTGTTTTCTGTCAGTCTGTTATAATTTTGAATTGTGTTTGGATGGATGCCTCCTCTTTTTTTGGCTGCAAAACAAATCTACTTACGGGTACAAATAAGGTAACCTAACCTAACTGAACCTATTGTGGGACTAATAAATAAACTACTTATCTTATCTTAAGAACAAATTTAAGAAAAATCTTAAACAGATATTGGTAAATGAAGCCCAATGTAATTGTCTCTGTCCAGCTCCTGCGTCACTGTACACAATACCTGTGTTTGAATTAAGCTACACATTATGTGCTGAAACATTGGATGTTGTCAATATATTAAAAAAAAAATCGGATTGTTTCTCTCTCTCTTTCTTTTTTTTTTTAAGAAAGGGCCTTGTACAGCTTCGAGTGCGCATTTCACCCTTTATTCAACCTGACATCAGGAACCAGCAGACTGGATTATTTAAGACCAGAAAACAGGTTGGTTGCTCCTTTTTCCTTCTTTGTTGTGTTTGGTAGACATCTTGCTTTCATCATTCAGAGCCTAAATTGTGTTCTAAGGATTTTAATGATTCAATCATTTTCTGTTTGCAGGGCATTTTATCTTGCTCTTTACAAGCACATGATGTTCCTTGAGAAGCGCGGTTGCCCACGGACGGCGTTGGAGTACTGCAAACTGATCTTAAGGTACAAAGAGAAAAGCTTTGGTTCTGGGAAAAAGACACAGTAAAGTCAGAAATAATACTTTTCAAAAGATTACAGAAAATAATCTTGAGCTTTTCCATTTATATTTTGACCAATAACATTGGTCTCACATTAGTTAATAGTCAGTACCACAGTGAACTCTTTGTGAAAAACTTATCTTTCCTATATCTCTATCAAAATAAGGAAGGTGGGAGTTTGGACACTCATTTCTGTCTGATGATTTGATATCACACTGGAAATTATTTCATATGATCACATGGTTAGTTCGCTAAACAAAAAGAACTTTTATTTCCTTGAATAAAGTAACCACAGAGGGCAGTCATTGCACTTTGAAAATAGTCTTCAAAGACTGTTAACTCAGCTATTAGACAGGGTTTTCCCTATGGTTCTGGAGGGCTGAGCCTTTGTGATGAGCAAGAAGTAAGGGGAACAACTGCTCAGTGATGAGAGTGCGATTTCCTGAAATAGTCTTTCACAATTTTGTGAGTGCTCCCACTGTATGCCATACAAAATAACATTGGTTAAATTAGTGAATGGATTTGAACTGAACTTTTGTTATCCGCCCATAATCATGTGACAAACAGCATTTGGCTGCTTATCAAAGTTTTTGTTGGGTCGGACATCTGTAGTCAGTCAGTCTTTTTGAGCATGTCAGTAGTCAGCAAGTCTTTTTGACTGCTCAAAAACACTTAATTGATTAACTCTGAAAGACTCACTGCAGACAGATTCCAAAACACTCTATAGACTAGCACTGGCTACACTGGCACTTGCTCCCTTCAAAAATAATATCTGTTGTAATGAATTGGCATTTAATTGCCCAGTCCTGAAATAGGACAAAGTTTCAGAAAAATATGGCTCCTATATTGGGACCATGGCAGTCCCTCTCACCATTGTTATTCTATTCTTATGGTTTAAGCTCTGCAATGCTTAGGCTCTTTACTTAAAGCTAGGGTTGGTAATCCTGGAAAAGCTACAAAAAAAACACGCTACCCTTTGAAAAAATGCAACCAATACATCCCATCCACCATCTCGTCAAAGCTACGTCCCCAAAACACATTAATGACAACTGCTTGAAGCCGACTTTTCTATGGCTTGCTCAGCAACTTCTGGCTATGATCTCTCCTTCAGCGGTGTAAGCCTCCTACACTGAAGGCAGGAAGGTTGTTAAGTGTCTGACAGGAACACCGACCTATCATTGGTCGTGTTTACTACATTCTTGTGTGAGCCACAGCCAAGTTTAATAATTGGAGTTTTGGACACGAAGGAGGATTTCAACAAATATTATAAAAAGTGTTTCACAAACTAATTACCAATTCAAATTTTAATTCGTACAGTCGTACCCTGTTAGGTTTGCTCAGACACAGGGGAAGTCGAAATCTAACATTTTGTCTGTTGTATGTCAAGTGACTACTGATGCAAATAAAGTATCACTAATAATGATTTATTTAGTGGAAAACAACTGGACAGGTGCTTGAGGCAGGGTGTCTTAAGTTCGCAATATGTTTTATGTTATTGAGGATGGTGTTTCTTATGTGAAGTACAGCCTGACAATATAAATTAAAAAATCATAATTGACATTTACATTCGAAATAAAAAAAAAACGCTGATGTCATTGTTATTGTTTGAATCTCATACATCAACATAAAACCTTGTGGTCATGCTGCTACAGACACCACTTACATAAGGCTTTAACACGCCTCTTTTCCAACACACTGCTACCATCCGTCTGCCATAGCTTGAGATTTAGAGGCTGCACATGTAATGTTCAGTGCTTATCTGTGATTTCCATCGAAACTCTGGCTTCCTGACTTCATGACAGCTATGTTCTGGTCCTTTTTGTAAGGCAGTAGTTAGGGGATAAAAGCTGACAGCTGTCCCTCTCCATGCTGCTCTGATTAAATCACTGCTTCTAATGGAAACGTGATCTACAACAGAATATTTGAAAGCACAGTTTGAAGAAGTGCCTCACATTTACTGTTTGATATGATTAACCCTGCAAGTCCACTGTTTTCGAGAAAATAATCACATCAGTAATTGTTGGTCAGTGTCCACGGGTCTGTACACTAAAAGCAAATAGCAGTACAGTGACGTTTTTGATTCTCTGTGGTTTTTGAAGTGTTATATATATTTAACACAAAGTGGTAACATTAGAATTTAAGATGAATGTTGCCTTTTTAAAAGGACCAAGAGATGTTAAGAGATTTTTATGTTCCACCCTGCAGGGTGGGGGGAGACTTGAGTTGTGCTTGGTTTCAGATGTTTGGTCTTTTTTTGTTTTTATGTGTATGTCCGACCTTCTGCTATTGCTCCATTTCAAAAAATGTCATGAAACTGCTCAATTATGTTAATCAGGTGCTGAAGTTCAGCCTTTTGTTATTTTAGGTTTCTGAGAAAAGAAAGTTTCTGAATGGAACGATTCCATACAGCACAGTTCTGTCTAAAGGGTTTGGATATGTAGGGATTATCTGGCACTGAATTACAGGATCATTCAATACTTGACACCTCCATTCTAAATTAACACTATATAAAGAAATGAGCAGCGATTCAAATAATTACATGCCTTTTGATATTTATTTTTCTAATAGTTGAAAAAAATCTGTCCTTTATCACTGAGGGAAATATTACAATTTCATGTACATATTCTGCTCTTTCTGGTTTTGTGTCATCTCCTAATGACTCTTATTGTTTGTAAAGTGCATGCAGTAACCTTTTGCCTCTCTTCTTGTCTCCTGCTATTTTTCAGTTTGGACCCAGACTCTGACCCACTTTGCATGCTCCTGCTCATTGATTTCCTGATGCTGCGGTCCAGAGAGTACCAGCCTCTCCTCCAGTTATATCAGGACTGGGAGGTAAAGAGTGCTATAAAGTGTATAAGTGTTTTTTGTACATGTTGTTATAAACTGTAGTTTGATGTTTATGTGTCGATCAGATGCAGAAATGTATCCCTTTTTCATTTCAGGAGCACAGAAATCTGTCCCAGCTGCCCAACTTTGCATTCTCCACTGCACTTTGTCATTTCCATCTCAGTCAGCAGGAAGATATGGATCCTGAAGAAAGTGACAAACAAAAAAGCAAAGCCGATATAATGCTGCAGAATGCCCTCATCATGTTCCCTGGAGGTAAAACAGGGAACCACTACCATCAAAACAATTATTTCGAAATTAACAACCTTCATTCATTTTCTCCCATTGTCTATGGCATGATTACATTCTGTAAAATAGTAGGGGTTTCTTGACATTGACATTAAGGAAGTTGTAAATGTGTATTTTCACCTACCTGTGTTGCAGTTTTGATGCCCCTGCTGGATCTGTGCACTGTGCAGCCAGATGCCACAGTCGCCTCACATGCTTTCTTTGGGCCAAAGAGTCAAATAGGGTAATGTATTATTTAGTGTTGCATAAACCAGCATGTATTGCCATGAAAATTAAGTCTTTCATTAAATCTATCGATACTAAATGATTCAATACTTTATTTTACTACTGATAAAGTTTAAAGATATTTGAAATAGTAATCAACAGAAGTTAGTGCATCTATGGTAATTGATTTGATTTACTTCCTTTGCTGGAGGAAAGCTGTAAGTTAAACAATTTTGAATCCCTGAAAATCTTTTCAATTTTCTAAGAAATTTACATGATTTTCCAGTTTTTATGACCTTTTTTCCTACATCCATTGAGGACATTTTCCAGGGTGTAGTGGTTTCTATCATACACTTTCCACGGCCATGCTGAGAAAAACATTTCTATAGGGTTTGGAAGGGGAGTGTATGACGGAAAGGCAAACATTGAGAAAACACTGGTTATTAATAAACCATTCATGTATATTCTTTGACCACAGTAAAAGGTCACGTTGTCCCAACTGACAACATTAACAGGATGCTCTGCAGGCTCATGACCTCTCTGCTCATGTCTGAGCAAAGCATTCATTTTATGGACCTAACATAACCTCATTGGACATGTGTGAAAGGTTTGAGTGTTGGGTTGTTAAACTATGTGAACAGGGTGTTAGTTGTGTTTAACCTTCGGGACCACTGTTTATTTCTGTGTCAATGTGCACCTCACTGCTAAATGTCTTTAGTGAATGAGAATGTGATTGAAGTTTTGCCAACTGTGTGATTGATTCGATAGTCGTTTTTCCAGTTGACGGTTTTGTTTAGAGAATGGGGTTTAGTGTTTTGGCAATTCAGAGGTCAAAATTGGTTGTAGTAAAACTTGACTGGACTTGACAAATACATTAATGCTATATATCTTTTCATGGCCTTTATTTTGTATACATTTTCTTCAATTGTAACTTTAAAAAGTCATCCTCCCCTGTCTGTCTGTAGGCAGCCGCCAGCTCTGGCTGAGCTGACCGCTCTGTATGTGGGGAGGAGTTGCAGTGTGTGGAGGGAGGCAGCAGTGATGCTTTGGTTGGAAGAGTCTGTGAAGGAAGTGTTGCATCGAGTCGATACCAAAGACCCTCTAGTGGTGGACTGTCAAAACAAGTAAGACCTCGAGGACCTCCTCTGCTGCCATAAGTCACAGTTCTGCCAAGCAACAACAGAGATGTCATCCCACTCATGGATAAATCTCCTTTCTTTCTGTGTGACTGTCATTTTTATTTTCTCAACAATTGCTCATCTGATGAACTGTAGCTGAAAGTTTAACTAGAAACATGTTTGGATGAGCAGTTGTCGAGAAAATCATCAGAAACGTGTATTTATTTTAAACTATATCGTACAACTGTAACCTCTATTTGCTGTTACCATGGTTACCATGTTTAAGACCCAACCCTTGATGTCACTGCTAACATTATCAAAGATCATGCTCCAAATTGACAAGCAGAGCACAGGTATATAGATATAGTAAGTTAGCCTTAAGGACTTGTGTTATGATTAGGATTTGTTACTCGGTAAACTGGGTCTTAACACCATCCTTAAATAATTGAACTCAACACCTTCAACATGTAATTGTGTTGTAGGAGAAAGCAGAGGTACCAGAGTGCACCGAGGAACATCCATCGCCACGTCCTCCTCTCTGAGATCAAGGAAGCCACTTCAAGCCTGCCTCTTGTAAGAAATGATCCACAACCGCTATAACACAATCCACTGTATCCACAATGTCATGCACTCACCAATAGAGAATAGATTAATAGATAAATCAATCAGATTAGAAGAAATTCTGTATTTATAAAATACCTGCAAACTCACCCCAAGCAATGTTTTCCCAGATACATTTGTTTTGTTTCTGTGAAGTTGCCTCACACACAAATTGTTGATGTTTTATTTCTTAACTCTAATGACTCCTGCTGTTCTCCGTACCACGAAAGGTCATCACCACTGGAACAGATTCCAGCAATTAGACTAAACCCTTTTATGGCCAGCCAGCCTCGCCTTTAAACTGTTGACAAAAGTTGGAGGCCTGTTGTATGTAAAACAACATCAATGCAGAAAATGGCTCTGAACACGAGAATGGTTTTGGTTATATATATATATATAATTTATTTGATATCCTCAGGAGGTGACCACTCAGCCTGTGATGGGCTTTGACCCTCTACCTCCACTGGACTCAGTCATATCGTATACCCGACCAGAAAGGTAAAAGACCTATACATCTGTGTACATGAAATTCCATAATAGTGTCATAGAAGATACAGGTATCGATCCATTTTCATCCAATTTAATGAGATGTGTGTTTTTGTGTCCGCAAATAGGCAGTATGTTGGTGGATCCAATGAGAGTACACTGTCGCTGTTTTTCCGGTCACTGCTGCCAAATTTCAACCTTCAGGTGAGTTGATTGGACCAGGCCAGGTAGGTCTGGAAGGAACAAACTGATCAGCGGTTCTATAGTGAACAGGGGAAAAAGTCATTTAAAGTCTTGTAAAGTTTTATTTGAGTAACAGAAGGAGAGACATGCGGAAGTGGAAGAGGGAAGAGGGAAGATGGTAGGTTAGTGACATGCACTTATTGCATATAAAAGTAACTATCATAAAATAATGTTACTGTACACTGAATCAATCCAGGGCTTTGTTTCTTTATGGCATGCTTGGAGTTTAAACCTAATAACGTTGCTTAAAGGAAGACTGAATAAGTCCTTCCTTGAACTTAACTGTGGTGATGTCATTTAAAGACAAATCTCTGTGCTGCCGCTATTGAATAATAGAAAAAACATCTTGGTACATGAATAAAGAACCCATGGTGTGCATGTGGGGACATCATGTGATTAATAGCTCGAAGCCCTACGTTCAAATAAAGCTCAGTTGTCTCTTTACACGTTGTGCAAGTTCACGGAGTCAGTTATTAATTAATGATGAGGTGCGACTTCTCCAAAAGGTGTCAACAGATGTTATCACAAATTCCCTTTTTCTTTGTGTTAACTTTTGTCACTGAGCTTCCAGTCCAAACTCCTCCAGTCCAAACTCTGTAGGAGACAGGTTGAGTTTCCTGGTATACGGTTATTGAAGTGACTCACAGATACACCCATTTGTGGCAGGACCCTCCAGGGCTGCTGGATTTTTCTAAACTGCCAGAAGATCTGGGAAAACATCCTAACACGCATCCTTGACTGATGAAACATTTCCTCCCAACCCTCATGGTTCCCCTGAGGGAGTGACAACTCGAAAAAAAAAGCATATGACCTTGCTACAGTTAATTCTGTCCACCATTTGTCTGTGTGTCATTGAAGACATAAAACAATAACAACATTCATGCAAACTTGTTTGTGGCCCCGGATTGGGCGCCTCTTTCCTGAAAGTGAAGTTTAACGCTTGTTTCATTTATTGGGCCAACTCCCTTTCCCATAATTAATGTGGGACATTTTGTCAATGTGTAGGGAACAAGATCTTTATAATATGTTTTCCATGTTAATTGAGTACTTCTCATTTTTTTTCGGCCCTTAATCGCCATGGCTGAATTTTAAGTTCCAAAACCAATAGACTGCCTCTGCATATGAGAGGGCAATGTTTTGTATAGGGGGGGAAATACACATACATTAAAATCTGTGGTTTATCTGTGGCTTCCAGACTTCCCCACTCATGTGGGTCGATTTTACACTACTTTGTGCTTGAGATGAATTATTTTATTCTTGTCAAAAAAATGGATGTAACATTGAAGCTACTTAACCAATCAGCCAGCCTGGACTGGGAAGAACATTTAATTTAAAATTCTAGAAAACTTTAATTGAACTATTTATAAAAATATTTGAAAGAGTTTGAAAGTGAGATAATTTTCTCTTTACCCTCGGTTTGCAGAACATAAATATAACTGCTGGTCTCCTTGACTCATCCTTGGTCCTGTATTTTCCTCATCAACTAATGAGTGTTTGCTCTTTCCACTCATTAACTCCTTGCTTATGCCTCATTCCCCCAGAACACACTGTTGTTTGGCCGAGAATGTCTGACAAATTCACGGGACGGCCATTTGGCCACAAACTCTGATGTCAAGCAGGACAGTGAGACGCAGAATTGTCATCCTCTGTCCATGTCTAATTGTTTTACCCTGCAGTTAACTTGTATGGTACATTTGAAAGCGTTTGAACAAGAGGGTCCACAGTCACGACATCTCAACACATCAAAGCTTCTTAACCGAGTATTAAAGGCATTTCTATTTCTATTATTTCTATTATCTGAAACAGGATTTCATTAGATACAGACAATAGAAATGATCTGGATGTAACTCCTGCACACTGAGTAAGTGTGTAGTTTTCACCACCATTAGATGACACTACAGAGCACCAGGTGGTTGCTGCGAGGTGACCACTGGAGTGTACTTCAACAGTGAAGACCTCAGTCTGCTCTGATCAATTACCAACAGTCAACTAAAGTCTCATTCAGCGGGAACATAATGTTTCACTAGCCTTAAAAACCCAATCATACAGTAATCACATACACGTCAGATCAGAAAACCCTCGTACAACAGAGGGCACTTTGGAAAAACTTGGCTGTTCAAGTATGAGGACTCGTAGGTCATAGTTTGAACTAACCTGTATTTTTGTCATGTTCGCCACATTCAGCCTCATGATGGAGATGGACTGACACTATCTTACATGAGTTCATAAAACAGTAGAGGAAATCCATACTAAATCATCACTGCTCTAGTGGTGGCCGAAGGAGGAGCCATGTGAATGTACATTCTTTTATAGCATAATTTCGGTAATGTCGTTGAAAAAGTGTGATGTTGCATTTTTTTTTATAAAGACAAATATCAGACTCAGCACTGTGTAATGTGTCTGTAGATTCATATTAAAATGGTTATGTCTCTAGGTAAGTCTTGATTGAATGAGCCGAGGTGCAACACATACTGAACCCTTATATCATTTTCATATCAGAATAATTTCAGCCTGCAGCCTGCGATTATATTACTGGTATTATTGTTAACAGATGGGCCCAAGGCTTGTTTCCAGGACAGTTCCATCTATCCTGATCATGTTATCCACTTATAGGAGGAAGAGACATGATATGGATAAAAGAAATATATTTATGGCAACTCTTTTACTCTTAAAATAAAGTTACATGCTGTAGAGCAACTTTAACACAAAGCTAGCTTACCCTGGTATTGATGTTTTGTTATTTGTGTTAGATTTTGCACCCGTCAAGTGGGATAATTCAGTGTTAATAGCTTAACAAATTATATCAAATTAATTACACACTAGGACAAATCCTTTTTTTCAACATCCTGCGAATTGAACAAGTTGGATCCGGATCAGGGGGAAGATTTGGGATTTTTCTTTCACTTTTTTTAACATTCCGAAAAAGGTGTTTTTCAACATTTTTATTGATTTGTCAGGGAAAATTCATGAATCTTGAAGAAATAAATCATTCATGTTAAGATGATTGATCTGTATGAGTGTGTGCAATTTGGTACAGATCCAAATAAAAATCTGGATCTTGTGAATTTAAATGTGGTTTCATAAGGGGACTGTTGGGCCTTGGTGGAGGTATCCGCTCTCATTCTTGTAGTAATAAGAATGAAAGTTTGGAGGGAGCCAAATAACTGGTTCATATTTGAAGCATTCGTAAAAGATGTCCGTCTCTTCTCTTGTTTAGGGTGAACTAAGGCAGGAGGACGATATGGAGGTGGCGCGAGCTGGTCAGGAACTGAACCAGGAGGTGAATCGTCTTATGGTGGCAATGAGGGACATGTTGGCAAACATCAGGTTTCAAGAGCCACCGAGAGAGGACAACCCTTACAGAGACGAGGAGGAGTGGGACTGAGAGGAGGAGAACTTAGGAGGACAGATAAGTGCTGAGGAGGCTGAAGAGGAGACGAGTGGACACAGAAAATATCAATGACTCTACAGAAAAAGAATATTTAATTGTGTTTGTAATAATTCAGAGGAAATGGAGAGGGACGAATAAATGGTTTTTTTTTTTGGTTTTTTTTAATTGTCACAAATTCAGAAGACTTAAGTAAAAGGAGTGAGTTGGTGTCTTGACACTTCTCTGCTTCCGAGGCATCGATTAGAAAGTGAAAGTTACTCAGGGGTGATTCAGTCAGTCATGATCATGCAGAACCTTTTACCAGATGAAGAAAACAGATTGTTTCATTGAACCTTTCATGTCACTAATAACATTTTCTTCTCTTTTTTAATCAATCATTGTGAGATGATGGGTGTTTCTCTTCCCCCTCCTGTTTTTCATGTTCACAGTGGACTGCTTTATGAAAGAATAAAGTTCTTACAGCTCTTATGTTGAGTGGAACGTCTGTGTCACAAAAACACGTAACCACCTACTTTTGTGAGAATAATTTCAAACACAACTACGTTTTTACTCTCATTGCTTTGAACAACAGAACAAGCTCTGTTCTTATTATGTATAATTGGGAAATCTATTGGGATGACCATGTGAACTTTCAATGGCTTAAGAATGCAGAGGTGAATTCAAAGGGAAATCAAATTTAGTTCAACACATTTGCCACTTAACTTGAATATGGATGGTTTTACATGTTTTGATCTGAGCCAAATAAAGAGTTTAAATCTGATAAATCTGTTTTTCCATAAGTCATAATCTTCCTCATCACTTACTGTCTTTGATAGAGACTTCATCTATGAAACCCCAACAATAATTTGTTTAGACAAGCATTTGTGAGATGTATAATTGCAATATATACATATCTTGCATGCCCACAGTCAAGGGTTGAAATCCACCGCCTGCAGCTTGAGCAACGAAGAAGAGAAGCTGCTTAATGGCCTTGTCCCAGTAGCAGCTGCACAGGCAAAGAAAAATTCAACCATAATTTTCCTGTTCCACTCTCACAACAAAATATAGTGCTTAATCCTGCAGTCTTTTAATACTTCATTAACTTCCATTACTGCCTGAAAGCTGCAAGTTAAACAATTTCTTAATCTGTGAGAAATTTTGTTATCAATTTTTGGTGACCTATTTTTTAACCTTAGGCAATTTACAGCTTAAGCTTTGTACCATTAAAGATTATTAACTGACTCAAACATCTTATATCTCATATCTAAAACTTCTCAGACTGTGATTATCAGTCAAATAATTAATTACAGTTCTAAAAAAGGAGGAAACAAATCTGAACAAGCAGATGAAACAAATTATCCGACTGCTCAAAGCAACACATGGATTGCCTCACAATGTTGTAATGAAAAAGTTGTAAATCCAATCATTCCTGATCGCACACATAATCACAAACATGAACCTCCTGTGACCTGTGGTGTAGGCATTCAAAAAGTGAGTGGATCCTGGAGTCTGTAGCCCTCATGATTGCTTCAGGTGTCAAACGCAGATGTTGGTAATCTGTTCTTTTGTTTTATCCAAAAATAAATATTTCATTAGATGGTTATTTTTCCGACGTATGTCACATCATCACTTTTCTTCTTGTAAATCGTGTTATTACTGCAGCATGTCGGGAGATGCATTCATTAACACTTACTAGTCCAAATAGTTGCTTCTCCTGATGAGATCTGGAGAGAATACTTAGGATTATGATGTTTTCTAATAACTTCACTTCATAGTTCACAGTTAAGACTCAACCTTTTCATAAAGCGTCTGCGCCCTTAAGAGAGATCCTAACAAGGAAGAACTGTTCAGTGTAGGGAGGAGGGTTTAAAACATGTATTTAGGTTGTTTTGTTAACACATTAAGGGTTATAGATACATTGGTAACTTGATCTTACTATTTTAATTATTTTTGCAATGTTTTATTTCATACTGCTTTCCCTCATTTCACATCTAAAACATTTGTATCCTTATATCGTTGCCCTGATGTTGTGTGATCTTTCAACTGCTTTTAATTATTTCCTTTGTTTGCCTTTAACATTTTAACTTGTAAAGCATCTTTGAAAGGTGCTATGTAATTTATCATCATTATTAATATTTTTTATTTTTATTATTTCCTATTTAGTTGTTTAGACTTACATAGCAACCACCAGACTGACCAGCAATCACAGCTGTTGATGAGAAGTGAAACATTTTGCTGTTGTTAATATCAAATAGATTAAGTATGAAATTTACCAGCATGGTAAATAAAGGGTCAGCACGTGAACAGGTTAATGCACAGTAGGTCTGTTTTCAAGCATATTGAGGGCTACTTTTAAAATAATGCGTACAAATGAATCAACAGACATAAAATAGAATATTCATAATTTCACTGTCCTTGTAGAGTAACTTAATTGATTAGACGAGGTTACAAAAAATTCCCCTCTTGCTCTGAGAAGTTCCTTTAGCTTGGAAATGTTCAGGCGGAGCATTGCTTCTCTAACAAATAAAAATATTTTTAAATACATATCTTATATCTTTCTTTGACATTTTGCTGGTGTTGTTTCTTCACATATCTCCTTGGCTGAGAAATAATCCGGTATTTGAGAATATTTATAAATTTAGCCCCTGATTTTCCCCCGCTCTGTTATGCCCCCCCCCCACTCTGGCTGTATTTGAGTTAATGATTCTCACTATGAGTCAATATTTGATTATTTGTGGTTCACAGACAAATGGCTGGAATTTTTCCAGTAGCCTGATGCTGTTCATTAGTTTATATCCAGTGCCAGAGTAAGATAAATCTAAATTCAATCAGTCTTTCCAAATTTTACCCGGATTTATCTGAACATTTCCTTTGTGCTCTCGGCCATAACTCATGACCTCAGTCGATGATGAAGATGAGACTGGCTCAATTGACCCTTGCGCCTTCCTCTCTCTTCTTCGGGTGAATTCCCAATGCCATGGAATGGATGGATAGAGTCGTTATTATTTCACTGGGACTTATCTTATGTCATTCAGTCAGTGAGTCTGTTAGTGTGACAGTCAGTCACGGCGGCCTCTCTGTAGCAGTGCAGTTAAAAAGATGTCACATATAAAGCAGTGTGAGCCCTCATTTTATCTGTATCTCTTTTCCATCTGTTCTTCTCTAGTCACACAGAGGACATAAACTCCACAGATACTGATCAAACTGGAGCTGTCTATACAATAACTTATTCACTCCATGGGCCACATGACACGTGTGACTGTGCTATTTCACCTGCAGCTATGGTTGAGGTTGTGAGATCTTTTCATGTGATGCTCGGACGGTATAGAAGGGCCTTCACATCGGTGCCTCAGAAGGAGCTGTGTGTGTGTGGAAGCAATCTGAAGCGGTGATATTTCTCCCCACGCCACCAAAACATCACTGAAACTCTATAAACTCTCTTATAACTTTGTTTTTATTTATTCCAATGGCTGCCGAGCTTAAAACTGAGCTAACTGTGTTCATCAGTGAAGTGGCTATGTTTACCTTCATCAGGAGGTTTGTGGGTTTGTTTGATTATTAATCAACGATTATGGAAACACTACAATGCAAATTCCCATCAAACCTGGTGGAAGGATATGGTATAGGTCAAAGAAGGACCAGTTTAGGATCTGTTTCTATACTGTATATCCAGATATTCTTTCTATTTACCCAAATATATGGTAGAAGAAATAATGAACAAGTTAGCTCTATACTGAGTTCCCTCTAACAGTTGGTGTGCTACTTCTATAGAAAACACCCTCGTGGATTTGACCTCTACGAGGTCACTAACTCTGTGTAATGTCTCAAGTTCTGACCCATATAGTCGATATATGATTTCCACGCTGTTCAGCTGAGGATTTCTTCCCTTCAAGTCACAAGCACGAGTTTGTTGTTAATGATTTTGATTAGTGCATGACGCCGCGCTCATTGCAGAACTCCATGAACCGAAAAGGCAACTGTAAAGAGTAAAAGATTTGTCACAGCTCAAATCTGAAACTGCATTTAAGGACGAGGTCATGTTTTGTTTACTAACATAACTTTAATATAAGCAACCTACTGGTTCTGTGTAAAAAACGAAAAGAAATTCAGGCACAAAGAGGATATCTTCCTCAATGTGTCTATTTTTAGTTGGAGTTATAACTCAGCCGAGGGACATGCCACCGAAACACAAAGAGGGAATTTTGCTCTAAATTGACTCTAATTTCCAAATAAATGGCACTTTAATTTTCTGATTAGAATTAACTCCAACTGAACTCGTTTTAAACAGAACTAGGCCTCTGAATTCCACAGATTCACTGACGTTTTCTATGGATAGGGCTAATATAGGGTGAGCCTACCCTTCCATATGGTTTAATTAGATTGGTTTGAATAAGAGGAGGACTGCAGGTATAGATTAAAAAGGTCAATACACAGAAAGAAACGTTTTGGGTACTAAACGGCCAAGACGAGGGAAAATGTGAAGACGTGGCATTGTTGCGCATGGTGCGTAAAAGTGCTTCATTTAAAAAAATATAGCCACATTCGTTACAACGAAAGAAACTGTACAGCTCGCATTCAAATACACGAGTCACAGCAGATAACAGAAGGTGAGAAATCGGGCTCAACATCTGTAAAAAGTTCGATAGTATCACCTCCCTGCTTTTCTATCGAGTGTGCGGCTGTCTGATTTAAAGCCGGCTGAGCCATGACTGCAGCCCAGCTGACGTTTGCGTGAGAGGTGGAGTCGCCTCCAGGCATCTGGAGTCAGCATCACTTTGAGAAACACTCGAGCAGGTCACAGCTTTGTGCCAAAGACACTGTGCAGACACTCCCCTCGTGTCGGTGCGAATAGTCTGAGGGGTTTGGCGGACGGTGCACGACGAGAGTCAAACAGGCATCAGCTGTGAGCGCGTCGTTTTCAAGATGAAGGACATTTTATGGATTTCTGCGCGGGACAAGTTTTGTATTTGACGTCAGCTTCGCGAACTGCTCCGGTGCCTAAATTGGACTGTTCCCACTTCACCAGACCAATGGCTGAATTAAATATCATTAAACTGCGCTTTGAGGATATTTCACAGTCAACGGGTTGATGTGTTAAGAAGCTGAACAGTTACTCGGACTAGTCCCTTGACTTGTCCCTGCTGAGGTGTGACTGCAGCAGCTGATTCAGAAGCGTCACCAGAGGTCACCGCTTGTCAGAGAAACCCGATGAGTCTGCTTCACCATCATTCCTCAGGACAAACTTTACGCCAGACGGTCATTATACAGAAGTAAGACATGAACAGCAACAGGTCCCACATTGCCTCCATTCTCCACGTGGAGCTCGGCCCGTTCAGTGACTACATGGACGAGAACTACACGAACTCCACCGGCGGTGAGCGACACTCTCTGGGCTGCGTGCAGGTCCGCATCCCGCAGGAGCTCTTCCTGGCGCTGGGGCTCATCAGCCTGGTGGAGAACATCCTGGTGATTCTGGCCATCATCAAGAACCGCAACCTGCACTCGCCCATGTACTACTTCATCTGCTGCCTCGCCGTGTCCGACATGCTCGTCAGCGTCAGCAACGTGGTGGAGACCTTCTTCATGCTTCTCCACGACCACGGCCTGCTGGACGTGCACCCAGGTATGCTGCGCCACCTGGACAACGTCATCGACGTGATGATCTGCAGCTCCGTGGTGTCCTCGCTCTCCTTCCTGTGCACCATCGCCGCGGACCGCTACATCACCATCTTTTACGCGCTGCGCTACCACAGCATCATGACCACGCAGCGCGCCATCATCATCATCGTGGTGGTATGGCTGGCCAGCCTCGCCTCCAGCATCCTCTTCATCGTGTACCACACCGACAACGCGGTCATCGTGTGCCTCGTGACCTTCTTCTGCACCACGCTGGTGTTCAACGCCGTGTTGTATCTGCACATGTTCCTCCTGGCACACGTGCACTCGCGGCGCATCGTGTCTTTCCATAAAAGCAGTCGCCAGACCACGAGCATGAAGGGAGCGATCACCCTCACCATCCTGCTCGGGGTCTTCATTTTATGCTGGGGCCCATTCTTCCTCCACCTCATCCTCATCCTCATCTGCCCCACCAGCCCCTTCTGCAACTGTTTCTTCCAAAACTTTAACCTTTTCCTGATCCTCATCATCTGCAACTCGCTCATCGACCCGCTCATCTACGCGTACCGGAGTCAGGAGCTGCGCAAAACCCTCCAGGAGCTGCTCCTGTGTTCTTGGTGCTTCGGCGTCTGACATCTTTTACATTCAGGGAGAAAATATCAAGTCGGGCTAGTGTCGCCCCTCTCTTCTTCTTCCAAAATGCACATTATTGTTGCAGAAGCTGAAGTGAGCCGTGACTCATACATGGTGGAAGACGCCAATGCGCAACGCTGTACATGACAGACCAAGACTGTATCTGTGTTCAAGACTCACATTGCACATGCCATCGGTGACTTTATGGTTATTCCCACGCATGGCTTCAGATTTATTCGCCTGTTACTTTGCCTGCTGTTGCGTTACACTACTCCTGAGTCAGGTTCAAGCTGTGAAACGTCTGGACATTTAATCCAGAGAGAGATTCTTTGTTAAAGACTTAATATGCTAAATTATAATAACTAATGACCGTTTATTTCTTTTGTTTATAAAGTGTTTTTCATGTTTTTGTCCTCCTGTAAATTATACTATTGTATATAAAACATAATTTTGTGTTGGTGGAAATGTGTCATCCACTGTCGGCTTTTCAAACCTATTAAAAGTTTACGAAAAACCCGTATTGGAGAAAAATGTTCGAGGCCATTATATCTCTGAGCTGAATTTCTTCCTTCATTAAATAATAACTGAACAAAAGTCTCCTTATGATGCAAAAAGTTGGATTTATTTCTGAGGGCGCTTAAGGTCAAATAAGCACAGCGCTTAACAAACCAGGCTTTAACGTGCATGGCTTTGTAGATAATGTGATGTGTTGTAGAGAAACTATTGGCCTCCAGTGTTTGATTATTTTCATGTCCTTTTCTCCACCTTGCCTCCATTCACTGCTGTTTGAAACTATTTGACTGTTGCATCCTCCAAAAAAACAGAAGCATTGTGTGCAATGAAGGGTGATGCCGAAATGGCTGCTGCTAAAACAATTTATTTCACGTAGGAATAAATTGAAAAGGATCATCAAGTCTTTGCCTAAAGAATATGAAATAGCTGAGATATGAAAGGAAAGCTTTGTACACAGCCTTGGTGTGATGTAACTTTACAAACGGCTTGTTGCCGTCTACTTGGGGGCGTTGTGTGGAAATTACTCCCCCAAAAATAAAAGTCTGAACGACTGACGATAAAAAAATTTAAATGATGCAAAATCACATGAACGCCCCTGCCTGGTGGTAGGCCTGAGGCCCAGGGCACAACAAGAGGGTTTTATGAAAGAAGTTATATTTCTGGAAGTTTGTCTGGTTGTTTGAGATGTGTGATAAATGAAAGAGCTTGATTTCAGTTATACTGAAAAAACTATTGAGACATTAGACCTCATTGTGTATTTTAAAAAGCAAAGTAAAACAAACCTCTCTTAATCCTCTTTTAATTTATTTTTGTCTGCAAATGGCACAGATGCCGACACATGGCTCTGGAAATTGAGAGGTTTGCTACTTTCTTTTCTTTTCTTTTTTTTTTTTCTTATCCTGTAATATCTTTACTGATCCTACGGATTCAGTGTAAATAGAACATGCATGTTTTCCTTTAGAAAAACGGAAATGCAGTCATAAATCTGCACTTGAGCCATGAAGTCTAGATCTTTTTAAAAAAGTGTTTGCGTTGGTTTTACTGACCATGGTTTCTAATTGAAGGTCCCATGATAAGGCTAATCTGCAAAGACAGAAATAGCTAACAATTCAATTTAGACTACTGATGGAAACCATTAATGAAAAGTGCATGTTAATACTGACAATAATGTCGGCCGAAATTCAGTTTACTGCTAAGTACTGTAATTTACAGGTTTTCTTTCTTTTTGTCTTTCTTTCTGTCTTATTTCTTTCTTTCTTTCGACTCAACATTAAAAGAGATAACTGATTTTAATGTTTTGCCTGGTGGGTGTATTTCTGTTTTGTAAGAGTTAGTAGTAATCAGGAATGTGATTTGAAATTCATTTTTGGTCTTCAAATATCTTCCATGTCTTGAAGACTTGAAAAGGTAAAAAATACACTGATCTGCCATCAATTATAATGCTGAGGCTGATGGGTGTAACTTCATAGTACGTCTGTTATGTGTCTACTTTATAAAGTAAAAGTAAGACTTGGAGATGATGGTGCTGGCTGCTTTGGTATATTTGGTATAGTAAACCTGATTCAACTCTAAATGCTGTGAGTATAACTAAAATCCTGCAGCTTTTATCCCATGTTTACTTGAATGTGAGTGAAACAAGATTGTGTTGTATAGCTGTTGTATAGAAGGAACGTGTGTTATACTGTCTGTAGTCCTTTAAGTGTGTTTGTCTCAAATAAAGGGGTCAACAAAAAAAAAGCCTGTGGATAATAATTAGTAATGGTACCTCGTGTGTTTGGTGTCTTTGCTTGGACAGAGGTTGTTTTAGATGTTTTTAGACCAAACATCCAAACCAAGCTCTTCGTTCATGTGCACTCTAACAAGACGACAGTCTGCAAAGTCCATTAGAAATGGCTGTGAAGTTTGCACCATGGGATATGTCACAGGCGCTAAATACGGCAATAGAGCAAATTGCTGTTCATGGCTTTTTAGGTCAGAAAGTCTCATTAAATCTTTACAGCTGTGTCCATATTATCTGTAGATAAGCCAGGACAGCAGGCGCAAACCCAAACGACTTTGAACTTAAACATATTTACTTTTAACAGCATTTTTTCTACCTCATAGAAATCATTTAGGCAAGACATTTGCTGCCAGCAGACAGAAGGGCCATTGATATATAAGACAACAGAGACAGTATTGAAATCCTCCATTTTTAAACTCATGATCAAGTGCTGTAAATAACCTCACTGACATTTTCCTATCTGTCTATCTATCTATCTATCTATCTATCTATCTATCTATCTATCTATCTATCTATCTATCTATCTATCTATCTATCTATCTATCTATCTATCTATCTATCTGTCTATCTATCTATCTATCTATCTATCTATCTATCTATCTATCTATCTATCTGTCTGTCTGTCTGTCTGTCTGTCTGTCTATCTGTCTGTCTGTCTGGTATCTATATACCAGATCAAAGATTTAGATTTTGATTGTAGACATCAGCCATCTTGAACCGTCAAGATTAAATGTCAAGCTACCACAGTCAAACTGAAATCCTTTTCCAACGCTCAGTACGTTCCATCATGTAGATTAATTCATAAAATAATAAATGACATAAGGAAGCAGACACAGACTTGTCATGGACATGGCACTTGACAATTTTGTATCTCTACCTAGTTCAAAAGATAACCAAAGTGTGTATAATTTCGCAGGGAGCAGCATGTTAGTTTGTTAGCGTGATTTCTTCCTTCGTTTGGCTGCACAAAGCAGCTCTGTTCACAGCAAAGAAAAAAACTAACTATTCTGCTTTCGTGACTCGCTGTAATCCATATGGCCAGAAACCATGGCTTCTTACCCCAAGGGATGGACACAAATAGAACAATAAACAAATTAACCTTCACTGAAATGCAAATGTCAAAAAAATTCTAGGGGCCTAAATGTGGCCTGCCAAATTATTATTAACCCAGAACACGAATTATATTGAAGACATCACATTGCATCACATTGTATCATATTGTATCATATCATGCTATATCGAATCTGTCCTGTCGTATCATATTGAATCGCATCGTATCACATTATATCTTATTTCATTGCAACACCTTTACTTGGTGGTAACAATAGAAGACCATTGAAAAACTACCTGGTGTCTGACATGATCTGTGTGTGTGTGTGGAAATTGTGTCGTCATTACCAGATTTTACTTCTTCATTTTGGTGCAAGTTGAAGCTGAATGTCGTTTATTCTTAGTATATATGCCACTATCTGATGTGAGAGACTGTCCTCAATGTGGGCACTTTGGTACACGACTTAGATTTATGTCCAATTATGCAACTGAAGTGATGCACAGACTAATCTGTGACTCAGATGAAATTGACGAGTGTATCGACTGAATAGAACTACCTTGTTTTTGAATGCAAACTGGATATGTTTCACACAGTGGTGGAGGAAAAGACAGGCAATTACATGAACATGGGGATGTTAGTCAGTGGTTGAGTTAGTTTGTCCATATGTTGGACCTGGGATATGCTGGCGACCTGTTCAGTGTGTACCCCCAACACACCCCACGCCTACGACCCTAAATGTTATAGATGATGAATGGATAGATGAATGATTGAAGTTTAAAGGTTCAGTGTTCAGTGAGATTTAGGTGAAATTGTTCAATCGGCAAAACATTGAATATAAGATAATAAGGCAAGTTGTGCTTTATTATTATTATTATTATTATTATTGAGGGAAACGG
Organism: Verasper variegatus; assembly: GCA_026259375.1. Lineage (NCBI taxonomy): Eukaryota > Metazoa > Chordata > Actinopteri > Pleuronectiformes > Pleuronectidae > Verasper > Verasper variegatus. The sequence continues at coordinate 15,535,263 of CM048039.1, read as the reverse complement.
AGACACAAAGTGATCATTCTGTTTCTCGCTGTCTGAAGTGGGTCACATGTTTCAGTCAAACACAACATTTTGTGACAGAAAACATCACTGAACAAAAGATCTCTTCATTCATGAGAACGCAAGGACCTTTTATCTCTCCCCTGAGTGCAGTGATTTTTGTTTGGTAAATGTGGAGAAATTGATTCCCTGGTCTTCGGCTGCACTTTGTAACTCAGCTCATGAAATTATTTCTGTTGGTATTTAGAGCTGAGGGGTTTTGTTTATAACGTAGCACACAACCTGATATATCGACCATTGACAGTCCAACATGTGCAAGGGCCCCTCAATGTAGGAGTGGACAGGATGTTAAGGGGTTGCAGATTTAAGGAAGAGAAGAGCATGTCACTGGAGGTGAAGATGTGGGTGTTAATTCTGGTAACAGTTAAGCCGGCCTTTGGCGTTCACAAGCAGGCAGAATGCAGTTCGAATTCTGTGATTCTCCCTGAACAGCTGCTAACCACTGTTGTGCAATAATGCATTAAACGTGATACCACTAAATGGTGTGCCTTTCGGCGTTCAATAAATTTGGTTATCAAAATAATATATTGAATATTAATATTTGGAACTCTGATTAACAATTAAATGAATAACTATAACCAAAATTACCATATAGATAGTTAGCAAAGTTGACGGATAGAGAGTTCTTGACAGTGTAGAGGTTGGCAAAATTCACACTTACGCAACATTCATTAAAACAGCATTTGGGAAAGAAAAAACATTTATTATGAAGATAATAAAGTATAAAAAAACACAAATTACTAAAGACGTACTTATTACATATATGTGTATGTGAGTATGCGTGTGTGTGTCTGTGTGTCTGTGTGAGTGAGTGTGCTTTCAAAATGGCAGCTGGCCCCTATGAGGGCAATAAACCATCCCCCCTAGCATGTTTACGTCATGTAGCGGGGGTCAGATAGATGGGTGCTGAGATATGTGTGTGTGGGTTGGTGCCAAGTTAGAGAAAGAGCATAGAGTGAAGAGCATAACACAACTAACATTAACTTTCAAATAACTTGTAACCAAAATATCACAGCAACACAAATCAAACTTATAAACATCACACGGAATCGAATAAACAGTCTTTGCTTAGCCTAGTATAATTATTAAGCCCAGTTGTGTTACCCGTCCATGGAAAGGGGAAAAAAGGTTGCTGTACTGTTTGAAGTCCAGTGAAGTTGTCTTGCTGGTTGTGGTTCTGCTGTGCGATGCAGCTCTTGTGCTGAGTTGTTAGGCAGTACCTTGCGTCGCTGCCTTTTGGAAGGTTTTAGCAGTCTGCTCCAGTCAGGCCTGCTTGTAGGTTGGTAGAGCTTGGATTTGGAGGAGGTTTCCCTCGCTCCATGAGTGGAAAGCTGTACCTCTCCTCCATTGAAGTTGAGCAGAAATAGATGTGAGCTGGAGAGGCCCACAGACGAAGAAGGATGGGGAGAACTGGGATTATATTTGCCTGTTGACCTCATGGGTCATGGGGCCCAGATTGACCAATAGTGATTGAGTCTTGTGTCTCCGGTCAGTTTTCACACCTCTGTGTGATGTTTCAAGCACCCTGGTAGACTGAGTTCTGGAGGCTCTGGTTTGTCTCCAGAACAAAGAACATGTGCTCGGGATTTGGCCTACACATGTAGGCCGAACTGTAGTCCACAAATACCAGGTCCCAACACCACAACACTGATTAAGTGTGTACATGATGGTTGGAGCTGTTTCTGGTCATGGAGCCATCCTTTAGTCCTACGAGAGATCCACAGAGTGAGACCTGCTAGTCATCTTGTTCTTGCTCCTCACAGGCGGGCTTGTATGACTCCTGAAACTGGTGTTTATTAATACTGCATTTTGATTAGCGCTCACTTCTGCTAAGAAGGCAAGGGATCTGTGTTGCTTTTTGTGCACCCCTCTTGCATATGGGTCAGTAGGGACAGCCCAGGGTCATTACTAGTTCCTAAGGTCTGGAGTTATTCAGATGAAGGCGTTCTTCCCAGGGGGGTTGTGCTGCCTGGCTCCGTCCTGGTCTTCCACTTCCATAATTAAGAGAGACATGATTGCTGGGTCAAAAATGTGTTGTGAGGCCACAGTGACTTTGATCTTTAACCACAGAAATCAAATGAGCTCATCTTTGATTCCCAGTGAATGGTAATACAAAATTTAAAGGGGTTCCCAGAGGTGGTCTTGTCACATTCAAAGCACAAACAACTTTTGTCAGGCTCCAATGATCTTGAGCTCTGACCTTTGACCCCCAACAATCACGTCATCCGTGACAGTAAGTAATCCTTTGTGGGAAATTCCAAGGAAGACAATCCATGATGCTGGCAGCTATGACGAACAAAACATCCCAATAAATCTAACAGCACATGCCCTTCAACTTCAATACACACAAGACTACCAAATACACACATGACAACTTGTTTATGGTACAAACAACAAGAGATGGACCTGGCTGGGACATGCTTTGTGACTTTCTTTAAATTGTTGATTTCAAGTCAGTAATCCCATCAGATTAAAGGGATAGTTCATTTTTGGGTGAACTATCCCTTTAATTACTTTTTATATTTTTTCTTTTACTTTTTAGTCAGTCCTTCGAGGCTTAACAATGACAGTTCACAAAACATGTGATATTTTCCCAAAAGACAAATCGAACTTACCAATTATTAACTTAATTGTTAGACTCTATTTAAGACGCTTGTGGCCTAAACCTAATCAAGCTATTTTTTGTATCTGAATTTAAGTGTTATAAAAGGAAAACGACAGGGTGTCAAGTAAGTATTTTCAAAATAAAAGCATACAGCATCACGTCCACCTAAACCTGTTGTTTACATTAAAAGAAAGCTACAGATCCACCGTGTTTGTGTTTCTCAACAAGTTTGAAACCATTCTTCATAATAACTTCACTTCCTCGCATTAGTCACGATGCTACTGCTTGGTTGTCGCTTGAAGGACTTTTATTTTGACATCGCTGAGCGGATGTGGATGTTTTGACTTGTTAGCCTTGTGATGTCGCTGATGAAGGAGACGAACAACACGGAGGGACTGCGCTGACATCACAGACATCTTACCAGGACCTCTGCCCTCATGATCAGTGAGGTCAACTGCGTGGTAAGCCTCACGCAGCACCGAGCACTCAGGCTAGCCACCGTTAGCATCCAAACAACACAGCACCGGGGTTGTCTGCGAGGGGAGTTCACTAGCTAGCGTTAGCCTGCTGTTGACATCTGTGCAGTGATGTTTCATATCGGTGCCACAGCTGCCATTCATTTGATTCCAATGCTAAATGAGTAGCAGTGATGCAGGAAACACAATGAAGGTTATCACAGGCTTTAGGGAGACGGTTAAAGACAAAGCTGGCAGGTTTACCACTGAGGGAAATGAGGCTCCAGCCTGTGTTTATAACGTGTTTGGGGCTTTGCAGGTTTTCCTTGATTGACTCCTTGTGCTGAGCAAAGATGTTGATGACAAATATTTCATTCATACTGTATCTAGTCATCTCCATCTTGATGATTGTTCTGAAATGACTTCCTGCAGATTTGCAGCTTGCTTAGCAAAAGTGCAGTTGTTGTCCGTCTGAAAAGAGCAGCAATTTTAATATGAGTAATGTAGTTTAATGACATTTTAATCAACAAGCATCCTCTAAACATTAGAATCATTCTAAATCACGTTTCTCCCCAGCCCTTTGGATGTTGAGTTGTGGGACTTGATTTTGTTTTTAAGATGTGAATGCAATGTGTAATTTGTACCTTTTACTTTCTGGCCTGTGTGGTTTTCTTTTGAGTTTTTGATTGTCCTTTAACAGCTCCAGGAATGGTAATACACTGCACAACTAGAATGGCACTCACTAACTGAGAGCACAAACCTCTGCCTAAAGTCCAACAGTCCCCTCAAATTCAATATCAGTCCCCTAAATGTGCCTGAGATCCATGAATTATTCTCAGTGAAAATGTTGCTAAACACCCTATCTTGCAGCATATGACTCATGTTAATGACAAATAATTCCTGGATCTTCAACAAACTTCTTTCACGCATCCTTCCACCAAGTTTTGTGGAAATCCGTTCAGTTGTTTCAGTTAAATCTTGCGTAAATGATGGTCATGTGTGAGCAGAGATCAACCAACCTGTCATTGTGACTGTCGTTGTGACTGTCATGTGTTTTGTCTTCCCAAGATGTAGCCGAAGAAATGGCGTATGACTGAGAAACTCGCGCTTTTTCGCCAAGCCCGCCTCAATCCATTTGATCGGGGAGAGGAAGAAGATGGTCCCCAAGGAGGCAAGACGCCCCCGCAGCATGGTAAGGTCGGCCCTGGTTCCTCAAAGGCAAATCCTGAGAATTTCTCTCATTTCAGGTATCTCAAGTGTAGAGTCCGACCTCACTCTGAGGTGTCCTTCACACCTGTAATGTAATTCAATGAGCCAAGAGGTCATTTATTAGATCTAATTCAATGCACACTTTTGGTGGCATATCCTGCATTAACAGCGCTACACTGAAAAACATTACTGTCAGTAAGTTGTATTGCTTTTTCCTGCACCAATGGGTTTGTTTATCATCTCTTGTGTTCACGAAGACCTCATGAATCAACTGGAGCTTATGTGTTGTATTTCCCTTTTTTATTTGTCAAAATACATGAACTAGCACTCAAGCAAAGCACAACTCTGTTTTGCGTCCATTCTAGTTGCTGAAGTATCAGAGAAAGCAAAAAAGGGGAACTGCTGTTTTTTTTGTTGCAGCCAATCAAACTGTGAGGATGAGGAATGAGCACTAATCAACTCTAATGTGATGCAGTCTAACGTTTGTTGAAATATAGTGTGGTTAGTCCACTTTGGCAGAGATCAAGCGATCACATGTTTTTCTCTGCTCTGAAAAGATGGTCAGTTTGTGCAAAGAGACCATTTGATTTAGGATTTTAGTGTAAAAATAACAAAAGTCCCCTGTCTGAGGTCTGCCCTGAGCAGTGTAAAATACACAGCTGTCCTTGTGTTTGCTTTTGGGAACATTAGGATAAAATGTTGTATGATCAATCGGTTATGGTGTTACAGTAGCTCACTTACTACGGAGTCCACAAACCACTTCTGGAGTCTCAGGGATAAACAGCGTTGCAGCTGAATCCAACACAATTGAAGTCAATGGTGCACGCTTCTGCAGACATGATAAAACAACAGAAAAAACACAACATGCCTCCATACTGCTCCTGTGGTGTCATCCAAGTGTCCACAAGCCCCGACATTCATATTCGACCTAAAACGAACCTAAAGGTCCTCTGATGTCTTCCTAAGACGTGCGTTCACGGACCCTCGTACAAAACATCTTGTCTACGTCCGCCGGCTCCACCACTTCAGGTACGTGGACATTAAGGTTTCAAACACGGCGTAAAGACCATGTTTCGAGTCGAATATGAATGTCGAGGCTTGTGGACACTTGGATGACACCACACAAGCAGTATGAAGGCATGCTGTGTTGTTTTTTTACATCTGAAGAAGAGGTCGCCTTGGCTCCCCCCCATCGGCATAGTGTAGGTCCTCAATATATACTAAACATAATGAACACTGGGCTGTTCTGAGTAACTCTAATCTCATAGAAAAGGAAGTAGGAACTATTTGGGCTGCACCAGAGGAAATGAAAAACATTGGGGAAAGCAGTACCACACTAACACTTCCTGTATTTTAGGATTAAGGAATTATGCAAATTTTCTGTTTCATTTCGATTATTTTGACCGGCTTAGGCACACAATGTTATACCTGAGTTGATTTCACAGCCTTATTTGCATGTCTGTCTGACACTGAGCAGCTGCATTCCCTTCTCTTCAGAGCTGTATGCAGGTAATAACAGCATTTCTTTGTAAGATGCAGCGTAAGTTAAAAAATATAGCATGGTTTAAATGCATAATTTAAAAGATGCAATTCGAAAGGCTTGTATGTCTCTTCAAGGGTTAAGTTCCTCTGTTGTGTTTTAACTCATTAGTACAAATTTGCTTGATTTATATACATGTATGTTCATGGTGTCTATTGTTGCCAAAAAGAACAGTCTGCTGAAACATAGTGTTTTGAAACAAAAGCATCACCCGCTACACAGTGCAAGGGAACAGTTCATTACGAGTGCTTGTATTCTGATATATTTCTGTACTACACTACATATGACAGCCTTGAAAATCTCAATATTGTATTAACACACCTCTTACACAGATTTAACAGCAACAGCACATTGTTTTATAGTAATTTTTATAAGAGGTTTGTCGGATTGCACTTGACTACACTAGAGATGCCATATACATTTCTAGATCCTTTGTATTCTGCTTTATTTGCTGTGACCAGACATATCCCCCACTTCTTATGAGAAGTAGAAATACAGACATTTCTCAGCACCTCCAAGGACGGACAAAGTTCAGTGTCCCACCGTTGTCTCATTATAGCTGCACTCAATAACGAAAGCAGTGATACTGAAACCATCAAGGCAGTTTTACAAAGTATGTGACTCTCTGCTCATCATAGAGCCAGAATTTTAAAAAGCCTATTATCTATGTCAGGAGTTGGTGGACATAGACTGAATATTGGATTTACGTCCATGTATACATGTAGGATAATGGTTTGTATTGTTATTAGTTAATTTAGCGGCACACAATGATTATGTAACATCAAGCTGATGTGATACTAGCACAGTCAGAACAGTCAGAATTTCAAAGTTCATCCAGCCTGGTTGAGCCGCAGCTCTAATCACATTGTTTGAGTCGGTCTTGTCAGCTGTCTTGGTTATACATTACCAGAACTTATGAGACAATTACCCATGATTCCTGCAGTTGTCCCTCTTTGTGTTGAGTGTTGAATGGCCACAGTCAAATGAGAGACCACAATCACACAGTGACTGTCAGTCAGTGTAAAATCAGCATGTGTGACTAAGGAGACTTAAGACACCATAGTGTGTGTGTTTGCAGCTCTTTATGCCACATTGCCCTTGTTTTTTTTTTTAGAAGCCAGACCTGAGCTGTTCTCTGGGAACAGAACCCACAGCTCAGATCGGACCATGGACCTCGGTCTAGCTGAGGACCACTTCTCGAGGCCTGTGGTGAGTAAAACATTGTTTCCTCGATTCACCTCAACTTTAACAACTTAATCACAGTAAATTAAATTTACATTGTAAAACGTCCTTCCTTCCTTCCTTCCTTCCTTCCTTCCTTCCTTCCTTCCTTCCTTCCTTCCTTCCAGGGTTCTTTTGTGCCGTCAGACATTGAACAGCTGCAAATGGCCATACAGGAGTGTAAGAAGCTGATCTTGGAGTTGCCAGAACACTCAGAGAGACAGAAGGACACCGTGGTGAAACTTATACACCTGCGTCTAAAACTGCAGGAGCTTAAGGTTGGAACTGAGAAGTGGACAACATGATGTTTGTAATAGCTGGTGCTGGCCAAGTTGGAGTAAAACTTTTTTTTTCACTTTCTTTTACATTGCGAGATAGAGCATTTTCCAACATTTTCCCCATCTTCTCAGGGAATGATCAATGGATCTAGATAAAAAAAGTCAGGCACATTTAGTTAACTGATATCTATGAGCTTGTGGAATTTGGTGCAGCTTGATTTAATCTAAGGGGACTGTTGGGCCTTGATGGGGGGGATGAGCTCTACTGAGTGCCGTTATCTTAATTAATGTTTTGGTGTGGTGAGCAGTGTCAGTGAGTTAATCAGAAATCCTGCTGTGCTGTTAATACAATGAGGGGATTACTGTACGTTCAACAACACATTTCGCGTAATGCTTTTCCTGAGCTTTAAGTCGCCACTTCTATACAGAGATCCCGCCATATTGACGTAAAGACCCGTCGCTATATCAGCTTTGCTTTCACTGGACCAAACAATGCAGCATATTGCCGCCCCTGACTTTCCATGGCATGCTGGCATCCCAGAACCAGAGGTGTGATGAGTAACAAACAGTGTTGGTGTCTGTACCGCCATGTCGCATCTCCCTTTTACATCCATCCGGCTCTGTGACAACGTCTGCTGCTGACATACAGGCGGAACAGCAGTGCACCCCCATTTTGTGATCATACCATTTAAACAAAATGGCGTGGTGGAACAAACATTCCTGCCCTGAATAGGCTGGCTAGTGTATCACATTTAGGCCTCTAAGCCATTGCCCTGTATCAGAGACTTGAGAGCAAACCTTGCAGACATTCTTGACAACAGATGAGTTGATAAACATGTTTCCGAGAGCACAGTTACTGTTCCTCAAGATTTTCTTCGAATTACAGGAAGTAATAACAATGACATTTGTTTTATTTTGGAGCTGTTTATTAATTTTTTAGCTAAGCCCAGGCATGGTGTTTTTGTGGCCCAACAATTTACATGACCTCTCATCACTGATAAAACTGTCGAGGCAGCATCCTGGCAATGTGTCAGACTGTTTACTGTAAACCAATCAAAAATGTCCAAGCATGTCCCACTAACAGCGAAACACTTTGTCATACATTTGGCTGCACCTGTTGAATGACGTCACCTAACTATGGGTCTGATCGACTAAGATCCCAGATAAAGAGTGCTAAATTGCATGTGCATTATATATATTTTAAATATATAGTATATATATATTGCGCCCAATATTGCATATTCATTAAGGCAACCGTACTAAATGGACAGCGCATGTTATTCTGCACACAATCCAAGGTTTGTCTTTGGCACTTAAGGCAGAGGAACAAATGGGAAATGAAAATACACTATACAATATATTGTATGTGTATAGAGCATGTCTTTGACAATTCTAAAACTACGACTCCACTTTGTGTTTGTACTTTGTCCCTCGACAGGACCCTGAGGAGGACGAGCCTAATCTTAGAATCCTGCTGGAGCATCGCTTCTCCAAGGAAAAGAGCAAAAGCGTGAAACAGACGTGTGACAAGTGTAGCGCCATCATCTGGGGCCTTATCCAGACTTGGTATACATGCACAGGTGAGACACTCCATCCAATGGATGAGTCTGATACAGCACTGTGAAGGTAAATGTGCTAAACTCATTAAAAATGACTGCTTGCTCTAAACCAAGGTTTTTCATATGAGATGTAAAAGCTAGAGCCCGACCGATCTGGATTGTTGAGGGACAATATTTATATTAGAGAGCAAAAAGAAATCTAATTCTGACATATTGGTCAATATATATATATAAAATATAAAAAATGTTATAGTTTGAATTTATTAAATTTTTCAATCATATATATATATATGTATGGGTACATGGAGCGGGTCATTCTTGCGCATGCATTACTGCATTAATACAATTAACGCGTTAATTCCACAAATTAATGATCCCGCGTTAACACGTTAATTTTGACAGCCCTAATATATATATGAAAACATTGTCAATGATTCCTAAGATGCTGTTATCAAACCCTTATCACAAAGAAATGTAATCAAGGCCTGATATTTTATAGTTTATTCATAAAATTGACTATAAATAAAAATAAAACACAAATGCAATCACATTTAGAGCTTGAATTAAGAAATTAAACATAAATTCTTCACATTATTTATTTTGTCAAATAAAAGTTTTCAGGTGGCCAACCGATGATCAACCAACCAAACCAAACAACCAATCCTGAGTCACACTCACATGATGTATAATAAATTGTCACACCGGCATGTAATTATCCATTTCCTCCCAGGTTGCTACTACCGTTGCCATAGTAAGTGTATGAACCTGATCACCAAGCCCTGTGTGAGGTCAAAGGTCAGCCACCAGTCGGAGTACGAGCTCAGCATTTGCCCTGAGATAGGACTTGACCGCCAAGACTACCGGTGTGCAGAATGTCGCACGCCTATTTCACTGAGTGAGTATGAAGATCTGTTGCTGCCATAAATCTCAGAGATGAATTCATCAGAAAATATGATTTATTTCAGTCATTCACTGTAAAATGTTGTATTTTTGCTGATTGGAGTCTTGTGTTCTTTGTTTAGTGAATTCTGTATCTTTAATGAAGTAGCATTTCTATTTCTGAGAGTCATAAGCTTGATTTATTTATCATCAGCTGCCTGATCGGGCTTTGGATACAATTGATCCAGTTTCGGCAAATTATTGTGTACTGTACCATATTTATCTTGTAGGGGGCGTGCCAACTGAGGCCAGACAGTGTGACTACACTGGCCAATATTACTGCAGCACATGCCACTGGAATGACACTGCCATTGTCCCAGCTCGTGTCATCCACAACTGGGAGTTTGAACCACGCAAGGTACAACAACCGCAGAAAACAAGTAAAACAACATGTAAAAACATCTCTTCCTCATTTATATACCAACTAATGACACTTCTTTTTAAGCTAACATCAACTGCGCATGCACACACATGCTTACGTGAATATATCATCATTCAGCGGTTGTTGGTCGGACGGTTCCCTGATTGGAAAATCAACCCCAAGACTCAATGAATGAATGCGCACAGCTTTGAGAACAGATTTGACCAATTTAAGAAAAGTATCAATCATTATGTGTTGGTGTTGTTGATATTGTGGTGGTGGCTACAAACAAATCTATTTATGGAAACTGAGATTCGTAAAAATACATTTAAACTGTAGCAGGTCAGAGGATGTCAGCTGAGTAGGTGGTCCTTCATTTGTAGCCCAGGACACATTTGCTTTCAGACTGTGAAAAGAATGTGGCCACGTGCGTCCTAGACCTCTTCTAAATGTGGTCCGACTGATCGGATTTGGGATGCATCTGGGTGTGTTCGGTCCTGAACTTGGCACTGGTCTGAAAAGGGTCTCTGTTAACACTAACTGTAACTGCTGAAACAGTCTCAAATTGTAGTCCTCTGCTTTATAACACAATAACAGAATTACACAGAATTGTATTACAGTATAAAACGAACTTCAGGGGTCCACTCCATCAATTTCACTTGTCAATGTCAATTTAATGGTCACGAGAAGGACTAAACAGCCGGTGATATCATGTTTTCTGTGTCTCTCTGGGATCTTTGTCAAGTCATAAAAAAGTCACTCAAGAGGGAGTCAGCTTAATGTTGTTTAAACATGAATTACTAGAGTAATAGAAATGCCTGTTTATGAAAGCCAGTCAGCATCTGACCTACTTTCTCGTTTAGCCCAGATTAGAAGGAGGGTTGTGATTCTGGGTCAGATGAAGCACATCCACTGTCCGCTAATTCAGGTTTCACCGACGTCACCTTGTCGGTATGAAAGGTCCATTATCTTGTTGACGTGGGCATATTCAGCCAGTCCGCTGTCTGAAGGTGTGTCTCCTTTTTCAGGTTTGTCGATCCTCGATGCGCTACCTGGCCCTGATGATCTCACGACCTGTGCTAAAGCTGAAAGAAATCAACCCTCTGCTGTTCAACTTTGTGGAGGAACTGGTGGAGATCAGGGTGCGTAGCTTCAATTTTTTGGAGGCTTGTTGGTAAAATTCCAGCAAGAAAGAGTTGGAAGTAAAAGTGTTCTCAAGCTGAATGAAACCAAATGCACAGTTCTAGTTGTATTTGACAGGTTGCTTTGAGAGTTTTAGCCTTTAAACATTGACTCCTTCACCGTAGTTACTGTTGTTGTTTTGTTATACCACCCATTCTAACACAATCAGATGATGTTCGAACGAAAATCAAACAACTGTTGAATCAAGTACTGCCAGCAGGAGCACTGGAAGAGGAAATCAACTGCAGCTCAGTGCATTCAGTGAGACGGATGTGTTTTCCTTCACAGAAACTTCGTCAAGATATTCTGCTGATGAAACCTTATTTTATTACCTGCAAAGAGGCGATGGAGGCTCGGCTACTGCTACAGGTCGGCAACGATTTACAGCATCTAGTTACCACAATTCAAATGATTTGTCCTCTTACAATGTCATCTACAGGACAGTGGCATATGTACCCCATAAGTAACATGCAACAGCAGCACCACAGTGTGGTGGAGGTGGGGAACTGAATTCAGAAAGGTTACTGTTGTTAAACTTGCAGTGACACTCGTTTATACAGATAAACCTGGCTGTTCCGATTTCAGAATATTTGAAATGTTGAAACAAATTATGTTAATCTTGGATCTTGGCTGCTGCAGTATGACCTCATGAGATAGTTTCATATCTGTTTTTGTGTCTGCAAGGTTGTCTGCATATGTTTTATGAAGCAGTTTCCCACTGTGTGTGTGTTCTCCAGCTACATGATCGGCAGCACTTTGTGGAGAACAACGACATGTACTCACTACAGGATTTGATCGACATCTCCAGTGGCAGACTCAGCTGTTCTCTCACAGAGATCCATACTACATTTGCTAAACACATAAAACTAGATTGTGAGGTGAGCTCATACATTAAACACAAAGGACAAATGTGATGGTACTGCTGATTTCTCTTTGTTAGACAGTTTTACACCTTATTAGGTTGTAGAGATCCCGTGGTCCTCAGAGAAATCTGACTTTCTGTTCCATTTTGCTTGTGTGTATGTGTACGTGTAGTGGTGTCAAGCCAAAGGATTTGTGTGCGAGCTGTGTAAGGAGGGAGACATCCTGTTCCCTTTCGACAGTCATACCTCAGTCTGCCACGACTGCTCAGCTGTCTTCCACAGGTTAGTCACCAACCAGTCACTTATCAGAGTGTTGAGTTTAAAGAGAATGTGTGTAGCTACTAGTAACCCCAAACACCTCAAGCCACTGGTATAAACTAGTCAAAGATTACCAGTTAACCTGAGCTGCTTTTCGACATGCACTGAAGTCCCGCTCTATCCTGGTGCCACCCATCTCCTACATGTTTAGGGCATGTTCCTGTCCAGACAATCTCCTCCCGCGAAAAAGGCAAACTTTTATTTCCAGAGTTCATTTCTGAAAACAGCAATACTTTTAAACTGCATCCAGAGAAAAAAAGGTTCATCCCACACAGCTGGTAGCAGCATGGTACAATTTCCTGAACACTGAACAAGTCATTTAAAAAGCCATTACCCAGATAGATACCTTAATCTGATATCTAGATTATGTATAGATAATGTAACAATTAGTTACAGATTGTATTTCCCTCAAACATCCAGCATCTGCTGTTCTCTTATGATAGAATGCAATCGAATTGTTGGTGTTTGTTTTGTCTCTTTAGAGATTGTTACTATGACAACTCCACAACTTGTCCGCGATGTGCCCGAATGACTGAAAGGAAGCAGGACGACGAGTCAGATGTGAAAGACACGTAGCTCTGGAGAGGGACCACCCGATGTTACTGGATGTTGCACTTTGCCTCATGTTGTGTTCTACCCCCCCGTCAAGAAAGACTGATTGAAGCTTTTCGCCCTTTGGTTTTTGCACTTGTTTAAACTGTAGTGTTTTCTGGTGCACTACATCAAAAAACCCATCTGGAAATTAATATATATATATATATATATATTTTTAGCAAATCTTTTGATTCCTGTTGTAATTGGTCGACTGAACACTATAGGTGTGAAGTGAAGTAGACACATTAGTGTGTCTGCTTGTATAAATGCCCTACAGTAAAAAGATACATGGAGGTGGGTGATTGTACATGCAGAAGCTGTTTATTAATCCTTAAAAGCCTCAACTGCATTGATCTATACTGCCAACTTTGCTGAATGCTAAACTTGAAAGTTGTTATGTACAACAGTTGTGAATTTTAACAGTAACAGTAAGTTCAGCCTCCAAAGAGAACATTTCAAAATGATATTAACCAAAAATTCTCCTTTCAGTTTCCAGCTATGTTTTTATTTTAATAATCTAAATCTTGCAAACATGCTAGAAAGGCTAAGCTGTGAATTTAAAGTTTATTCGGTCATGTAAGTTAGTATTGCATAACTAAAAATCCAGTTTGTTTACAAAAGGAAATTGATTAAATCTTTAATCATAACATCACTGTAACTTCTGTTTAACTTGATTTAACATAATCTGCCTTCACCTCCAACTGTTTATTTCACAAGTAATGACCCGAAAACACTCTGTACTCGTCCTCCGTCTGTGTGACATGCCTGATTTCCTTTCAGCGTCATAATCTGTTGTTCTGAGAAATATTTCATGAGGTCTTACAAATATTCCCAGGCCCTAAAAACAATATTTCTTTGTAGCATCCTGTTTGCACATTACCACACAACACAGCCCTCCTCTGAGTCGGTTAATTCTTTCAATTAGCCATCCTGGATACTGGAAAAAATACTAACATGAAATCATTTGACGATAAAGTTGTATCTACACTCTTTAAAACCATAATTAAAATGATAGCGTATAATCAAAGCATGCATTACCAGTACATTTCATTGTAAGTTTAACCGATAAAAGAAAAGAAACATGGGCGTTTAATATTCTTTTCCTTATATTCAGAACTGTGAAGTCATGTCAGCCAGTTTGATCTGTGTTTTCTCTGCTTCAGTTCAGTGCAGCGTCAGTGTCGTGAATAGATGTGAACACTCATGAACATAGTGGGCCTAAGATTGTCAGGTAACATACAGCTGTTCAACCTCATGATAATACGTAGCTCTCAGTCTCGACGTATCTATAGCACATTTTGTCAAAGAGATGACCCAGAGGTTACAGCGACACCTCTGGTAATAACGTGTAAATGTTGACCTCATGTATTTGTTTTAAAAATAATGAGTCTTGGCTGTGATATCTTCAGCATGATGTACTGTATTTTTTCAGATGTACATAGTGTCGGTTAAAGCCATGCCCTGTTGTGAAGTCATGTGGAGTAGAGCATGAATAAAATGACGTATATCAAGGCTGCAGCAGTTTGTCAAAGATTCACATTTTCACATATTGGATCGAATATGAATTTTGTGCCCGAGTAAACTAAACACTTTTGAATTTATAACATCCATGCATCTGTCCTCTATCTACACTGCTTGTACTATCCCAGCTAACACTGGGGGGGAGGTGGGCTACACTCTGGACAGGTCACCAGCGTATCACAGATATAGAGACAATCATTTACACCTTTAGAGTCTCCCATCTGCATGTCTTTGGACTATGGGAGGAAGCTCTAGTTTATTTGATAACAATTCATCATATTTTCTTTGCAAAATATCAAATCTGCAAGTGTCTTCAGCCGTCAGATGAAGTTGAGAGGTAAGAATGCTCTCCCAACATACTCTGCTGGACACAAACAAGATCTTAAAATTTATATTAAGGAAGTTGTTTGAAAAATGCCTCTCCCTCGATTTAAAAGAAATTGAAAAAGAAATTCCTGAATCCGTAACCAGACAAAATTTAGAGATTTAACACAGTCACCGTGCAGAGTCAGAGTCCTCAACACGACCTGTGTGGCAGACAGTTGTCATGAATGTGTCCCGCATGGAGAGCAGTGCATTCTGCGGTGCGGGAACAGAATGTAGCCGCTGACCCTGTCCACTGTGTGGGTCCTGTGTGAGACACACGCCCCCTGCAGCGCCGTCCTGCAGACCAGCACTGACACAGACAACCTCGCGGCACCACCGTGCTCCTTGTCAGCAGCCAGTCTTCTCGGCTCCTCCGCGGCTCGGGCGGTCCAGTGAAGTGCAGCCGGGAGAAGAAGCGCACCTCATGGCTCTCCTCTCCGTGAGCGTCGGGCCCTTCCGGAGCCGAGTGCGGTCGGTCCGGACTTGGAGCCGAGACTTGTTCTCGATCCCGGCTACTTTCCACTGCAGCGGCGCCCTGGAGGCGGTACGGTGACATTTGTGTTTATTACAGAAACTCTCTGTCGTCTCTAGAAATATAGATTCGTGCATTATGTTATTCACAACTGCTACTTGTATATGCACGATTCAATAATAACGATGAGTAATTGAATAGTTTTGGTTTGATTTCTCAGTGACTGGCATTTTCAAAATAACCTCATTTTTCAAAATAAGATGTAACAGAGGTTGTATTGTCTGACACAGATTCGACTTTCTTCTGTGGACTGCTGAAGTGGAACAAACCAGAGAAAGTTCAGACAGTGTATTTACCTGGTCATTAAAAGAGCTGCTGAATGTTTCTAACCATGAATTTATTTTTGCAGGATCATTTATTGACTCTTGTTCCATTGAAACAAAAAAACATTTAACACACTAACTAAGACACTGTCCTTGATTTCACCACCATCCCTGAACTGCACCATTATAATGGGAAATAACCAAATTATAACATGAGAGCTGTGTAGTAGCTGCTCACTGTCACCTATAAGTGTGTTATCTGCGACTGTGTTTTAACAACTTTATGAAAGTAGGTTGATTGTGACACAGTAGAGAAAACCCAGGTTATAATGAGATTTCACTCATCCTGTATATAATGTGGTTTGGAGAAAACAGGTGGTGGGACAGAGCTCAAAAGCTGGTGTGCGTGACTGGTTCATGTCAGCAGTAGAAACCATCATCGCTGCCATTTGAGAATAGGTGTATCAACATCTATTACATGTAAGATGTTTGTTTGATGTCTCTGCTGTGCAATTCTTTTCCTCTCATGCTAATATTCATCACACATTTCAGATGTCACTAATCCAAAGGAAACATGCAGGGCGTTATCAACACAGAGTCTCGCTCACTCGGTTACTCAGCTCCAACAAACCACCAAGAGGTAAACTACCTCCTGTATGATGTGGCTGAATGAGTGGCCTAAAGCCTTTTTTCTTCTATTTGAGGTATTTGCCTCTAATTCTCTTGTTCTGTGTGTTTGTCGTTGGACTGGTTCAGGTTTTGAAAAGTTTTTCCCAAAGAGGGAAGCAAGCGCTGGCATCAACAAATCAGTGGAAGGTGAGTGGAGGGTAGTGATAATTGAAAACACCATTTGTACCTGGTCTCCTTCCTCAGATCTGCTGCAGTTTACAGTTTGATCCCTTTCACTTTTTAGATGAAAGTCCCAAAGAGCAGGAGTCTCCTGGAGGCGACTCAAACAACGATGATGGTGAAAGACGAAGAGGAGGAAAAAAGGAAGAATCACATTGGTGGACGAGATTTCAGGTGCAAACAACTGTCTCTTTTTCAATTTTTTTGATGCATCTCATTTATATACACAAACACTAATAATACAACATAGAGCTGATGCTTTTATCCAGAGCGACTTCCAATTAGTGCATTCAACATCTATGAGGGGCCATTCGGGGTTCAACATCTTGCAACATGCTGCTAATAGAACAAACAAGTGTAAATTTAGAAAACAACTTCATCAATATGACGACACATGTGCTGCAAAAAGTCACAGCACATGCAAGTACAGAAACGCGCTGCAGATAATCAACCGATCAGTCCAACTCTTCCTCTTACAGCACTTCTTTGTCTTACAGGATGAGTTCCCCTTGGATAGAAAAGTGGTGCAGAACGTTGCCATCGGTGCAGCAGGCATGGCCTCAGCTTCACTCTACTTTTACTTCAGAGAGACGGGCGTCCAGATCTTGTGGCAGGACTTTGTGCATCACTACTTGAGCACAGGCTTGGTAAGTTGAAGAAGAGTCTTGAAATCTTCGGTCTCCGAACTCTCTGTCACTCTGTGATTCCATGTGGACAAATTGGTTCTTGATCTACGCAGGTGGATCATCTGGAGGTTGTCAACAAACAGTACGTCAAAGTTTATCCTGCAGGCGGAGTCAACACATCAGAAGTGGTCAGTTGCAACCAAATGCTGTCACGTCCTTCTGCTTCCACAACTCACCACTTTATGAAATGATCAGGCGTTGGTAATAAAACATGACTGTATCGCACACATACTAATATATCTAATATTGCATGAGACCGCTGACCTGAAAATAGATGGATCAGCCAGAGACAATATAATAAAGGAGAAGTAGTAACAAATAATAATAAAATAGCAGATCATGTTTGTTTAAACTCTGCATGTTTCTTCTCACATGTTCCATATTTGTTTCTGTTCACAAAACATCTTAGATTAAAACAATGATTGCTATAGTAAGTAAGTGTGTTCTGTGTTGTCTGTGTTTCAGAGCTATCTGTGGTTCAACATTGGCAGTGTTGACTCGTTTGAACATAACTTGAAGATGGCACAGCAGGAAATAGGCCTGAACCCCCCCCACAAAGTGCCTGTGTTCTACAGCACTGAAAGCGATGGGTGAGAAACTAGAATTTTCATATTAAAGCAGCTTAACTTTTATGCATATACTTTTTCCTCCCGTGGATTTAAGTTCTCTTTCTTCCTCCACAGGACACTTCTTGCCAGCGTTCTCCCATCTATACTTTTGGTTGGATTTTTGTTTTTTGCCATGCGGCAGGGACCCATGGCAGGTGGAGGTAGGGGAGGAGCAAATCCCTTTAGCATGAGTGAATCCAAAGCCAAGATAATCACAGACAATATCAGTGTGCGTTTCAAGGATGTTGCAGGCTGCGAAGAAGCCAAACTGGAGATCTTGGAGTTTGTCAACTTTCTGAAGAACCCATGTCAGTACCAGGGCCTCGGAGCCAAGATCCCAAAGGTGTGAATTTTCATAATGGGTGAATCAATGACAAGCCCATAAATTTCAGTTTATGCTACGGTACATAAAAAATATATTTTAACATCTTTATTCTCAGGGTGCAGTGCTCTCAGGGCCACCTGGAAATGGGAAGACGCTGCTCGCTAAGGCGACTGCAGGGGAAGCCAATGTCCCCTTCATCACCGTCAGCGGCTCAGAGTTCCAGGAAATGTTTGTTGGTGTGGGCGCAGCTCGGGTCAGTACTCAGCTGCATTACGACTCTGCCCCCAAAATTGAACATAGATCAGTGTGATAAGTACTACCGAAAGTTACAGAAACCAACTTGGAGTCAAATGTATTTGATATGTACTTTACCTTTTATTTTGGTCCATGTTCCATCTAATAACATGGAGGAGGTGACATTTCTGACCTATACTGATAAGACTCTTTGGGTTCACTTTTGGGGAGCAGTCATGTCGTCCATCTTTATGCACAGTCTATAAACACACCTTCCTCTCTGTCTGAGTATCAACATGATATTTCTGATTTCTCTTTGCCATGTCCGATATTAGATAAGGGACATGTTTGCCAAGGCTCGAAAAAACGCCCCCTGCATCCTCTTCATTGACGAGATCGATGCTGTGGGCAGGAGGAGAGGGAACTCTGGTGACCAGAGCGAGCAGGAAAACACACTCAACCAGTTGCTTGTGGAAATGGACGGTAGGCAGTAATTTGATTTCTGTCAGGGTTTGAACTTCTCTCCCATTACTGGTGTACAATTTCATAACACCTCAATCACACCTCTCTTCTCTTCAGGGTTCAACAGTCGCACCAACGTGGTCGTTTTGGCTGGAACCAATCGAGCTGATATCCTGGATCCAGCTCTGATGAGGCCTGGGCGCTTTGATCGACATGTATACATTGGTACAGTGATGCACTTCTATCAATTTCTTCCTCTCTTCATGCATCCTTAAACCCACAGTGTTTATATTCTGTCGCCCCCCTCTGGCAGCAAGGCGAATAACACAAACACTAAGAAATTGCCACATTTCCAAGTTAGTATTTTCATTGTGTGCTCAGAGTAAATGTTATTACCACATAACATTCTATTGATATTTTACAAACTCTACCTTGTCCAAGATAAGACAAGACACACTGCTTGTCCTTTGAGGGCCGCAGGGCTGGAGCCAGTCCCAGCGGATATTGGGTGAGAAGTTGGGGACACCCTGGACAGGTCGCAGTTTGTCCTCAGCCATTTCTGTCAATGTATTAATACTATACATATGAATATGCTCTTTACATAGTTTTTCTCCAGAGACTCCTACAGTCCAAAGATATGCAAATATGGGTTAGGTTATTTGGAAACTCTAAACCATAGGTTTGAATGTGAGCCTGCATGGTTGTACTCACTGTCCAGGGTGTATCCTGCCTCTCGCCCAACCTCAGCTCTGATTGGCTCCAGCTAAAGCCGTGCGACCCTCAAAGTATGAGTAGTATAGATAATGAATGGATGGAAAGATGGATGCAATGAAATGATCTGAAATCCTGAAATGTCTCTTTGTGGCCTCTTCCTGTCATGTAGGGCTTTCTTGGGACTTGTTATGATTCTTTGCAACATTATGATACAACATTACCTCCCCAGTATTTAAGCTCTGCGTATCGGGGCTTTTTGCAACAGGAGCAGGTGTGATTCAGTAGCATGACTGCGCATGAAGACCAAGATTTAACCTTTTGCTTTAAGCTTGACTCTAAGATCACACATACTCATACTGCATGGTTTCCATGAAAAACTGCATCAAGCCTATTTCCTTATGTTTTGATTTTTTTGCACCTTTTCATTTGTTATATCAGTTACAAGTTTGTATTACACACTGTGCACTTTTTATTAAGGTGGTTGATCTTTTTCTGCCTGCAGATCTGATTTGCTTTACACCAGCAGGGCAGGATAATGATGGGCAGGGTGCTTTTCTCTCTAATAAAGAAACTGTGTCAAATTGAGAGAGCTGGCTTTTTATAAAAGAGGGATTAGATAAGTGGAGGCCAACGTGAGGGAGGGATGGGACACACGGCTGGCTCCTCTCTGTATCATTTAGTTTCTTTGTTCCCTCGGTCCATTAGTGTTGGTGAGATAATATTGACTAAAACACTTTGATGATTAATGTTAATCAGTTGGTTAAATAATTTTCTGTTTTCTTGTTTGTTTTCCACAGGCCCACCAGACATTAAAGGAAGGGCGTCCATCTTTAAAGTGCATTTAAAACCTCTGAAGTTGGACTCCAGTATAGAAGCAGAGGCTCTGGCCCGAAAACTAGCTGCACTAACCCCAGGTTTTACTGGTAGGAACAACAGATATTTAATCATGTTTACACATATTTACACACAGCTCAGTCTCTCCATCAATCACACAATGGTCGTACAATTCATCTTCTGTGCCTGTTTTTGATTTTCTTCTTCACGTCACATCACCGTCTAACTTGATTCTGATGTCTTCCTGTGTGTACCAGGGGCTGACATCGCTAATGTGTGCAATGAGGCGGCTCTGATCGCTGCACGACACCTCAACCAGCACGTCAACACGAAGCACTTTGAACAGGCAGTTGAAAGAGTAATTGGAGGTAAGTTAACAACCACATTTATACACTTGATGTTATGACAATGCTCATAGAACGACTGTGTGATGAGGGTCATACACATTAATCAAGTCAGTCAGCAGTGAATGCAATGGTCTTAAAGTTTTGATCTACTATATGCTCTTAGTTTATATTGATTATCATTTCATATGGATCCATAAATATGAACTTAGTGCTTTAATTAAAGACATAGGCTGTTAATGTAGTAACTTACATTACATCCTGTCACATATTATCCCATTCAGGCTTCTCTATAAGGATTTGATTTGATGTTTTTTTTACTGTACTTACAGTGTGATTTCATTTGAGCATGACTGGCCACAACTGTGTTCAGAGAGCAAATCAGCCCTGATAACTTACTGTGTGCACAAAACAAAACAAATTCCCTTTTCTCAGGTTCCGAGAAAAAGAATCGGATCCTGCAACTTCCAGAGAAAACCACTGTGGCTTATCACGAGGCCGGACATGCTGTGACGGGCTGGTTCCTAGAACATGCAGACCCTCTGCTTAAGGTATTCAGACTGATTCACCATATTCTTTGGTGTTGTCCCCCGTAAGGAAAGTAAGATCTTCACCATAGGATTATACTGATTATTAGATTGATTGTAATGTCCTCCCTCAGGTGTCCATTGTCCCCAGAGGGAAAGGTGTTGGTTATGCCCAGTATCTGCCTCAGGAGCAGTACCTGTTCACCCAGGAGCAGCTGTTTGACAGAATGTGCATGATGCTCGGCGGCCGAGTGGCTGAGCAGGTTTTCCTCCGTCGAATCACCACCAGGGCCCACAATGATCTCAGGAACGTCACGCAATCTGCCTACGCACAGGTAATCAGCATGTTTTACAGCAAACCTGTCCATAGATACAAAAGGCTGTAAGGCACTGGGGATTCTGGATTAAAAGAAATGTTTTCTCTTCGTGTTTTAGGTCGTACAGTTTGGGATGAATGAGGCGGTGGGTCAGGTCTCCTTTGACCTCCCTCAGCAGGGCGACATTGTTACTGAGAAACCCTTCAGTGAACCCACAGCCCAGCTCATAGACCAGGAGGTCCGCCTGCTCATAGATGCGGCCTTCCAGCGAACACTGCAGCTTGTCACTGAGAAGAAAGAAATGGTGGAGAAGGTGAGAGCAGTGTTCTCACTGTGAGATCAGATGGAGAGAGGTAAAGCTGAGTAGTGTCTTCCCCTGAAGCTGCTCACAGAAGAGAATGATGAAACAAATTACAAGGGCAAAAAGTGAAAGAGAGTTGCGAGGAAGATGGATAAGATGTTGTTGAAGAGCAAGTTGCGGTGTCATCATTTAAAAATACTGTTACTTATAATATTAGTTATCTATTGCTGCTACTGATGCGTCACAGCCTGTTTTACATTTTAAGTGCAAAAGAAAATCAGTTTTCGTCATTAGTACCACATGCATTTGAATCGATGATGGAGCCTTATTTGATATTGTTTATCAATTAAAATGCTTGTTGATTGCTGTTGCAGGTGGCAAAATGTCTTCTGGAAAGAGAGATGCTCGATAAGGCGGACATGGTGGAGCTGCTCGGACCTCGTCCCTTTCAGGAGAAGTCGTCGTATGAGGAGTTTGTTGAAGGGCTGGGTGAATCTGAAGAGGACACCTCTCTTCCTGAAGGGCTGAAGAACTGGAGCGAGACCAAAGGGAATGAAAAGCACAATAAATCAGCCCTTTACTTGTAGCTGCCTCAAGCCAAATATTCCACTGGATTCTAGTGAATATAACTGAAGTAAGTACGGCACCGTCTGGTCCAGCCTGCAGCCTGTCGGGACTCTAAACATGCAATTTTTAAATTGTATTTTTTATATTCCAGCAGGAATTCCAAAAAAGTGCATAATCATTATAATCTGGGGAATTTAAACCAGTGCTCCAGCTTCTGGAACAGTGGACTTTGTAGCGTACGTTTCACCAGAGGTGCCTTCTGTTCCCCCGCTCCCACAGTCTAATGCCATCCTATAGTGTGATGACACTGATAAACATGCTACAGAACAACTGGGAGTCATGGACAACAGAGTTATTGTGCTCAAGCAGAAAAAAGAAGAAGAATTTAAACGTTTTCTAAACTTCTGAATGATCTGATGTTGTTTTGGTCAAGCTGCTGTTCTGGCATCATCACATTTTATACTGAAGCTCATTCTGCTTTTCCAGCCTCACTCAGTGCGCCTGCTATGTTCTTTAGCCTGTGGTAGAGATTTCCCCAAGTCAAATCATCTATGTAATGTGATGTAATGAAGAAACAATGTTCTTCTTCTTGTCTTTCTCAGATGCATTTGACTGTTTCCTTCACATCATTGTCACGTGAAGACATTCTCAAACAGTGAGTTGGGACTTTGTCTCAACTTGAATACACCAATGCAGTGCCTGTCAAGCTGGAGCACGACCTTTGGCCTTAACTGATGTAATCACTGACGTAATCAATAGGTTGTGTCTCATTTCAAGAGAAACCGTAGTGACAGATTCTCTGTCAATTTTCTGAGGAACCACTCATCGAAAAAACTGGATTGGATGACCAGTTGTTGAGAAAATCGACTGACAGACAGACTCAGAGAGATTTCTAGTTCAGTTTATAGTTAGATTAAAAGATTTTCACCCCATTCACATCCTTCTGAAAAAATATTTTCACGTGTACCTTATGAGTTGTTGGTGTCTCGTATGATAAGAGTCACATTAGGGAAATAAAAGTTGATATGTGAACTTTGTGCTGGGAACAACTGAGCTGGGCATGAATCAGATACTGTAAAAAAACTAAAAACTGTTTTCACCAAACCAGATGTTTAACTCTCAGGCACACTTCCTCACAGTCTGAGTATTCTCTTTTTTTCACAATTGTCACAATCAACGATCAAACAGGAGTCAGTGAATAAAGTAAAGGTTTAACTGTATTTCCTCTTCTGGCTCACAGAACATTGAAACCGTTCAAATTGTTCTTCTTCAGTAAATCATTCTTTCAGTCAGTCGTGGGTTATGTTTGAAAGTTAAGCTAAGATAAGTGTTCATGAAGCCTTGTCATTGCCATTGAGAACGACCCCTCGATGGGCAGGTCACACACTGTTAACTTAATGTTAGTTTCCTAATTGTTGAGCCAGTTGCTCCTGTGCTGAGTAAACAGGTTTGATAATAAAATGACTGGAAATTGTTCTTTTGTAGTGTGAGAAACGTGGGCTCCTCTTTTTAAAAGACGTTGACCAGTGTGACGCTGGAACATTTTGTCATCCAAACATCAGTGGACAGAGTTTTGTATGACTGTGTTTTCTGCCCGTTTGACAGTGCACGGTTTTTACTTGATCGTTTTTACAACTATTGTCACTTCACTTTGTCACGGTTACTCTTGAAGGACATTGTGATTTAACAATGATTTAATGTAACATTTTATACTGCCTTTACTGTACACTTTGCTTGTGTGATGCTGTCAAATAAATGCTGTAGTGTCACAAAAGCATACTTTTGTACAATGATTTTAAGTATTGATTACATTGACTGTGTTCAAGCCACACAGCTATTCTACTAATTTGGTGTGTGAATACAAAATCATTTGTAAAATCAATGTATAATTTCACCAGAAATATTTGAACAATAATTGATTATAGAGCAACAATTCACTCTCAGCTTGGTTTTCCTTGTTATATAGAGAACACAGTATCTTCAGTGCCCAAATGAATATATGGTAAACGCTCTGTATTTATTTAGGAGCTTTTCTTTGCTTGATGAACACTCAAAGCCTGTCATGGTACATCTTTTTGCCCATTCAACCGTTTCTTCACCCATTCACACACATTCATACAGTGCAACTCTGCGCAAACATCACTCGCACACTGCTGTCAGGGCTCAGTGTCTTGCCCAAGGACACTTCAGCAGGCGGAATGCCACAGCTACTCATTGTGAACTTACCACTGTCATATGAATCCAATGTAATTTTTTGCAGCTTGTCACATTCTACTGTACCTCATCACTTAACGATACAGCGCGTGTGTCCTCCACAGAGATTTAACTTGACCAGTCACACAAACACAGGCTTTTTCAAGACTTGTATTTATTCTTCTATCATCCCTGTAGTCTCACATCTCCACTGTGCTGTGTCAGCACCATCCCCGTGTCGCCATTGATCCGTTGTGTCAGAGTGTTCAGAATTATTGGCACGGCTGGTTTAGCTCCACGTGAGATAAATAAATCAAGGAATCAGCTGTTTCCCTTTGCTCAGAAAGATCAGAATTATTGCATGAAGTCAGATTCAGCTGAGAAAAGATGAGAAATATTGTTGGCACTTTGTATTGTTTGGTATTCCTGCAAATGTGATACCTTCGTTCCTGACAGCTCCAAGAACAACGGAATTTGAATACCAGCCGATTTTGGGATTGGCAACTTGAGTTATGCAGCTGTGACTTTGGCAGCCATCATTTTCTAAAATGAACAGGAAAATAGAAAGAATTTGATCTTAACAAAAGTCTGAGCTGCTGCTTGGTCTGTTTATCTTTTTAGTCATCTGCACCTAATGCCAATAATTCTGGAGGGCACTGTAAATATGATTCAGTGAGAAAAGTGCAATGTTTATATTGATCCATTTCAAATAACAACACAAAATCTTTATTGATATGGAGAAGGTCTGATGGATAGCATTTGGCCTCACTGAAACCCACTGTATAAGTCGCCTTATTTACAGGCAACAGAAAAAACCCTGTCACATTGTCAAGCAGCACATGAAGTAACGGCCTCAGCGTGAAATTTAACAGCTTTATTGATATGTTCTTTAGCTCATGTCCTGGTGTTTCAACGTGAACCCCAGCGTCTGAACGTCACATGGAAGATCTGGCCTCTCTGGGCTGGGGGCGCTACTGTTAGAGCCAATCTCAACTCTCCAGCCACTGTTTCCCACCCTGAGAGGCTGCGAGGATGGAGATTACTCTGCTGACCTCATACCCTGTTATATCATTAAAAAACAAAACTGAAAAATCTTCTGGCAGCCCAGAGTGCATTGATAACCCCACTGCATGAACAACACCATGACCGTGTGTGTTTGTGTGTGTGTGAGAGAGAGAGAGAGGAGAGGGAGAGGGGAGAGTGTGTATTTCACAGCTCAACATCTTTAGTTAAAGTGCAGAGCACAGTGTCCAGAGTTCAACCTGAACTCGTCTATTCAGCACCATGAAACATTATGTGAGTGCACGGTGGCAGATGGGGGGGGGGGGGCCTCTCGGTCCACTTTGTGTTCCCCCTCTGGCTGCGTCTGTCTGGCTCGGGCTTTTCTCTCACTGCGGTCCGGCTGGTTCACCACAGATGTCCTCGTCATGGCTGCTTGGGCCGCTCCAGCTTCATCAAGGGCTCCATGGTGTCAGAGTCGCTGTGGTGTTTTCTCTCTCGTGGGGTCTCGACTTTGCTGCAGCGCGTCCATGAGGGGGAGCGCATGTACCCACCTCTGGGCAGCACTGGCTGTTGGGATCCTGGGAACCAAATACACACAGTAACTGGTCACTAGACGTACAGTAAATACAGACGCAGTGATTTTATCTAACATGGAAACAAGGACACCTGTCATGTTTCCCACTGCTTGAGCTTCAAAATTACAAGTGTCTTTATGTATACTGCCAAAAAAGCTCCTTCAAAGTTAAAAGCAACTATCTCCAGAGCTCAGATATATGCCACTGAGGCCTGGGAAGACCATAGCATCATTTTACTTCCTGTTGTTCATTCAAAATGGCCGGTATCACATTGATTGTGTGCATCTCAAACACTGTGAAAGTGACAGTGATCAGCTAAGACTGGAAAATGAGACAGTTTTTATTAGTGCTGGTAAATATCAATCATATCGCAATATAATTTGAATCAATAGCAATATAACAAAGGTTCAATATATATGGATATATAGCAAAGTGAGGAGGTAAAACATATAATTGATCACCTTAAATGCCTTCTGAAATGTTTTGTCATTCTCTGCTCATAAAGATGAGTTTAAAACCACAACAAAAATCTGAATACAACTTTTGGCCTTGTCCCCCAGCACTAGTTTACTGTTTTCTTTCTCCAAGTCTGCGTGGGTTTTTTCTCCATGTACTCCGCCTCATGCCAAATATCAATGGCTCCAGCCCCCCTGCAACCCTCAATGGACTGGCAATATAGATGATGATTGGATGGATGGATGTAAAAACCAGTATATGAATATATACCACACGTAATATCATTGCAGTGACTCACAACAGTGTCGCCATTTTATATAATTAGAGTATTTTGTTGTGTTTTCACAACACAAAGAAACATATTTCTAGTTTTGTTGCTAGTGCCACTTCACACCACTTGGTGGTGGTGTCCAACCAAGCGAGACTAGGACAAGGCAGCAGTGGGAAGAATGACTGACTGATAAAAAGTCGACACCTCACTCCACCTTTCACTGCCCACATCACTCGAATCTTGGCTCTCCTAAGTGAATGTTATACTCAGTACGCGGCTCATACATCTCCCCAAAGCCATATCCACATCCTCGCAAACACTGGAGAGAGGAAGAGGAAGGGGAAGAGGGAAAAGACATATTGATCTTAGAAGATTGATGGCCTCTCCGCTGGGTTTTAATGAGGAGGACAACAACAACCTCCTCAGCAGCACAAAGCAGTCTGCAGCATTCTGTGTCACAAACACCTGCTGATGGTGACTGGTTACCTCAATATTATAATATGGATTCATATCTTCAATGTATTTATATTGATGTCTCTATAATGTACATATTTCTTCTCTCCCTTCATTGTGAGTTGTGTTCAGACTGCTGTTGGCCTGTTTGTACCCTGACATCTAAATAAAAAGACTGAATTCAGTAAAAATTGTATTGAGACACAAACAGAGTGTTAGCACATCTAAGAAGCAAATTAAGAACAAGCCTATCCACAGTATAAATAGATTTTCTGTGTTTTCTGTCTCTTCTTTTAGTCTGTCGCTCTCTCTCTCTCTGTCACATACACTGAATACCCTGAGCTATTTGGTGCTCTGCTGTGTTCCGTCTGTGCCGCTGGCGAGCAGCCATCCAGATTCTTCAGTCAGCGTGTTGCTGCATAACTTATCGTTTCAGAAACACCAGACGCTGTGAAGGCACAGACCAAACATGCTGCACAACACTATATGTTCATCTATGTGCACAAACAATCTCTTTCAGCCAATTATTTTGGGTGCATGCTCATCCTAGCACAACCCAACCAGTCTTGGGGAACTGAGGCGTACTGTATATCTTTCTAAGACACTGATATGGAATCTCATTAAAATCCTGCTGCGGCCCCACAGGCAGCAAGTTGAGCTGGAGTCTGACCTTTCACATTCAAAGGAGCTTTTACAGAGGGACTATAAAATACATTGTTAGATTCCCTAAAGCATAAGTCACATATGAAACAGAGAGACAGCCTCTCTATGGACTAAAACTTCCCAGCATGCTTCAGTTATACGTTCAAAGCAGCGACGTCACTGCAGGGTTTGGATTGGATATTCCTTCTTTGACATCAATAGGGCAGTTGTACTGATAATATTCAAGTTTTTTTGGTGTGATTCCGCACAGTTTTTGCTTGATACTGCCAACAAACAAATAGCAATAAAAACATAACCCCCTTGATGTGGGTAATGACATCATATTATTGATGAGAGTGATACACAAATGCTGTGGTCATCAAAAATCCATGGATGCACCATGAGTTTAATCAGATTTAGTTTTTCCTATTCTTGTCCTCAAATTCATTCTTTCCCCATATTTCCGTCTGTGAAAGACATCCTCATTCAAATCCTTAAAACAAACACCCTCTCTAAAGCACTTGACCGTGAAAACATCCACACAACAGAAACACAATAGGTCATAGTTTGCCATGTCATCTGTTACTGCTCCAACAGCAAAGAATAGGAGGTGAAAGCCATGCCTGGTAGTTTGTTGATGTAACTTTATGGTTCATCAAACTCATTTGAGCCTAAAAACAAAGAGCAGAGCAACTGGACAAAGTCAGCCTTTTGTTCAGTGCCTCTGGAGCTGCTCTAGAACGAGATGCTTGATGAAACATTGATTGTATGGTCACAGTATTCTGGAGTCCAGCTGTGAAGCACAATTGATCACGTTCACTAGTTTTGCTTGAATAATCCCTGAAATGATCAAATGTACATTTACTTTTTAAAAAGTGAAGGGGAGGAACATGGGAATTGATCGAGCAGGAAAATGGAAAACTGAGTAAACATAAACAAACAAGACACATGTATCTATTAATAATGCACTGAAGTGTAGTTATGCAAATTATGAAAAGTGTGTAAATGGCTTTTGAAGGACTTTGTTTCTGCAGGGAAAGTAAATTATTTAGGGACCTACATTTAGTATGAACTCACTTACCCATCTCATGTTCCTCTCCTCTTCTTCTCTCTACTTCCTTTAACCTCTCCTTCAACTCGTACCTTGCCCTCCACACACTCAGCAGTTTCCCACAGAGCCCAATGCTCACACAGCTCAGCTATATATTACCTGACCCACATTGACGGTACAAACTCTGACACAAATGAGATAAAGTAAATACTCTTTCACCCCGACTCTAAGATGACTGGTGACCTTATGAGCAAATAAACCAATTATCTCTTCTGAAACTGCCTTTGTCACAATTCAGTTCACAGTATTTCAGGGTTATAGTTATAGCAGGTTTGTTCAAGACAAGAAAACGTGCCCTGCATGAAATTACAAGGTTTAATAGTGAAGGAGGTTTTAGAGAATACGGATGAAACAGAACAGCTGGTACACAGCTGAGATTTGTGCAGTAAGTTGCTATGTGGATAAGTCCTCTCTCTCTCTCTCTCTCTCTCTCTCTCTCTCTCTCTCTCTCTCTCTCACACACATGCACACACAAACACATACACACACTCAGTTTATACAACCTGAAAACACAATACCTCCAGCCACTGGCTGTTGCCGGAATGGAGGCAGAAAGACATTATGTAGAAACAGACGTATTTGATGTCTTGAATGATCGGATACTTTTCCGTGAATCTTATATAGATCTATAAGAAAAAAACATTAGGGCTTCTTGGTGACTGCATCTCTGTGGGATTGTTATCTTTCCTCTCTAAAAGCCAACGTTGAGGCAGACATGGAGAGAGAGAAAGCTAAGGGGGGGGGGGGGGGGGGACTGTGTTTGTGGTGAGACATAAACAAGTCAAGAAGTAAGAGTTTTTGACAAAATCTGTCAAAAGGTTAAAGATTCAGCAGAAAGACATATTTGCTGCTTTCTCAGAAGACTGATCTATTTTTACTTGTGATTTATTCAGGTAAAAAATAGAAGAGCGAGTGAGCGCTGCTCGTTGTGATAGTTAACTAAACTGATAAATACAATGTGTCATTCTGAGCAATTTAATCGTTACAGAATTCTTCCTCAGATATAAGGCAGTGTGAATTCAATCATGTCACATAACAGTAAATACAGCTGTCCATATGACGACAGCAGGACTTCATGCTGATTAGCAGAGAGCAGAGCAGCAGTTGTGAGGCCTTGGACAGGAAGCCTGTTGGCTGCTGAGAGTTCTGCCTCTGTAGTGCGTGTTCACAGCTGCAGAGAGGGGGGGCGCTACAACTGTTAAATCTGCTCATGGACTTAGTGTGTAGAAAACTGTAGATCAAAAATAGATCAAATTCTCTGAGATAGAGTTTTGGTGTGCAATGTGCTCAGTCATTGTTGAGTGAATCTGAAGGCAGAAGATTTACGAATATGCATCAAATCTGAGAAAGCTTGAATCAAATTGGTGTTTGGATTAATGTAAATTACCAACCAACCACCAACCAACCAACCAACCAACCAACAAGCCAGCCACCAATCAACTAACCACCCACACACCCAGCAACCAACCAACCAACCACCCACCCACCAGCAACCAACCAACCAACCAACAATCTATCTATCTATCTATCCATCTTTAATATGTCTGAACCACAGTTATAATAGTACTAGCAGCATTATTGGTGTACATAAAAACATTTAAATACTGCCTGACATTTTACTTGTCCACTCTTGAAACTAAGGTTTTATGAAAAAACAAATCCTTTCTTGCACATAAGCTACGCCTCTGCACTAAATGCTGCAACCATCTTTAATTTACATTATTGGCTGTGGAGATGGAGACAGCAGCATGCAGTGCAGATGGTCCACTGGGATCATAACTCACACCTAACAAGCTGTGCTGTTATATAGAACATTAGTATTAAAACGAAAACAGATAGGAGGAGGTAGGGAGAGGAGGATGTTGAAGAAAGAGGAGGTTTTATAATAAGAAATCTAAGTGAAAATCTGGGTAAGAGCAGTGCGTAGATCGAATATGAGGAAAACACTTTATCATAAAGTATTTTTTAACTGTCTCTCCAGAGTGAGTGAGAGGTACGTTTATTTTGACCTGATCAAATCTGTTTTGTTCATTTCAGTGAATTCAAATAAGTTGCGATCTTTGCATATAGGTCAACATCAGCAGAGAATATACAATATATAAACAACGTTGTCTAAACTGTGTCAGAGGACCTTTAGATCTTGAGTTGCCCTGAGATCCTGTGTGCATGCTGAGAGGCAGCAGGGATTGTGGGGGAGAGAGTTCACTGTCCGCATGCAGGATGAGGCAGGATGAGGCTCCGATCATAAATAAATCATGGGAATGATTTTGTCTTCATTTTTTCAAATCATGTAGAGAGACATGTTAGCTTTAACCTTTATACCTTCTGCTGTGACACACATGCAGAGTGAACTGTGCATGACGCCCATATAGTGAATTTGATGACTATGTGTAGTGTGATCCAAGCTCAACGCATCATGTGTTTATTTTATTTTTCAGATCCTCCTGCTCTTATAGATCATTGACTTAAAACACGCTCATGCTCTGTATTGTTTTATGTTTTACTCCTAACGAAAATCTGAAATTTAATTTGTGAAATATTACTTTTCAGAAGACTGCAAAGCCATCATGTGAGCAAAGGCAGTTTTCTTTAATATTTTTGTTGGGCAAATTAAAATCTGTGCGAAGGCCACAGATTAGCAGAGCTGTCTGCAGACGAGCAACACAATTCCTGCGTTAATGCGTCAGTCTGTTGCTAACAATATGTACAAAGACAGTGTTTACATCTCTGTGTCTTAAAGCTTCAAAATGTGCAGTGTAGATGATAAGTCTATTAACATGTTAGCAGTGTTTGCTCCACAAACCTTGAGTGAGTCAAAGTGTTTATTTCTACTTCTATCTGTTACACTCATTCAGGTTTAAATCTATCCATTCATCCAACCATTTATTTATTATTGATCATTCTCTACACCCCTTATCTTTTAAGGGTCAGGGTCAATTTAGCAGGTCCTACCTGTTGGGAACTCGTTGTGGTTTTCCTCATCAGAGTCAGCAAACACTTCAGCCAGTTCCTGGTCAGACATGTCAGTCAGCTCAGTCAGGTCCAGGAGGTCAAAGTGCACCTCTAATGAAGATACACTACTCAGTGGTTCTATGAGGCAGAGAGAGAGAGAGAGAGAGAAATCATCATGCTTTTATTCTGGAGGCAAGTTGAGAGATTAAAATCATTAACTGATTTTTTTGCTGACTGAGCTACAGAATATATTTCTTTGTGGTGGGGGATTAACTGCTTCTCTGTTATGGACACTGAGTTCATGAATCCATCGTTGTAATGTTGCTCTTGAATATGGACATGCTCATAATTAGATCAATGGCTTTCTCTTACGATTCTATTGTAAAAATCAATTCTAACAAAGATCATTTTCACTCTTTGATCCACTTTTAATCTGAACATCTCTTGTAAAGCTGAGTGTTGACCTCTTCAGGAATATTTTGGTCTGAGTAGATTGTTTCAATGTGCCGCTGAACTTGCTTGAAACACGTGTTGGACTCGGTGCAACTGAAAATAGCCACTTCTTAAATGCACTCTGAGCTCCATTTTCTCCTGGGTGTGTTGCACTTGTTCATTTCTGCACACGCCTCTGACTCTTTAGCAGGCAGGCCTCTCTGCTGCAGCATCACGTACGAGGTGCATCAACGTGCCAGCCCGTGCATTCCAATCAGGCTGCCACCAACGCTGACATTTTAATACAAATGTAAAATATAATGTATTCAAAGATTCTGTAAAACACAATATAAAGCAATGCAGGGGTCCAAGAATATCTGCTTGTATCTACATCCCCCAAGTTAGGAGCGAACTGTGTGCAACAGAGCTGAACTGATCCTCCATTATAGTGAGACAAATGTTTGGACTCTTCACTTAGGGAGATAGATGTGTTTGTATTTCCTAATGTATCAGTGGATGCTGGGCTGCCATGCAACATCAACTCTGAATGTGTGATGGGTTATGTGACAGGTTGAAAGCTGTTTTTGTCGGGTGTTGTTTTCAGGCGATGCCTCAGGCCAAAAGAAGCAGAGCCCACTCTGCTATCACATTTGATTCCCTGCATCACCCTCCTGATAGAGTGCATGTTGATTTGAGAAGGGCTGATCATCATGCTGAAGCGTTGGTAGGTCACGGTGTCGTGTTTGAAATATGAGGGAAAACATTCATCACCACAAATGCCAGGAGACAAGTGGGATGAAATTTTAAGGAAGCAGGGACTGTGAGAGAATACAAATAAGAATTGAGCAATGAGCATCATGGTTCTTTTAACTAGAGATGAAAAAACACAAAGACCCACTTAATCTGCTTAATCACGCCACAGAGTGTGTGGCCAGCATAGAAACACTGCACAGGAAATTATATTGACAATTCCATTTACCTCTGCCAAGGAGGTTATGTTTTCATCCGTGTGTTTGTTTGTTGGTTGGTTTGTTTGTTTGTAAGCAAGATTATGCAACAAATACTGGACAGATTATCACAAAACCTGGTGAAAGGATGTGATATGGGTCAGAGAAGAACTATTTACATTTGGTGCAGATTGGGATAAGGGGGCAGTTATTTCAGTTTCATTAACATTGGCGTTATAAAAAATGTCTGTCAAAGGTAAGGTAAGGTAAAGTATGATTATGGTATGGTATGGTATGGTATGGTATGGTATGGTATGTAAGGTAAGGTAAGGTAAGGTAAGGTAAGGTAAGGTAAGGTAAGATAAGGTAAGATAAGATAAGATAAGAAAGGGTAAGGTAAGGTAAGGTAAGAAAAGGTAAGATAAGATTCCAAGCTTTTCTGTCTGATACCTGAAAGTGGTTGTTTATATTCAATGCAGAAACGCTGCAAAATGCAATGTGGTGACAAGCATCATTTACAATCTGTTCTTTTATTGACTTTGTGAATATTTTTTTTATTTTCCACTCAGGCTGCAAGCACAGAGCCCTTTTTCATGAAGAGTGAAGGAAGTGGAGGCAGTGAAACAGGGAGGCAGGTAAATGTGGAGGAGGAGATGAAGAGACAAGAGAGAGAAAGGCAGGGAGAGATGAAATGAGGTAAGAATGTAAAACAATAAGAGAGAAAGAGAAGAAAGAGAAAGTAGATGAAAAAAGATGGTGAAAGAAGATGTTTTGTAAGAGGTTCCCTACATTTTTTTCTTACTTAGAACTGGTTATATGATTATTCCCACTCTACTGCACTTGTTCCTACCGCCTCACCCCCCATCTCCCTTCTTCCTTCTCCCACACCCTCTCCTTGAATAATTGATCAGTGCGTTTTCTCTCCCAGGCAGAAACAACTGCCTCCATCTGAAAAGCCAGTCAGGGGAGGAATGAGATGTCAGCTGGGACGACTGGCAATGGAGAATTCACGCTGAGACAAAAAACAGAAGACTTTGTGTCTGAGGCAGATGAACGATGAAAACTTCTTAAAGCAAACATACAGCCTGGTTCCTGTATTCCTGCTTGATACCTCTTCACTTTTTAAGCATGTCCTTAATCCCCCTCTCTTCAATATGAGTGAAATAAAGGTCCTTTGATTTAGAATATCACATGAATAAAAAACAATTGTTTGTGTGCTCTCGATTTGATGTGCTTTCATTGTCAGTCCCATTCTTTCCTCTCTCTTCGCTCAGAAAAGTACAGATGGATTAACTGCCAGAACAAAGGATATGGAGGGAGGGTGGGAAGGAGGAGTTCACGTTTGGGAGAAAAGGAATAAGGGAGCAGAGAGGAGGTGCTTGCATGTCAGTGTGTAATGACTAGTGTGTAATCCCCTTCCCACTCATCAGGGCCCTGAGGTCAACAAGCAGCCTGAAGAGCTTCATCATAATGATGTCGTCTGGACCTTGTTGGAATGAAGATGACTGAGACAAGGCTCAGCTACAGAGAGAAAAATATTAAACACACATTTGCCAAAATGTACATTATTTTCTCTCTTACATGTTATTACATGTTAATAATGACTGAGAGAAAAACTCTCAGTCATTATTAGTAGTATTATTAGGATTATTATTGATAATCCTAATAATAGTTAAGTAGTGTAAAATCTGGATCCTGCAGCTCTGGTGTCAAAGAGAGAGCGATAGATAGAGAGAGAGAGAGAGAGAGAGAGAGAGAGAGAGAGAGAGAGAGAGAGAGAGAGAGAGAGAGAGAGATTTTCTTCTAATATAGACTGTCCCACAGCAGGCGCCATAAGTGATTAAAAAAAAATACAAATAAGAAAATAAAATAAACTTCCTTGACTCATGCCACATCCTTCGTGGTAATCTAAATTGTGTTTTTTGCATAATCTTGCTTCCAAAAAAAACAACCAACAAGCAAATGGTCGATGACATAAACATTTTGGTGGAGGTAATAATCTCCATAATCTCCAAAATGTGAAAGGAGGGAAAATGTTGGAATTGAACTCTTCTGATCTTTCAATGACGCAGAATGAGGAAGAGGGACGGTCATTTTGTTGAAATCATGCCTCTTCGGTACAGGATTTACCAGCTTTGTGTAAATATTTTAAACCCCAATGGTTTTTCATTGTGTTGGTCTTGGCCCGTCTTTCTCTCCCTCTACCTCTCTTGCCACATACTATTAGCTGACCTGCCAGGTAGCATGGCTGTATAGTGGGTCACATTAGCCTCTGGATGAGCTGTCTCTGAAAAAAAAGTGTTGGGTTAGTGGAGCAGATAAAGGGTGCCTTGTCACCCATGTAGCCCCAGTATCCGTGTTTCTATGCCCTGGGCTCCGAGTCTGGCACGTACAGGGAAGCCTCTGTGTGGGACTGATGCACAATGAGGCCTTTCAACCAAGGCTAAGCTGCAGCAGCCTCTGAGACTCTGGGACCAGAATACCTAAAGTCGGCAATGATCGTTCAGCTGGTTTCAAGATCACTGAAGATCTACCTTGAGGATGCCGACTGTTGTTAATGCATTAATGCCCCACAGGCCTAAGCTATGAGATTCATTATGAGTTAGATTGAACCATTATGGTGAGTGTTTACAGAGAGAGGATATTGTCTGTCGACCTTCCTCATCTCCTTCTTTGTTGAAGTCGACTCTCGCTATTGATTACCTTGCTTGTGGCATTTTCCACCAATAATTAGCCCACCTCTTTACCACTAATGAATATTCAACACTGTTAATAACTCCCTCTCCGCTCCTATTTTCCTGGTACTCACGTCTCTTCTCAGTGATGTGCAGCAGGCTCGCAGTGTGCCCCGACAGGCTGCCCTCCTCCTCCCCTGCTGCGTGCTGGAACAAGTCCTTGGATAGGTCGGCTGAGCTGGAGGGCTTCAGCAGCTTCTGGATGTCTTTATTGGGCTCTATTAGCACCGAAGAAAAGAGAGAGGGGAGTCAAAGGTCGTGCTAATGGGTTTTCCATAGAAGATTACATTAGCTTATTTACTTTACTGCAGATCTGAGGTCTAGATATGACCCAGAATAATTGAAGGCATCAAATATCTGCAGAAACAGACATTGGAGTAATGAGGAAAGAACCGAGGTATGGAAAGAAACCAATGTCTGTCCATCGTGATCTGTGAGTATCCTCCCTGTGTGTTTTCCCACTCAATAACCAAATCAAAACCTTACAGTAATCCTATACTTTCCACAGTGGAGCAGGGGTGAGCACCCTCAGTTCGAATGGCGCCTTTATGGGGGCGGCTGAGGGGGTAGAGCGGTCGTCCTCTAGGAAGGTCGGCAGTTTGATCCTAGTCCTTCACATCTGCATGCCAAAGTGACCTTGGGCAAGATACTGAGCCCCAAATGACCCCTCATAGAAAAATTGCTGCACATAGATGCACTGTATGAATGTATGTGAATGGGTGAATAACCTGCACTGTAAATCACTTTGAGTGGTCGTCAAGACTAGAAAAGCCATCTATCTTTCTGCGTTGGTTTTCTCCAGGTACTCCGGCTTCCGCC
This sequence comes from Verasper variegatus, assembly GCA_026259375.1. NCBI lineage: Eukaryota > Metazoa > Chordata > Actinopteri > Pleuronectiformes > Pleuronectidae > Verasper > Verasper variegatus. The sequence continues at coordinate 15,498,044 of CM048039.1, read as the reverse complement.
CAGAGTCCAAAGACGTGCAGACTGGGAATAGGTTAACTGGAGACTCTAAATGGTCTTGGTGTCAGTGCGAATGGTTGTTTGTCTCTACATGTCAGCCCTGTGATACACTGGCCCACCTCTCGCCCAACATCAAATTGGAATTGTCTCCGGCTAACCCCTGCATCACTTGAAGAATGAGGTTTAGATATTGGATGGAATTTCAAGATATGTTTCTCCTTTTTAAAATACTTTCTTTAGAACAGTCATGAAATCTATATCAGCCTTCACACTCACGCTGGTTTACATGGCTGTTGGCAGACATCTTTTTCAACAGTCATCCCAGTTACTGTTATTTCTATGAGGAAAATGTTTTCTAAGAGCCTGACTGTGCTTTTCGCTCAAGCCAACTGAAAAACATCTCAAACATTCATTCAAAATAGAAAACCGTGTCCTCACAGGCTGTTGAACACAGAACGTCTGAAAATAGAAACGCACTTTAAATAGCATCTCTCCAAATGCAAGAGTGTGCACAAATTCTGAATTGTTTAAACCTGATCAAGGTCTAATGTTCAACTGTTTGACCGAGCTGAAGTGAGCACAGAGGCATGAATCCTCAAAATTAGTAAATAGCTAGAATTTTCCAACTAGCCTACATAAAATGATGGCGGACAAACGTGTACAATTATAACAGTTGACATTTGAAAAATACAAGAAAAGGGACAACATTTGTTAAGATGTCAGCAGTGAGGCTTTTTTTATGAAAGCATGCAGATTGGATAAAAGCATTGTGGGAGTACAGCATGGTTTCCTGAGGAGCCTCACCAGATGGCTGGTACAATTTCTACTTGCAATATGTTCCCAAACTTTTGAATTTCTCCTTTCAGATAAGAAGTGTGTTCAATCCAAGGCCAGGCCTAATTAACGATGGGTTTTGATTTCACCCGGAGAGGCTCATTGCTTGTTTGATCGATTTGCCCGGCGAGGAGCATTACCTCTGTTGTTATAATGAAATGTTCTGTCAATATTTAGACTGCCAGCTCCGCATGGTTTCACATTGGCATCACCTTCTTCAGCAAACACTAACTGTAGAGAATAGATCCCGCAGATTTCTGTTCCTGGCCATTTAGACACTTCATTAGTGGACCGCAGAATGATTACCCAACCGTGTTAAAGGTCCTTTTCTTTATGTTTTTACAGGAAGTCACATGAATGGCACGATGGTGAAGTGGCAAGAAGGTTTGAATAGCTTTTTGGGAGTTTGCATGTTCTCTCTGTGCCTATACGTGGGTTTGATATACTCCGGCCACATTTCAAACACATGTAGATTGGGGTTAGATTGATGAGTTGGTGTGCATGTAAGTGTATATGACTGTTTGTCTCTGTATGTTGGCCCTAAGATACACAGGCAACCTGTCCAGGGTGTACACAACTTTTCGCCCATTACAATTGGTGACCAGCAATGGCTGACTTTAAGGAGAAGCAGAATAGATGTATGGATGGATGTCACATTGTTTTGGTGACAACAGATGAACATGCCTTCCTCGACGTGCTTGTATTAAAACTTGGGATGATAAAAATAAATCTCTCAAGAATGCCTGTGTATTTATACTGGCTCTCACAGAGAGAAGAAAAAGGGCATTCCAGTAAGTCACGGTATTATCCGCATGGAAAAGAAGGACAAGTTTACACAGATGGCCTGATCCAGCTGCCACCTGCTGAGCTGACAGTAAAGAAGCTCGAGTAAACCATGAGAATATAAGACAGTGCCAGTAAAGGACAGTCAGCTCTGGCACATGTGCCTACATGAGCGCAAGGCTACCCTGTGCTGAGCTGTCAGCCATGACTGGCCGTGAATCAGCTATGCCATAGACAGACAGACAGAAGAGAGGGGGGGGGGGGGGGGGGGGGGTGAGAGAGGTATGTGAGAAAATGAGGTTCTGTACATTTGCCAAAAGTTAATTCAAACTCAGTGTCTTGGTTCAATAAACCAATTTCTCTGTGTAGCTCAGACAGAATCATCGTGCTAACTCAACACCCTTTTCGCCAAGTCATTGTGCTGCTTGTTGATTTATGTCTCTACCTTGCATCCTTCAACAGTTTATCATGTTTTTGGTGCATTAATATTAATATTCATGCTAATCCTGTACCAGAATAGCTGCTGTGTCCGAACACCTAGTGACCCCTTTCTGTAATACATCATAATAATGATGACCCCTCTAATTGAATCTTATTCTAATGAACAAATGTTATTCCACTTTGTCATGGGCAGGTCATTCAGGCCATGGCTGAGAAACCATATGGTTTATAAATTGTGGTGGAAAGCACACTTTGGGCTCAGAGGAAATATACTCTTTTACTGCTTTACCTCACTTTGCACATTATGAGATTCATATCTTTGTATTTATCAAGGCAAATGTTACTATCCATCAAAGCACAGGGAGGTCAGATGACTTAGATAGCTGACTATACTTTGCATAGTTAAATTATCAGCCTTTTCAGTGTTTAGCTGTTATAGAACAATAGAAGCACTGAGGCAGTGTACAGTGTCACCACACAGCACAGCCTTCACAAATAAAAGCCATATACGTCCACTGTTGTATTCTATCAGTCCATCTTTTGTATGGTTGATCTACAGTGTGTGGATATAAAAAATACCTGCAGATTGGATGTAATATTGGTGCAGGAACCGTTCACAAAATATTTCCCATATTGCAAAAATTATGACAGAGAGACAGATACAATTGGCAGCACAAGTCATGCACATGGCAGATACACCCTGAAACAACCATGCATGGTGTAATATAACACAGAGGAAAGAAAGAACAGAAAATGGCTCTTACCTGGGCTCCCTGCCCCTCCCTGTGCCTCCATGCAGCTTAGCAGAGAGTGTCCTGCTGTTCACCACACCAGCATCGGAGAGTGCAGGAGACAGACAGGGAGGGAAGAAAAGAGAGGCAGGGGAGGCTGTGTCTGCCTGTGTGTGTGAGAGTGTGTGTGTGTGTGTGAGTGCGCATATGAGGGGGGAAAGCAGGGGTGGGTAGACACAGCGAGACCCCCAGCTTTCCAAAGAATGCTCCTCCTCCTCCTCCTCCTCCTCCTTCTTCTTCTTCTTTTATATTGTGCTCTGTAGTTCAATATTTCCCAAACAGGTGATGTTGGTTTCTTCACCTGCTCCTCATCATCAGAGATGTGTGTGCGTGTGTGTGTGTGATAGAAAAGCTGCACCACCTCACTGAGGACTGAGGTCTGCAAACAGCCACATCCCTGCAAACAATTTCTGAGCCACTTGGTGTAGTGAGCACAGCATTGTGAGGTTTGGCTTGGTATGTACAGAATACACAGAGAGCGATTCCTGAGCGAGGGAGGGTGAGGCAGCATGGAGGGAGAGAGAGAAAGAGAGAGCGATGGGGGGGGGGTAGACAGAGAGGGGGAGGGAGGGTGAAGCTGGCAGTCTGCCCAGACTGAGAGAGAAATGGGGTGTCAGGGAGGGTTGTGGGCTACTGCAGGGGGCAACCATGTGTGTGTGTGTGTGTGTGTGTGTGTGTGAGAGAGAGAGAGAGAGAGAGAGAGAGAGAGAGAGAGAGAGAGAGAGAGAGAGAGAGAGAGAGAGAGTTGTGTGTGTTACCTCTTTGGGACCTTTTCCAGCATAAGCACTCACCTTGTTAGGACCGGTGGACCTCATGGGAACAAAAGCCTGATCCTAATGAAGGAAAACTGAATTTTTGAGGTCCTGGTTAAGATTAGTTGTAAGATGTGAATTGTGGTTAGGTTAAGGTTAGAGTTAGGAATCAATTGATCGTGGTTAAGGTGAGGATACAAGGTGTTGGTCAGGCTGTCCAAAATTAATGGAAGTCAGTGCAAAATCCTAACAAGGATGACTGTGAAAACCTTTTGGGGAAGTGATGACATTTGGCCTTTCCCTGCAGGCAAAAGCCTTTCAAAAGGCGGTTTGAGGTATATGACTGGGTTTTAGGGTTAGATTAAGATTTAGGTTAGGATTAGGCATATAGCTGATATTTTCAAAGTTAGGGTTAAATGTCATTGCTAAGATAGAAGTAAAATAATATACATTGTGTGCATGACAGTGCCATATGGACACATTTATAGGAAAGCTGTTAAACCTGATAATGAGCCAATTGGCCAGATTTTAAAGTGTAATTTAGAAGACTGGATAATAAATCCACTGATCTTAGATACTTGATGTAAATCTGAACCTTCAGAAAAGCCGGAAACTGATCTTCAAACTGCTGAGCACTATCTGCTAGAAGAGATTGCCCTCTAGAGGCGCAATGTGACACTCACAGGTAGAGTCATGTCAGAAAACCACCAAAAAACATAAACTACACCATCATCAACAGATTAGATTAACAGTAAACTGTCTACTCCAACGTCATTCTTGTTTTCATAAAATTAAAACAATTTTCCAGTAAGAAAGTTGGTCCCAAATGTAACATATTGTGATATTGACATATTGTGTATGTTATGTTATGTTATGTTATGTTATGTTACGGTATTTTATGTTATGTGATGTCATCGTGTAACGTCGTGTCATGTTCCCAAACATAAAAGTTCGCAAGTAAAAATCGTGCAAACTCTAAACCCGCCCTCTGCTTCGCGTTTCGTTAAGACTGGCCCTCCCGGGCCGCCGTAGCAGTGATAAACACTGACAGGCAGCTGTTCCCTCAGTATCATGTTACCGAGCGCACATGTGAGGATTGTCTGTGTGATGTGAAGCAGAGAACTGAATAGAGAATCATCTGAATCACCAGCAACACGATGGAGCCTGTTATCACGATAAACCCCGGTACGTTTCGTCGTCACGTGGTCTGTTTTGTCGTTAGAAAGTGAATCGACACATGTCGCAGCGGAGCAGATGCAAATGTTTGTAACTCCGTCGATGCCGATTCCTGCTTCAGTTGATCAGAAATGTGTTTAAAATGTGAAACCCGCTGTGTGTTGTGCTCAGGAGCGTCGAAGTGGGACATCCGCCAGCGCGTGTGGGACTACATCGAGGAGAAGAACCTGGCCAACTTCCCGAGGCCTGTTCACAACAGGATCCCCAACTTCAAGGCATGTTGAGCCCTTTTTCTCCCGAGAGCCACGTGACACGTTAATGTCCACACCGTGGACGTGTCCTTCATTCAGTCCGGAGGCACACAGGCGGATTACTCCATGTGCCGTTTGTACGGAGACCACGTGTTAACTGGAAACCACAAGCAGTCACATTACAAACACAAGCTCGAGATAACGAGACAGACATTTAACACAGAGTTCATTAGAATGAGACGGACTAGACGACTTCACTTGGCGAACAGTAGTATATCATGGTATTTTATAAAAAAATAATTATATTTTCATATTAATATTCAAGTGCATTAAGTGGAATATGAAACCTTTTATCAAACAGCCCTATACTGTATAATATTTTCAAGAATTTAAACAAAGTAACTGTTTATCAGTCATCATAAACTCTTAACTTATAATGGAGATGATTTTAGCTAACAATAATAATACTACATTTGATTATATGGCGTCCTTGTTTATATTTTGGAAGGTATATGAGCATGTCAGTATCTAGGTTAACATGATGCTTATGGATGTAAATATGTTCTACAATTAGAAATGGCTGGAGGGTAAACCAGTCTCTTTATGAAACCACGTTTAAATTCACTGGGTCCTGATTTTCTTTTTTTGTTTGGATTCAAACAGCGCAGACTCGTAATCATCAAGATCCATGAATTATTTCCTGAGAAATGAACGGTTGAAACACTGTTGAATCAGCATCCTGATCCACATCAAAATTGAATGGGTTCTTTCTCGGGTCATATTGCATCCTTCTGAATTTCGTGGTAATCCGTCCAGTGCTTTTTGCGTAATTCTATTAATTTAGAGACAAATGCAGATGAAAATATAACCTTGGCAGAGCTTATAATGGCACCAGGGTATTTGACTGATTGTGTTGAATTTTCAAAGACTAATTTCCCTGCTATTTCTACATTCATGCATCTCTTTTGCTGTGCACTTAATGGCCAGGGTGCAAGTCAAGCATGCGACAGGCTTGCAGACCTGCAGGAGTTCAAGTCCAGCCAGACAGTCAAAGTAAACCCAGACACACCCCAGAAGCAGGCGCGCTTTGTCACACTGGAAGTAAGTGAACTGTTTGTGTGTGTGTATATGTGAATATCATCCTCCTCTCCTTCCAACCAGGGGGCCTTCACAGCCTGTGCCAAGGTGTCTGAGTTGCAGGAGTTCACCAACACACCTGAGGTGAAGGTGGATCCGGATAAACCTCTGGAGGGGGCTCGGCTGGCAGTGCTGCAGGTAGCACTGCATTCTTGGAAAAAGCTCAGATCCACAGAGGCTCAAGCTGTACAGCAGATTTAGGCTTTCTTATCTGTTTTGTAACAATGTCAGCTCGACCCACATGTAGGGGTTTAAATTGGATACATTTATTATTTGTTATAGAAAGCATCTGCTGAATTAGAATCTGCAAAAAAACAATTTTCACCATCACTCACTGAATTTCTTCCAATCCTTTATCAATCTGCAATCGTGTTTGAATTACTGCAGGTGTCTGTTGGATAATTTTTGGATAATCTCTGCAGGCTCAGAAGACTTTACTGGTCCCAACACCTCGGCTCCGTACGGGTCTTTTCAACAAGATTACTCCTCCTCAGGGGGCCAACAAAGAACAGCTACGCGTATGCTCTTCCTCTCAGGTTTGAACTCATTTTGAACACATTTTTTTTGATTCATGAACCCCAAACTTTTAGCCTGTTCCCATTTTCTTTTTTTTTATCTCTCCATCGGTTCTGCCCTTCTCCTTCAGGGTGTGAGGGACTTCAGTGTGCCTGTTGGCCTTGATGCCAAGGTGAAAGTAGATCTGGTGGTGGTTGGCTCGGTGGCAGGTGTCAGAAAAAGGTAACAGGTCGGCATTTCCCCCAAGGTTTCACAACCTCAATGTACCAATTCTATGAAATACTGCAAGCTTAAACATGTTACTAAATTTACCTTTTAAATGGGAGTGGTGCATTGTGCAGGGGTTAGCAACAGTCACCTCATAGCAAAAAGGTTCCTCGGTTGGAATCCCAGTTCCTCAGGGGTTTGAGTGTTCTCCCTTTTTGTTCCGGGTTGGTTTTCTCCATGTCTTCCTCCCACAGTCCAAGGACATGCACATTCGGGTTAGGTTAAGCGAAGACTCTAAATTGACTGTAGATGTGAATGTGACGCTGAATGGTCGTTTGTCTCTATTGTCTGTGATACGCTGGCGACCGGGCCTGGGTGTACCCTGCCTCTCGCCCAATGTCAGCTGGGATGGGCTCGAGCTCCCTTGATGGCTCTTACAGGATAAGCGGTATAGATAACGCATGGATCACTTAATAATGATAATAACAAACTTAATGTATATAACCCCTTTCAAATGACAATTAGAAAGTGCTTCACAAGACACATATTAAGATATAAGGCAAAACACAGGAAACGATATGAAAATTACACAATGTTGGGGCAGAAATATAAGAAACAATGATACATATGACAAGAGTCAAATAAAGTAATGCATTCTAAAAATTATTAAAATATATCAGTAAGGTCTACTGAGTTAAAACCCATGTATTTATGAATGTAACTTATAAAATACCTATAAGTATAATCAATCAATAATACTTTTAGTGTTTTCACCATACAGATTTATTTCTGTTTACGTATAGTGGTATAACTCGGTGAGAAGCAGAATCATCAGTGTTATTTTGTGTTTAATATGTAATACTGTCATGGTGCAGGGAATATGACTGCACATTCACTGTCTCTTATTAAAAACAGACTCTGATAAACCAGAACTTTGTCAATTTGGTGTTAAATGTTCCAACCGTTGTTTAGTACACTGTGGAAAATGACATTTTGAAGGGACAAATTGAAAGTTGTGTGACAAAGGTCCTCATGTTAAATATTGTGTTGAGGTGGTTGTAGCACTGAGACATCCTGTCGGAGATTTTGAAGCGGAACACGTATGAAAATGGGGGCAGATGTGTGTGATCGGATCCATTTTGCTCGGATCCATTTTGCTCCCTGTGAGTTCTGCTGTGTTCTTACCACTCTTCGTAAAATTGTCTCATCACTCACAATGCGTTTTGGTCTTCATCAAAATGCCTGGAGATAACTGGTGCCGTGCTCCAGTGGAACAGACATGTTTACCATAATGCATACATTTCCAAATAGCTCCAAGTGTACGCCGCCACATGGTTCTCATAAAGGACTTGTTGCACTGGGTTCATCCATGTTCCCATCAGACTACATTTAATGAAGTTATTTTCATAAATTGAAAACATTTCAACAGCTGCCTTTTACATGTCAGTGTGGTATAATTCAGTGCAGTTTTTACATTAAACTCCTTTTTCTTTGCACTATATTTTGAACTTAGTGCAGATGTTGCTACTTTCAGCTTTATACACATGAAGTGACACTGGTCGAGAGAAAATACTTTGTTGTAACTACACAACACAGTTAGGAAAACAGAAGGTAAAAAGTATAAGCTACTATACATTGAGTGATACAAATCTATACAAAATATGTGAATAGACAAATGCAAATATGCAAGGTAGACTGTCTGAATCATACCACAGGTCCATCTTAGGTGTGTACTGCTGAACTCTGTATACAAAGAATGAATTTCTGTGACCTCTGCTCCTCTTGTAGGCTTTCGGATTGGAAAGGGAGAGGGCTACGCTGATCTGGAGTATGGCATGATGGCTTCAATGGGAGCTGTGAATGAGTCAACTGTGGTGGTTACTGTAGTTCATGACTGCCAGGTCAGTGGACCCTACTAAACAAACAAGTTGTTTTTATTGAACTTGGTTGTTTTTTGTTTTTATCAAATGAAAAACATGACAAACACTATAGCCTTTAAAAATGCTGAAAAATTGTACAGAAAGAAAACAAGTCTTCAGTTCACACAGACATGAGTAAAGTAATATTTAGAGGTAAATGGCAAAAATACATCAACCATTGTGTCAGGGCTAATGTGTATATTTGTGCTTTAGGTGTTGGACATACCAGAGGAGCTGATAGAAAGTCATGACCTGACCGTGGACTACATCCTCACTCCCACCAGAGTTATCAAAACAAATTGCCAGTCACCCAAGCCACAGGGAATCATCTGGACTAAGGTACATTTAAGTCACTTTTCTTTGTTGTGTTATGTGCTACTGTAAATGTACAAGATTGTTATTCAAGTTAGTTGATTCAAATGGGCACCATAGTAACCAAAGAGGCGACCTGTGAACCCTGAATCCTGGTTTCTCTTCCTCCCTTTATTTCTTGTCATATATCCAATGGCGGCTTAAGAAGCCCAAAACAGAAATAGAGAAAAGGTGTATTGAAAAATACACCAAATCATTAACTTTACAAAGTTAAAGGCAACCCATCGTAGTTTCAATCATTTAGTGTTCTGTCCCTAAAATGTGGAGCAGTTGTACAAGTTGTATTGTACGAGTATGCAAACAGAGGAATATTTTACAATGATAAATAATATATGAATAAAAGTATCTTGTACATAATTTAATAGTCTAAACCATTATGTGAACTGTAGTGCACACATGTTTAACAGCAGGTGGACAGAAGCTGATGTATAGAAGCCACATCAAATTGTAGAAATGAAAAATAGCTAAGTCATAAGTGTAAGCAATGATAAGATTGAGGGCTAATTTCAGTGTCCTGGTGTTGTGCATGCGTTCCCACTGCCAGTGAGAGTTTTTAAAGGCTCTACTACATTTTAGAACCTCTGATTTGGATTAAACTAAAATTTGATGTTATTTGTGGTTTATGTGTAAACATTCAGGTACATTTACGTCATTTCAACACTGTATGTGGTGTTGAAATGTATCAATATTGGGTCGAACACTAAAACAAAATGAACCCCCCCCCCCGTAAACAAAACCTGTCTGACAGCACAGCATTTTGTTTATCGAGTGTTTTATATTGTGGAACAGTTTCAGGTGTCTTCTAATCTGATTAAGGAGCAGCCTACTCATCATTATGACACTTTCATGCAATCAGATGTAAACTGGGAGAGCAGCTTTATACAGAGATGCTCCTATAAAAAATGTTAAGTGCCTCTCTTTGGAGACACTGCCCTCTGATGGACATTATACCACACTGCAGCAGAGGACCTCTACATTCAATCTTTTCACTTTTTTTTAAGCAGGTATATTATTAATAATACATATAATTCTTTTATTATATTTTTTTTCTATTCAGTACATTATATACAGTGTATATGGAGCCTCTGCAGTAAATATCCATCTATAAAACACAAAAGTGAAAATCATCCAGAGAAAAATGGCCCAAATAAATATCAACTGAGTGTACTTTTAAAACTTAATCTTAATCTGCTTTACCACCTGATAATTTGTCTTTAATTGGACATGGTTGGGTATTATTCTTATCATGTGGAGAGTTTGTGTGTAACCTCTTAGTTTCCTTCAGACACGCATGTAAGTAAACAGGACCCAGTGACCTCACAGGCAGGAAGGCCATGTCTGATCATCAAAGCCGCCCTCTGCCCAGCCAGCTCGGCTCTGCAGGGGCAGGGGAACGACGGGTCAAGCAGGCCAGTGTATAAACAATAGCCCTGTATATCCTTTACAGGACTGGTCAGCATCAAAGGCTGCCGACACACTTTAAGACCCAACAAATCAAGAGCAGTCTTTATTTTTAACTGCTTGGGAAATGTAATGTCCTGCTGCTATAAAGCAAGTTATTAATGTACCATGGGCTGGGACCAGGATGGAATAATGGTAATTCATTTGTCAGCTTTTCCCCTTTTTGTTTTTCAAATTTAAGTCATTTGTAGGTATGCAGCACTGGCGCTGTTTGTTTGCTGTGAGTGTGTCTGAGAGAGAGAGACCCCTCCCCTTTCAGACTCACTGAGCCATTCCATTTTTGTGTCTTCAGCTGGACACTGAAAAGCTGGAGAAGATTCCAATCCTGAAGGAACTGCGTGCTCTGGAGGAACAGCTTGGAAAGGATGTAACGCTGGGAGAGGTGCCTGCTGCTCCAGAGCCTGGTCTTCACGCTGGTCCACCCAAAAGACAAACCAGGAGGAGGCCAAGGCAGAACACTCAGCAGGATGATGAGGGGGAATCCAGACAGGAGAATAGAGCAGAGGGAGAACAGAAAGCCAGACCACGTCCACCTAGAGTGAGGAAAGAAAGCAAAGGAGATGGCAGGAGAGAGGATGAGGGAGAAGGTGGTGAGAGAGGAAAGGGGAGAAGTGGATGGAAGGAGAAGGGCCAAGAGGAAAGGGAGGGCGAAGCCGGGTCTCAGCGTAAGCTCCCCCTGAGTGTGACCACAGTTTACCTGGGGGGGATCCCTGCAGGGATACGTGTCAGTGAGCTGAAAACTGCCCTCAGAGAGAGGGAGGCCGCTCCGCTGAGGCTCACCTGGCAGGGCGCTCAACACAGGGCCTTCCTTGATTACAGCGACCCCCAGATTGCAGAGCAGGCCCTGGAGGCTCTGCAGGGTCTCAGTCTGAATGGTCAGAGTCTGCAGGCTGAGCTGGCCAAGAGCCAACGAGGGGGGAAGAGGTCCGGACAGTCCAATAGGAGACCAAGATCATCAGCGACTGAGAAACCGAAAGCGGCATCAACAGATAGCCAGGGTGACGCAGCTGAAGAGACTGAGCAGTAATGACACAGGACAGGAAGTATTAAGGATGGTGCAACCTTTAACACCTTCTCCACCAAGAGTTTAGCTGGGTTTTTAATTTTTCTAGATTTATTTACAAGAGGACCTCGTTTCTATAAAAAAAAACGTTCAACACAGACTGCGAAAGTGACAATATGTGAATATATCGTGCAACAGCAATATGTAAACATATAACTGCTGAATCGCAGCATCAAAGTATTTCACTACATTTTGTTTTTGTTCATACGTAACCAACTCACCTGAGTGCCTTGTCTTATTGACACACACTTGGGCTGTGTCCCGAGAGCCCTCATTTCCTGAAGGTGATTCTTTTTTTTTTTTTCAGTAATTCTTTGAAAAAGGCTTCCTCTCTTTTATTTCCACAACCAGCTATTAGTAGTTCCTCCTCCAAAGTCATGTTGCAGACCTGTTTGTCTTATTTTCCTGAAACTCGATACATTTAAAGAAGAGCCAGCCAGTTTTTGTTGCAGATAGCGCCACCCTGTGGCCACTTACTCAATTTATATAACCCGGATAATGCCTGGCTCATGAGGCATGGCAGTAAAAATAAAAAAATAATAATTTGTCTACTAATAGTATACAGTATATCCATATATACCACAGTTTTGACCACACAAGTTTTGAATTGACCATGACCACTCTATTCTACTTTTTTCAGCATTTGACACAAGTTGCCATAAATCACAAGCAGTTTCAACCAAATGTAGAGGATGGGAAAACACCTGCAAAACTTCAGGCTACCTCCTAATTTGATTATAGCAATATAATGCATTTAATTAGCCATAATTTAATGGTGCAGTCAAATTTTTTTTTTTGAAGTTGTATTTGCACATTAGTCAGAATTTAGGCATTATCTAAAAATAAACAGGATTGTCTATGCATATTATATCAATATCTTAAGCTATTTTATTTTATTTAAGAATAAAACATTTGGAGGATTGTTAAGAGCCGAAGCTCCTTGATTTTTGTTTTCTGTGCTTTCAACTTGCTAAGTTTCTTTTCAGTGTGTGCATTTGAACAGTGATTTGTACCGTTATTGATAAAACTGTCTCCATGACATTCTCTCTGGTTAGTGACCATTAGTTTGAGAGAAGAGATACATGGCTGCACTGTTACAATCTTCATGTATCTGTTTGTAACGCATTTCACAGTAACACTCTACACTAAAGAGTTTGGCTGTACCTGTTCAGTCTTGGTGTCTTTTTTTTTTTTATGCAAAGAATGAATGGGATGGATGTTGAATCACCGATGGCATTTTTTTCAGACTGCAAACTTTAAAAAATCCTTCAGTGTCGGACCAGTTGTAATAAAAGCCTCAAACTATCATGACGATATCACAATTACCCTTCTGTTGAGGCAGTAATTTAAGGTGAGATGTTAAACTTAAACATCTGAGATCACTAATGAAATTTTGATTAAACACAGAGGGATGATCGTTTGGAACAAATCGTCAAAATTCTACTTTTAAACTTTGAATTGCTCAAATGTGACATTTAACTTTTGATTTGTTTTTAGAGCAGCTCTATCCGTATTAGAAGATTGTTTGACAGTATAATAAAAAAAGTCCAAGAATGTCCCATGCACAGAATGCAAACCACCTATCCAGACTTTGGTGCCTGTGTCTTTTACCCCTTATGTTTTTCTTCTGCACAGGCATTACCTGTTAAACTGCCACTCTCGTGTCGGCCTGCAGTGCCAGAGAAGTGTCCTCTGTTTTCTCTGAAGTCTCGTTTGTGTTGAGACACACAAGCACACAGCATGTCTGTCTGCACAGGGCAGGTCTCAGGCTTTTTATGGAGCTGTCATCCAGGCCTGGCCGGGGAACAGCTGTGGCGCCCCATCTCTCTCTCCCTAGGTCCCGCCAGAGCACTGAACCTCGGTAAATGTCATCAGTTAGTTAATGTGCCGTCCCACGTGCTGCTGAGCCTGCTGCCCCTGTGCTCCATGGCATTTTACTGGGGTTCAGTCGGTGGTCAGTGTTGTGTCCCGCAAAGCTGTACGTGTATCCAAACAGAGGACGTTACATCCTTTTATATGTCTGCACATGAACCTCAACAGCATGACTTACAAATTGAAATTAACAAGAAGACTTGTCTTAAATTACATCTCAGTGACCTAATCTAATTTACATGAGGTGAGGATCACTGTAATCCGAGTGAACTATGTTGAGGCTAAATGCAATACATTGCTGCCCGCCATGTTTTTGTCTGCATGAGCACCTGTTGTCTTCATCAGATTCTCTGAAACTAAAATAATCCAAATTCTAAAATGTATCAAGACTTTTATTCATTTCTTCCAGTTTGGATTAATATTTCCTCAATTTGCCTAAACTATATACAGCAACTTATTCATGCTAAGCTGATAAAACTAACAGGGGATTTTACAGCTGCCATAATCAAGGACTCTGATAAAGAGCATTTAGTAGAATTAGATCTTGTGCCTTTTGTAAAAAAAAATAATTAAATAGCCATATTTTCTGGATGTGATATTAGACATTCATGTTTTCACTTCATTATTTGTATGTTTAATTGTATCTTAATCCTATGCATTAACTACACATGTTGATGTTGCTATTTCTGTTATTTAAGAAGTAAAGATGGTTTTCTCTCAAATAGGATAAGAGTTTTGCCTGCAGCATTAATGTGAAACCTATTGAACTTAACTTAATTTTTATTTAAAGGTTGTTAGATAATAAGTTTTACATTTAGATTTTGTTAAAACCCTGTCAGTGTGCAGGTTTTCAACAGTTAATTCATCTTGGACACCCCTTAATATCATTTAAGAAAATTAAGTTCTATCAGCACCATTTATTATCATCCCACCAGGATACTATGCAGAAATGTATATACATTTTAAAATCCCCTGCAGAACAACTTAGTGCAGTAGGTTTTCACCCTGTAACTAAACGAGTGAGACTCGTTATGCTCAAGTGTCGCCTGAACTCGCACATATCCAGGAATGTACAGTTAACTTTGGAAACCATGATGTAAATCTGCATGAATTACTAATAGTTTTGTGGGAAATCCGATTTCTACATCTAATCAGTTTACAACAACAGTCTCGAGTTGCTCCTACAGGTGAGAACTGGACTGTGAGACCACAGTGAAAACCCTCTAACAGTGTAGACCTCGTGCGTGTGAACATTGGGTTTTACATGTTTGTCTTCAATATTGCTCCTGATCAGACCCACGTAAACGGCTGTATTTTAAAACAATGATAAATTAATCAATTACAATATCACTTGTGTAAAAATGCTGCTAATTTATTATAAATGCAGCATTTATTAAGGAAACAGTACAAATTGCCCCACTCTCTCATTTCTTATTTTACGTTGATGTTGTAGTAATGGTCCTGTAATGTCCTAAAAGCTATAGAGATTTCCATTTTTTGCGGTACCACCCACCCCCCCACCTCCACACAAGACTATTGGTGTGTGTGAAAAAATTCGAAATATGCATTTTTTTTGTGTGGATGCAGGCTCAAACAGCCCAACAGATATATTTTATTTCTTACAAATCATTTGTTGTAATATATATAGCCCTAAAAATCAGCCCTCACTGATGGACCCTCGCTAATTTTCCTAACAATATATAATAATATATACAGTGCCGAAAGTAATGGATCTACATGTATCTAACACAAAAACAACAGAACAGTGCTTACAATATATCCTCAATTTTCATTTTTCAAAACAAATAAGCGTTCTGACAAATATTGCCAATAAACCATATACCTCCTTGGCCAATTCGCCTGAAATTAAAAATACGTAGGCCTACAGAATAAATAAAAAAAGTCGCGCTTATAGGCTATTCAAAAAGTGCCTTCATCGTTTTTACACAGTATATATGGACCTACAGTATATGCGTAATGTCCATAAAAGTTCAAATTCAAGAGCAAGAGAATTCAAAGAGCCTCAGTCTAATTTGTCAAAGAGAATAAAAGTAAAAACTTCAGACAGAGAAAAGTAGTGTGCTTTTTTTTGTGTTTTTTTTTTCTTTACATTGGCCTATTTTAACAAGAACAATAAACATGGAGAGAAGAAGTGTGACGTGGTGGCTGTAGTCATCCGCTCTGCAGGACTAAGTACCAAACAGCAGCAGGGTGTCACGCGCCTAGTCTTCACCCCGCTGGTCGATGATGTTGATGACATGACGTTTTTCTTTATTTATTATTATATATTATTATTATGTGGTTGTTTTGTGATTGGCCTGTCTCCGTGTCTTTTACGCTGCGTTAAAACAGCGCAGAGGAGTAGTCCGGTCTACTCGACGCAGTGAGCTCTCTCCAGGCCCAGCGGCGTCATGCCTCTGTGCGTCTCTCAGTGGTTTTTCTTTTTTTTTGTGTGTTTTGTTTTTTTTTGCTCGTTTGTTCGAGTTTCAGTTCACTCGGCTGCGTGGCTCGAGTCCGCAGACGTGTCCGTGTCCCATCACATGACGCACGGCTTGATGTCCTGGTAGGAGACCTGCTGGTGGTGGTAGTAGGAGCCGCTGCTTGGTGAGTGCATCGCCGAGGACGCCATGGCGTTGAAGGAGAAGACGAACTCCTTTCGGTCACACATGCTGGGAGACTGGGAATGGTACCGAGGAATACCTGCACACAGGGGGTTGTAAAACATGGATTAAAAACAGCTCAACTCTATTGGGAGATTTAATTTAAACTTAAACAAGAAGGAGAATATATATTTACATTTTTTACAATTACTGTCTGGTTTACTCTTTTCCTTTTTTCCTTTTTTACGCACTGGATGTCCCTTAAAGAAGCCATAACCTTGACGTTGATTATAGTTATTAAATAATAATAAAATAACAAGTGGTGAGAGTATATTATAATTGTTATCACTGTCTTTAAATAAATGATGTATATAACCAAATGGATATTTTTCATACAAGCGTCTACCATAATTCAGACTTTATATTTTAACATGCCTGTCTTGAATAAAGCTGTATCTTTTCCCCACTGACTCGCATGTGAGTGTTTCTCATAGAGCCGAGGCCCATTTAGCAGGCACCATTAACATTGTCAAAGTGGAGGCGGACTCTGCAGAGATAATTGACATCGGCCCTCTTGCACGCCAGTCCCGGAGGACTTGTGGGGCCTCGGGGCGAGACATGCTGGACCTAACCGCGCTTGTTTGTCTTTGCCCGGAGATTGGCACGGCTCTAAACTGTCCCGGCAGACCCTCGCTGCCCTTTAGTGCCTCCATTCTCTCTCTTTCTCCTCCCCCAGAAACTTTGAAGGAAATGCATGGTTTCATTTGGTTGCATCATTTTCCTTGATGATCTTGATTTGAATTAACCTTCCGTTTTGTGCAGTAGTGATAAGCCAGTGTTTAGTGATTTAAAAAATAAATACAAGGCAAATTAAAACCTCAGAGAACTCTATTTCCATGATATCCATGTTGGCATTAGACCATACAAACCTGCAGGCTTGTCAATATAGAAAATATTCTTTTAACTATCTACAGACAAATATATCTACAGACAAATGTATACAAATAAATATTCCAGCTCCATATTTGTCCCTTAGTTTTCCCCTTTCTCCAAAAGCTTTCTACAGTTTTACGCAGCACTGTACAGTTTTGTTTGCATAGTACATTTGGACCTACCTTGTAAATCTGTGGTGCTGTGCCCGTTCTGGTGCAGGTAAGGCTGCTCTAGGGAATGGGTGGGCAAGCTGGGCTGCAGCGAGTTCGCCCCTGGATTACAGGGAGACAGAGGCTGCTGCTTGATGTAAGAAGCCCCGTTATTCAGCGAGGCCGTGGGGGCCGGAGCCCACGCCGAGGCCGAGCTCGAGTAGACGGGGTGAGGCTCCATGACTCCCCCGCTAGTGAGGAGAGGGGAGCCAGAATTGTCGTGGTGGGAATAGTCATTCCCGGTGGATCCCGTACAACTTCCCATGTAGGAATGTCCACTGTTCGTCGACAAGTGTGACATGGAGTGCCCGGACAGACCCATCCCCTCCATGTTACCCGCCAAGTGTCCATTCATCATCCCAATCCCAGTGTCCAGAGACAAGGTGTTGGGCGGACAGGAGAGGCCCCCGCCGCTTCCCTGGAAGTTGTAGGACTCGGGGATGTGGTTGAATCCCAGGCCGTTCATCATGCTGTACATTGGCTTCAGCGCCTGGCACTTGCGCCTAAAACCCCTGGGTCTCCTTCTGAAGGAGCCCTCCTCGAACATAAACTCACTTGCCGGGTCTATAGTCCAGTAGTGGCCCTTCCCTGGCCGGCCGAGGCCCTTAGGCAGCTTTATGAAGCACTCGTTCAGGGACAAGTTGTGACGCACGGAGTTCTTCCATCCCTGGTACGAGCCCCTGAAGAACGGGAAGCGGCTCTGCAGGAACTGGTATATTTCACTGAGCGTCAGGCGCTTGGTTGGAGAGCTCTGGATCGCCATGACTATCAAAGCGATGTATGAATACGGAGGTTTCTCTGGTCGACGGATCCCTGCGTTCGTCTTTTTGGTTTTCGTGGTGGAGGAGGCGGTTTCCATCACCGCCGTCTGTCCGTGCGGCTTCTCCGGCGCAGACATGGGGCTGCTCTGGGCAGGAGTCTGTGCTGGGGGCTGCTGGATCTCTGCCGTCATTAGTTAAACTTCGTATTCGAGTTGGTAAACAAAACAATTGCTTCTTTCCGCCTATAAACACGTTAAAGTCAGCTACTTATTAGGTGGCTCACAGAGTAACAAAAAAAAACCTACAAAAGCGAACGTTAAGTCAAACTTAACGCACAAGTCAAAAGTCGAGACTTGTCTTCTTCACCGTGTCTTCGTCCCCTTGGTTCAGTCCTGCAGCAGCCTGGAGCCGGACCGCCTTGTACGGGATGAGGAGCAGAACAGGAGCCGCTTTCCACTTCACTTGGTGTGTTGTCGTGCGTCCGAGGAGCTCACTTTTTACTTATCTGTTGCCATCAGCGCATTGGAAGCTGGATGTCTTGGCCATCCTAATGTTGGGACCCGCCCAGATCCCTCCTACTCCAGTGGTGGGCTGCAAGCATGCACATCTGTGTGCCTTCACTTTTCAGGGGAATGTTTTACCCCTTCCTTACATTTAAAGTTAGGGAATATATTTCCCATAGGCCATGTAACAACGTATAACGCTTGTATCATTTACATTAGAGTAGTAACATTTTTAAATCTCATAATATGATTAGACACTATTAATAGTAAGTACACCGATATGGCCTTTTGATGCAAATTAGATTTTCTTGCTTTCTAACAAGACTTTATTTTAATTTTCTTTAACATTGAATGTTATGATATGAAATGTGTGTATTCATAAACCTGCCGGCTCGTATCTCTCCACTGCAGGTTACAAGGCTGTGGAAATGGCAAATAGGTCAAGTCTCAAGTCATGATTATTAAACCAATGAAATATTTCACAAAACGTTTTGGTGCGTGAAAAGTTCAGCAGAATACTTGCCCCTTCATATTCCAAACCAGCCTCCCGATTTCTGTAAAAGATAGACAGGAACATGGGCAGGATGTTTATACAGCAGAATGTAAACATTTTCCCTGGCCTTCTTTAAATAAAAAATCAAGCAAAAGCCCCGTTAGATCAGCTAATACTCAATCTGACGCGATATGTCCGTGTGTTCGCTGCGTCTTGTGCGGATGCAGGACATTTTTACGCATGAATATTGTTTGTGTAACGCAGTCATAATATTTACGCAGGGACGCAGGAGGAGTGAACACCGAACATGCCGAACTGTGAGCGCAGAAACTCGGACTGGGACCTGAGATGGAGGCAGGCAGTTGTACCATCGAATGAACCGGGATATAAAGTAAGGTGAATTTAATGCTTTTCTGTCCTATAGCCACCAGCAGAACTGCGGCCCTGCTTTGTTTCAGAGCCACGTTGGAAAATCTGAGCTGTTCACTTTGTTTCACGTGACATAATACGTTATAGGATCATTAGAAAAACGAAGCCCATATTATGCCTTGAGCTCTGCGATTTTTTCCCCCCCTTTAACAAAGTTATAATTCGCTCAGAAGAGCATGCGCACCGGTTTGTTTATCTGTTTGTCGTTCCAAAGTCCAAAAGCATGATTTTAGTTCGATTACTGGCTTTTCTACAGCTGTGCAGTGAGAGCTACTGAAAGACGATCAGTCCATAACCTAAAACTGTTGACAGTAGGTTGCTTATTGTTCCCTGGAGATCTCGATCGCTGCAGCCTGTAATCTTTTGCCTCTCCGTGGCTTCGGTGAGATGAGCTGACTGTGTCTATATATCTGTCGGCATTACTGTTTAGTGGATGCTTATGATGGTGGTTAGTATGGATATTATGGGATATAAAGCTGGAGTAAACCGTGCAGGTACTGCTTTGCATGTTTTGCTCTGTGCGTAAAAGTGTAGTTTGTTTAGCAACGCCATTGCCTGTGCGTAAAAGTCTCATTTGCGCGTAAAATAAATATGTATTTATGTTTTGAAATCCAAATAAGCACATTAAAATAGAATCAGTGTAAAAGAGCAGTAGTAGATGGTTTACTGAACTGTCAGCCCCAAAACACGAATGCATGGTTGTCCTTATTTGCCACAGGGGAGGCGAGAAAACAATTCATTGTCAAATTGTCTTTGTCAACCCAAAAGGTGACAGACGTGCCACTGTTAGTTTTCGCTGTTGCAGAGGAGATTTAAACCTTCGGATAAATGAATGTGAGTATTGTTTTAACCGGTGCCTGCTCGGCCACTCGCCTGGAGTGAGGGCCACACATTTATCAGCATAAGGGACCACCCAGCGCGCACCAGGGGCAGGCGCGCTCCCGTCCTCCCTCTGCCCACTGCATTTAATTACCGATGATGACTTCATTCCATTATGGCTCTTTTTTTCTCACTCGTTCTTTCGCCCCATACCATGTTATTCTTTCTTTGTTATATATATATATATATATATATATATCCTATATAGAGGTGTACACATTTTTAGCTTGCATGCCAATAAGCTGCAGTGCCTGTACTGTTTATAAAAACCACCAGCTTTGGATGGAGATGCGCTGCTCCCTGCTGCATTTTTCTTCACCAAATAAAAAGCAGTGAAATCAATATTTTTTATTTCTTCACATACTGTTGAAGTTTGATTTTAAATAGTGATCAATTGACAATAATACGCATTTCACAAAATCATATACATTCATCAACAAAAAAAATATTTCTTTACTTATGGAGGTATCCATATATATATATTAACATTTAACTCCTTCATAACGGTAAAGGCAGGAGGAATTCCCACCAGAGATTCGGTGGCAGATTGTGTAAGTCATTTCTGAGGCTTGAGTCCCAAGGTCAGAGCGTCGCTGCTGCGGCATCGCAGACGAAGTCGTGCACTTTTCCATGACGTCCCATCATGAAATATTTGACAGCGCTGCATCCTCAGGAATGCTCGGCCACTTAGGTGGAGGTGCACCGCAGCGCGCACGGTCCTGGCAGGTTTTCCGGACAGTACTGTTTCTAAGTTCACTGGAGTTTTAGCCTCGGCCCCCCTGCAATATTCTGCAGGCACAAATATCCCTTATTGGTCACAGTATTGTACAATGGCACACGGCACCAACAGGACAAAACATATAATTTAGCCATTTCCCTTGTATTCCACAATCTGACCATCACTGCGGTGCCTATTCCAGTTTTTACGATGCATCCATTATGATCATGTAACTAATTTCTGAGGATTCATTTCTCTTTTCTACATTTAATAAATATTGTGGATATCACTGCAGGCTCTGCGCCTCCAGACGCTCCAACACTTCATCAGAGAAAGTCACAACACGGTTACCGTCAGCATTATTCCTGATTCATACCAATTAGACGAATTATACCCGGCGGATTATGGATCCAGCAGCAGCAGCGGTCAGCATTTGGTCCAAGCAACAGATTAAGACTATTTGTGAGATGAGGCCCCATCCAAAGGGATTATGAACAACATAAAAGAAGAAATCAGATAGCTTTTTTTGTAAACAAATGATCTTGTTTAAAAAATAAGTCAGTTTCCCTCCCCGGTGGTGAGAGAGGGCCGCATGAGGGTCACCGAGAGGCCGAGGGACTTTGTTTGGAGGTGATCGATCAAGTTTATCCGCCTTGAACTTGAGTCAAGTTATATGGCACGATCTTTAAAAATAAATAAATAATACTAAATACAATTATTATATTATGAGTGTTTAAACACGCCAATCAGGTTCTTCTACAAATATAGATATTACGCACACGCTATTGCCCTTAATAATGTGGTGATAAAAAGTTTAACATTTTTACTAATGTTCTTTAAAGTAAATTAATACTGAAGTATTCTTTAAAAAACACAAGAATTAACATGTGGAAAATTAAACAGCGTTTTGAAATTAGTCTGAGAGCCTGCAAATTATTTCGAATTGGATAGTAAAATATATTTTTAAAGGCCGATTTTCTCATGGTATGTATGATTTAAAGTGGGAGAGACAAGTATGCAAACAATGTAAACAACTCTCTGTGAGGCGACAAGCTGTCGGTTTTCTCCCAAAATAAAAGAAATGGCGTAATAGAAAAAAAAATCTGCTTCTGTTGTATCTACTCTTTATATTATAAGAATCCTGAAATTAATAAACGTGACTTTTAAAGATGATTTTGATCAACATTTCTTATCTACAATAAAAAAAAATACACCAATCTTTTTTTATAGATATGTATGACATGTTTTTTAAAAGGACATTTAAGAGTGAACGAGATATCTTTGTGTCTCTGACTGAGGTGCGTCCTAATTGGACTGGACTCATCTGGCTCTTGGTGTCTCCAGTGTCGCCTGCGCTTCAGACAGCTCTGTCGCGTTAATTGAAAACAGTGTAACATGGAGAGGTGGGCACCCCCTCATCACTTTCCTTGCGCTGTAGGTGGCCGTGTATATTTTCGTTGAAGTGGTGTTTATGTGAACGAGAAAGGACGGGATTGCTCGCAGACCGCTGATTGCGCGCACTGTGCCGCTCCATGCGTCTGAAGCGCCCCTGATGGGCACCACCCTCTCCAGTAATCAGCCGCAGCACAAGTGCGCGCTATGGCTTTTTAATCTCCTTGGCGCGATATCTGTCCGGTGCCTTGTTGTATGTACAGGCGCGAAGTAAAGTAGTTCCCCGGCGCAGACTCCCACATGTATTCATCTGTTAAATATTTACTTCCATGCAATGTGCATGTGAATATGGAGAAATAATTGAAATAACTGGTCTGCAAACATCCACAATACTGAAATGTCCTTGAGCACAACAGTGGCCCCACACAGATTCATGTAAAACAGACTCTTCTGAGTTTAAATCCGGGGGAAACCAGAACCAAATATCAGTCCATCTTTCCAGTCTGTGGCTCATGTCGCAGGTGCTGCAGCCTGGTGGGAAGAGGAAGGTGTTTATTAACCTGAACTCAGTTACTTTCAAATACAGGACTGTTATTTTTCGTTTGATTTTATTTGTTTTAGAATACCTCTTACATCCAGATATTGCCTTTGTAATTCAACATTTGCTGGGTACAAGGACTTTATCGCACAGATCCACTGATTCCAAAAATGTTTGGACCGGTTAAACACAGTCCCATTTAAATGTAACCAGAATCATCACCATATTATCACCACCCCTCTGATATTTATTTTATACATTGCAGTGCATTTTACATTCATCATTTGAATGCGTCCATATTGCTAATTGAATAACTGAATGCTTCCCATTGGTACTATTCACGTGTCACACATTCTCATGTCTCCGCTGCACACCTGCAGTAACAGCAATGGCCAATAAAGCAGCTTATAACTGACCATTGACAGTATTGGATATTACTGTTATAATTTTCTTATTCATATTTGCACACATTTTAATTGAGCTATACAGTTAAGTTTATAATCATTTAGATATGATAAATATTGTAAAATATTTTCAGACCTTGTTCTGCAGCAGAGATACAATGATCAGTAGTTGAAGGTTGTTTGCTTTTTGACATCTGTTTCTTCTATTATGGAGCATTTAGCGCAGGTAATAGGAATTTATGTTTGGTTAAAAACTGCCACAGCGCTTCAGAAATAGAGCTCATCATAAAACATATGAGTCATTAATGATATAGTGATATCCTGCTCAGGCCTCCCACAGCAGTCTCTGGTGTATTATTGTCAAATTAAAGATAGTCCACTCAAACAGTCAGATGACCTCTGTCTTAGTTCTGCATTCACCAATTTCACTTGTTACACGTTAAAGCAGATTTGGTTTGGTTTTCAAAATCGTCTCCCTTTGACAGTCTGATGTTGAGAAGAAAACCTTTCAGACAATGGGGAAAAAAAGAATAAAGGCCTATAGTCAATGTAAAATTCTTTCTGGTTTATTTTGTGATCATAGGCTGGACCACATAATTTGACATGAAGGACAGCAGTGGGGAGGATTTGGCAGGTTCAGAGGTTTTACAAATTCCAAACTGTCCCAATGTGGTTAGCACTTGCAGGGAAAATGTTCCATAATTTTAAATAACTATTTAAATAGACTGTTCGCTGAAAATTGGTATTTTCAGTGAGTTGGCAAGCTGCGTTTGTGTAACACAGGACGAAAGACACACAAAGCGGGGAGAAAAAAATATTAAAGCAATAAAAATGTGCAGATATAAATTTCTTCAAGCTTAGACTTCAAGGTTGGTGCGTGAACAAAAAGGTGTTTGTGGGTTCAGTGTTGGTTTTTAATGGACGGTGGACAGATGATCTGTCTTTGAATTAAAGCCAATGTGGTGAAATGTATAAAACACATATAAGCTAATGATGTTCTAGAGTGTTACAATGAAATGCATTTGTGGACATTTTAAGGACATAATTGGTTTATTGATAATATTACAATTTTTGAAATATAAGAAACATGACAGGGATAAAATTTAAAAAATCCCTGGTGTGTGTGGTCATCTGAGATAATGAAAAGTCATTTTGGCTAAATAGCAAATGTTACACGTCCCTTAAATTTAAAGTTTCCATTGTGTTTCTGTGTGGTCTTAAGAAACATGGATAATACTGGATGTTATACGGAGATCACAGAGAAACTCTTTCTTTAAGGCTTCATTGTGTGTTGATGTTGAATATTCAAACACTGTTGGATTTATGGATCATATTAAGCATCTATTTTTCCAAAGTGTCTTTTAAGGATTATCTCATAATGTAGAATATAAAAATCCCAAATAAAGTACATTTGTATTTCAATTCTGATGCAATTCATTATATTAAATTGAATTGCAACATTGCTCTGTTTTAGATGTGAAAGCAGTTTTGTGTGACAACCTCCGCAGGTACAACGCATTAATGACAACAGAAGGGTTTAGATAAAAAAACATTGTGCACTGCCGCCATATAAGGCCAAAACACACAAGGAGACTTTCCTTCAGACACTTCCTTGGCGCTCTGCTTCACTGCGCTCCACTGTGGCCTTTTCTAAGAAGAGTCGGTCCCACACAGCGAGTGGGAGCCTGTTTGGTGCCCCACCCTGCAGCCCTGCACACCTCCCAGGGCCGCTCCATCATGGTCTGTGTGATGCAGGGAGAGACATCAATAATAAGAGCTGAAGCAGAAACCACAGTGGAGAACACAAAAGAGAGAGGGAGGGCAGACGCAGGCCACAACCGGCCCTGCTGCAGGTTAGCCCCTTTTGATTTTGCCCTGATGGCAGTTTGATGGGTGCATATAGGGCGACATGGGTTTATACGTATGTGTTTACACGCGTGTTTACATAATATGCATGGTGTTTACACGCAGCTCACCAGCCCTTTTTTTTCTTCACTCTGAAGGGGGATTTTCCTGTGGCAAGCAGCTTCGGAAAAAGCAATTAAGAATTCCCAAACAGTCCACCACAATGGGAGATATCATTTGTGCAATGTGTGTTCCATGTCCCATGCAGTTTTAGTCTGGAATGGCCTGGCTATTTTTAATCTGCGCACAACCGAACCCACCTACAGTCAAACCACAAATTCAATGAAGGGGAGGGGGGGTGAGTGGGCCTGGTAATTGTCTATTGTGGATCTCAAACTCCCCTGTCCTGCCATAAACAGCTCGGTAGTTCACAACTTGATACCCAGCGCTCCAGCCAGTTTGAAATGAGGGCATATCCTCATTGTCTGTGGGAACCCAAAGCCAGGCCAGTGGTTGGAATCAGTCAGGAATGCTCTGGGATGGTAACTGGATTCGGTTGTAATGCCCGGCTCTCCACAGCGGAACACTAGGGTGGGAAAAAGGCCGAGAGCATTTCCTGAGTGGAGGGGGGTCCCAGTGAAGCATCACACGCATGGGCATCGTGTGACAGTGATCCTGCCAGGTTTTAGCCTATGATCCCGAGTGAAGAGAGGAGCGCAGAAAGAGCACAGATGTGGGAGAGGTGTGGTGGGTGAGGCGGGCAGTGCCAGGGAAAGACATGAGAGGACAGAGCCGAGACTGAGAGTCAAAAATACTGTAGATGTTAGTGAAGCATGAAGGAAGAGCCAGTCAGACGTTGAAGAGGAGGAGAGAAATGTATCGTGTAGAAGTTGTTGAATGTATCTGTTTATTTCACACAATTGGACTCGCTGGGCATTTACTGAAAGTTGTTGGAAATTGTCAGTAATGCTTCATTATCTGTATTTAATGTATTTCCCCACTCCTCATATACAAACCTTTATGTTTAGCTGTACCATATTAATGAAGTGAAATAATACGTAATAGGACCCCTCCTTCAAAACAAGTATAAAGTGACTTTAATAGAACTGGTAAATGCTATTGGTCCAGTGACAATAGATAATGAACAGAGAGAAAATGGTATATTAACAACAGGGTAAATATAAGTCAGATTTTCACTGGGCCAAATGACAGCATTTGGCTAAACAATCAGATAAATCCTAGGTGACAATGAGGTGTCTCTCTTATCTTCTAGACATTTTGCTTGCACCTGCCTGTGAGACACTCCTGTGACTTCAACTCATCGATGTCCTGTCTACTGTCAAGTCACTAGGTGCCATGGTTCTGGTCATGAGGTAAGACCTGACTAATATCAGTCAAACCTTATCCTGCACAAATTTCATTAAAACTCATTAAAGATGAATGCCTGAATGTAAAACTTAACACTACACAACAATGTAGCTTTGGATTATTTGTTTGACTCATGGCAGATCGACAAAATAGAAAACCATGCGGCTTTGGCTGCAGATGGTGATTACCTTGATGTTATAATCTAACATAAAAAAGAAATAGCAATCAGAAGCTTTTCTTCAACTATTTCGAAATGGATCGAATCTCAGTTGTGTGTTGTACGTTAACTATTGTAGAAGTGTGTGTGGTTTTCTGTGTAGTGTGTGTGTGTTCATTAGACTGAGTTATGACTCTGTGGGTAAGGGCTTTGACGTTTGTGGTAAACTGTGTCTGGCTGACAAAAAATATATAATAATATCACAAAAATACAGATGCTGCGACACATTCTCTCTTCACACTCATTTGCATCCCAGAAAATAATCATGTTTCCATCTGCAGCAGGAGTTGCTGACTTGATTGCAATAGACCACATTTTAATCTCATTCCAATGAGTAGTGCAGCAGACTGTATATAATTGGGAAGGGGAAAGGGAAAGGAAAAATACTATGCTTGTGATTTTGTTTGTCCATAATGATAATACTAAGGCGTACATGAGTCCACCTGTGTCTTTGTGTCCGTTTTTCTGTGCACATTTACACATGTGTGTCCATGGCTGCAATGTGTGTAATAGGTGCGTATAAGTCTTTGGTTTGTGTGTCTGTAAAGGGCTGTGCGTGGCTGCAGACACCGACTGCAGCTACTAGTTCATGTATCGGAGCATATGAGAATGTTGCTGACTAAATATTTGCGCGTGTGTGTGTGTGTGTGTCCAGGCTGGTGCTGGCAGCCACAGGTTGCTCTGTTTGGCTTGTGTAAATGTTGTGACGATTTTGGGAGGAATCTTACCCTATACTTGTCGAAGGGCTTTTTATTTCCACCTGCTACCGGCCTCCTTTCCGTTGCTCTGCTCTATAACAATGGTAGTGGGAAAGCTGTGGAGTGCAAAGTGATTGATGTTGCACTGTATTTGGCCCTTCTTCAGATTGGGGCCTGGGAGGAAGTGGCTATCCCTCCCTTCCACTGACTACCCCTGCAATAACTCAGGGCTCAAGAGGGCAGCGTGATGATCAGAACTAAGACATCCCATTTTTATAAAATGCCAATCGGCCTAATAGACAGGTCGACAGGTTTATATAAACAAGGTTTCTCAAAGTATCAATCAATTTGCCACAAGATAAAACAGAGGGTAATTTATGCCACACAATTGAATCCAACTTTATCCCCTCCATCTTGTCTCCAACCATCACTCTTTCTCTCGCCCTGTCTGGGGGAAAAGCGATAACAGGCTCATCACGACTGCATTCTTTCCATTTTGGTGAAGAGCAGCGTGGCATAGAAGGTAATCTATCATCCAAATTGTCTGTCGCTCCCTCTCCCTCTTTCTAACTGTGTTTCTCTTCCTCTAGGTTGGAGTGGGCAGGCCTGCGGCTTTGGCCACAGGAAGCTGTGAATTCTTAGCAGAATGGAAGATGTCTTATGGGGAGACATACTGGCCCCCCACCTACCCACTCACCACCTCAAAACGACCCCTGACCTCTCCTTGTGTTTATATCAGACCATGGAAGTGAGAAATAGTGATGAGTCACTCTGGCTGTGTGTTTATACTCCGGAGTCACGCAAGGAAGGAAATCAGCCACGGTCTGCTAAAAGTGGCGAGGTGACAGAGAATAGCTGCAGTCCCTGAGCCCTGCCGTGATTTACCTCTGCACAACCCGAATTTATTTCACCTTGTTTCTGTTGCGAAGACTTTGAACCAAGAGGAAATCAGGACTGTGGACTGGAAAACGCGACTCCAATGGAAGCAAATTATGTTACAGTTATTGTGTTCCTGAGTTACATTTACAGTATGTGAGCACATCATGTCATACTCAATATTATTTAAACTGATAAAAATAATTCATCAAGAAAATTATCTGTACATTGAATTTTACTAAATTCTTGATAATCAAGGCAGGGAAAACACACAAATAAACTTTAATAGAGGGAAAACATATTCCATGATTGTTATTATTTCTTTATTTTAAACAAAACAGTTTTTCAGCTCACTATGGAATTAATTTTGAAACCTTTGCAGAATGTTTGTCAGCCAAAGGGAGGGTATCTATCAAATTAAAATTTAAAATCACAAGGTTGTCACACTTTAGCAAGGATACTGCACGTAACTTTGTTTAAAAAGACGTAAATCCACTCAGGTTCTGCTATTCTGATATTGTGTTCAACAAAAATACTCCAAGTTGAAATTTGTATCATCATCATAAATGTATAATATTAAAATCAAGATTTAAAATACTTGAATAAAGTTAAAAATAAAGTTATCTAAAATGTTAAAACCTTCCTATGATCTCATTCAAAAGCAAAATAGACATATATAATATGTCTGACATTATGTTTATTACTGGTATATGTATAGCTCAAGCTAAACTATATTTAAGAAAAATGTATATAATTAGTTTAGATTTTTTTATGATATTTTATATTTAATTTAAGTAGATTTTATGGAAGTAAGAAAACAAGGGTCCCAAACACTGTCATTGATAAGTGTTATTATGAAAAAGTGTTTATAAATGGGAGCAAACACAGGTTTGTAGATATCCTGGAATAATGAAGTTAAAATAAAATAAAGGCCTTGGGTATGAGTTACGCTGAGATTATATTAAAGATATAGACATGGTGTTTAGGGTCCCTTATAGCAGTGGTTCTCAAATTGGGTTTTCAGATTCATTCACTAAAGTTCTTTTTAAAGTCTAAGACAATTCTCTTGTTGTCTGTTCAAATAACTCAGTGTAAAAACATAGGCTTGGTCAAATTATTCCAAGGGTCATCCATGAGAGGGTCCCCAGAATATTTTCTATCTTCTACAGAGTCCTTGATTGAAAAAAAAAAGTAGAATCTCTGCCAATCTGACATTCAATTTTCATCATCTTAATAATAAACATAATACAACAGTTAGTGCATTGGTTTATATTGACAATAATGGATATGCCTCGTTGGTTTTATAGATACTATATATTATAAAGAGAATTTTTGTGTTATAAAATGTGTTTATTTTATATGTGAGTGACTGTTCGTATAGTATCACCGCTGCACGATCCACACTGGACACGTTGCGTCGTGCTCTGCAGGACGTGATGCTCTATGTTCTGTAAGGTGTGTTTACTGAGGCCTCGTCCAGCTTTTCCAACATGCTGTCACTGTTGTCCTCCCCCATGCGCCACTTTCAGATTGCACAACTGTTGTTTTTTTGAGAGACAGCAGCTGTAGTCACTGCAGCTACGCTCTGTAAATAAAAGTGACACTTTATTTCTTCCCGTCATTACACCGGTGCAAGTAACTTCATTGCCGAGTGTATAGCGAGTATCCTGTTACCCACCCCCATACACACCGCCACAATGAGAGAGTCAGCGGCTCTTATTTTGGCTGATCTCTCCTGAATTGTAAGTCCTGTCAGTGTCTTTGATTGATAGTTGTGTTTATCACCATATTATTAAGTAATCAGGCTCACCACAGCCGGGCCTGAAGCTCCTTAATTCCAGTTGAAGCACACGGCTTCGAGCTAATTAAAGGTTTGGTCAAAGTGTTTATTTTTGTGAATTTTTAAAATACAGTTGTCTGTGTTTTTATGAGCTGCACTGATTGTTGCATTTGTATCCTCTCTAGTACCAACCTTTACTGTTGTGTCCTCATCAGACAGATCATGGACTTAAAAAAAAGCCTTGCCTTTCACAAATGTACTTTTTTCACATTTAACCTGCAAAATGATAAATAATGTTCGCACAATACAGCGTATAACACGAGGGGGGTCAATCAGCCTACGTTGTGTGTATCAGAGGAGGTTTCTTCTCGCTTCGTTAATAGAGCCTGCGGCAGGCTGCATTTGTGTATTCCTGAGGTAAACACAGTCATGGCAAAGTGGACATGCTGCTAAGTGTGTCCTGACTGGAGACAGAGAGCACTGTGGCACTGTACTGATGGCAGACACTGGCTGCTCTCTAGATGCAGGGTTAATGTGATGAATGGCCATTTGGTAATGGGCCATGTACTGTATTAGGGTGAAATAGCTCTTTGAAAAGCCAGAGCTCGAGCCATAGCTATGGGCAATTTGATTCAGGAATCGGTCAGGTGGCAGGTGTTTCATGTTGGATCAGTCAGCTTGCTCTCGCTCTCTCTTTTAACTCGATGAAGGGAAAAAGATGTAAAACCGCACATAGGAAATCAAAATCTAACTATAAATTATACTGCAGTCAGAATTTTCATTCATGTCTTTGATGTTTAAGTCTTCTGAAATGTACTGTATGAACAGGTTGATTCTTCTAAAATCGTACATAAATATCTGTACCACTCCGAGCAGTGTGTTCTCTCCTGTGTCGACAGCACTGTGCTTGCTTTCTCTTCAAACTTATCAATGTATCTCAGCAGTGGTTATTACTAGTTTTACACAAGCTTGAATTGCAGTAATACAAATACATCAGCCTGTGTCTCCTGTACATGTTCAGATGTAAATTTTATTAAATAAAACTACATAATGTGGAAATTATTTTTCATTAACCATAATGTAATTAGGAGGTTTTGTGCAATAATTATAATGTTTTCCCCCATGTTATAGTTCAAGCATATTCACAAACAAATAACTTTACATAGCATATTGTTTCTGTTATTTTGAGCAATTTGGACATTTTAATTTTGAATTGTTTTGCAAATTTCCATCAATAAATTTCCATCTAATCCAAGTTGTTGTTGCCTTTAACCAGATTTCTTCTGCTCTCATCCTAACCTGTTTTAATTTGATGAACTGATTCCTTATATATGCAAGCCAGAAATTACACAGCCGCTCTAAGAGTCTATAAACTTGTGTAAAAGGAGCATGCAGCTAAGCAAGCAGACAAGCAAAATAATACTTTTTAAATAAAACTTTTTTTAACGTAATTAACATTCTTTATATGAATACTTTAACGCAAGTGACCTCTTTAATAAAGCTAAATTTAGCTTCTTGAATTTGGCAAAGAAGAAGATTAAAGTGAAAAACCACTTAAGGACTTTATGATGAGTTCAATGTTTTTGTGCGGTGGTGATGTGCAGACTCAAAAGATAAACACTGTCAGAAACAAATTCAGCTCTGTTGGTGGTCCTGCTGTTCACTCCATTCTTATTAGTTTTCTCCCAACAGGTCACAGGGATCACATGTTCATATCGGCCATTTATCTAAATAAATTGATGCTACTACTGAACGATGCTGTATTTAATCAATGATTGGCCTCTGTGTGTGATCTATATCCTTAACGAAGGAGTCGTCTCTGTTTGACCTTAGACATCTGCTTGTCCAAAAGTGGCTTCACACTGGTTTATCAGTGGTTCTGAAAAGGTCGTGTGAACCAGAGGAGCTTAAACTTCCATAAGAAAAATCTCCATCTGAGCTTTCCCAGCAAAAAAAAGTAGAAAAAGATCTGAGTGTGTTTGCGCTGTTGTCTCTTACGGCAGCGTTTGGACGTTTTATTGGTTTTGCGGCACAGAGATGGACATTTTTTTAAATTGACATAGGAACGCAGAACTACTCTTTTTGGTTCATGGATTGGCTTTATTAATGTTTTAGTAAACCGGAAAATAGTTGATTTGGCATTAACATGGGAACCTCTTGATATTACCCTCTTGTTTGTCATCACTTATATCTTCAGTATTTAACAGTGACCGACACTCAAGAAGTAAACCATCAGGGGCTTCACAATAAATGTGTTAATAGCCAATGACAGTGATTTCTCTGTCTCTGAAGAGCTTTATCCCAGGTGTCGGCACAGGACAGACGGATAGACGGACAGACAGCCACATGGTTCCACTTTGACGTCTGCTAATTCCAGGGAATCAATCCTAAATGACACCTATGGGATACACAGAGTGGATTTCCCTGTGATGCAGATTGGTGGTGGTTTGCAGATGAAAGACACTAAAATAAATAAAGCTGTGGCGAGCAGGCAGAGCTCTTCTGTCCGCACTGTACAACCATAATGGGATACACACTGACATGAGAGGAGAAGTGGAGGCCTGCTCCTGTTTTCACCACTGTTGCCATAGAAATGATGATGGACCTCTGCTTTAAGCCTTTAGCCCTGAACGTGTTTGATATTTGTTGTAAAAAATATAAATTTCTAAGAAGGAAAGTTACCTAACAAGAGGAGCATTAGTGATTAGTCTGTTCCCTGTCACCCATTCTGCCTGCAGATACTGTTTTAATCCTAAAACACATAATTAAATCAAACCCTGCCGTATCAAGTGACTGTTTAACCTGCTCCAATTAATCTTTTCATCAGCTGCAGTGTCTGCGGTTGGCCTAGAGTAAGACTAGTAATGGTAAGACAATACTGGCTTGTCTCATCCTGGCTGGGATCATGCATGATTCTGCTACAAAGTTACTCCTTCTGTTCTCTGCAGAGCCGGAGCAAATTCAACCCTGTATTGTGCAACGTTGCAAATTTGTTGGGAAGTACCTTAACTTTTCTCTGTATCTTGAGGATGTTGACCAATAGACTCCCACACTCCTAAACAAAATATATTTAGCTCACTCAGATGTTTGATCATCTCTATGCAGAATGATGTTTGAGTGTGGAACAATAAAGCTTATTTTTTCTAATTTCATTGCAGAGGTGGCAACATGTCTGTCTGCTCGCTCACCTTAAATCTCAATGTAAGACCTGCATGTAAAAGTATGATTTTTGTGACATAGGGACAATGTGTGACATAGTTTGGAAACCGATCGTTTATGTGGAAGCTAGAATCCTCCAGTGAATAGATGCAGTAGTCCAGATGTTTAGGTGTAAAATAAAAATGTTTGCATATTTATATTCAATGAGGGAGCATTTGTTAGCATTCATTAGCAAAGCGAATGGACTCCTAGCATTTCACAGCTAACACAGCGCTGAAGGTGACAGTTCATTGTTTTCGAGGAGGAAACCGTGAGGATTGAATAGACTGTGGGGGAGTCATTGACCTAGCAGCTAGCAGCTAACAGCTAACACTCAGAGTAGCCTACCTGTGGTCCACTGCGGTCCAGGGCGGGAGAGATGACGTCATGTCGGGACACCTGCTCACCCTCTTGTTCCTCATCTGAGGCATTGAACTGGGAACTGAACCAAGGTACCACACTTATTTTACCTTACTGCTCTTTGGAGTGAAAGTACGTCTCATCGGGTTTTGATTCCATTATTATTTTTCCATGATTTGGCTGCTGGTGTGTGGCCCCACTGAGTTGTATGTATTTGAGTTAGAGGTGATCTGACCTGATTCAGGTTATTGTCTTATTCCCCCATTAGGAACTTTTAGTTTTTGTTGATTTTGGTTTCCACCATCTCCTTTCGCAAAAACCTTGTTCTGGCCAGAAATTTGTTTTGGAAGGAGTAAATGTATGATTGATAACTGTAACAGCACAACATTATGATTTTGTTTTAGTAATGTTCATACACTAACCCTGACCCTGCCGTAAATCGTTTCTCCTCACCTCTCCGGTGGTCCGACCAACCAGCACACTGAGAATAGTTTACAGAAAAAGCCAGTGTTCTCCTTGATTGTCTCCTTTGCTGTTGAGGCAGCAAATGAGATAACCAGTTAAAAACTCCTGGTAGTAGGTTTAACTCCAGTTATTAAAGGGGAAAGGTGGAGTCATAAAAAGACTAAATATAATTTATTTATCATTGATTTTCATTTTAATTACATTTTCAAAACAAATGTACTATTTCTCAACAGACATCTATGTGATGTTGGCTGTTAAATTAGTTGAAAAAGAATGAATCATAGGAGATGTTGGTGTTTGTTGACAAAGTGTTACATTTTTCTCCTTGCAGAGTTGGTTGCCTCAGTGTTTTCAATACAGTTTGCTAAAATAATAATGAATACAAGAAGTCAGGACAGTCTGTAGGTCAAACAGAAATAAGATAACCATTCCTTAAACATTCATTACTGTAGATTAAAGATGTTCATTAGATTAGTGAACTCAGGGCCCTTCCCTGACCTAATAAGGTGGATGTTTAAAGTATAAAGCTGCTCTCTCTGGAGAAGGTAAAAGCTGAGAAACATTTCACCCACACTGATAATCAAAGTTTTGTCACTGGTGCCACTGAGGTGATTTGTACAGATTCTGGTTGACTCCCGTCTGATGCACTTTAACAAATCACTGCCTGAGGTCTGGTGAACCCCACACCACACTCGTCTGTCTCCCTCTCTGACCCCCACACAGCTCAGTGTGACTGGGTGCAGCGCCCAACACAGATATCACCCAGGGGCTGTTAATAAAGCTCAACTGACCAGATGTCAAACCATGCTGCCCTCTGAACTCCCTGTTACTGCATTTTGATTTAATGTCAATTTATAAGTCATACTTTGGGCAAATGATAGAGTATTAATAGGTAGATTAAAGTCTATAATATGCTGTGCTAAAATGGTGAGATGTGATTTCAAGCATCACTTAAACAGCATATTACCAAGTTGATCAACTGCCCTTTTAAGAGAGATAAAATGCAGTTTTCCTGCCGACCCAGCTCTTCATTCACAGCAGATACCTGTTTGCAGAGTTGAGCTGTGTGATTTTGTAATGATTAAGGAGCTCTGACCACCAGAACTGCTGTGTGACCCAGGGGCTCAGGGTGATAAGACCTCCATAACTCTACTTTATCCCTCTGCTCATTATCATCCTCAGTCCCAGATCTGCCCTGAGCCCTCAGGCAGCGGCACGAGGACAGGGAGCTCTCCACCTTCCACGGCTCTCAGTGGCCTGAAGATTATTGGGGAGACACGCAGGCTCCGTTTAACTAACCCCCAACACTTCACAGCGTCTTTCTGTGGGACGGAGGCTTAAACAGTCTGTCGTACTCAGACGTTTGAAATAACACACTTATGAAATTAAAAATGAGACATTTTAATAATTGTTCTGATTTTATTTATATGTTGGGCTCAAACTCTATTCTCATGTCCACAAACGGAGCGAGTTCAGAGAATTTTAGAGGGAGTTTATTTGCTGTAGGTTCTTTGTTTTACAAATCCGTGAACAAATCCTCAAATCAGTTCAACAGCCATTTATTTCTTCAGTGTGAAAAGTTGAATCCCTTTCAGAGCCGCAGGTCTAGGCGGAGGCCTGACCAGCAGAGCTATTCAGGCTGTCAGGTCGTCAGCCAAGCTCTCGCTCTCTCCCAAATGTGGCTTTTTTGGAGGGAAACTTGTAGCAGTCAGTAGTTAAGGCCAAGGAGATGTGTTAATATATGAATAGAAGAGGTACTTTTTTTAACCTCATGTTGTTATTCCTGGCCCTCACTATCTTCCACATGGCCACAAATTTTTCATCAAGTTCTTTGAGCGGCAAAACACTGGACTGTTTTCATTTGTTTAACTTTTACGTCTTTGTAAGAGTGTTTTTATGAAATAAACCACTGATCCGCCAGTGAATATGACTGATGTATTTCATATTAACCAAATAATAACTCCGTGGTCTGCTTCAACTGAAATTAAAGGATTCAAATTTATTCAGAATGTGATACATCAGTGTTTGTGTGTTTAACTTGATTATACTAAATCAAACTTTACCTCAATGATAAATGTGGATTATTTTTATATTTCTCAAATGTGTGATTTTTACAGCAGTTATTTTCTGTAGGAACAAATTAAACTATTTCACAAACAGTTTAGGATTAGTTGAAAAAAGTTTACTGAACACTTTTTCAACGGCTTTTAGATCATTCAGGACGTGTTGTAGAATTAAATCTTTGTGTAGATATATATTGCAGGGGAAATAAACATTTAAAATAACAGAGAAAATATATAAACAAATAAACTAAATCTAAGTTGCATTTGGTGTGGGGCTGTAGAGTCACCAGACCTTTCAGAACAATATGGAAAAATAGTTTTCAGATTTGTCTTTGATTGTGAATGTACAGTGTTAGGATGAGGTTCTTTTACAGTTTGCAGTTGCATTTCTGAAGAGACGGTGTCAGTCTATCTGTCAGACACAGAGACGTGTAATAGGAGGAGGCTTGCTAGAAAGCACTTGGCAGGCGCTGTACAGCAAAGTAAAACCCTGGACAATATTCCCGCTTCATGCCTGAAAATCAATAACCCAGACCCCGGCATTGAACGCACGCAAGACAGACCCCACACAGCGGTGATCTTTTCCCCTTCCACTCCCCCCCCCTCACACCCCTTGATCTTCCCTTCCTCCACTTTCTGCCAGAAACCCCAAACTCAGTTCTGTCAGTCCGATGTTGTGTAGCCCTCTTACTTCTCCTCTGTTTCTCAGTTTATGTCTTTCTCTTCTCGTTTACCGCTCTCTTCAGCAGGCAGGGCCACAGAAGTGAATGACATAGGAAAAAGCTGTAAAATGATTCGTCATCTGGCTGACCTTTACAACATGCACGCGTTTGTTAGTCTGCAAGTGCATCTGTAAGACCGGGGAGCAAAGAGCGAGGAGGGGGCGGAGGCGTGCAAATTTCTTGTTTTAATTTCTCAATTGGCTCTTAACCAGCGGGTCAAAGGTTGGCTTAGCACAACAGCCATGACAAGATAAGCACCTGTTTCTCTGCTGGTAGAGGCCCGAGTTATCCTATTACCCTCAATATGTAAACATCTCAAAGGACGGGTACACACGCGTGCATAAATACTGACGTAAACATAGGAAAACACCAGCGCCGCTCTCGGGGAAAACACTAAAACACTGTCAACACCTTCCGCCCCCGTAGCTTCAGACACATCCAGTATTACCTGACTGCAAACTCCTCATCAAGCGCTTTGTTTTGAGCTGCGTTTGATGCTTTGTTTACCTCGTTAGTAGAAAATCTGTAATTGAGCGTTTCAAGATGCTCTTTATGCCTCGTGAGTTGAGGGAAGGTGCTTTGTGTGAAAGGTCCTGGCACAGATACCTTCGTGGGCACCCAGTCTTTGGGTTGGCATTGCCGTATTTTTAGACACAGAGAAACCACCTTTCTCCGCCACATTTTAGCACCCGTAATTTGGCCCACCTCTTGTTTATTCTCGCTGAGGTTTGCCTGATCTTTTTTTGT
Source organism: Verasper variegatus (assembly GCA_026259375.1). Taxonomy (NCBI): domain Eukaryota; kingdom Metazoa; phylum Chordata; class Actinopteri; order Pleuronectiformes; family Pleuronectidae; genus Verasper; species Verasper variegatus. The sequence continues at coordinate 15,460,274 of CM048039.1, read as the reverse complement.
TTTTATGCTGTTGAATGATGACTGATCACTGTCACTGGACAGACTCACAGCTTAAAAACAGAGCTATCCTCCTACATCGTCAACAGTATACTTTTCTCCTTCCCCTCCATGTTTATCTGTGACAATGTGACAGAGCTTCAGGAACTTAACAATACAGATAATCAGGCAGTTTACCAGCTGCTGCATGTGGAAAAGTAGGCAGGCTCTGAGCGAAGCAGCTTTACAAAACTGAAGTGAGTGATTATACTTTCTGACGGCGTCTTTCAGAGCAAGAATGGATATGGAGGCAGTTTCCACTTACTGGAGCAAACAACGCCAAATCTGTCTCTTTCCCCCGGTGCGCTCAGAGGTCTCATTAGGCCGAGGCTGGCTTGTGATGGCATGGTATATTTTCACACTTGTGAGATGAGGTTAGCCCGAAAACCTCCAAAACCCAAGACCCTGTGAGACAGCGCAAGGTACAGGCTGCTGAGGTGAAGCTTGTGAACATGATGTGGACAATAAAGCAGTGGTTTTCAGAAGCTGCAAAAGGTTCAAACCCCCAACCCCACAACTTTTTAAATCAATCTTCACCTGCGATAGGAGAAGCAATAAAACAAAGGGTCCAAATTGACTTGAATTGAGGTAAAGGTTAACACAACTGCACCATCAAACATTTTTTCCTGCATAAGTTATATTAATGCAACTAGGTGTTTGTGTTTATTCTCCCTCATCATCTATGCCCCCCATGCAGTGGCTCTATGCCCCCAGTTTGAGAACCACTGCATTAAAGTGTCAGGAAGATGTCAGTAATTACATACTTTTCTCTACCACTTGCTCAGCATCGTAACGCCATTTTTTAAGGTGGTGTGTGTTTTCATTTTCATTTCCAATCTCCTGTCACTTTCCTAATAATTTTGACTGTCAATGCCGAGGATCTGTACAGAGCATGTGTATCTGACAGGCAGTACTGTTAATCCATACATGAGTAAGGGGTCATATTGCTCAGGAGTGTGAGGGTGTGTATTTCACAGCTTCACTGCTACAGGCTTGCATGACCAGACACGGTGGTGATTGTGAAACCGTACAGGGACCAGAGAAAGCAGTCACAAATGCCGTCTTGGCAGTTGGTGTGTGTATGTCTGTGTGTGTGTGTGTGTGTGTGTGTGTGTGTGTGTGTGTGTGTGTGTGTGTGTGTGTGTGTGTGTGTGTGTGTGTGAGCGTCGTCATTCCAAGCCTGGCGGGAATGCTCTCTAGATGCTACGGCCCTACACTAATCTAGGGCTTTCTGCTGGGTATTAATCACCCACCACAACGTCTCTTTTCTTGGCCTCATGCGCTGGATCTAATACCTTGACACTCGGCTCTGCTTTGTCCACGAGCATCGAGTCAGCATTGTTGCCAGCGGCATGTAGTTTCAGATATGTGTGAATGAATGAGGAGGAAACTAGAGAGATTTGACAACATGTGTATGTTCGGAGAGGAGAGGAGAAATGAGGAGGGGCTGGTTACACACATCTGTGTGCGACAACCAAAACTGGCAGAGCTGATAAGAAGGGTCGGTCCAATTGAATGGGGGGTCAAAGCTGGAGTGGTGTAGTAGGGATCTAGTCTGGGTAGTGGAGGCAGTGTGGGGCACAGGGGTCCCACAGGTCACTGAATCACACAGACAGGGCTGTGTAGCCTTGCATTGTTCTGAGGCAGCTCGGCAGTATAAATGACGATGTGTCACGATGAAAACATGTTTCTCACAATTGTCTGTAAGAATGTGTGTTCTCGTGAATTTCACTTCTCATGTATGCTACAGTGTCCGTCATAATACAAAGCCATGGACTGACCAAAGATATATATATGTAGGTGTATTTAGAAAGAAATACAAGGACAGAACAATCAGGTAATGTCATAAAATGTAACATACACCTTAACCATCCTAAAGTTAAAGACGAGGATGGAAAGGTCTACTTTTCATTTATGTTTAATTTATTTAATTAATGGTGCCATTCTGTTACTCCATATTGTTGTTTTTTAATGAGAACATATATCTCTGGGTTCCTCAGAGGTTTCTTCTCTCAAGTATTTGTAAAGATTCTAAAACAGGGGTGGGGAATCTTTTTTCTGTTGTGAAACATTTGAATTTCTGTAACATGCTAAATTATTAAACACATCTCAAGCTACAGACAGAAATTTCCCCCCTCATATCAAACTGATCCCACTTTCACAAACGGCTGGAATTTATTATGTGTATTTCATTGCAGGCATCAGAGAAAAACTTACAGTGTCTCTTAAGTATCTTGTCCCATATCAGTATATTTGTTCCATCTCTTTTCTTCAAGACAAACTGACACTTTGGATCAATTTTACCTGCTGAACTTCATATACGAGTTTTCTTTTCTTGACAGTTGCCATGATGCTTGTTAGCGTTGACACGTAACACATATGTGTGTGTTTCATTCACCCGTGACCTGACAGACATACAGCCAGAATGGACCACCCTGAAGGGCATGTTACTAACTATTTGATGTTAGTAGTCTAAAAGAACCATTGCTGCCATTTTTTGTACTTCTGAGATGCAGGATTTTTGTATTTATGGATTATCTTATCTATATTTAACACACACACTCTAAAGCCTTTCATCAACATTTGTGATTTGTTATTTTGGGACTTCACATATACAGTATAAGGCTACAGTTTCCATTTGGATGGATGCACTTTGGAGCAAGCCTCAAACTGTCTTACTGGCTTCTCTGTATAGCTGCTTTCAGACATCCACTGGACTCAACAGATCCTCCGTATGTGTATGTGTGAACGCAAATGTCAGAGTGAGACGCTGTGCACTTTCTACGGACTTTCACCTCCTGGCCTCCTAGTGTAAAGTCCATAGAAATCCAGGAGTAGTCGATGTGTGAAAACAGCAGGGATCCCCCACTGGATTCACTGCGGACGAGTGGGGGGGGGGGGGGGGGGGGGGGGGGGGGGGTGGGGAAGCGGGGACACACACGTACAAGACACCAACAAAGATGTCAAGAGAGTTTCTGGTGAGAAGAGCTGACGCCGGTGTCGGGCTGCTGTAAACAAAATCACGTGATCTATGCAGCTGAGTTAATTCCTGTCTCTGTCTGCTGAGCCCGGCTGCTCCACCTCTTGTCTGAATAAAGCAGAGCATTTTATGCTGTTGTGAACGTTTCTGTGCAGAGAACCTCCCGCTGTGTGTTGTGCATGTGTGAAAGGCAGACTACTGGTAAACTTCTAGATTTTACCCGAGGTCATGACTGATAACGGCTTATGTCTCATGAGGCTGCAGGGACCTGGGATTCCAGCAATTGTGAATTAACCATCAAACCGCCACTGTATCTTCTTTGGTGGGTGCATGATATCACTGAGTTTTTGCTGACACAGCATGAAGGTCAACAATTTGCCTCTTAAGTCCTGCAAATTTTATTTTGGCTGACGCCAAGGTCTGACTGTACATTCAAAAAACTGTGGATTGAGAAATTCAACCTCAATCAAGATACATTGCACTTCATTCTCTGCATCACATTATTATTAAGAGTTGCCTCTGGTTTTTCACACGTGAACCTTGATCGTTTTTAGTACGTTTTGATTCCTGCTTAGGCTGCTGCTTTTAGGATCATAAGATACAAACACCAAATCTAAATCTGTTGAACTCATTCTCCAGCTCTCTTTGTGTGTGTCCTTGTGTGTGTGTGTGATCTTTGCTCAGGGTTGGCAGTGCCAGTTTAATGACCTCGAGCTCCCCGGCCTTAAGCCCGGGCTATTTTGCCATTAAACCTCTGTTCCTCCTCTGACACAGAGCCTTTGCCTGAGCACTCTTGTTACTGGGGGGAATCTGTCAGTGTGACGCAGCGCTGGTTTGTCTTGGCGGCTACTCCGCTGCTATGGAATACAGATGTTAGCAGTCTGTGTGTGTGTGTTTCCCAATTAAAGCATTAATCCAAATCAACCCAAATGATCGCACACGGCATAATGATGATCAGGGAGGCCCCTGCAGTTACTCTCTTTTTACCTCTCCTTCCTGCTCTCCCTCTATGTCCTCCCTTCCTTTCTTCTTAAATGTCCATCTTTTCTCACCCTGTGGCCTCTTTAATTGTCTCCATCACCTTCTCAGTTCATCAGTGTAGTCCACCTCTCTCCCCCCTCACCCCCCCTGTGATTACTCACCCTACATTCCTTCAGCATGCATCAAAGCAGCCAATGCTAAATGTGGAAAAAGTGAATGTGAAGAGGAAGACAATAGCGCAATGAGGCTCCGCTCTGTCGACCATTTCATTTTCCCACTATTTTCTGAGATTCAAACATGTTTACTTTCCTCCTTTTGCAGCAGCTATGCTTTACTGTATATTACACAACTATAGGAGGCATGTAATTTACACAATGACAGATTTCAAGCTCCTCGATGAAAGCCTTTAATTTGCCTTGAATTTTGACTTTTAAGGGCATTGCTAGTTCTCATGGTAATGCCTGGGTCCAAACAAATGCACACACCAACCGTCCTCCCACCCACACACTGATGTGCACTCTCACACATGTCGAGGTCCCAAACATCCTGCTGCAGCTAACACTAACTCATCATGTGTACAAACAAAATGTCTCGAAGGAGGCAGGACGCGCTTCGCGAAATGACACCCACCTGCGCAGGTCAAACAGTTCACAAGTTTAGAGGCCTCACAGATATGTTTGGACACCAAACACTTTCACATTCATGACCCATCTCTTATTTCGCTTTCACCCAAAGCGCACGCACGCACGCACACACACACAGTGCTTCTCCACTGGCACATGAAGCACATACTATACTCCCACTTCAAATATGTTTCTGAACATACTCACAGAGCCAAGCTGGCTTAACAATGGCCAGATATGGAGAAATTCCAAGTAAACAGTCAAAATATGGCTTCGGGCAGGCAGGGGATGAGCTCCATCTGGAGAAGCCAGATACGCATGAGTGTGTGCGATGTATGTGTGTGTTTTCGCATACTCCTGTAAAATGGCAGTTCTGAAAATGAAGATGTCAATGTCCCACTGCATGTGTGTGCATCGCAGGGCGTCTGTATGTGTGTGTTCCCCCTGTTCTCCCAAACCAAACACAGTTAACAGTAGCCTGCTGTCATAACACCCTGCCATTCTACAATGGGGGACGCTGTTCATTCTAAATAGGCAGAGAGAAGAAGAGTGGCAGAGAAATGCTGGAGAAGCGAGGAGAGGAGTGTGAACGGGAAAAGGTAGAGATAAGGTAGGAGTGAGATACTGAGCATGTGTAAAAAAACTGTTTTTTTTCTTCTGTTGTGAACTGGAGGCAGGTTCCTGAACTTTGCCAACAGGAAGTTCGACACATGCATAGAGCCTGAGAAAATTGTTAAGTCACTCGCAGGGGTCATAAAGCATCTATGTGTGCATGTGGGTGCATGTACCTCTGTCTGTCTGTCTGTCTGTCTGTGTGTGTGTGTGTGTGTGTGTGTGTGTGTGTGTGTCTCTGTGTGTGTGTGTGTGTGTGTGTGTGTGTGTGTGTGTGTGTGTGTGTGTGTGTGTGTGTGTGTGTGTGTGTGTGCGTGTTCGTGCGCGTGCGTGCGCGAGTGCGTTTACTTGCAAGCGTATATGCATCTGTATTTGTGCTGGCACCATAGTATTTGTTATTCTATTTTATCCTTTAAAATGTCATATTCTTGAAATGTTGTCATCATCTTTATGACATAAAATTTAAAAACAAATTCTCATGTGAATTTGTCTGTGAACACTGGACACAAAGAATACTTGACAGCAAAGAACCTCTAAATTGGTCTCTGATGGTGGTGAATTTGAAAAATTTCCTTTGAGGCCGACTCACAACAACACGCAGCCTAAACAGTGAAAAAGGTGGAACACACACAGACCTTCAGTTGAGGGGGTCCACTGTAAACAACAGTGTCAGGATGTTATTTTCCTATTTCCCAGCACTCAGCAAAACTGCTTTCACGCTTGTGCGTTTTCTTTCCACTTCTAGTTCAAAATGTAGGAAGACGAGAAGGATGTTCAGCTTGTTATCCACATTTTACTGCAATATGTTGTAGAAATACTTTGAGTGTGCTCTCATGTGAAGAAACAGAGATTAATTCAGATATTGACAATTAAGTGACGCCCTCACTACCTCAATGCGCACAGGTAAAATCTCAACATTAAGTCCATCTAATACAGTCAAAATTTCATCTTCATGACATGTTTCATTGGAGATATTTAATTTTCATGCAGAAAACAAAAGAAAGTTATATCTTTGCATTTGGTTCGTTTAAAACAAAAAATCCAATCAGTTCTAACTGAGTTTTAAAGTAAGTTTGCTAAAATGAACAATTGTAAATCTTTTCTTCACAAAGTCTTTAATTGTCTTTATCCATAATACGGTCTCATATTATATCCGTTTAAATGGAAAAACAACTGCAGAGAATTTATTTTTACCAGATTACAAACAGCAACTAAATCCACTGAATATACAGAGCTATAAAAATAATTTCAGGTTTACCTACATTGGATAGTTTTGATAAAGTTTTTGATATTCTTTAATATCTTTTTACGACATTTCACTTTTTTTTTTATAGCTATTTAGTTTTACCAAACATGCTTTGTGCCCATCACACTTGCATAATTGCAGATACAAAGCGGCTCAGAAACTGTGTGAGGTGGGTTTTGTCTCTCTTTTGTCTCTCATCCTGTCTAACCCCATCACAGTGCTGCTCTGCTGGATTACAGGGTTTGACAGGGCCACCTAATAACAGGTTGCAGCATGGTTTCTACTCCAGGCCGTTTAGTGGATGGATACCTGATACCAAAACTCATCCTTTCATTGTCATCTCAGATGCATGGCCCTAATTAGCTGTAAATATAGGTGATTTTTTTTCTCTCCTCGAAATTATGCACATGGTCGTCTCTCATTTGAATTGAGTTAGAAATTAAAAACACATTGTCAGAAAAAAAATTGATGTGGAAAAAAAGTCAGCCGAAAAATATTAGCGAAGAACACTGACCAAAGTGCAACCTGCTCGGTAAAAAGAGGCATGGATCTGAGCAAATGGATTTTTTAGCTTTTTCTCTGGTCAGGCTGAACTTGGCAGCAGTATTGATGGACATTTTTCTCTGTCAGGCTGCAGGAGTCAGTACAGCAGAGCCAGCTGCCGAGGCTCACAGCCTGGTCTCTAATTAAAACAGTGGAAAATGAGATAACTCCATAGATCCATCATGGCCGCCGTTGGCTGTCAGAGCGCTCGGGGGCTGCCACCCACCGTATGTTTACACCAGGGCCACTCGGCCTCTCTGCTCTCAGGGTGTTTTTAGAGTCCCGGCCTGATTTCTCTAATGGGCCGAGAGGTTTTTTTAGCCTCCTTCCACCCTCGCTTTGCTACAAACCTCTCTCTACTCCCACCCGGCCCTCCTTCAAGTGTTCCTGATGGTGCTGACCGAGGCTCGGGGTGGCAGGGTGACCCCCCCCCCCACTCCCCTTCCCCTCCTCCCATATTTCCCACCCACTCTGCCTCGTTAGCCCTTCGTTTATTAGGCCCTAATGGAAGCTGGGAGTGCTGTGATGTCATGTACTGGTGCGTGGAGAGGAAAGCGTGTTTTTATCTTTCTTCCCTCATCCTTTCAGTGTGCCTCACAATCTTCGTTTTCGCCCTTGTCTGCTTACAACATTGTTCTCACTCATGTTGTCTTTCCCCGTTTGTCTAGAACTTCATTTATTCTGCTTCGCTTAAGTCAGGTGTTCACCGCGACTTTGCACAGAAGCGAGTCTGGCAGATCTGGATGTCAGGGAGGGCAAAGAGGTCCTCAGCACGCCATGGTCAGCAGTTCATTTTTGGGCAGAGACCTGAAACATATGTGGCCTTCCTGACTATTCTGTGTTAAAAGACCTATTTTGACAGCTGCCATTTAAAAGAGAATAAAACTGCCGCTGTGATTAGAGTCAGACAAACCTGTCTTCGTTTGTGCTGAATAATGGCAGAGTGTTAGCAGATCTCCTTCAACCTCTCATGCCAGCCTCACTAATGATCCTAAGGCCTCTTCCACAGCCTCTGCCAGCACGCTGCAGAGGAATCCAGCTTCCAGCCCTGTTTCCCTTCCACAGGCGGAGAACAGCCGCCTTTTCACGTTGGAAAGAATGTGGAGGTAGAGTTGAAGGACCCGTCACAGCTGGAGACATGTTAGCACCCTGTTAGTGGCTATGAAATGTCAATTGTTGAAAAATAATCCACAAATTGCTTTTTCTAATGCAGTCTTGACAGCCGACGTGTTTTCTCTGTTACTGAGATTTTAATGATTTAACAGTTAGTTTAATGAGAATGGACTCTTATATCTGATGACAGGTTTCATCAAAATATACATGAATTACATGATGGATTTGTTGCCTTTCATGGCATATGACTATTCTTATAGCTGTAAAATAATATTGATTTCTGATAGATTTATTTATTTATTAATGCTTGAAGTCAGTTTTACTCAGCTGATCATTTTTACTGGACACGAGTAAGAAAACACAAATGGATGCAAGAAAGATGAGCAGTGTGTGTGTGCATGTGTGCGTGTGTGTGCTCACAGTGTCCAACAGGCCACCCAGCTGCAAAGCTCATTAGTTTCAGCAACACATTACTTCATGTTTCAGGCTAAATATCATTACACAAACGCCATTGATCTCGCTGCTCTGAACACAGCTCAGCTGATGACAAAAGACCACAAATGTGATACTTTGTCCTGTAACTGGATCCGTGTTTTTGTTCTCATTTCAGAGGCGTGCACACCCTGCCTGGTCAGTGGCATGTGCCTCGTTTAGAAATCAAGCAGGGATCATTACAGCATCTCTCTCTCCCTCTGTAGTAGCTAACACGTTCATTCGCAGATGTCAACAGATGTCAAATTACTCCACAATTAGCCCAATGGGCCCCCTTGCACGACTGCATTGTGTGCTTTTGCTAAAAGTGGGCTTGGCAGATTGGGCTTTTTGATTTCTAGAAGTTGACAAGTCATCCATCACGTTGAACGCTCCCTTGCTCACTTCTCTCTTTCTCCACCGAAGGCTTTCTCCTTGCTCCCTCTCTGTTCCCCCTGACCTCACTCTACGCTCACTTGCTCTCTTTCTGCCCCCCCCCCACCCCTGACTCTTTGTCCCCTCCCTCCTGTCACTCTCAGTCAGGATGAAAAAAGGTCAGTGTGAGTCGGCCGAGAGAAAGAACAGGAGAGTAAACAGGGGAGAGAGATCAAGAGCGTTTTACACCCGGTATAAATATTTGCAGAAATGTGGCTGGAACACGTGGAACACACATGAAGGAAAAAAGAGTGGGGAGAACATTGTTGCAGTCGGATTTCTGCACACATGAACACAGGACCCACATCCAAGTGTGCACTTATACACAAATCTACAAAGTCTTTCTTAAATCTCTCTCTACTGATGGCATTCGGGCTGGCAGAGTGGTGCAGCAAGCGGAAAGACCACCCTTCAACCAAAGGGCTTCTGGTATGAACCCTCATGTCAGTAATAATCTGCCCTGCTGTAGTGTCCTTGAGCGCAGTATCGGATAGCTCAAGCTCCAGCTGACCATGTGCTTCATATAAAAAACTTCCCATGTGCATATCGCCTTAGCTCCGATGATTATTACTCTAAGAGGCAAAATATAATCTTAGCGCTCATGTGGAATTACACTGGGTAGTGTGAGCTGCAGACATGTTGAAGAGCCCCTACTCACTCACTGTTGTCAAAGTCTCGGTCAAACCCGTGTCAGCTGACTGACTGACTGACTGCAGAGTTCAAATTGCCCACAGCTGCTTTCGGTTTCAACACCTCCACTCTAATTACTGATAAACATGCAAGCGCCCACTGATGCCACCGAGCATCTTGGCTGTGATGGATGGACAGGTGAGAAGACCCCAGTCGCAGAGAGTGTGAGAGCTTATATGAAGCAGCCGGGTGTTGACAGAGAGATAAAGTCTCTATCTCTGGACGGTAGATAACATGACAGGGCAAAGTCACACCTGATCTCCAGTGTCAGAGGTACGGACAGATGGTGAGATGAACGAGATTGTTTGTGTAGAAGCATGGAAATCGTCTAAATTACTGTTTAAAAAAGTTATGACTAAAAAAACATTTTGCTGCTATAACTCTTATTCACGTTCTTATTCATTTTCCGCTTCTGCGTCACTGAACAAAGCGGAGCATCACTGCAGCCTTAAAAGGAGGGAAACAGACGTGACAAGCGATGGAAGCTCTGTGCTGTCCTCCCCTCTCCATTCACCACAGCCACATTCTCTTAATGCTCAGTCTGCCTCTGTTTCCATCTCTGACTATCTCTGTTTAAAAGGCTGATTCATGCAGACCTGGTCTTAGGAGCAGGTTTGAGAAACCACATGTATGCTCCTCTGCAATATGAAAGAAAACATGTACAAAGAAATTACCAGTCAAATCCTTATGTAATATGGAAGCTGACTTGGAAGGTTATTAGTCCAGACCTGCAGTGGACACAGCAGGAACATGATGATGCACTTATTTTATGTTGGTATCACAGATATATTTTAGAAAATTCAACAGTGATGGCAGAGCATGCTCCTTGTCATTTTATAATAATACAAATAAATACATGGATTGCTATACTGTAATTATCAATTGTACAATATTATATAAGATGAAATATTCCATCTTATTATAAGATTATCCCTTATTATTACACTGGGGAAATGTGCTGGTTCATAGTGCACAGATGTTACAAGAGCAACATGTTAAAAAAATACTAACTTAGGAAAGCAAGAGATAAAAAAAAAAGCTTTTTATGATTTTGAAACAAATCAAATCACCTTCATAATATATAATTTACCCAAATCTATTGAAATGTCTTTATTTTTTATTTTCAGTATTTGTATTGTCCGACACACAAAATATGATCACTTGACTATTAAATGTTGATGACCTACTAATTTTCAAGTATGTCAGAATATACCAAAGTATACCAAAATTTTAATTTGGTAGACCATATTCACAGAAACGTGTTAACCACCATTAGTCAGGCTTCACTCAGAATCAGCCAGCATTCCATCATTGTCTGAGGGAGGAGTCAGTGTAATGTGTAACATGAGATATGTGACATATCGCAAAACTTTAACTGAAACTCACAAACCCAGTTCTATAAAACATGTGCCAAAGCTCCACTTGTGACAATGAAAGTCAGAAAAAAACATTGAATGTGTGGTTTGAAATTTGATGAACGGTTTCTGCTTATTAAACACTTTTTTGCAATTAAGTTAAGTAGATTTCACTCCTTCTACCTCTGAGCCACTACGTCCCATTCCTTCATTCGTTATCTCTGTGTGTGGAGGGTTAAAAGGGCATCAGCAGCCTGAGCTTCCTCCCACTTCAGCCCACTGTAACCTCCAGGCCACTTGTCTGAGGCTTCAAATGCCCTCAGCAGCACAGGGAAATTGAGTGGTGAACAGATAAGGATAGTAGCTGGGTTGATCTGCTGGTATGAGCTGGGAGGGGAACAGGGGGGTCCCAAGAGCACCAGGGTCATTTGGCTGCTCTCTCTGGTTTGGCAAAGGAATGTCAGAAACAACCAGACGCATTTTATAGAGCTAGAATACTTTTTATGAAGAAGGGTGACTCTACTGAAAATGCAACATTATTTTAGGAAAGAAAACAATTATATGTCAACATGCAAAAACTGGTCAATTGTATTTAAAGGAGTACTTCACTATAATGTCAGCGGAGTAACTTAGCTGGTAGCATATGACTGGGAAAGGGGGAAACAGTTAGCCTTAACCGTTCAACAGTAACAACTGCAGTTCATTTTCATATGGAGTAAAAGACATTTGAATTGGTGAACGTCCCTGGTGCTGTTAGGAGAATGTGTTTGCATTTGGACGGAGCCAGTCGATTTTCTCTTATACTCAATTCCAACCAGCAGCTATTGATTGTTTTATCACAGATTCGAGAGTGATCTTCTCACCTTTAGCCAAAAACATGTTAATCTAGATAGACACTTAGCAGAGTGCTTAACAGATTTTTTTTCTGGCAAGATCTGTGAATGTTTCTCTGACAAAATCAAAGAAAATGTTGAAAACATCTTACCTTGCAATGTTAAAGAAAGTTTAAAAAAAATCCTGGATCTGCCTCCTCATCCAGATCTGCACCAAAATTTTATGGTTTCTTTTCCCAACTCATCAACACCATCCATCCACCAAGTCTTGTGGAAAGCTGTCCGATTTTTGTGTAACCTTGCTAATTAACAGACAACCAACAGATAACCCCCTTGGCAGAAGAAACTAGAATAGCACTCAAAAGAGAGCACACATCCACCAATTAAGGTGCCAACAGTCCCCTTAAATTCAATCAAGCCGAGATATCCGATCGACATTATTCCCATAAATATGTGGATAGGATTTTTATCACCCCGACCCAAACAATATTCAATGTTAAAGAAAATGGTGAAAATTCCTGGATCTGCCCCAAAGTGCAAATGGATTCTTCCATGGCCCATTTCAAGAAAATCAGTTTAGTAGTTTTTATGAAAACAGACACATAGTCCAACAATAAGGTAAATTTAGCCTCCTTGGCAGAGGTAACAAACAAATTAAATAATTAATTAAAAAGTGAAAAGCACTAACAAATTATTCAACGTAAAAATAAAAGTTACTTCAGATCATTTAATCTTTCCCTGCATGTAATAATCACTGACATTCTCTCTCCCTCTATTTCCGCCCTCGCTGTAGTTTCTCTGCTTGTCACTGTCAGTGTTGCTACTGAGTGCTTCTTGTTGCTGTCATTTCCAGCTGCTCTCTCTCTATCAGCTGTCATCACTTCCACATGACCATCACTGCCAATTAATGTGTCGCGTCCCCGCGCCTCTATGCAAGAGCTGCAGCTCCATGTTTTTTGTGTACTATTCTTGGGAGCTACATCAGCGCCGTTCAAGGCTGTGACGTCATCTCAGAGGCAGCTGTTTTTATTCTTATGTCCTCCTCGCACCCACTCACAGGGCCTGGCCGAGTGCTGAGTCATAGTTTGGGAACTTTTCATGTTGTCTTTACTTGTTAAAACTAGATTTTACATCTATCTTTTTGTAAGAAAAAAGAAGGAAATTCTTTTGGTGAAACTAGGCTTTTAATCTCTGTCATGTATTTGTGCAAGAGGATTTTCTTTCAGCTATTTTTGTCTTCCCACATACCAGATTTTTTGTGATTCAATTTGTGAATTAAATGAAACTAAATAGAAAGTCAGGAAGGCTAATTCTTCTCCAGTATCACAAGCACAATTTCAGGATGAATCAAGCCCAAAACTCTAGATTTGATAACGTTAACATAGTTGAGGTGTGTTGGGGACTATGTTGTGCTGCTGACGCAGACTGAGATTATGAGCAGGGGGGTAATGAACCCTGGGGTCCTGCGCTGGCCCAGTAATGGCCCAGTTTTTATCATCCTACGACTTCCTGTAGCCTCCTCTCTTGGGAAGTCTTGCTGGAGCTCTGCTGGAAGCTCCTCTGATAAAAAACCCTGGCTAATGTTCACATGCTGCTGGGAACAAGAGAGAGAGAGAGAGAGAGAGAGAGAGAGAGAGAGAGAGAGAGAGAGAGAGAGAGAGAGAGAGAGAGAGAGATCGAAGACAGAGTTTTAACAATCATGAAATAACAGAATCACACAATAATCTAACATGCAAATACTGACTACGCCCCTCAACATTCTTAAAATATATGTGATAATAATGTGGCGTGAGGTCGTGGTGACACAGCCCATGAGAACACAATCCGCGAGATGTGTGGCACATGTGGGTCGCTGAACAACAGTTAAAACGAGACCAGAGTGTAAGAGTGAGCGGACGAGGGGAGGAGCGATTGTTATTTTGGTGTTTTTGGCCTCAGATGAGAGTGAGTCCAGTCAGAGGACAGGCATGCTGGACGCCAGTCATGAAAAGCCATGGGAGCAGGGACCAGGAAGAAGAGCAATGATGATGATCACACAGCCTCATATGATCCCAGGGTACCATGCTGGCTTCCTGTGTTGGGAAACAAAGAGCCTGATTTAGAAATGGGTGAGAAGTGGAGAAAAAGGTACAGAAAATGGAAATGAAGTGAGGAAAAGTATCAGCTAAACGACATGAAAACTCACTGGAGATTACAGTTGGGAGGGAAAGGAGGGGAAAGATGACCTGATAAGGCCTCTGCAGGACACGCAGAGCTGTGTATGTATGTGTAAGTGACCTCGCGCTCACAGAGGTTGTAAAGGTCTCCAGTGTCTGACAGCACATTAGTTAATCTAATGGCAGATTCGCAGTTTGTTCATGTCTGTGTGACATTTTCTCACATGTCGGAGTGTATCTGCTTTTCTTTAAGATGAACCACTGTCGGACAATCCATCACTTTCCTTTATAACTATGCTGTAATTTAGATTTATCACACTCGCATAACTCTGTATCTAGCCCTCAATAAATCAGGCCTCGGTGACCTGCACATTCACATTATACTGTTGCGGTTTCTGGACACTACCATTAGGCAACGTTGTTAAAGCTGCAAGTGCATCTGCCAAAGTTTTACATGATTATTTTATGCACTAGTTCCATGCTGCAATGCTGCTGCTGTTTTGTCCTTTTCTATGTTCTAATCTGATTCTTTCACTTACACTCCTCTGATCAATATTGAAAAGAAGGGATCAAAATGCATTATTGTAGTGGCTTGAATCTACCCTAATTCATCTCTGACACAATGTTGTTCTAACTTTCTAAACATATACTCTCCAAACTTGTCTGAATATCAATAAGTGTGCAGAGTCACACAGGACAGGCAAGGAACCAAGTGGCTATCCACTGTGACGTCTCTCATTGGTTTGTGAACTGTCGTTTTGAAGTCTTGAGATGGCATTTTGGCATATTAAGAGGAGCAGGGGTCACTGCATGCCAATTTACACCCCCGACCTGTTCCCACTGGACGGCACTAGCTGTCAATCATATATATCCATGCCCCAATGCATACCGTGCTTCATCGTCTATTTCACTCTAAATGGGACCATAATTAGAAGTCTAGAAAACTAGAGATTTAGACCACAAACTACATGAGAAAATGTTTACTGATGTTATAAATCAAGAGAGAAGTTGTCTAATTTTCTCATAGAATTCTATTGGAACAGCCAGTAGAGTCACCCTCTGCTGGTCATTCCAGATAATACAGATTTCAGGCACTTGTGCATTGGCTTCACTTTCCTGATACAGAGTCAAACTCCATTTTTATATACAGTCTAGGTAAATAACTTCTGATGTAGCTAACATTAGCTGTATGAAATACACAGGATTTAATCTGGGAAATTGCCTTTTATGCAAATGATGTGGCTCCACCAGAAACTGACTCAGACTGCACTTGAAGGAGACAAGAATACTTACTGTGTAAGGTTTGGATGCAAACTAATAAAATAAATGTTTATGAGTAATATAAATAAACTGAGATATTACATCACTAACATCCACAGTCTTGTAACCTGATACAGGACCACAGAATCCTTATACTCCAACCACAACCTGCTGCCACTGCTGCAGTTGCAGCTCACGCTACATTATTAATGTAATAAGAAAACAAGTTTCAAGAATAACTCACTTTTCATTTCACAGCTTACCCAATAACAAAATGTTAAACAAGACATTTTATTTTATTTTTCTAATTAAAGTTAGGGGAAGTTTTACGCTTCTCATTTCCTGCATGTGTCTCGTGTACCACTCATGATCAAGTGTTCCCGCTTCCAGTAATAGTAAGAAGTTAGTGTGAGAACATTTTAATGTGTCGTGAATCTGAACTGTGGTTCAAAAATCAAGGTCTGAATTTACATTTACAGAATTTATCATTTCTCCATTCATGGAAGGACAGTGCTCCTCTGGCTCTCACAAGTTTTCAGTTGTCAATATATTTTTCAATCGTCAATTTGTGACTCCACTCTTTATCTTTTACTATCAACTATAATATTGAAATTTTCTGTCCATGGAACCAAATCTAAATACATGCTTTGCTTGAGTGTAGAGTAGAAACTAATTAGTCATTTTGACAACAACCATTACTGATTTATTAACATTCCCCTACTCAACTGCTGTTCCCCTACTAAGAGAAACTGATAGTAAAGACGATGAAGAGAAAACCCTAGGGAGAGAAGATGTGATGGGAAAATAATTGTGTTACTGGGATTAAAGTGGAACAGAGGCGAGCAAGAAGAGGGGGGTGGTATCTAACTCTGCAGCATCTTTCATAATATAAACTCAGAAGGAAAGATGAGATGCTTTCCTAATATCTGCCACAGGAAGAGTTGTTTCTCCACAGAGCCGCCTGGGTGGGGCTGATGCACAATGTTGAATGAATTCCATTAGGGCCTAAATTACCTTTAATAATAAAACAACAGGCAATTACTGGGGCGCCATTAGCATGGTATTGGGGTGCTTGCTCGTGCGTGTAGCGCGGGCCAGACATATGGTTCGGCTCACAGCAAGCCCAACGTTATAAAGCTAACATTGTCATGACTGATGTATGGTGGCGTGGTAGTGGGCTCTGAAAGATCCATTTGTCTTCTCAATTAAAGCTGAGAGGGGGAAGAGAGGAACGGGATATGGGGGCAGGGAGGTTAGGGGGCTACCCCCTGTGCGGTCCGCACTTAGGAACATGTGGCGAGGGCGAAGCCGTATGTATTTGTGCGCTACTAAGGGATAAAGAGAGAGAGAGAGACCCTACGAGTGTGTGTCGGACAGTTGGATGCAGGCCAGATGAAGCCTGGGAGTTGTTTTGGCAACTCCTTTTCACCTAAATGCCCCGACTCTCCCACTTCACTCCCTTCTCTCATATCTTTTCCTTGTCGTTTTCTCCACCCCTCTCAATTTTGCCATGTAGTCAGGAATCTCTTCCCCGGGGCAGAGGCCACTTAAATGTGGGAAGCCTGGCAAAGGCAATCTGAGACCCAGACTCTCCTACGCTGCACACACAAACACACACACAAACACACACACAAACACACACACACACACAAACACGCACACACACATAAACTTGCACTTAAACATAGAAACACACTCCGAGTCGTGTCTTATCTGACTTGATGACATGGCAAGCATGTTCTCCATTTCCCTCCATGATCTGACACTGTTTCACCACCAAGCACTACAAGCTAGATAAGGCCAAATGAGGCAAAAGGAGGAAGAGGGAGCTATTATTACAAGTTCCACACATCAGTGTTTTTTATCCATTAGGGTACAAGTCTCACCAACTAGTTAAATAATTATACTATCTACAAAGACATTCTTTGATGCTTGTCAGCTTGTCCGGTTCATACATGATGTTTAATCTTACGTTATCTGACAAATTAGGTTAAGTGCAGCACCACTTAGAATGAACTATTTTGGTGGTGTATTAATTGTGGTAGCTGATGAATCAGTTGCTGTGAATTAGTGTCCAAGCGATTTTTCACCTTCCCACAAAAAGTTAAAAACGTCTCAAATAGGATTTGTCTGTGAGAGAAGCAGGACATTTATCAACTCACATTGTGACTTCACCTATGGTATAGTTGATATATATTTATAACTGACACTTATATTAATCCATCATTTACAATACCAAACTGCAACATGAGGAATCACCATCATTTTTTCTGACTGTACAACACATATGGAATTAATGATTTAAAAAAACTAGACATCACCATCAAACTGCTTTTTATATGACAAGGCTGATTATTGTACAGGCATAAGAAAACACTCACCCCAACCAAATCTCTCTTTGTCTGTCATTCAGGGCCTGAGGTGGTCTGCACTAAACAACCTCTGAGACTAAACAACTCTTTGTAATGTCTCATTTGTTACGTGAAGTAGCCTTTCATTAGCATGGTGGCTCAGGAAAAGAATAGATGGCCTCTCACTTATGTCTTTGTCATTATATTCATAAATTATGTGTTGTGCGTAGAGCAAAATGCTCAGACTCTGTGTGGACTCTGGTTTAAAACACGCTTAAAAGCAACGCAACACCCTAACCCACAATAGGTACAAGGGAAATCGTGCACAGTGAACTCTGACACTCAAATAATTTATATGTCAAGCATACAAATGTTTCCCTTATACAGAATATGCTTGAATGTTTTCATGTGAGGCAGATAGACAGGAACAGAATCTAAACCTGTCAGACCAGTGGTGGAAGACGTATTTAGATACATTACATAAATAGAATCAATCATAAACCACTTCTTTTAAGTCCCGCCTTTAGAATATCACATAATTAAATAGAGAAGTAGCCTACAAGCTTTTTTAGGGTAAAATATAAAAGTCTTTAGGTTAAATGTCTTACAAATGATTTATCTTTCATTAGCAGCATTTACTGTTAAATTAGAGGAGAATTTATTTTTTAATTAAAAAACTTTATATAAAGAAATATCACCTATAGAAATCTCATGTATAGAAAGCCCGATCAAATGTTTTGTTTGTCTATGACTGTAAAATGCACAGTATGTAGTAATGTTTTCCTCTGAAATGAAGTCGAGTACAAATATAAAACGAAAATACTCTTTGTTACAATGTGGCATACATGCAACATTAACAAAGCTGTACTACATGCATACAATCAAAACATTCAGATGAAAAAATGGAAGCCCCCTGATCCAATATAGGATTTCCCCCTTCATTATCATCAATAATAAAAAACGATATTCCAAAGACATTTTTAGCAATGAACGCACAAGCTGGCTGTGCTGACACTACTGAGAAATTACAATAAAGGCCTTATTGTTCTGAAAGTTCTCGTCCCGTCCAACAGCTCCTAATTGGCCCTTCTCATTATCCTGCCTCAGTACTACACTGTTGGTGGTATGCAGTGAAATGGAATAGCACTTCTAAGAGGCACAGGGGAAGTGAACTATATGCTCTGTGTGTGATGCTTTTTAATTCAAGGTCTCATCCAATTCCCTGTTGCTGCTTGTGCTGGAACATCTGGAGCAGGCGTTAGTCCTCTGTCTGTGACTGTAATAACTGCTGGCAGAGAGCGCCGACCCGAACAGAGCTCATTGGTGTCCGAAGAGGCTGGACTCCTCCTCGCAGGTCTGGAGATATTTCATGGAATTGAATACCTACCTGTTATAACTGACAACTGCAGTACCTTTGTTCACCTTATTTAAACCCTTGCAGCTGCCAAAGAGCACACACTTCTCAGATGGCTGCCGTAGGATTGAGTTGAGGATACAAATCGGATTAAAAAAAAAGAAACTAGTAGACTAGAAAATAGTGACACATGCTAAAGACAGATGGTTCAAGATCTTCCAAGTCAACACATGACACCGTACCAACAGGAACACGCCATGTGGGTCGGCGTGGCTTTTGAGCTAACCTCCTCTAACGAGACGCTGGCCACATTCCCCTTCATATTTATTGTGAAAAAGTATAAAAACTTAAGCAAGCGGTTTACGGTGGAAATGGTTGGAGCGTGGCCTTCTCGTGTGAAACTGAATCCCCTGCTGCATTATGGAAATGTGAGGCTCGGAGCGAGTGCAAAGCAAACTGAGGCGGCTCTAATAGTGTGGTGCACTCTAATGAAATCAGCAACCCTAGGCCTCAGGAATGAGATCCATGCACGGCTTTTCATTCCCTGCATCCTCACCCAAGCCGTCTTTTCAATTGGGCGTTCCAGCGTCGGTTTTTAAGGAGAAGAGGCCTCATGTCTCATCTGGCTAAAAGGATGGAAGACTATCTTGGAATCAGCAGCACTTTAGTATTTTGGAGGCGCTGTGTTTCCTGCCTGGGTCAGATTGAGAACAGAAAGGGGAAAGATGTATAATGCACTGAATCATAGGCTACTGTCGTTATGTACTTAACACACAGGCTGTGGCGAGGAGTAAAAGACAATGCCAAAAGTCGTAATTTGAACTTTATATGGATCGTCTGATGAGAAACGGGACAGAATGACAGAAAAAAGGGTTGTCTCTGGTCAGATGTTTGTCTCTTTCTTTCTTTTCTGTCTCACCACAGTGGCAACGCTCTCCAAACACAGACTGTCATCTTTTACGCTGCAGTGTCAAAATACAACATGATGCTTTCTCTGCACCATAATTAAACAATTTCTTATATTAACACTCTGTAGTTTCAGTCAATCCTTGACACTTATAAAGCCAATTGTAGAATGTGGGATGGACATTTACCAATACAAGTCTTCATCTCCTTCACCAGGACCAGAGTCAATGATTGATATATCAGTGTTTGAGTGGACTAACTGACGAGTCAGACCCCTTTAGGGAGGTGAATTGGCGATGTAAGAAACACCCACGCAGCGCCGCAGACGGAGGAACCCTGAGGAAGTTGTGGGTTAATTAGATTTGTCCTACAACGCAGCACAGCCCATTCCACTTCAAATATTTATGGATCACGCGTCAGGAAAACAGACATTTGAGACCAGCTCTCTGAGCGCTGACTAACATGAATTCTCCTCATATTGTGCTGCTCCCCCAACCACCCGCGCACACGCTCACACAACCATGGAGAGGGAGGCAGAACACACAACACAAACAGAACACTGGAGTTGAAGTGCTTGAACATCACCCACATAAGCACCACTCAACTCTAATGAGTGCAAAGGAATGATGGTAAATTTGAATTTAATGGCTGTGATTCATAATCTACTAGAGTGATTGCATGTGAAGAAAAACTCAGATTTAGAAACTTGTATCTGTTGACCTTAATAGTGAAGTGGCTGCAGCACACATTTTAGTTTCAACATAATTTTAATTGCACGTTAATCTGACGTCAATACTTGATTTTGTTTGTAGGCTCGACGTGCATGCACGTTTGTGTCTTTTGTAAAGGTCGACTGGATGGATACAAAATAAAGTTGGATAGTTGCATTTTTGTTCCATAGCTCATGACATGTGTTGCCAATAGCTGAACAGAAACTCAAGGAAAAGTCTGTCATTCCTATGCATGTGTGTGTGTGAGTGGAGCAGTTGATTTGTGAATGACAGTGCGGTGTGATAAGAACTCTCTGCCGACGGCTCTGCTCTACGTGATGGGTCACAGAAGACCCCTGATTCTCTGTGACCCCATCCAACACTTGAGGGACACTGGTTTCTGTTCCCCCCAGACTTCTGCCTTAACAACTGCCAGTCCAGACTCACACACACACACACACGTGCACACACACACACTCACTCACATACCTTTAAATAGCCCTGTCAGACCAGTGCTCGAAGCTCATTATATGGAGAGAAGTTCAGACACAGAGAAGCCTCGCTGAAAGATGTATGGAGGGGAAAGAGGCAGAGAGAAAGAGAGTAAAAGACAAAAAGAGAAACAAAGAGAAAGTGAGATAAATAAAGAGAGGGAGAGAGAGAGGGAGAGAGGCAGAGCAGTATTGAAGGCAGCCAGACGCCTGTTTGCAGCCTGAGAACAGGCCTGTCCAACTATCTCTCTTTGTCCTTTACAGCTCTACAAGGCCTGGGAGACGTTTTATAGTAGCAATCACTCAGATCCTCTTGGCTTTTATTCCATCTCTGGATGCCTCAGGATTGTATTCCATCACTGTTTCTATAAATAGATGGAGGAAAAACTTGTGCACATGAGAAAAAGTCAGCAATTAAAATATTCCTTTGTAAAAACAAAAATAATAATAAAATAAAGTATTGAAAATGTGTTATTTTCTATACACAAAACGTTGGAACTTGGAATCATGTGTGACAACCTTGGTGTTTGCACATTGTGGTGACCCCGACCTTGTATGTTGTGTAAATGCTTGTCTCTGTTTGATACAGAGTGACACAACAGTTCTTTTGTGCCGCAGTGAGATCTGATGTCGACTCGAGTGTTGTGCTGCTATTTGATCCAGAGAATGAATGTTGTTTCTGTCCCAGAGGGGACACCCCCCCGGTGCTTTTCATTGAGCCTCAGGACCACACAGCCATGGAGCCTGGGACCCTCAGACTCCAAATCATTAGATATAAGGAGTCTGTGAGACTCGGCCTCATGCACCCAACCCAACCTCGCCCCCCTCATTTTCTCTCTCTCTGCAGGACTGTTTTAGCCCAATCATGTGCTGCCGGCTGACAGACAGATGCATCAATTATGAGCATTAAGTGCAGCCGATATGTGAAAATATGTGAAAGGGCAACAGGCACACCAAAGTGTCTGAATGATGACCGGGTCAGTGTGTGTGTGTGTGTGTGTGTGTGTGTGTGTGTGTGTGTGTGTGTGTGTGTGTGTGTGTGTGTGTGTGTGTGTGTGTGTGTGTATTGTTTGAGAGAACAAGAGAGGGAGAGGGAGGGAGAGAGTGAGATGCTCTAAGTTGCAGATTTTTCTATTTTCATAGATATATTTTCTTTTCTTCATGTCATTCACAGCATGTTTCTTCTGAGTTACAGCATTTATTTCTGTTAATCATATTTTTATGCTACACTGCAACTTTTGTCAGTGTAGCAACTCACCAGCCACGGCCTGCACACAAACATGATCACGTGCAACGCGACATAAATATGCAAAATAAAGATACTCTGGTATTTCTGTGCATTAATTTAAATGCATTTTTTTTCCTGTTTCTGTCAAGTGTCTGTTTTAAGATAGCAGACCCTCAAAGCATGTTAACGCCATCTAGAGGGTCATATTTGTAAACCCTTCTCTAACACTGAAACGGTGTTAAATGGTGAACAGTCATATACTGTGAGGGTGTTTCTTATTTGTCTGTCACAGTGTTTACAGACGAGAGAAGAGAGAAGTTCCTCAAAAAAGACAATAACTTGTTGGATTTATTTTGACATGCTTTGTTGATTAAACCAAAAGAATTTCCAACAAAGTTTTAATCACCCATCTTCCCCAAAATGCAAAGTAGAAATATCATTTTTCATAGTTACTCAATGTGACAAAATTTGATTATTGTTATTAATTGTATGCCTGTTTGGGTATGATTCTGTGATTACATAAAATAAGAAATATAAGCTTTATGGGCTAAACATTTGCTTGTGTTCAATTCATTTTCATGATAACAAAATTATTAGATTCTGGATGAGACATGCATCTCTTAGACAGAGTGATACTGCCTGTCTGTTCCTCAGCTCCAGGTGTTATTTTAAGAGCAGACTTTAATGTTTCATGCGTAATGTGTTTGGTCATAACACGAGCAAAGAGTCGACAGTGCTGGACATGTTCGACAGCAATACTATTAGAAAAAAAAAAGCCATCATCTGGTGAGCAGCGAAAGCTGGGGGGGGGGGGGTTAAAACTCTAGAAACAGAGGGAATATGGAGTCCATCCATCCATCCATTTTACCAGTGACCACTGCTATAATGCAAACAACTTTAGGTCTTGAAATATATAAGACATAACAACAGTAACTGCTCAATCACCGCTTATTTTAATATTTTTGTCAGTTATACTAATAGTGATAATAGCCTTATTTCCTGTAGATTAATATCAATTTTATATGTAAAGAAAGGTAATAGGTAAAATAATAATAATAATAATAATAATAATAATAATAATAATAATAATAATAATAATAATAATAATAGGATCATACCGATTTCAAACTTCTAAAACCTATACAACATCTTGGCTGTAATATTTTAAACAATTATATCATCATGTAGAGATGTGGGATTTTTCAGAGGTCACCATCTGCACACACACACACACACACACACACACACACACACACACACACACACATTGTTTGTCCTACCTAAATGACGCAGCACTTGGCAGCAGCTCTGACGGGAAGTGTGTTGTTACATTTCAGGACCAAATGGCCATGTTTGAAAAATCTCTAGCTCTCTCTCTCTTTCTGTCTCTCTCTTCCTCTCACTCTCTCAGCAAGGTTTCCTCAAGCTGCTGGTCCTCCTTTCCGAAGAGGAACCACGGGACAAGCTTGGAGATGTTGGGGGTCAAAGGGAAGTGGCCTACGTGCGAGTCTCATTAAGGACCAAATTAGAGAGCAGAGGACCTCTCCACTCCGATCAAACAATAGAGGAGTCAGAGCCAAAGTCTTTACACTTTCAATCAGGCTCCGTCTCACCACAGCCTCAGAGCTCTGAAAACTATGGGCTATATTAATGTTTTGCCCTCTGAGGTATTTGGCCCAAGGCTTCCGCAAGTCTCACTTTTATTTTTGTCCCATGCAATCTGACATAATGACTGATAATAGGCACACTAAAACCTTGAATATTTTCTTTTATCAGTTCAGTTAAAGAGATAATAGTAGACACTGTAATAACTGAAAAAAGAGACAAGAAATATTATATTTGTAATACCCTAAAAGGTTTTATTCAAATCAAACAATTTTCCTTTTTGCCACAAAGTCAATTTGTGATTGAAAATATATTGATATATTGCAAAACAATCATTGTTAACATAATCAATCTCTTTATTATTATTATTATTATTATTGTTATTATAGAAATATAATTGCAAATTGATATTTATTGCTGTTTTTCTGACAGCAAAGTCTTCTCCTTGTTTTATAGTCTCAGAGACACGTGTCAGTCTTTGTAAAATAAGTGTCATTAAGTGTCTCCCGTGTATCGAGTTACGTGTGTGAGAGACTCCTCTCAGTCTGCATACAGCGAGTGACCCCGCTCTTGTGGCAAGTCAGACAGACGCTCTTGTGGCAAGTCAGGAAGGACAGTGTCTGTGTTATTCTTCCTCTCTACCTGACAGCCATATATTACTGCTCTGTGACCTTCACCAGCTCCTAACACTGCAGACAAGTGTCCAGCTGCCCTGGAATCCCACTCCTCATTGCCACAAACCCCCTGGACTCCCCATAACTCCGACATAATCTCACCATCACAACATTAAATCATGTTTATGCCTCAACAACAGCATTTGCAATCTTTACTGACTGCGGCCACTCCATTTCCTCCAACATACATCCATGACCTCAAATCACCGCCACTTCGTATCCCCCCCTGACCCCGGCCTCCTGCCCAGACACCGAGCACATGACCATATCCTTGTCAGGTCAGACCCCCAGACATAAACCGACAACTTCTGCGTAGCTCAAATCCACCGTGTAGCAAACGTCAGCATTAATTCAGACTTTGTTCAGGAGTCTTTCCTTTTACTCCAAAAGACCTTGAATCTCTGGGTCAGCTCAACAATGCATCTCGAGACAATACAGCAGTGCTGCCGGTTGTGCCTCCTCTCTTTCACATGCACAATGCTCTCACTCAAATGGCATCTTACTAAAAAAAAACATGTGAGCTATATATTACAAATCAAACTTATTTCTCAACTACCCTCTTTTACAGCCAGAAAAACTTTTAGCCAGTGGTTTGCCCACCCTGCCATCGGGATTTATCAAGGCTTGCATGGCCCCGTGCAAGAGGGAAGAATGCAGCTCGTACCATTATGAGATGAAGGCCAGATGAGGAGGGATCACAGCCCAAGCTACCTGTCATTCGTTATCATAAATGTGGTATTAAATGTGGAGATAAGCGATGAAAGAAGAGGGAGGCAGGGTGCTGAGGATTACTGATACACAGGAGGGTGTGTGTTGTAAGCAGGCAGATGGTGCAGTCCGGCCCTGCTCTGCCTGATCCCCCTGACAGCTGCACTAGATCCTCGGTGGAGGTGAGCTTGGACTTGCTGCCGAACTCGGAGTACATCATGTCTTTCCAGTGGAAACACTGACCTTGTGTTTTGGTGTGTGTCTGTGTGCAGGCGTACGAATGTGTGTGTATGCGCGTGCGAGGTAAGGTGATGCGAGGCAGGCTGCATGACTGGTGGCAGTGGGGAGTAATTGTGATTGAGAGCATTACTCCACACTCCACCCTATGTCAGGAGCGCGCACGCACACACACAGCATTCACACACACATGCACAGCCTCTCCCATGGGTCATTCTGACACTGTCCAGATAAAGAAAGAGAGTGATAGTCATGTGGAATGGTGGAAAGAGAGTTGGTGTGAGAAAGAGAGAGAGTATGTTTAGTGTGATTGTGAGGTATAGATTTATTTGTGCTCTGCCTAATGTGTTTGCCGAAGTCCTAACTGTGTCCGTGCGGGAGAGAGACAAAAGGTTTTTTTTATTTCTGATTTAACATTTTTTTAAGGATTATATATTAAAACATTGTTAGTTCGCTCATGAATGTTTTGCATGGATAGGTATTTGTGTTGTGTCTTTTTTTATCCCCCCACCACACAGACACACTGTCTTATTTTTATTGAAAAGAACATTTTCAGTGAATTGAATATAAAGTTGAAGATTTTATATATATTTCATGTATATGTACTGTAACACAAGGTTATCTGATGTTACCTCACACCTATTAAAGATCAGAAAAGTTGAACTCACATCCACTTATTTGCGGTAAATCATTATAATGAATTATAAATATAACAGCATTTATAACATTCGATGTAACAAGCTCTCAATGTAACTTTATAAAATAATAAACGAGTTCCCTTTAATGAAGCTGATTTCACTCAGAGCAAATAACTCCAAGTCCCAAAAATAAATCTTGTCATCAACTGTTTATTAGTCACCACTGTGACTTTTGGTTTATCAACATGATGTGATTTCCCAGCTAATGTACGTGTGTTATTTCCCCAGAAGAGAGTGTGCGTGCCTCCATGTTGGAGGCACGCACACTTTCCAGACTGCACTTTAAAATTTGGCAGTGGAAAAGTAGCGTACTTATGAATCTCTTCCTGTTTGTGTTTACTCTCCCTTACAGCCGCTCTGCTCTATAGGAGGATTATGTGTCCAGTGACTGGGTCAGACCTGCCAGTTTCTGTCACATACTGAGGTAAAGGTTCATCCAGGCCCACAGAGGGTCCTGATCCAGCTCCATGCCAGCCTCTGTTCTCCCTCTATGCTCAGTGTTTCTCCGCCCTGACCTGCAGCATGCTTTTGCCCACAGGGGATCCCTGCCGATGGGGCGTGTGCTTGCGTGCATAGGCCCCTGAGCCCCGGCCCCTGTGTGGTCTGGCTGTACATGTATGTGTGTGGTCTTCCCGGCCCCCTGCTCATCTGTCCGAGGCCTGCTAACGGCCTGCCCAGTGACCACGGCTGTTTACTTTACTTCTGTCTGCACCAACTGAACTCTGATCACCCGCTTCCTCCAGCTGGGCCAAATCAGGCCCCAGCTCCGACACTCAGCAGCCCATGGAGAGGCCCCAGAGCCTGGGACAAGAGAGGACATTGGGTCCTGGTGGATTAAGACACCCTCAGACCCAGCCCCTATTCCGACTCTGCCTTCCACTCATCTCCTTTTACAGAAAGCTGGGTGACTGCGAGCTATACCCAGGCTGCACAACAAGGCTGCCTGTAATTATGCTGTCAGAGGCCTGTCCTCATTGGCCAGGATAATTGGCCTCTCTGTAACATTCAGTATCAGAAACAAGTCACTCAGAAGCAGACAGTCAGGCGTTGGAGGCTACCTGGATTTTACCAAAGTACAAGCTACACAAGTCGTCTTAATCGAGGGTAGCTGTAACCCTTCTTATTTTCTCATATCCACCTCTATCCCCCTGTGACTTTGTATTTATTAATTTACTTATTTACAGTTGAGGTCAAGGAGTTAAGCACCCTAGTGCACACAGCGCACAGGGCATATGATCCTACATAAATCCACTAAGTAATGAGGTGGAGATGGCGGCATACCTGCTTCCGCCTCCCCTTGTCTTCTGCCCCTGCCTGGGGTAATTCCTCTTATTAAGGATGGACTGGTGTTGAGTGTGTGCACGCACGTGTGTTAGACTGGTTCTAGGCTGGGGGAGTCAAGGGGAGACGAGCGAACCAGGGGGAGGCTGGTAGTGTTTAAGACCTGTGTTTGGCCAGGGAAGCCAGAAGAGGCCCTCTGGGGTCACCCTCTACCGCTTTACAAATTGAGGGCTGTGCCGGCAGGCGCCAGGGCAGAGCCGAATGAGCGAGCCCACTGACCTGTGACCCTGCCCCAGCCCTTTTGCATGAGCCCCTGTAACCCAGGAGAGGGGACCGCTGACCTCCAGGGGTCACATACCTCTTATTCCTCCTCCAAGGCTGCAGGGGATTCCTGGGTCTCCCAGCACTCATCCTGCACAAATTAGATTTAGCGCAGACCATTCCAAAAATAAACAGCTGCTTTATGCTTGTATTTGTCTCAAAAACCATGATGTTGAAAGGTGATGTGCTGATGAACTGGAGGATGATGCCTTGTTGACAGGAGAGACGAAAAACAAGTCATGTTTAGTCTTTAACTTTGTTATTTATTGGTATTATTACAGTCTCAAAATGGAGTGGAATAATTCAACACTGCAAGACAACACAAATTTCTGCACAAATGTTTCTTGGATTGTGTTGTTTCTTACTTGTGTGACCCATTGTTACCATGCATAGTGTGAAAAGGAGAAAATCTTCCAAACTGATGTCGGTGTGAGGATCCCTGTTTTTTATTGCATCACTTCTCAACCTGCCTCTCTTCATCCGACCTCATTTCCTTGTTTTTCTGTTTTCGTTGTCTTACTACACCTCCGACCTTCCATGTGAAGTTGAAGTATATCTATAATGGAACGTTTCCTAATATTTCATACCATGTGGGTAAACTGTTTGGTGCCCCCTCTGTCCCAGAAACCGCTCTGCCCCCACCCTCTTTTTGCCATCCCACTGAAAACACCCCTGGCTGCTTCTAGTGTGGGTGTCACCACGCTCCTCGCTGGGCTCCGTATAAACAGCCTCCCGCCTCTGGAGCTCACTCCACGCCACACTCTCTGGCCACCGCTGCTTAATAGTAATTGCTTCAGGAAGTTTGATCACCATGGTTCAAGGACTCTCTAATTCTATCAGAGGTCAAGAAACTGGCTTTCAGGGCCAGGGAAGAGAGCGGGGATAAGTTACAGAGAGGGAGCGAGATATAAACACCGTGTGAGCGGCAGAAAGAAAGAAAGGGCAGAACGAGTGGAAGGGTACAGTTTGTGATTAAAAACGTGTGGCTGTGTAGTGAGACTCTGAAGGATTGTCACAGTCCATTAAGCACAGAAGCCATTTATACTCCTGCCAGAGGAAATCAACGCGTGGTTCAACGAGAACAACTAAAACTCCAGATTGCTTTTGAACGTCAATGACTGGCTTGGATTTATAGAGGGCAACAGGAAGAAGTCATAATTTCCACAGCTGAACTGGAAGAATCACTCCAAGTAGTATTATTAAGCTACTATATGGCCACCAAGGGGCCTGTCACTGTACTTCTGGGTTGTCAGAGTCTATTTAGCATGAAAAAGTACATTAAATGCCAAATAGCAAGAAATTTGTCCCGGAAAATTCTCTTGTTAAAAGGTGAAACTGAAGATTACATATAGGTATACAGTTTCATGGTGAAGGAGCTGATTTTTTTGTGGCTGGGCCACACCGCTACTAACACCCACTAAATGAGGAGGCCAAGGGGTGATGAGAATTTCCTCTACAGGCCCAAGCCATGTCCACATACATGGTTAAACCTCACCACTGGAAACACATCCTGCCCCATCACGTCACCCTCTGGCCAGAGCTCTCCTGGGCTACAGTGTTTCCCATGGCTGACAGCGACACAGACGGCGAGAGGTGTCAGACCACAACCCTCGGCTGGCATTCCTGATGGTCATACCCGGACCCTGCAGCCGATCCCACACATTCATCCCCTCTGGATGTGTGTGTGTGTGTGTGTGTGTGTGTGTGTGGTGTGTGTGTGTGTGTGTGTATCAGGCATCTGTGTATGCTTGTGTATATTCAAGTGTGCGTGAGTGTGCAAAGACAAATCTCTCGCCAGCACAGCTCCCATAAGCGCCCCCCTCCGAAAGGCCTGGTGACATATATAGAATAGCAGGAAGAGGGGACATCCGAGTGAGGCCGCTAGGAATTTTACCATCACATGCGACTTCAGATGCTCCTGCTCTCCCACGTGTGTCACAAAAGGACAGAGAGGTGCTGGAAAAACCATGTAGTGGCTTTTACATTTTTGATTGTGTACGACAAAAGAAGTGCTTGAGTCAGAGGCTTTACTGACTTTGAAGAATATATAATCATTTGTCATGCTACAAAAGCAGCTTTCAGACTGAAGTTTGGAAATTTTCCTGAAATCTTCCAAAGTGGCTGTATGTGTGAGTAACATTTTCTGGAACCTTTCCAGCCACCCCCCTAGCAAAATTTCGGAGAGAGCCCATTTGAGAATACTGAAGGAACATTTCCAGAAAATTCACAGTGAGCAACTAGGGATGTTGATAAAGTTTCTAACATGCAACAGACGTAAAACTAGAAGAATACTAATATCTCAGAATGGAAATGAGGTGCCATACAATTAGGAGATGCTAACAAAGATGTCATCCTGGAAAGAGCTCAGAGAGCGTCTGGCGATAAGGGCTGATGCTGGTGTCAATGTGCTGTAAACAAAAACACTGAGCTTTCAGCAGAAGAATTTATACGCCATGTGCTGCCTCCTGCATGCTCTACCCAGGCCCCACCGCTCCCCTGAATGTTACATTCTCCCGCTGCGTTCCTCATATGTGAAAGGCAAAACGTTTTTTTCCAGAGTACATGTCTGAAAACGGCTAAATGCACATTCTGGTGAACTCTGACAAATTTGTCTCTTACCGGTGAAACGCTATCCTACTGTGAGGTGAAGCATATGGACAGAGAGGTGAAGACAGTGTGTGTGAGACAGACAATAAGTGAAGAAGAAAAAGTGTACCCCAGTGTGCTATGTGTGGTGAACTGTGAGTGGCCTGCTGGTAGGTAGACCATAAGAGTCCGCTCTGCTCCATATCTGTTAACTACCCCCTAACACCCCAGTGAGGCTCCTCACATCATAGCTGCTAACCCACAAAACCCCACACATACATGCACACCGACACGGGGGGGCACATGTAGTGAGCTAAAGGTTTTGTGCTCCTGTATGTGGGTGGTGGTGTAGTTAAGTAAAAATATGATGCTTTATGTGCATTGTACAGAACACCCTTACATAACAGATAGCGTGTTGCGTATCCTAGCTCTGCTATCACTGAAAAGCATATAACAGCCTCTGTCCATCCTTCCTCTTGGGCCTATAAGAGCTTGTGTTGTCCTCTAATACTCTCTGTGATGGGCACAGTGGTGCACGTGCCCCAACACTGTGTTAATGCTGACGGTGGTCAAGTCCAGATGTGGGGCCTGTTGACCTGTAGTCACGTAGACTAAACCTGTGGAGAGAAGAGCTCCAGACCTCCACCGGCTCAGCTCTCCACTGCAGGGCTGGGTCCCACATGTGCACCCTCCAGCCTGGGCAGCACACTCCGCCTTACACACCCATTTACAACAGAAACTTGTCATTAAAGCTGGTATGTTGCATCAAGTGTACGGCAGCGAGGAGTGAGGATCCACCAGACTGTTTGGTTAAGTGAGCCCCTTCTTGTGTGGGTAAAATAATAGCTAACATTTATTATAATTGTTATTATTACTGTAGCAGTAGCAGTAAATTTAAATGTTATGTTAAATGTTCATAGTGTTTTGAAATAAAGGAATAGAATAGTACAAATAATATAAAATAATAATAAAATAAAAATATGGGTTGCATGAATGCCTAAGAAATAAAAGAAAGTTTAGTTTTTTATAAAAATATGTTCTCTGGGAGTGTGTTCCACTTAAGCTCATTTTTTCCAACTGATTTTGGTGCTGCTGCTGGACAAATTAAAATGCACCATTTTAAACAGAAATGTAAGTTTTTGTGTCATTCAGACACAGACGTGTATGTTATGCAAATCCATGGCCATCAGTTAAGATAAAACAGTTTTCATGCATATGAACCTTATACACTTTCATATAAACTGATTCACAGGCTGCCATGGCTCCTTCCTTAACACTGTGAAGGAAGGAGTGCGTCTGAATGTTCATTTCAGTCACATGTGAAGTGTTTTGGTCAGGGGCGGATCCAGGAGCAGGACCAGGGGGGCACTGGCTCCAGCTGAAATCTGATTAGACCCTGAGGTGCCGCTGTACTCTCAATAGTCCTATTTTCTACTGATAATATTAACAATAAATATAACAATTTGTGAAGAATTAAATTTTCTAAGCTTTTTTGAAGAACTCAATTGTGCTTGAACAAGGAATAAAAAAAAATAAAAATCCAATGAATCAGGAATTGTGTGTGGATGTTGGACATTGGTCCCTCTGTGAAAATTGTGGCCTCTGAATTTGAAAAATCCAAGATCTGCAACTGTCACTCGTCGAGGCTCCATAATGTGTCCCAGGTCCTTGCTCCAGGCGTACTTGAGTGTAAATTAAGCATAAAGCCAAAGACCCGTGTGACGCTCTGTTCTGTAAAGGAATTCTGCAAAACTGGACTAGGAAGAATTAAGCATTGATTCTTGCCTGAAATGACAAACAGCAACAGTTTTCTTGTTGATGAAACATGATTGAATATGTCATGTCCCGGTAGAGTAGGTAGCATAGTTTGCACAGCTACGATAGCATCTTAAACTGTCCTAAGAGGTGTGTTACGGCAGAATCAGCAGCTATCATCCCTCTGGACTTAAACATTTCCTTCCTCTTAACAATTTATTCCTATCGCTAACTTCCTGCTTGGCCTCTGCCTTCATACCAGCCAGCCCTGAGAGAGATACATGATATCATATCTCAATCATGACTCTGCAATTTAGATTATTATGCTGCACAAGAAAGTGCTGTCTCCAGGGGAAATATTCAACCCGAGGTCAGAAACTCCTCTACACTGAGGTGTATGAGACATTTTAAGGACAGAAACTGTAGGACTGGTCAAAATGGAAAGTGACCGTCCTGCAGTTTCCAGTCAGCACATTGCCACTGACTTGGAGGTGGGGGTCGGGGCAGAGGAATCACCCCTCGTGTAAATACACTTCCCCAGTATGTCATTGTACCACCTCTGTGTCCTCATCACCTACGCAGTGTGGGGTGAAACGTCTTCCTGTTGCCTCCCCATCCTTCCATCACCCCTGCCATTGTACTGTTGCCCCACTGTCTCTTCTTCTTTCCTGTCCTTGGCTTTTGGGCTTTTTTTTGGACACTGTAAATGTTACAGGAGACTTTTATATATCTTTGGCTGGTGCTCAGAATCGGGGGCTCAGTCTGCACCAGGTAGAAAGACTCTGTTGTGTTGCTGCCCGTCGCCCTGTGGGGTTATTGGCTTGTATTCACGCCACTGCGGCTGACTTTTACAGGTGAAATGCAGCCGGTGCTTTTCAGGGAGGTCTGTCAGTAAAGCAGGTAGAGTGCACACGGCTCCTGTGATCTGCCTCCCACTGGGGAGAGCTGTGTTGCCTTAGTGGCCCCTGGACATTTGACGACCGAGAAATATTTTCATAGCTGATTGTCTGCGAGAGGGAGAGAAAAAGAAGGTGGGAGAGAGGGAGCACCGGGGGTGACATGTTCTTCAAATTGACATGGAAAAAATGTAGCTGCTCGATAACCCCCACCCCGCATCTCTCCTGTGCTTCTCTCCCTCATCGTAGTGTATTTGTATTTCATGCCAGAGATATGGGGAGCGGGACTGGAATGCACAGCACTCTGGTTTCTGAGTGAAAGGCGTTGTAATACTTCTGACACTAATCACAGAGTTCACATATTGGTTTGATTTCTGTAGATCAGGGCTCTAATGGCCAAACACTCTCAGGGTTAATCAATGTGTGAGCAGACGGGGGGAGATCTGGTCTAGGGCCTCACAACCACACAGGTCGCCAAGGGTGTGTGTGTGTGTGCGCCAGGGTAAAAGTGAGGACTTAAACACTGAGAATAACTTGTTGATCCTGGTTTACTACCTCTCTCTGTGTGTGGTTGATCTTCACGTGAGAGGTGGAGCAGGAGGAGCTGGTAATGTGCTGTGCATCGGGCCTGTTGTCTGACAGAGACACAGCTGGATGTACAGAGTGCTAATGGGCTGAAGGCGAAGAGACTCCAGCTGGCTCCACAGGAGAAGGGAGACCACTGCAGTGCCTCCCAGAAAGAGAAGGTCACAGGTTCATTCTCTGTGAAAGAGCATAAAACATAAGTCCCTGCAATGCAAGATGATCTGCAACGTACATAAATTAAAGAAAAAACATATAGACAACAGTGGGAATGAGCAAAGAGGAAACCATGAGATTCTTTTCATTACGTCACATAAGAAAATGTGGGCAAACATGTTCCTAATAAAAAAAATTTACATAAAAATAAGATTCTCTTTATAAAGTTTGCAAGAGACAGTGGAGGAAAGTACTACAACTTCTGCATTATTGTACTTAAGTATTATGTTAAGGTTTTCTTATACCTATTTTCTTTACTTTAGTTCTATTTTTGATTCAAGATTGAATTGATGGCGCAGCTATAGTCAGCAGTTACTTTAAAAGCTCAATATTTCACATACAAAATGTATGATTACCTCGTAGAATATTGTAATATGTAATGTTTTACATTCAACAAAAAATATTATGTACAACAGTTTGTTATGTTATTGATAATTCAATATTTACTTCCACCGAGGAAGTTGTGTTTTCACCCCTCTCCATTTGTTTCTGGTTGGTTGGTTTGTGAGCACAATTATACAAAAACGACTGCGAAACTTGGTGGAAGGATGCGAATATAAATCAGGAAAGACTCCATCGTCCATTTAGGGGATGGATATTTATTAGTGTGTGCAATTTGGTGAAGATCCTAATACAACTCTCGATCGAGTGAATTCAATTTTCTGCTCGTGACCAGTCTGGACTGGTATTTTTACTTTGGATTCTTTTGCATATTTCCATGATAACACAACTTCTACTGGAGTATTTTTCCACTGTGGGTCTCTGAATTCTTCTGCCACCGCTGCTTTCAATACTGGTCCAGCTATGCTTACCCCACCATCATCATGTGTCATCATCTCCAGTAAAACCAGACCTGTTCCTGAAAACCAAGATCTGGCCTGTTGTGGTTGAGACTTGGACACTGCGTTTGCCAGATTGTGTGTTTATTACACCAGAGAGTAAACAAACATTTCAGAGATTGTCATACGGTCAGTCTGATAGGAAATATACAGCATGGCAGAACAGATCAACTTGACAGACAGCAAAGAAAACACATTTAAAGGTTTTTATTCCAAAATGTTACAGAATTGACAGCTGATGCACCACGACTCAATACGACTAGTATCAGTATGATCTGAAACACAACAATCTACAACAGACTCTTTTTGGCAGTTTGAAGTCGTCCAACTACAGACTGGAGACTTGATACAGAGATGGAAATTTGTAAGTAAGCTTTAAAAAAATGTTAAGTATTACAGATATGAGAGGAAGGCCAGATTGTGTAAGCTGAACTAGGCAGTGGGCCTGCTGTGTGGCCTGGCTGCACTGAGGGAGTTTAAACAGATAATACGTCTTTCTTATTTGACTGATGCGCGTACACACTCACACACAACCTTCTCGTGGCATGCTGGCTGTGTTTATCTCAGCCCAGACACTGGACAATAAAGCATGGTTGCTGTCAGCGCCCAGGCCAGTCATGTACTTCTGTTTGCCCGACAAACACAGATCCAGTCTGGATGGAGATGCTGGACCAAGGGCCCCCTCCGCTGGAGAGCCTGGAGAGGTTTGGCCGACGGGCTGACGTGTGACAGTGCGTGTTTATGTATTACAGAGCAGACTGTATCTTAAGTGACAATGAGGATGATCCATTATGGTCGAGACGAGGTCCCAGAGAGATAAATACTGGGGATGGCCGTGTGCCATGAGAGCGTTCAGTTTGTGAAGAAAAGAGCAGACTGTAGTGATCATACCTCCCGTTCTTTTTTGTGTGTCTGTGTGCGAGGCTGTGCGTCGAGTCCGTGAGCACTCAATGCAACAAGAAATATCTGTTGATCTAGCCTAAAGGTAAAGCTGTACCAAAAATGAAAAATTTAATTTTATATATATAATAGTACTGTGAAGAAAACTAAATCCTATGTTGTAATGATTCAGTGACAAATTATCACAATTTAAGGACAAAATTGAAAAATGACGACTGATCCTTTATTTCTGTTTCATTAAACTTTACCTTTAAATTATCTGTGTGATCTATATTTAGCTTATACTTGCGCTGACTGTTGCATAATAATTGGCACTGTATACTACTAAAAAATGTTTTGACATCTAGACTTTATGAAGATATATTTAATATTGACGTATTTAGTCAGGAATCCGTTTTTAACATGAGGGAAAGTCATTAAACTTGGTGGAGACACTAATGTCAGTAACATTAACTTCCTTGGTTTCTATCCTTTATCAGAACATTTTGACGTACCTTATCAGAAAAGAATTGTAACAACCTTCCATTTATCTGCAGGTACTTTTGAATTGTGCTAAATGTTTAAAGCAACCTTAATATCATCAAATGATGTCAGAGTGGCTGCAAACACCAGTCGCCAGTGAGCGATTTGGGCAAAAATAAATCCTCACCTCACCTCACGGCAAATGGCTAATGAGAAGTCTGAAAGCCAGACTGAGTAATGAAGTGGTAAAAAAATGACCTTTATGAACAACAGGTAAGTGGGATGTGCTCTGCTCCATGTATTTTTGGCTCTCTAACTGAAATGATGGATGCTCCTGTGTGGGTGCAGTGTGTATTACATCAGCAAGTGTGTGTGTGTGGCACTCCGCTAGCATGTATGTGTCCTCACAAAGGAGATAGTTACTGTGCATGTGCACTTGGTCGTGTGTGTGTGTCTATGTGTGTGTGTGTGTGTGTACTCGTTTTGAAGCTGTGTTTATGTTAAGCTGTGATTAACACCATCCAGGTGCTCTTGTTGGCAGAGCCGTCCGGCCGCAGTTATAGACGCTCACACATTTTCCCTCTGGCTGGGCCCAGTCATCCATATTTACAGAGCTGGACGAGCCAACATGCTGAACTGCTGACCACCATTTATTGTAGGACTGTCTCATAAACGCTTCTTCTCCACGGACAGAGCGCATGCGTCAGAGCAAAAGAGACAAGGGAGGGAGGGAGGGGGGGTCGCAGATTCCACAGTGACAGTCAATGTAAGTTATTGGTGGAGGATGGAGGGTGGAGGCAACAGAGGCAGGCAGTGGAGGGGGAAAGGGACCGAGAGGGGTGGGATGGAAGAAACAAAGGTGTATGCAGAGGTGTGATGTGAACGAGTTGAAGATGGACGCCACAGCCGACGTCCAGACAGCTGTCAGACAGAGCTGAGCATTTCACCGACCCTATCTCCACTGGTCTAGACAGGAAGGCCGGGCTCAGGCCGCACACAGCCACTGCACTGTGAAGGGAGCCGGTCCGAGGGCTGGATCCGTGCTCCCTGGAGGAGCAGGGGTCTGTTGACTTTGTGCTGGTGGTTTACAGCGATGTCTATTCACGGCCTCTTCTGTAAAATTGGTCAGTTGATGTTCAGATGAACAGGACATCTCTCTGTGTGTCCACATTGCGCCCTGTACTGAGAGAATCCATAACCAAGAAAATGTCAGAGAGTGAGGAGAAACAGGGAGACAGGAGGAGGTCAGTGGAAGGCCAGTGTACGAAACACAGCAGAGAGGTGCAACTGAGAGGAGGAAAACACAGTTATTGTAATGGTTCTTTTGTGGACTGGATGGTGTAGAGATATGGAGGGTGGGATCGGGATCAGTGACAATGTTTGTGAAGGGAAAAACAGAAGAGTTTACCGTGCGGTCCCAGAGGAAAACCTGTCGTGTTCACTGAAAAACGTTGTGTAATTGTTGGCAGTGCTGAGATCAGTGGTGTAATCACTGACATTTAACACTGATGCTTCACTCCTGCTCTGTATCAGCAGAATCATGCACCTGTGTTTCAGACTGTTTACGGGACAACCAAGCAGATCTAAATGACGTATTTGTGTTTTTGTAATTGTACCAGGAATGTTCTATGACATTCATTTGTAACATTTAATTACAATCCTGCTTAATATATAACGCAGGATCTTTACATTTTAAATATTAAATATTCAAAACTAAATATGCTAAAATCATTTTAGCCACCATTTAAAATCAGCATATACACGTAGGATTATAACACATTGTAACGCATTCAAAGTGTGCATATTTACATCAGTGTTTATTACTACATTTGTGAACAATTCTAACTTCTTTTGAAACCCTGTCTGTTGTGTGCCTGTTAACAAATGCTGTAACACTGTAAATTAAACTTAGATTTTTACAAAAGAATATATTAAATCATGTAACTCTACACAAACTTGAGTTTTTAAATTATATAAATTTTATTAAAATGTTTAAGCTTATGCTGCATTATATTATAACAAATTTTGTATCTGATTATAAATTGTTTTGGATGCTTAACAGGAGGTTTTGAAGTTGATGACGAATAAATTGATCAACACTTAAAAAAAAATGTCACCTGCCTACAGCAACAATATAATGTGTTGTATAGAATTGATTGTTTGAGTATTGCATATTATTTGGTACCAAATCACAGTAAGCTGGGTTATAATCAGATAAGTCTTGAATACAGAATAAGAAATTCCACAAAAGTAAGAACAGATTTTTTACATTCACATGTAGCTGCTGCTTTTTTATTTTAGTAAGTACTAGGGTACAGACCTAAACATGCTAAAACAGGGGAAATTAATTAGCTGAAAATCAAAAGTTGGTCAAAACAAGTAGAGCTGCAGCTTAGCTCTAAACGTAGTGAGCTGAATGAGCCACACAAGTGTTTGAGACTTCCTTCATGTAAAACAAATATGATGAGAAACACATGTAGGTTATTAGTGGTGTGTGTTTTAATTGCTGAGCAGGAAGATTGGATCTGATTTCAGACGGAGATATCCTCAAAGATGAGTTGTGCTTTTATACCCGGCTATCTATAATCATTGAGTAAACACATTATAAAGTGATCTGATATACAGGAATCTCATCTCTAAGTATTGAGTCAGTCATGAAGAAGAATTCCACCCCTCGAACCAGATGTAAATGTGGATGGTATTATTGAGACACATCCAGCCCCAGTTAAATAATACATTCACTTTTCATTTTTTAAATAGAATTTCAGTTTTAGTTTAGTTTTTTCTTTTCCTTCACATTTATAGAAATTGTAAAAGGCCCATACCTCGACCTCCCTACATTCCCCTCCACGGCCTAAAACAGCCAACAACCTGTTTACAGCACTCCCATAACCCTGCTGCTCCGACAGAGAGAGAAGAGCGTGCACTTTTGATTAAGCTACCACAGCCCTGTGTTTACTTCTAGCTAAGTGGAGGTCACAACCATTTTTTGTGTCATACCCCCACCACCACCACCCCAATAAATCTCTTTCCGGCCGGGGGAGAAGAGGCTTAGGGCAGAGGGAGAGAGAGACCCCGCGCTCGGTGGTCCTCTGCAGCCAGCGCTCGGGAGAGCAGGAGCTAAAAAAATAAACTCCCCGTTCTGGCACTGAGGGTGGGCGATGCCACTCTGCGACAGGGGACGGCGGGCTCTGGTGAGTGTTACTGAACTGTCACTACAACCACCCCCACCCCCCACTAGCAATCCCCCATCACTCCCCATCAGTGTCCCTCTGGAGTGGGCCGGGCCAGCAGGATAAGGGGTGGGGTCAGAGCCGGGAGCATTCCCTGCATTCCCAGCCAACCGTGAGGCGGCAGGTAGACGCACGGACACACACACACACACACACACACACACACACACACACACACACACACACACACACACACACACACACACACACACACACACACACACACAGTCATACCCCCATGACTTCAGAGGACATTACATTGATCTACATTGTTTTCCTGGAGACTCACTCTAACCTTAACTATTGCTACTACTTGCCTAACCTTAATCTTAACCTAACCCTAACCCTAACCTTAAAACATTTCTTCCCCCTAGTACCACAGCAGTAATACCTGAACCGCACACACACACACACACACACACACACACACACACACACACACACACACACACACACACACACACACACACACAGAGGCATTCAAGGTGTACACTCTGCCATAGTGCAGGCCACCGGGGCACACTTCACTGTTGTCAGATTGAACAAGACACAGAGCTAATCCAAACCAGCCCCCAGGCTTCAGGTTGACACACACACAGAAACACACACACACACACGTATATACACACATGCACCC
Organism: Verasper variegatus; assembly: GCA_026259375.1. Classification (NCBI taxonomy): domain Eukaryota; kingdom Metazoa; phylum Chordata; class Actinopteri; order Pleuronectiformes; family Pleuronectidae; genus Verasper; species Verasper variegatus. The sequence goes on along the minus strand of CM048039.1, from coordinate 15,420,270 downwards.
TCACACATGTATACTCACATTCTACACAGTAAAAGCACGGCCATTTATTTTTGTGGATTTTTTACGTAAGCGTGTGTGTGTGAGAGAGAGAGAGAAAGAGAGAGAGAGAAACCAGCTGCTTAATGTTTTACTGGAGCAGCTCTTAGTGGACTTGGCGTGCTCTGACAAAATCCATTTTGTGATGGAGCTGTGATTACAATGATAGGCCTGGAATTATGATGTTGGCTCTTCCAGGCCCTGGTTAGTTCACAGCTGTAGAGTGCACCATCTTTTCTGCTCTCCTCCACTTCGCTCTCTCGCTCTCTCTCTTCCTTCACCTCATTATGATGAAGGATAATTTGCTGTAATAGTTTGATAATTCCACTGCTTGAAAGGAAAAAAAATGAGCCGATTGAAGACATACCATGACTCTGTAGCCAAAAGAGTGGTGTCCATATGTGATGGTCCAGACTGGACAGGGCAGAAAGTTGTCATGATTTAATTTGTATGAGAAATAAGCCAAGATTTAGATCTTAAAGGCTTCATTGAAGATTTAATAGATGGATAAAGCTCTGCAATAAATGGTCAAACAGCCATCTGGAGTGGCTTTCGGATATTCTCCTCACTGTTTTGGTGAAACCTCATCTAACAGTGAGCAGCGAGATGAGGTTGACCTTGTGAACCCCTCTCCAACGGAACACAAACCAAATGTGCATTTAGCACAAAGCTCCCCAAGCATAAATTAGACTCATTTGAGATACTCTGAGAAATCAAACCCCATCACGCGGAGATGCTGAGATACATTTTTCCATTCCTCCTCATTCATGCAGCTCAGATCTAATCTCCTCTCTCTCCTCTCACAGTGGTAAATGGACGATGGCAGCGCGATGTCCACAAGCTTACTCTCTCTTTCTCTTTGCTTCACACACACTCACACACACGTACACCAAAAGAAAACGGAGGGACATATTGGTTTGGATCTACAGAGGTCCTGAAGAATGCTGCAGTTTATACGGCTGTGGTTCACTTAACCATACGGCTACTATAAACACTCCTGTATGTGTGGCACTCCCATTGTGACCCTATCTGTCCTTTTGGTTCCCTTCACTGAGGATTTACTCTCTTCTCATATGTGTATCTGTGTGAAGCAGTACTGCTATGGAAGAACAGATTTGGATTCCCATATCTTCGGGACTGGGGAGCTGGTTATCAGGACTTAGTCGACACATGTATACATACATCTAATGCAACACAAACACACACACTCATGCACACGTCTCTCCCCACTCCGTCCAGGATCTGGGTGTTCCACAGCACGGCCCTCTGCGCTCCTGCTTCAGCCTTCCCCTGCACACTAAATGTTATCCTTTGGGCTCCTAATTGCCTGTAATTTGCTCGTTGAAAGAATCCCCAGCTTGTCTGGGCCAGTGACGCGTGGTAACCTGAGAACCCCCGAGGGCGAGGCAGGGGAGAAAGAGCCGAGGAAAGGAGGGAGGACAGAAGAAGGCAGGGGAAGTGGGTGGATTAAGAGGGCAGGACGTGAAGGTGAGGAGGAAGAGATGAGGAGAGGACAGTAATTAAAATCTGAGGTTCTTTTCCCTCTTTGCTCTGTTAAATGGATATAACCCCCAAATGATTACCCATTTTCTCCTTCCTCCCCAAGTGGTATCTAAACATGCATTTGGTTTAGGTTGTATTTGCTCACATTATACCAAAGACAATTTTAATTCCCAATCCATACACATGCTGCCAAAGGGGTTTGTGTTAGAGTTAATACTAGCATGATTGTAAATTGACAATGTGCTAACCAAGTTTTGAAATATTTGCAGTTTCATACTAAACTGCAGGGAGCTGTGACTGATATTAATTAATTCTGTTGAACTTGATCTGTTGAACTTGATCCAAACTATTGGCAAAGTGACAAATAATGTAGGAAATTATCTGAACTCCTGCAGCATCGGGCTATATGCGAAGAAGAGTAGCGAACAAGAATAGAAAATGCATCTGATATTTGAATTCAGAAGTTTATCGAACACTAAGAGTTAAACAGTAGAGTTAAGAGCATTTGGAATGATATTCAGTGGCTGTCCACTATAATTAATAATGAAAATAACAATGTCAGGGACCAAGCAGTGGAAGGACAAACAAGCACAGGATCACTTTTCAAAAGACGGGGATTTATTCCATCCAAAAATATAAAACTACAAAGGAATCAAAAGTACGAAAATTTAGTAAATAACTGGACCCGTCAGTTAAACAGAACTCTACTCAAAAACAATGCAAACAAACCAGGACTATAGAATAAGCATATACATCTTTAGGATGGATATTATTATAGGTTTATTTATCTCTCTTGAAATGATGAACCTGAAATGGTTGGGGCACGCTGGTCCACATGGTGCACATGCAAATACACACACACACACACACACACACACACACATACACACGCACACAAACAGTGATCAGAGCATAGTGTGGTCTCATGGACAGGAAGGTCCTGATTGTTCGCTGTAATTTCCTGTGGTGCTCTCCTGTCTCTTCCAGCCAGCTCCACATACCTCCTCCTCTCAGTGTATCAGGACATGCGTGCTTCCCAACAAGTCATCCACAGGAGAAGATTTGTCACCATACACAGTCCCTCCAGCCCCCCCCCCCCCCCCCCCCCCCACCGCCTCCACACTACTCTGTGCTGCTGCTTACAAGGTAAACTGCTGGGCCGCGGCTCCATTTAAACATACAGTTGATTGCTATGAGATTACACTGCTCCCTTTCAGCTGGGGTCAACGTCCTCATGTTTGACAGTTGGAATCACAAGCAAATTGTGTCATTTCCTACTTGTTCTAGCTCTCAGCATGCATGTGTGTGTGTGTGCACGTGCATGTGTGCGTGTGTGTGTGGCTGTCTGATCTCTTCAGTCAGCCGACGGTTTCCAGGGAATTATAGAACGTTTGTATGCGAAATTCAGCCACTTTTCTTCTATTCTTCAAGAAACTGTTCATCCCTCCGCCCTTCTTTCTGGCCTCTGGTGACTCATCATATTTGTATTGTTCAGCATGTTCCTCGGCTCGGTTGATTTATTTATTTATTTATTTTTTCCTGTCATTGTCTCATCATCTTTCCCTAAATGTCAGTGCAGTCATCTCATGTTGTTTCTGTGGCCAGTGCTCGCAGCAGTTTGGGCCATTGTAGCGCAGGACTGGTTTACAGTTTACATCTGCCTGTTTGCTTGTCGTCTATACTCCTCCGAACTGGGACCACCCAGGAGAGCGGTGGAGTGGTAACTGCTCTCATGTTTTCTCAGTCTCTCATATTTACTTCTTTCATTCCCGCTTTTTCTTTTTTAACTTTTGGAAATGGTGAAGTGGCATTCTCTCTTTCGCAAAACAAATAATGTTAGAGCTGTGTCGCCGGGCCCAACTTTCATGTGACTGGATGTAATTCATTTGCAAAGAAGCAGATACATTATCACAAGGGGACAAATATCGTAAACCAGTTTTCTATGGACACATAGATGGGCAGAAAATATTAGAAGAAAAGAGGGATTTTCTCTTATAAATATTCTGCAGGCGAGAAATCTTTCTCAAAGTGTTGCTGATTTTACTCTTCAGGTGTGTTTTATAGCAAGAAAATACAGTTTGTACTGTTAGCTGTGAGGTATCTGTATCTGTGTTTTGGTGAAGTTATAAAGGAAAATAATTTCTATACAGTATAAGAAAAGACTCAGATAAAAGATATCGGAGCTCAAACAAATGATTGTTTAGTTGATCAGCAGAAAATGTATTTGGCCGACACTTTCAAATGTTATTAAATCAGTCTCTCTTGCTACAACAAGATGTTAATCTTTTTTTTTTATATAAAATTGTATTGTCTGTCTTTTTTATTGACAAAGCAATTGATCAGGCATTTGAGGAAATAATTGGTAGTTTATTAGATGAACAAAATAACCATGAATTGCAGCCCCTCAGAATATATATTTTTGATAATAGAAATAGAAATACACTTGAAGATTTAATTAATATTTTGTATGTCTGTCCTGTCCCTCTGATGTGTTTAAAAATCTATAATCTATCCACACTTTCCCTTACATGATCACTTTTATGCAAAAATACATGTCATTCTCTCTCTCTCTCTCTCTCTCTCTGTCGCTCTCTCTCTCTCTCTCTCTCTCTCTCTCTCTCTCTCTCTCTCTCTCTCTCTCTCTCTCTCTCTCTCTCTCTCTCTCTCTCTCTCTCTTTCTCTCTCTCTGTCTCTCTCTCTCTCTCTCTTTCTCTCTCTCTCTGAGCCAACAATATTTAAAAGCAGAGGAGAGTGGCATTTTTTTGGCAGGAGCGTGAGCCCTCTCCTGTTCCGTCCTCTCTGTCTTATAACACAAGCCGCTGTTTACACACTGGGGTCATGGACTCTGTAGTTACAGATACCGCTCATATCTCTCTGTCATGTCCCCTGAGGATTGACCATAATAGTCATGGTAACGCCATACACGGCACACAAAGAATGACTCAGTGCTTGACTATGGGGGAATCAGATCTGTTCCCTGGGGAGGTTTGATTCCATGTGTGACATGACTGACACTTTATTGACAAAAAACCTCACACACACAGAGGAGAGTGACTGACTGGCTCATTTGTCATCTGACGCTGCTCTGATAGTGTGTTTTGATTCGTCTGGGAACAGTTAGAGTACTTAACATCGCCAGATCCTTCTGACATGGCCAAACTTTCCTCTCAATTGCAAAACATCCTGTCTCGTTCAATGTGGAAAACCTGTTGAGCGCATCACATGAGGCTCAATCATCTGTAAACGCAAACACACAAGATGCAACACCAAACGCTCACCCGTACACATGGACTCAATCTTAAATTAGTTCGAGAGAACGGGGCGGGTGTTAGCGATCAGAGCTGATGAGAGGCCAGCTCTGTGGAGTGGCCGGTGCCAGTGGAAACAAAGACGTGCTGTTTTTGGACCGGCTTCCATGTCTGACTGTGATAGGGCCGGATGGATGAGTGGAGGTGCAGGCGGCCCTAATTGAACACCTACTGAAACGGCACACGATTGGACTGCCGGCCCCTAGTGATGTCATCTTGGCTCGGGCTTGTGCTGTTTCGCCTGCAGAAAACATGTGAAACCAATGTTCTCTCTCAGCCACAACCCGACCATATGATGTGGATGATTCTGCAGGTTTTCAGTCCAGCTAAATGTGTGGGGAGGAACTAAATTCACCAATGATGAACTTTTACCCAGAGAGGAGGAACTAATTAAGTATTTAATTAATTGCATATTTTTGGGTTCGTTGTATTACAGCATGCTATTTGCAAGGTGGCAGTTGCAAGAATGTTTTTACATGAAATTCATCAGTTAACTTAAAGCTGTGTTTATTTGACTGGAAAAACAAAAACACTTTGAAAAAAAAGATGCAACCGATACGTCCCACCCCCTCTCATTGGCCCTATCATTAAAGCTACGCCCCCAAAACACATGAACGCGCACTGACTGACAACTGCTGGAGGCCGACTTCTGTCTCTGCTTCAGCAGTGTATGTGAGAGCACGGCTGGTGAGCACAGGCAGGACGGTTAGTGACAGACAGGAACCTTATTTATTAATGGCTATCAGACAATAATAATATTTCAATGAATAAGAAAAAGTCCTTTTATTTTTATTATATATTACCTTTAATGATACATGAACAGATGAGTTTTCTCAAAAAACTTGTCGTTTTATAAGGAACCATTTAATCAGATTGTAAGAATGATTTTAACTTGATTAACTTGAAATTTATTTAGTTTTTTCTTCTGTTGGGAATTGTTTTTACATTTACACACATGCATGTCTGCACAATTCAATAAATAACAGACATGTTAGTGCACTGACTGTAAAAGTTCATGTACAGGATAACCCATGAAAAGCTCAGAGAACATCCCGGTCTAACCAAGTATTTCTTATGTGGTTGCATTTGAATGAATTTGTGTCATTGTGCATGTTTGACTTCTGTGCCATTAAATAATAGTAGTAATTGCACATTTTGTTCATATAGTCCTTTTCAAGACATTCAAAGTTGTCAATATATATGATCAATGAATGATTCTCACCCCTTAAACATTTAAAATTCTTCACGGACTAATCTCTGTTTAGCTAAAATACCCCAAATCTTTAATCCTTTTATGTCGGATTTGGTTTTACAGACCTTCTGTGACCACACACATTGATGACTTGACTCCAGAGGAAGAGTAGTTGGGGTAGAGGAAGATACGAGAGGGTTTCCTGAAAGAGCTCTGCCTGTTAATACGTCACAGCCAATCTAATCAGCCTCCCAGGACAAAAGAGGGCAACAGAGGAGCTCCCTAATTGCTCATTTGTTCTGTATCTCACAAGCACTCAGCAGCACTAACTGGCCACAGTCTCAGCCCCCGAGCTTTGCCGTGCTCTCCCTAACTGCATGCACACACGCAGATGCCCACACAGTAGATGTTTACTTGTAATCATGGTATTTAGTTACAAAAACGTATTTCCTCAAGTACATGACATGGAAAATATAAATCATTGCAGACCAGGGACCTTTGAGCTGAGTACAATTTTTGCTGTGTGGGTTATAGAATTACAAATCTGCATCTTAGCTCACACTATATGTTATAAAAAAATGAGCTGGTAGGGAATTTATCCTGACTTGTTTTATTAAAAGGTTAACTAACACTATCCCCACACTAGTGTTACAGTCAGTAGTTGACATGGTTAAGGGCAGAGTGAGACTGATTGAACTGGACCTGGCAGGACAGTGAGGCAGCAGCTTCAGCACTGACGAGGATGTGATGCAGCCACTGGACAGGAAAACACAACTGTCACACAACTGCTGCTTAATGAGACCTCAACCTCGGCACTAAACCACTCGTATATTTATGTATTGCTTTTGTATATTTTTTCATCTTTACTGAATCTGTGTGTTTACAGGCACTTACGTATTTTATCACTGCAATACAGCAAGACTTCACATCGTATTTTCTATTGCTGTGTCAGAGAATTGTTGCAATGCGACAACATTTCTTAAATGCTGTGGTGAAAAAATTATATGGATAATATACTGATTATATTTTTATTATTGCTGTTGTTTTGGTAAGAATACACACAGTACCAGGGTTCATACCAAAATTAAGCTCTTTTATGGGATGCACACACAAATCTCAAAATAAGGGCAAATCAGTAAATCGCAAGAATTGAATCGATTCAAACAAAAGCACGATACAATTACCAAACCAATTATTATTATATTATTGCGAACTATTGAATGTTAACAATGGTCATTTATTCTTCTCTAAAACATTCATGGACAAACACACACACACACAGACCGACAAAGAGAGAGAGAGAGAGAGAGAGAGCCCGGGCCTGCAGTCACTGGGTCACAGGGTTAACACAAGCCAATTACCAAAACAGTTAAGGAGGAGACAGGAAACACAATATTTACCACATGACTGCCACAGTGATGTACCACACACAGAAACAAGGTCGTTTATGCCTCGCTCTTTAACTCAACCCTCAGGTTTCACTGTAGAGAACAAATTCTCCTCTCCTCTTTTTCTTTTCTTTTAGCTGAGACTCAACCATTATTAGGGAATCTAGGATGGACAGACTGGAAGACAGTGGTGGAGGGATTTTCTCTAATAAATTTTGTCTAACATACTGAAATTATTTTGAATATGAATTGATATTCAAACAGTTAAAGCCTCCAACAGTTAATCCCACCAACACTGACCATTCAGTATCAGTTCAGTCCCAGTATCCGGTCACACGAGCACTGGATCCAGTTTTGGCACTTCTCTCTCTCTCATTTCATGTAACCTGCTAAGTTTTTGGAAGGTGTGCAGCTGTCAGGGTTTGTGGGTCAGACTCATATCACAAAATCTGGGGTTTTTTGTGTGCAAGGAGACAATGTCCATGTAAAGCTTTGATGTTTTGACAGTGCAGATAACTATAAATGTCCGTGTATCACACATGTTTATATTGGGGATGTTTGGTATGACCCTGGCGTGTGGCTGCGGGACAATGCGGGGGGTCTCGCTGTTTCCTGTTTATCACATCTTCCACGTGAATGTCAAACAGTTTACCTAACAAGGTACTCTCTCTCTCTCTGTCTTCTGTCTGTCATGCACGTGCATGCACGCGCACACACACACACACACACACACACACAAACATAAAATACTCACATGCATAAAATACACACATGCATCATCATGCACACTTAGAAACACCTGAAGACTCTTATAAGCACACACACACATGGACGTGCATCCAAAAAACACTCACACACACAAACACATACACACAAGTGCACAAACAGAGTCATTGGGTTTAAATGAAGCAGGAAGTGAATAGTTTCATATATGTACGTGGGAACTGGAGTCATCCTGAGGCCACAGTATATCATCCTACAACAGTTGATATAAATAAGTGTGTACTATTCATATCTTTTACTATAGTATATCAAATATTATGAAACTGAAAATGATTTACACTGACCTCTCAATTTTCAACTTTAACAGGAAATAAGAAATGATAATCAGACAAGTTATCAGAAGTACAGTTGCAGTATTAGTAGTAGTATTTGTCAGAGTCGCAGTATATTCTGGAGTAAAGTCATATTGTAAGTTGAGGATCAGTTTCTATTCACACTGATCTGACCGACCAGTCTCTCTCACTTTGTTAACTGATACCTTTATAGTTATAAATAGTATGACATCCTGCAGTATAATGTTGTCCTACTAACACTGCTTTTGTACAAACAGAAGGTTTGTGGGTCATCAACAAAAGTTGGGGTTCCTCTATAGAAGTATATTTATATATAATGACTTTATAAATAAAGTAATTTATTCATATATTTTTGCTTGAAAATCAAAACAAATAAAAAATCAATACCATCAAAACGCAGTGCAAAAGGGAACAGATTCTTAGTATAAGATGCCTTTGCAATGCAGGCTTTATATCAGCAGAATTTCTTTTCTTCCAACCAACAGGAAAAACAATGACACTGAGAAGCCTTTTCAGGAACAGCGCCGGTCTTCCTGTCGTAGTTGCAGGGCTTTCTCCAGACTTAACTGTCTTGTAAACCATGTGAAAGCTACACAAAGTAACATGATAGCCTACATGTCAGAGTAAGCGAGAGAGACGGAGGGAGAGGCAGGAGGAAAGAGGGGGATTGAACGAGAGGAGGCACGGGTATGCATGTGAACGGCTGGAGGAGGTGGTGGTAATTTGCAAGCTCGGTTTTAGAGCTTTAGAGGATCTGCCCTCTATCTGATATCCAGCATGGCTCTAAAACCCCTCGGTGGGTGGCTGCGTGTTTCCTCTGGGTTTCGACCATGTGCTGAAAAAACCTACTGAATAAGGAAATGAGATGTGATCCCTTTATTTATATATTCACGACTACTACTATTAACACAACTACATAAATATAAAAAATCTATATTTTATATTTCAAATCATGTCCTGTAATGATGTTCTCAGTGTAGATTCAAGAAAAAACGCCTGAGGTATGAAAATGAAACATCACTTGGTTTACTCCATAATTCTTCCTTCATAGCATCTAAAATAAGAGTTAAAAAAATTCCAAATACAGGTGAATGCTGGATTTCATTTGTGATACACAAACAATTTGCCTTGAACTTATTTGAAGCTGTCTTTTTTGTTAATGATCATTTTATACTGAGGGTAAAAAATGATGAAACCCACCCAGAGCGAGGTCTAATCTTTATTATCGTACAAGTGGTGGTCTGCCTACGTTAGCCATACCACAGCTAGTGCTCATCTCTGTTCAGGCCTCCAGGTGATGGTGGTGAGGACCTGGGCCAGCGAGGGGTGTAGATGGATGAGCCAGACATTTTAAATAGATTACACTGCAAGGGATTAGGAACCAAATGGAGTCCAGTGAGACTTGATGTCCCCACACTGATCAGACTGACAAGACGTACATCCACCAGTTGAAATTGGAAGGAAAAACACAGAGAAAAGTATCTTACACACAAACTTTCCTCTTTCTTTTTTCAGATTTTCCTGTTTTCCCCTTCTATATGATTTTTTTTCCACCATGGAGACTAAATGCAAGAATGATGATTGTTCTGTTTGGATAGTGCACTGTCTAATAGTGTGTGTGTGTGTGCGTTCATATAAAGGAGACAGACGAAAGGAGGGAATGAGACAGCAGATGAATGCGTGTGTGTGGGTGGTCTTCTAAAACAAGCGCGCACGGCCATGGAGGTTCTACAACTGTTAAAGACCGCAGGAGCAGCCTGAATGAAATCACAATACGCCGGAATGAAAAAAAGAGAGCGAGAGACGGGGGGAATAGTGTCCCGCCGAGACGTGCTGAGGGGTCGTGGATGGGCCTGGCTGCTCCGCTCTACAAAGCAACTCTTTCACAAGGGGAAACATACATGGGTTGGCCGTTTCGCTCAATAAAGTTTCAATAGATTTAAATAGCTGGACAGGCAAAAGCCAGGTCTGAGTGTTGAGAAGCAGAAGGCCTTGAGTCATCGGAGCCTGCTGCTTCGACTGCGGCTTTCAGATCCACATGCGCACGGAAACTGGAAAAATGAAGTATAAAGAGATAAATGAACGACAGAAACTGGTCAGACAAAGATTCTCTATCTAAGTTTTGTGTGAACAAATGCTTTAACAGTACAAAGATGCAGAAGATCAACAGCTCGTCCAGCACTGAGTGTCTAACATCACATCCATCACCTATTGATTGCACACTTGTCTGTTACCATTTGTGCACTAATAGTGGAAGACAGACCAAACCTGACACTGACCCTGTGTATATTTAATTAGAAAGCAGCAGACAAACTCTCTCTACCATTATTTCCCTCACTCCCCCCCGTCTCTCTCTCTCTCTCTCTCTCTGTCTCCTGCACTCACTCTGACAGGCTTCACTCTCTCAGTCTGTCTGTCTCTGTGGATTTCCTGTGGCCTCAGGCTCCTCTATATCCACGTCTCTCTAGGGACACAGCTTGTCTTCCACTCGCACACACCCAAACACACGAGCAAACTTGGACACACACACACACACACACACACAATCAGCTCAGTGTCTCTGGGGCTGCGATGATAGGGATCTCCAGCCCAGTCCACCACTTCCCTCTGGGGTCAGAAAGGAATAGATGCTGCCAATAAAAGGGATGTTATTGTGTGTGTGCGTGTGTATGTGTGTGTGATGTCAGTCACTCTTCTTTGTATATGTGAGCCTGCTCTATCCCTCTGAAGGTTTAGACCTACATTTATTTGGATGAAGGTTTGTATGCACCAGAGAGATGGATGGAGAGATGCAGAGAACAGACACAGAGAGAGAGAGAGAGAGAGAGAGAGGGGGACTTTGCCCTGTGAAAAGAGGATAAGGAGGGCAGAAGCTCTAGTAGCTGCAGGGCTTCAGCCTATGCCAATGGTTTCCAGATGGTCCTCATTTGCCCTGCGCTGCTCCAGTACATTATCGACTGTCCTCCACCAAGGATGTCCACACAAACACACACAAACACACACAAATATACAAACATGCACATACACTAATGCAAATGAAAAGACGCACATAGACATAGATAGACACAGAATACAATAGCAAAAAAGAGAAGATTTGATGTGGGAAAGAAAATGATTTAGGCCCTTTACTTAAATTGCAGTTTTCACAAATATATGTAACAAGTGGGTGTGTGCACTGTATCAACCAGTCATCATGGATATATCAGTTTTTGGGCCTTAAAGTAAAAAGAAAATAAGAGATGTAAAGTTATGTCTTAAATGATAATTCTAAGACAATTATATTTTTTCAAGAACATTTATTTGTTCATTCATAAAACTTTATTTAGGCTAATATAATATTTTTCAAATGATCTCAAATAATTATCTGCATCAAAATTCCAGTATCCATCAAGTTTTAGAAGAACATTTTATCCTGCATCTATATTTACTTAAAAAGTACACATTGTGCAAACTATCCCATTTTTTTGTCATAACAACAATAATTATTTCAGATTATATATTACAGGATTACTAAATAACAAATCAACTCAAGCAATATTTTTTAAAGTTGCAGCTGATAAAGGTGGAGCTCAGTTTAAATAGTTTTATGCTATTGTAATTGAATTCATAATCTTTTTTTGTAAAAGCTTAATGTGCAAATGAGTAATTGGTGTGAACTATTATTGAATAAATACAAGGAGTAGTTTTTTACCTCCACCAATGAGAAAATCAAATGTGAGGTGAGAGATGTACATAGATGAAGATGGTGTGTGGCAGGAGGTGCTTCCCACGCGGTGCTGTGCCCGTACAAAGAGTCAGTGTTCAGGGGCGTTCGGTGTGGCCATGCGTGACACGGCGGTGTGAAGCTGCCTGTAAAACCACAGAACCAGGTACGGGTCAGGGGCAGCAGCATACACGGAGGGTCAACCTGCGCTTTCTCACTGTGTCTGCGCGAGTGTTCGGCCGTGTGTTTGTGTAGGGTGGAGGTGGAGGGGATGTGAGTGCGGGTCCATTCCTCTGTATTTTTGGAATCCACATGGTATGAGACAGCGTGTCCACTCGCACACATGGCACAAGCTTTCATGGAGGACTGTGATGTGTGGGCTTCCTCAGCCATCACCACACACACACACACACACACACACACACACACACCGATTCTACAAACAAAAACACACCATTTTCTGTGGGCACCTCTCACATACACTCATCAAACTCTGAGCTCTACATATGGTCCCAGTTTTAACCCTGTCCCTCCATTGTCCCAAACCAGAAGTTATCACCAACCAATGATAGATACATCTGTAAACTAAGGATATATCATTAGCAATAGTTAACAGCCTCACAGTGTTTACATAATTGATACACAGCTCTTGAGGACTGTCAAACAAGCGGTGTGGATAAATACGTCTTCCAGGTGGAGCGATTGATCACAGAGAGGTCTGACCCCCCCAGCTAGCAGCACCTCGACCTCAAGATCGATTGATACCTTCATTAGCCAATTGGATTTGGCCCTGGCCTCAATATAAGGACTGTGTTTGTTATTGTGTGAGAGAAATGATTCCAGAGAGAATGAAGCAGGCCGCACTGATAAAAAGGACGGGAGCGATGGTGACAGAGGGAAAAATAAAGAGAGGGAAGAGAGAGGGAAAGTGGTGCTGAGAGGAGGGAAATGTATAGAATTGGAAATGTCGAGGGTTCACTCCCGACTGAAAGTGAGAATGAAAGAGGACGAGCGGCTACTCATCGCATCCACAGAGTACATGTGCATGCATGTGAATGTATGCACCTCTGAGTGCAGGTTGCGTGTTGCCCCCCAGCATACGTTAGATGGTATACGTATGCGCTGGCTGGTGCAACATCTGGTTTCCATGAGGGCCTGAGTAGGCTGAGAGCAGCCAAGTACAGCACAGAAGGTATTAGAGGTAATTTACTTATTAGAGAAAAAAGACTCAATCTCAGGAGCTGTGATTGTAAATGGAGATTGGGCTTATCTGAAGGACTATCAGTATCCCTGCAGGGGAAATGCAAGCAGGCAAGCGGTGGCAGTTTAACATACACCCACACAAACACACACACACACACACACTATGCGATTTATTGTAACAAGCACACATGCTGGCATGCAAACACAAGAACGCACAAACACACCTAACCTTATTTGGCCGCATTCTATTACATTGTTTTAACTCGTGCTTATGAACTGCATTATCGTTTCTGTTAACCCGTCGTGTCAGCACAATGACAACATAGCTGATAAATAAATAGTTAGGACTTCACTGTTCTGCTGTGAGGACTGACTGCAGGCCTGGTGACTGAGACATGCAGTATCCATGACAAAATATGCAGCACAGTGTCATGCTGAAAACAGTGGTGGCCCGGTAGTGCAAATCACGACAACAGATCACAAAACACAACAGCATATACGAAAAACAATACGAAAAATTACAAAAACCAAAAAAATCACAAAAAAACATGACAAAAACTAAAAAAACACAGCAAATCAAAAAAAACATTACACACAAATAAGAAAACAAGTGGGAAGTGGGATAACACCACAACAACCAAGAAAATACAACACAACTAAGAAAATACAATGGCAAAAGAGGAAACACTTTGCAAAACATGTTTCTCTTAAGCATTTCCTCCCTGTTAGAAAGACCAATCAGCGTTGAGCCTTCTAATGGCCTTTTGTCATTAGAAGTTAATGCCATTGAGTTTCACGAAAACGAGAACCCAGTTTTTCGGAGGTGGCCCTCCGAAAAACTGGGTTCTCGTGGATTTAAAAGGCAAAATTTCTAAATTTATATATAGTAAATCATTTAGCTAATTTAGCAACGCTGTGCATTAAACAGAGATTTCAATAGAAGGTACACAAGTTAGTGTATGTGCCACTACAAAACAATAATGACTTGGCAGTATGTGATCATAATGTCAATCACAAAACTGATTTAAGATATATCTTTTGTTGTGACGGCATAATCAAGATTATTACCCTCACCAGTCCCTTGACTCCCCAAACACAGAAGCCCTTTCTCTCTTCACTGCCACACACAGACACACCAGAATAAAGCCTTTTATTCCTGCTTGTGGTGTAACAGTGGTTTCTTGGCCAAGCTGGTTCAGCTGCTGCACAATATGTGGGTGCACTGCAGGACCCAAATAGTTACTTGGAGAGTTTCGGGATGACACCACGGCAATAAAAAGCAGCAATTATTTTCCCAGCCATTTCATATGTGCGTCACACTCGACCCGAGCCGTGTGGAAATAAACCAGAAGCTGGGCCTGAAAACTGGACGGGGGACAAGAAGGCAAGAAGAAATGTGGATGATGTCTTACATTGATTTACCTCAGGCAGTGTGAAACTGAACTGCACCAACTCCCCACAGTGACAGGAGGCTGTGTGTTCAACACACTGGTATAATAATCTAATCACCATCAGCGAATGCTTTTACTCCATCACACTTTTTGTTGTTTTAAACCAGGCAGACCTTGTGCTTTATTGTGTGTGTGTGTGTTGCTGCTGAACACTGTCACGGAGAAGTTATTCCGCTCAGGGGCACCAAGAGATGACATCAGCGTTCAGGGATGTTGACGTTGTTGACGTCGCTAAACGGTTGCTGCTATCTGTTAGTAAATCTGATGACGCTTATGGCCGGTGAGTCATTGTGATAATGCGTATGCAGCTTGTTGGAGCCATTTTTACCTCTCTGTTTTTTACTGGTGGTTTGGCAGAAGCCAAGTGGGAAGTAACAGAGTACAAAATACTTTGACACTGTACTTAAGTGCTAAATTGTAAACATTTCCTCAACTTTTCATGCTCACAAATCTTTTCTTGCTTTAACCCATGATTCTGATATATGAGTTTGTATTTCATTTGAAGTAAGATTGCTTCAAAGGGATAGTTCACCCAGAAATGAAAGTTCACTCATTATACTCATCCCTAAGCTGATTGAGGGGTGGGTGAAGCAGCCGAATCCAATACTGTATTGGCTTCAACACTGTTTACCCCTGAAACTCCAAAAGTGTTTTGTGAACTCAAACACTTCCCCCACCCCTCCATCGGCATAGTGGTGAGTAGATAATGAGTGAATTTTCATTTCTGGGGGAACTATCTCTTTAAGTTAATGTAACGTGAGTCTCAGTTTGCTTTGCCAAGATACAGCCGGTAGAAATGTCCTTCATATACTACAAGTATCTGTACTTCTACATGAGTAAAGAATGTGTGTATTTTTGTACCTCTGACCTGAAGTACAGATGAAAATGAATGTGTTGTACATGCTTGGGCATCGTTGGTATAACCAACCAGACAACCTGTCCCTCCAACCCCCATCACCCCTCACTCTTTCTGAGACTGGCTGACCTGCTCTGATGGCTGTCGAGCAATGATCTACGTCTCTGATGTACTCCCCCAGAAAAGAAGCCTTTTTTCCTGGATTCTGACTCAAGCACTTTACCAGCCACATTGAGCCTTGACTCAGCCGAAATTTCACATGCCACAAAACACATGAGAGACATTAAACTGAACAACGCACTGGCCTCTGAACTCTGCGTATCGCAAAATCAAACACGTAACACTAACCTAACCCACAAACAGCACCGTTATTGCGCACATCAACTGCTCTTTATCTTCCACCTCCCACTTATTTACGTAGGCGAGGAAGAAAATAGCGTTCCTGCGTTGTTACGCGTGTCAGTGTGGATTTATGTGCATGTTTGGCAAGAGGAGTGAAATGAACAAAATCTGCCTCAACAACTTTTTGGTGTGTGGGTTCAGCTCGAATCTGTTATACTGTATCTACCTCCTGAACACGTTTGGGATTGTGTGTCTGTGTGTGGTACAGGGAGAGTTACATCTAAGCTGATGTGCGTTTCACTCTAACCGTCCACCGCACCTTTGATTCACCTTTGCTCTTTGGAGGTGGGCTACAGCGTGGTCAGCAAGCGGTGTAAGAACAAACACAAGATGTGTTGTGATGTGTTTGTGTGTTTGGGGTGGGAGGGAGATAGGTTGTTGGATTAGGGGAGAGAATATTTGGCACCTCATCCGTTGATTGATGGTGTAAATTGGGTGGGCTAGGGCTCACTGAAAGCAGGAGTGTGTGGGTGACGTCTGCCCTCGACTGTCTGCTCCCTGATCGATCCCCGCTCGGTGGTGGACAGAGGAGCGCTGCTACTGATAAAACAAGCTCACACACGTAGATTCACCCACAGATTAAATTCCCATTCTGCACTCTGTGTGTGTGTGTGTGTGTGTGGGTCTGTGTGTGTGTCACTGCATGTTGGTGTGCCAGACTGCTGAAGCCTCGCTGCAGATTTTTACAAGGCAGAGCGCCTCGTCTGTTCTGTGTCTCTGTGTCAGGGTGACTTTACCACAGTGATCTGGCTCATTTCTATTTCTCCGTTGTTCCGAAATGTTTTTCTCTCACTACTTTTCTCTCTGTCTCGTTGTTTCTGTTTTCCTGTTTACGGTCACTCTTATCATCCAGTGCTTGGGCCGACATTGCCAATGGATGCTGACCTCCCTAAGGTAATAATATATAACAATTCTAAATTAAAATGTCAAAAAACAACTAGCAAAATGTTTCCAACAATGTTCAAACTCAGAGAAATCCCCATTTTATTCAAGGCGTTGGTATTTGCTTTACCCACGACTTTTTTCATCTCTGCTATAACTTCTGGGGCAAACGATGGATGACGAAGGAGAAACACACTCATAGCCAGTTAGCCAATTGACTGTTTGTATTGGTTACTCATTTTCGTTTTCTGCTTAGCGTTATAATACATAACCTCAATCGTGCATATGATTTTCACTGGTAATGGTGGTGAAGACAACTCCATGATCCCACGATGCCTCACGACGTCATCAAGCTATTGGTTTTGTGTTGTTGTTTTTATTGAGAGACCCCTCGCAACAGAAAGTTACACTTTGTACATTTAAAGAGATAACTTATACACAGTAGCTCATTTCATGTCCACTTGTGATTTTGCTTATAAATAAGCACGCAGTCCAACGTTTGGAAGTTAAAACATAAGCCTATAGTGTTTCAGCAGATTGATTGTACTTGGCCATGATGACGTTCTTTCCCAGCATCCTTCTATTCGTCCATCAGTCCATGTCTGGGTCCGGAGAGATGCTCTAACCACCACTGTCTGTGTGGCCTCCTTTGTTGTAATGTCAGGCTGCTGTTCCCTTTCCAGAGAAACCACAGTGTGTCATGGCCACAGAAATAGATCTGTGTTTACATCACCTTAAACCCAGCTCAGTTTTTTTGTTGTTTTGAAAGATGTTCTGTGGTGAACTCTGTGGAAAATGTTTCTTTTTCTTTGGGTTGGAAAAGGAATCGCCAGGTATACATATAATATCGACTACAGTTGGATGAACTGCGGATTTCACGTCGTAAAACTTTGGCCTAATTTTAGACGTCTTTCGAAATGTGATTAAAATGTCTTTACCTTGCATTTAGACGTTAATCTATGAATATGTATTTCCTGATTGGATGTTGACTATTGTTTTAGCTACAGGGGGATTGATGATGGGCCACTGTAACCTTTTAAGTGGGGTATTGGAGCATTGTGGACGTGCTTTTAGTTTCATAGCATTGTGCAGGACTCCCCCTACAGGATAAAGACAGCACTGATGCAGAGTTGAAAAAGTAACTCCTGAGCTACAGTGCATACTGTACCTCCGTCAAGGCCCAACTAGCCCCATGGAATCCAATCAAGCTGCACCAAATTCATTTTCAATTTCACACACTGATAGGTGTCTGTACCCTCAATGTGCTAGTTTTTTTTCCATCAAGACCCGTGAATTATTGCCCGGGAAATGGAAAATGCCATATCTCACAATGTAAAAAATAAAAAAGGTCCTAGATCTGCCCATTGATCTTGATCAACACCAAAATTAAATGGATTCTCCCCTGACCCATATATCGCATCCTTCCACCAAGTTTCATGGAAATCTGTTCAGTTGTTTTTCTGTAATCTTGCTTACAAACTGACCTTGGTGGAGGTAGGTGACGCACATCATAATAAAGGCCACCTATGTTACATTTATGAGGAACTGCACATATTTGGACAATGATTTCTGACTGTAGACCCAACTAACATAAAGAGACGTTAACCGAAGTGATAAATAAATGTACTGTTTAATTGTTACTAATCTTACGATGTGCACTAACTCCTATGACTAACTGCAATCTGTGCTGCTGTGCTCACAGTTCAGATGAGTCAAAGACAATAAGTCTGAGTGTCCTCCGCTTCTTGATGAGTGGCTGATAAGACGGCAGAGGTCAAATCTGAGTGGTCATCTCCTCTCCGCTCTCAGAGCACGCCATAAATCACACGATTGTGTCTGGGTGCTGTCGGGCCTGCCTGCTGCCCACCGGGGTTAAACCAACAGAGCCCTGAGAGGGGAGGCTGACAGACAGAGGGAGGCCTGGGTAAATGCTGCTTTGTCTTCTTCACTCAAAGCAACACAACCGAATCTGCAGCGAAGGGAGAGAAGACACACTCTCACTTTAGACACACACTCACTGTTGATACTAATATGGTTTCTACTCTGCAGATTTCAGTAGTGTCAGCGACTTTCCTCTGTCATCCTCACATCTTTCCCCCTCCAGTAACATCTCTTGCAATAACATAGGTGACTTTCTTCCCATAGTGACTTATTTTCACTCTTCGTCTTTTTCCTTCCTCATCCCTCCATCCTTCCCTTAAGAGCCAAGTGGAGGCTTGAGTAATGGAGGCCTTACCCAGAGCTAAAGATAGAGCTCCTTAGAACATTCATCTGTCATTCTGTGACAGTATTGTAATCAGGCCTACGAGATCCTGCCTACAGGCCCAACCCGACCCGACGAGGGGCTCAAGCAGACCAGAGCCCGCTGGACAATTTCCAACCCAGGGGAGGTGTGCGAGTAAACACAGCATGACGCTCATACATCTAATCTCAGAGCACGGAGGACAAATTTATATAACACTGCTGAGAGCTGTGGAAGAACACGATAAATTAGCTTTAACTTTAACTGCCACCAAGGAGAAGACACTGTGGGAATCAGAATCAGAATTAAAGTGAAACTGACGACAAGGTGACAACTCTTAATATTTCTAATTCAATAAAAAACTGTTGTTAAGAAAATCATGGACCAAACAACCAAGACTTTATTTTAGAGTATGATGGAGAGCTCAAAGTTTTGATATCAGTGTGAATTTTTGTAAAATTTGAAAAGAAAGATGCCCGATATATTTGGAATACTTCTACGGATAACCAAGTCACTTAAAAAAAAATTTTTAAATGAGGAATTTCTGTGGAAAACCTGACTTTAACTAATGTTACCGTGTGTACATGTTAAGTAATTGTTGGGGATGAATGTCCACCCGGGAGAAATCTATCTTCCTGACATCTAAAATCTTCTGGGCTTCAGCGTCACTCCTCTGAGTGATAGGTTTAGGTGTAATATGCTGCTTTGCTTCATTCAGATTATGAAGATTTTGGATTACATGGAAGTGTATGCACAGTGTAAACAGTCAGAGCGAAACTTCAACATCTTAACCAATGGTGGGATTTTCTAACATTTCCCAACAATAACAAATGAGTGTCGTCTGCTGGAGTGAGTGGGACCAGAAATGAACAACACTGGATGATTCAGCAAAGTGTGATCAGTCACGTAAATACCTGTTCCAGCGTAATATTCCAGTGCCTCAACCTTTTTGTTTTCTCATGATGAATCTATGTCTGCAAATGCAGAGGTGGAGGGAGACGGAAAGAAAGAGAGAGAGAGGTGGAGTTTGCTGGATGTTATCAACATCCTGTCTGTGTGACCTGGTGCTAATGCTCATGTAAGACGGCAATCTGATGGCTCTGCTAATCCCTGTGAGACTGGAGACAGTATAGAGATCTTTCAAAGACACACACACACACACACACACACACAGAGGGAGGGAGGGAGAGAGAGAGAGACCGAACACTGTAGTTTCATATTATTTCATAAAAAAACAAGCTAGTAAAATGACATTATATGACACTCATAGTGATGTTTAACCACACAGGTAATTTGGTTGTATTTGCTATGCAGCCTATACCCTTGAAGGGACACGTAGTTCTGTTTAGTTCTGCATGGCAGCAGAGATGGGAACAAAACACCTCTCATTCCAAGAAAAGTCTTCCACCCTCCACTATCTCACACACTTTCTCTGAGTAAGAGGTGTAAATAACCCAGTGGATCACTACTCCCCAGCCAAACAGATGGATGGTCTCACTGTGCGTAAGGGTTAGCAGAGCGAGTGCAAAGAGGAAAAAAGAAAAACATTGCACACAGCCAGAGATGGAAGTCATTTCCTGAGAAAGAGAGAGAGAGAGAGAGAGAGAGAGAGAGAGAGAGAGAGAGAGAGAGAGAGAGAGAGAGAGAGAGAGAGCCCAGGAAGTCAGCTAATGTGGGAAAGGTGAGAGAAGAACGAAGGTTGGGTTTAAGGTTAGATGAAGGGTTATGCATGCGCCCGGAGATGCAGTCAATGTAACTAATGATGGATGGACACCTCAGAAAAGGAAATGTAAGGTGGATTTGGTGTGTGCGTGTGTGTGTGTGTTTGTGTGTGTGTGTGTGAGAGAGAGAGAGGGGGTGTTCTTCCTGCTTTTTAAGTCAACCTCAGCAATCACATCTTAGTACTGAGAAGCATCTCCCTGCTCACATACAGTGCACACACATTACGTACATATATGCTTGCACATAAAAAAATCATACATACAATACATACATGAGATTTTAACACCAAATATGAGGCATTTGAACCACAGTTAACTTTGTGTGATGCAGTAAACCAGGATCCAGGACAGGACATTTTACAGCGTCAGGCGTGAGCAGAATTCCCAGGTGTCCAGGAATCAAGAGCTGGCATCAGTTCGCTCAAACTGCTCTTTTATTACAGGAAATCACCAGAGGAACGAGCTCGGGGGGGTGCTGTGTGAAGATTAAGATTTTATTGTATTTGCTGATCTTAACTTCTCAAAAGGGCTTGTTAAGAGTTTGAGTTACAGTAAAAGTAAAAGTTCACTTGAATATAGGGCAGCATGGGAGTTCACATTTGGCTCAGTGTGTTTTCGGGTAAAGTTATAGTGAAGAGGTAACCGCCAGATTTTGTATGTGTGTGTATTTGTGTACGTTATGTATGTGTGTGTGTGTGGTCCTGCTGAAATGATAGATGTGTGGAGAGGGAGGAGCGAGAGGCAGGGGGCTGTAAACAGTGAGACGTGCATGTAGGAGGTCTGGGTGCAGACTAAAGCCAGAGCTGTCAGGAGCCCAGACAGAGATACAGATAGATTCCATCCCTCATACTGCCACTTGGTCTGCAGAGACGCCATAAACCCTCCCTCCACCAGCCCGGTTTAATGACCGTCCGACCAATGGATGATCAATTCACCGCAGTGCTGGGGTCACCAGTAGGCGCCAAGGTGTATCATCCACCAGAGTTTATTGATACCCAGCCTCATTGTGTGTTCACTGTGTGTTTGTTAGCCTTTTTTTAGTTTTACAAATGAAGATCACAGATATGCCACTATCGTTATTCTTCGACCTAATGCAATAGCTGAGTCTTTTAGTTAAACAGACTCTAAGTTATAGGCAAAATAATTAATTCCTTATAATTTGAGTTATTTGCTTCATAAGATATGACAGCAACTAAGAGAAATACTGAGATTCAAACCTGTAATTGCAGGTTTCAAATATTTTTACAAAAGAAAATAAAGTTGCAAAACACTAAAGAATCAGAAAATTCAGCTGAATGCATTTTATCCGTCTTCTCTTTATGTTTTAACACTTTTTATCTTCTACATAGAATGGTGATGCACATGGTATATTAACTCAATCATAGGCTTAACTTGTGATGTTTGACTTGATAACTTATCCCCTTATATACCACATTAAAATTCACTGGATCGTTTTTTTTTTCATTATTTGGATCTGCACCAAATTGCACACACTCATAAATATCAGTTCCATAAACATGCCGGATTTATTTCGTCAAGATTATTTTCTGAGCAATCTAGTAAAATGTTGGAAAACTTCGTATCTCAAATCTTAAGCAAACAAACGCAGATGAAAACATCACCTCCTTGGTGGTGGTGATAAGTCATACCACTAACAACATAATGAAACATAAAACTAATAGAAAATAGCCACCTAATCATGCAAATTAAATGTGATGAGAGAACAGCTTTCAGAATGAGGAATCAAAATTTTTGAAAGGCAGGTCATAAGAACGACTTTTGCAGTGTCATTGTTATTGGTCCATTTCTTTTGACGTGTTATTGGAATACAGTGTCTACTGTTTATTAGGCTGCTATATGTTCTTGCAGGAACCTAAGTCAGCCATGTGTCAAGGGAAACTGTAATAAAGTCCTGAAACAGACAGTAGAGTAAAGAGTTGATGGTGCTATGTACTGGTGGGCATCGCAATTCAGTTTTTATTGTTTTAATTTAAAAAAGAGATTTCACTCTTTCATCCTGCTGCAGGTCCTTGGTGATGTCTGTGAGCCTGAAGTGTGCGTGAGTATGTTTGTGATGTGTGTGTGTGTGTGTGTGTGTGTGTGTGTGTGTGTGTGTGTGTGTGTGTGTGTGTGCATGGAGGTGGAAGTCACCCCTCTTCTGACCCTCTTTGCGTCCAGAGGTCACACATTGTTCAGGAGGACGCAGACTCGCACGCTGATGGATGGCCGTTCAGGCCGTTTCCCCAGGTTCAACTTTACTCGGGAAATCGTAATTCATCCCCTGGGAGAGGCTGAAGGCGGACCGGGTCCTTGTAGACGCTCCAAGCTAATTTTCTCCTGAATCCCGGATGCGATGAAGAGGCTGAGAGCTCTGCTGCCTTGGCTGAGCTTCACGGATAGTTGGAGTAAATCTAGAGTTCACAGTTGTCCTCTCTGCTGCACTGAGGACCAACGGCGTACATGGTTCAACCAAACACACCGCTTGTTCACGTTCACTCTACTTGCACAGTCATGCACATTTACACACAGTCTTTGTCATCAGATGGTGTGATGTCATGCACTCACTGACCCAGTGTTGAATGTTAATGTGATTGTGTTGGTGAGTGTGTGTATGTTTTTGTAAACTTTGTCAGTAGTGTCACTGGCATTTGTTGTGTCAGGATGACCACATGTAGCTATAACCTTTCTCTAGGGTTCAAGGTCAAGTGTGTTCATCATCTTAAACCTCGATTTCACATTGTATCTACACAGGGTTTCACAACATCACAATTCAACTAAACATCTCTTTTCACGTGAAACAAGAAAAAAAGCCCCTATCATGAAAACTTGCTTGTTTAATCCACACTAAGTACTCTCACATCCCCAAACTTTGAAGGAACTCTCAATTCCATGCCCCAAATAACACTGTAAAGCAGCTTTGACTTGTTTTCTCACACTTCCATGAAGTGGACATGTGGCGTGGACATGGAGCCGAAGCTCGGCTCTGAAGAAAGTGTGATTCTTTAAAAAAAAGAAAGCACCATCATTGTTATGAGGCACGTTGTCCATTAGTTTCCAAGACTTTATTCCATAATGACATCATAGGTCACTCAGGCTACCTAATGGGGGCCAAAGACTGATGATTCCTCAGCTCGGTGCACGCCATCGCCACCCGCACTCTCTGCCAAGTATTCAATTAGGGTCAGTGAGTAATTGGGTGTAGATGAGGTAGAGATCATTGTTGAACACAACATGGAAGGTCTTGGAAAAGTGTGTGACAGAGAGTGAAGGAGCGAGAGGGAGGGATGGAGGGTTGCCTGTCACGCTTTGAGCGACTCGTTGATAATTAAAAAAAAGACTTTCTAAACAATCCACATAAACACTCAGGCGGACGTCTGTGGAGCAGGGCCTGCCCGCCATCTGCCTGTGTGGATCATCAATTCAAGGACATAGAAAAAGACAGGAAAACACATTAAAGTAGTAAAACAATATATAAAAACCTTAAAAGATATAACCATTAAAAAATATTGTTATTGAAAAATCTAATTCCAAAAACTCTATTAATGCATATTTCGGGGGAGAAATGTTATCAGATCCTAGACTCAAAGGTCTTTTTTCAGCAAGCGTGAAAGTATAAATGTTAAAACATAATGTGTTTCTGTGTCAGTGTGCAGTGGTTTTATATGGTGACTGGTTTTCAGATAAGCTCAGACCTCAGTTAATCTATTCAACTCCCCGATGACTTTCCCTTAATAATCTCCACCAGACTCTTCAAGTCTCTTTTCACAGCAGCAATCTCTCAACGTATCTGTTTTTTCCTGTTTGCGTTTCCTTTGTACTCAAGTGTAATTGTTGAAACAGCAACTGACATGACTGACAGAGAAGTCAATGTGGAAAAAAAGACACCACCCACTTACAGTCACACTGAAACTGTGAGAAACATGCTCAATGCTGCAATACAAAGTCACTATAACCTCTTTTACTGTATCATATTCTTGAGCAACTTCTGTCGATGTTATTATCATAGCAACAGCCTACACGCAAAGTTTAAAATGCAGGGTAATTCCAAGGAAATGTCTTAAATTGTGGTGGTCACTTGTGTGTGTGTGTGTGTGCGCGTGTGTGTGTGTTCTCTCTTGGTTTTGAATGTAGCAGAAAAAAACAAATAAACAGTTTGGCAGCAGAGCTCAGATACAGATATGATCTGCTTCTCCTGATGGAATTTCTTGTGGAAATGAGCGAATGGAATTGTCTCTGTTGAACATGGAGATGAGCAGCAGTGTCGAGCGGACCAAGAACCTGTGTGTTATCAGTGGCACAAGGCAGCATGGGCAAATAAAAACATTAACTTCTGTTTAGGTAGACCTAAAGCAGCTCACTTTATAAGACACTGGAAACCACAGATCTTAAACAATGTTCTGCTGATGGTGAGTCAGTGAGAAAACTTACACCTACAGATATACCACATAAAAGTCTTCGATATGATTATATAGTATGATTAGAATTTAATGATTAAAAAAAACACTAACTTCTTTAGAAATAGTTCAGTATTTACGTAAACCGTGGCTTTTTGCTAAATGTGGTTTAAAATATATATATTTCAGAATTAGTGCTGTACTGCCTTTCAGCAATAATAGTCCTTGGCTGTTTTCTGCCACTAGATGGCAATACAGAGCTGCTATAGATTAGTGTGGTACAGTCCAAGTTAGTTGTCTTTCATTCAGTGCTGAGAACGTAAAGAAGAAACATGCACATAACAATTGAAATGTAGATAATATAAGAAAATAAGATACATTTCAGCTCATCTACCACCGATAAGTTGTTTCCTCTTTTTCATCAGTTTCACTATCCCCTTCTCAGGCTCTTCAGCCCTCTTATGACATGAGCTTAGGTTTTTGTCCTAAGTTACATAATTAGGATTTTCCCCTACGCTCTTTCTATTGATGTGAGCTGTAAACTGTGCAAACATCATGGTAATACAGGTTCTGCTTCAGTGGTTGTCTGTACATGGTCCACAAACATGCAAAACCTGTGACAAAAATACACTTGAACCTCTCATCAGATTTCTGCTTTTAAACATGCAAATTATTTGCAATTTCTCTTGTCTGCTGGATTTGGTTTGAAGTTTCCCTCCACCGGTCTGAGTTTTATTGATATTGTAATAAGAGTTACATGTTTATCAATGTGCAGCCTACAAATTCATTATGAGACAACCAAACCACTGAGACATGAACTAAACAGATTCTCTGTGTGAATTATATCAGCTCTGCGTTAACAGGTAATTCCACTCGGTCATATGATGGTCATGTTTGGAATCTGGTTGTTCAAAGGAGGAAGTATGTACTGTCACTGCACTTTCTACTGAAGCATGTGGTCGACAGACAGCTTGGCGTACAGGCTCCTTCAGCTGCACTCGAACCATTTTAGAGCAACTTTAAATAATCTCCATCCCAGCAGCACCTGCTGTCTGGCCAGTGTGTGGCCTCTTCCTCAAACAAATCTTTTGTCATCATCGTGACTTATACAGTTGGTTAAACGGTATAGTTGGAAACAAGATTTTGTTCCTCAATCAATAACGGAGAAACACATCATCAACAAAAACTGATGCAAAAATACAATTCCGATTGTTTAGGAAGAGTGTGTGCCATGTGTTTTCTGCTTGGCGGGATCATACAACACAAGTAGTATTGTGAGTGTATAAGCATTTTTCATATTTCTGTCACTTTTCAATATGTGTTGAGAAAGCTGTAATTCTGCTTCTCAGGTAACACATCTATCTCTCTAGCTGCCCACATCCTGTCACCTCAGTGCTTTGCATGTACAAACAAACACACACACACACACACACACATGCAGAGCGAGCACTGAGCATGTGATCTGTCAATACATGCCCTCATGTTCCCCTGGTACCGGATCCCCAGGGACTGTCACCCCACCCTGGCCTTCCCCTCCACCTCAGCATCCATCACCACCTTTTTACAAGTTTTGTTTTACTCAAATATGAAACAGAATCACACCATGCATAGGTTTTACTTATAGCTCACTAACTTGTAGCTTACAGCCTGCCTGTAAATCCTTGAATTGTAAATACTGGGATGTTTTTATCTGTGAAAATCAGTCATCCATGGTCATGGTTCAGAGTGTACAGAGGCCACTGGAAGAAAGTAACATTTCCTAGGTGCCTCTGTACACTTGAACTGCTCCTGAAGACTGGGATCTATTTACAGTTTTTTACAAATTCTAACTCACATTTCACGATCCGTACTTTTCACACAGTTCTTTTTTTTTTTTACCATTAATCAGTTCATCTCTTCTTCCATATTTTAAAGTCAGCTCTTGCACCAGAGTTTCGCTTCCAACAACAAAACAGTGTCATTCTTTACACTTTTACCTCAAACCATTAATGACAGGTGACATTACAGCAATTTTACATAGATAGCATATTTTATTTGTTTACTGTTTATATCTGGTCAAATTTAAAAGCAATATTAAGGTTGAAATGTCTTTATGTTGCTGTGGAATGGAGAGTAAGGTGAATAGTCACAATATTCTGGGATTAGCTGCAAATCTCTCTGTGGCTGGTAGATGTTAGTAAAACACTTCATTGTCTAATACATTTACAAAGTGTTCAGCCTGTATGTTTCCTCTGTAGCAGAATGTAGCAAATCTAATCAGTCGGACAGTAATTTCGTGTAATGTTTTGGGGTTTTTAACTTAAATTTGAATACACCGAGTTTTGATTGTGGCTGCATTTGAAAACAGGTTATGAATAAGAGTAGTTTTGATTTTCTATCAGAGCTTTGAAAAGGGTTTTTTGTCCAAACTGCTGCTGTACTGACTTTGTGGATAGTTTTGAAAAACGTCAACTCGTTACTCAGAACAGAGAGATGTGTGTTAACAGTTGTTGAAAAAAAAAAAAAAGATAAAGGTAGCTGTGTTTCCTGCGATCTAAACCTTTCAAGGCACTGAAATATAAGATTCTATTGTATTCTCCTCTCACCACAGCCAGGTGGATTCCCTCCCATTCATGTTTCACTCCCATACACCAAAGTTTACAAATTGTTTGTACCGTTCACATGTTTTTCACAGCGGGTCTGTGTGAACAACTGTTCCTCTTTTCAGGGGAGAAGTTGTGTGCTGGATCATCTTCCTTGGCTCCTTCCTGTGTTTCCTGTCCAGAGACAGATCAGGCGGTCAGGGATCACCAACGAGTGCTGCAACCAGGACACAGACTGACGCAACTCTCCGCTGTCCCTTTCCCCTCATTCAGATACAATATATACTGCTATAAACCCATTCCCCTTTCTGTTAAGAAACTTAATCAAGGCCTGTGGACACGTTAACTGTTGCAATGGAGATCAAAAGGTAGTTTATTCCTTCATTATAACTTTACCTGTTAACTGATTTGACCGAGGTTCATTTTGAACATGATAAATGTGAACTGTTGACGTAGATCACCACCAGATCAGTCACATGTGATGAAAGGCTTATCTGAAATATTTTTGCTTTTATTTTGTTGTAATTTTGTGACACGACAATTGCCTCATTTAATAAATAGAAAAGTAAAGATATTGATATAGTAATTTTCAGGTTACAAGACACAATTTGTTTCACAATAAAGTCTAAAGAGTTGACAGGTTGTCGAAAGAACAACATTTATTTCGACAACCTGTCTTCTAGTCTTTAACGTATAAATTGTTTTAAAACTTAAAGTAGTCATCTCTAAAGTCATGACATTTTTAATCCTCATTCGAGCAAATGAACAGTTAACCCTGAAGAGGACCTCCATAGGTGTGAGGCCTCAGGGATGTGTAGTTTGAAGGACATGAACTGATACTGATTAGAGGATCTGAGCCTTGATCAGTGGCTACCATAGTGTGTGTGTGCATGTGTGTGCACAACATGTGTGGTTAAGCGGCTTTCTCCCTGCATCCCAGGATGTGGCCCCAGCGTCCACCTGTCTCTTCTCTGACAGCGTCCTCAGTCCTCTCCCAGTTCCTCTCTAGATGACTATTTTCATCTCAGCCGCTCTGATTCTAAACCATCACTGTCCCCAGAGACACCACCAACGCCTTTAACGCCACTGCTCGTACAACACAACCTGCTCAGGGTAAATCACGTCTTTCCACCCGAGGGTTGTTTGCATATAGTTTGTCTCACTCAATTGTGCGTGTAAATGTTTGTTTGTCTCCGTATGTTAGTCCTGTGATTCGCTGGCCAGCTGCCCTGGGTGCAACCCACCTCTCGCCCAATGTTGTCTCCGTCCGCGACCCTCAAAAGATAAGGGTCAAAGGTAGTGGATGTCTTACTTACCTGGCACAGCATTGATGATTGTGGTTGTATGAATGTATAGGCCTCAGTGTGTGTGTGTGTGTGTGTGTGTGTGCGCACATGTCTTTCTATAGTTCCGAGGGCCAATTTGGTTTAATACCATCATTGTGAGGACATTTTGGCTGGTCCTCAGTTTTTCAATGGGCTGTTTGAGGGTTAAGACTTGATTTTAGGGTTACGGTCAGGGGTTAGGGGCTAGGGAAAGCATTATGGCAATGAGTGTCCTCACAACAACAGAGAGATGTGCGTGTGTGTGTGTGTGTGTTTCTGTACTTACCAGCAGAGTGAGGACATTTTGGCCGGCACTCCCTTTTTCAATGGGCTGTTTGAGGATTAATACTTGGTTTTAGGGTTAGGTTTAGAGTTAGCTCAGGTTTAGAGTCATTTAGTTTGGATGGTTAAGGTTAGGGTTAGGGAATGTCAATGAGTGTCCTCACTAAGATAGAAGTACAAACATGTGTGTGTGTGTGGGGGGGATCTGGGTGTTTTTTTATTTTGCAGTGGAAACCAACAGCATAACTGAAAGGTCATTGCTGAGCAAACAGCCAAACTATTAAGAGGACTGAGGAGTCAGCAGTACAGACAAATCAAGATACAAAAAAGTAATTCCTTTTAAACTTCAAGGAAAAGCTTTCAATTTGCAGTTATTCCTCTTTTGCTTAATTTCCTTGAAGCGCTGCTATTTCACGAAACACTCTTCTCTGCTTCTTCTTTTAAATGTCTGTGGGTGAACATTGTCGATAGAAATGTTATGGGGCAGATGACCATGGTTCTGTGTGTTGGCAACATCAGTTGTGTTGGTCTCTTGTCTCTTGTCTCTCTTGTCAATTGTGGGAAGCCTCAGACGCCACAAAGAGATTTAGCAATACAAAGAGAACCGGAGTGCAGACATTGACAATCTGAGAAGAAAAGAGATGGCGTTGGCAAAAACTGCACACGAGCATGTGTCTCCTTCTCCTCCAGTCACACTCCCTGCAGAGGACGGGAGACACAATCAAATCCTGTAAATAAGTTCAACAATACAGTATTTGGAAAAGTTTTACTTTTTACAGCTTTAGTAAAAGAATAGGAGTGTTTACAAGAAACACAATATCAGAAGTAAAAGTAGTCTGTGAAAAAAAAAAAGGGCTTCTTCCTCCATCAGCATCCCAGATCTGTTTAATTCTCTTCTCACCGTAATGCTCACACCTAAGTGGCTGACCACAGTGAGTGATCAAGGTTTTTAACTGAGAGACGTACAGTATTTTAACAATCTACATCATATTTGTTTTTGTATATATTTTTCGTTTTGTGATAGAAAAGAGTAGACATTTTGTCCCCCACAATGGAAATATACAATGATTTGAGACAAGCTGCAGAAAAATAAAGTTGGATGTTAATCTATATTGTCGAAAAAAACCATAGGAAATAGCCAAAACAAACAATATATTACTACGTGTTCTCACAGATTTCTGTTTTTTCTTCCCTGTCTCTGGTTTTCAGCGGCAAACTCATTCTTACATTTTAAACACTAAATAATAGACTTAGATTTTAGAAAAAAAAGTTAAATGATATATTAAAATAGCTGAGCACTGTAGTTTTTAAGTATATATTCCTCAAACAAGAGTAAATTGTACAGTTATTGGGAACTATTTTCTACAGCCGATAATAAGAAAATAAGATAAAACAATAAAGTAAATCATTAGGCTCCCAGAAAATGTTGAAAGTGGAACACAAAACGGTAAAGTAAAAGAATGTTTAGGGTTAGGGTTAGGGTTAGAACATTTTAAAACTGATTTTACATATTTAGATTCCACTTTATTATTTACCCGTTTAAACTTTGGCAAGAATTTTAGGACAAAACCATCAAAATCTGTGTTTGTTTCCTTGTTCGCCTTTATTCAAACCAACCGGAATCCAAACATTATGCAAGCCTGTGATTCCTCATTCACACGTACAGTAGTTATATCCTTGATGAATATTCTGTATGTGTAAATACATGACGTTTATCCATTCTCAGGCATATTTGAGGAGTGGGGTTTAGAGTCAGTTTCCTGTGACAGTTTTTGAAGTAAGTTCCTGTTCTGTGGAACTTAGAACTCCCCCATGTAGATAACCACATACACACACCTGTACACAGACACACACACACACACCTGTGGTTTTATTCAGTGAACCATTCATATAAATATTCATTTAGAATAATTTGAGTAAAAGATTTTATCAATTACTGTCATATGAGGAGCACATGACTTCTTTCACTATGCAGTATTTGTATGAGTCATTAAAACTTTCTCAGTGGTGAAAAACACAACAACATTGATTGAGGAACCAAACATTTTCTCAAAAATATTTAGTAGATGGCTATACAACTAATCTAACCTGACGAGCTAAGAGAAGAATTTTTCTAAAGGAGATTACGATGTATATTTATTTTTGTGTCTGAATGAACTTTGTTTCATTTATTTGGGCACATTTTTCCTTTTCTGTCTGTTCTTATTAATCTTTTGTAGAAATTTTAACCATTCAGGTAAATTTGATCTAGAACTAGACCTTTATTAGTGATACATGTACAGTATGTGTGGATGTATTTACAATAACCATTGAAAACATGCGTGTTTTGTATTGGGGAACTGAAATCGAATCTTTGTGTGCGTGTGTCTGATTGTGTATGTGTATGTGTGTGTGTGTGTGTGTGTGTGTGTGTGTGTGTGTGTGTGTGTGCGTGCGAGTGTGTGTGGTCCACGTATTTCTCAGGTACAACTGTCTCACTACATAATTATAGGATTACTCAGTAGTCATATGAGCAGCTATTACTACAGTGTGACATTGCGTTACATCACATTCTGTGTCTGCAGGGCATCATATGGTGACACTGTCACGGCTGGCAGACATATTTTATTAGTAGAAGTTGTTGACACCTACTGAGAATTGTTTATTGATTCTAATTCTTAAACCCTGTTGTTTTCACCCCATGCTTTTAACTGAGCAACCATATGAGACATCAGAGATGATGAAGACTAAGAGATGTCATTGTCTCATTCTGACTCATTCAATCATTCAGTGTCAGCTCATCACTGGAGTGATGGTGAGGGGCTTGTCCAAGAGTTTCCTTGTCTTGGGTAGCCAAGATCCTTCTTTTAGTTTCATACATTGTTTTAGTTTCATCATTCCGACACAGGAGTAATTATAGTGTTCAGTCTGGGTGGTGGAGCAGTTCCCTCTAAACTACTTTGTTATTGCCATTGAAGTGACAGAACCAATGTGCTCCTTTTTAAGGATGTTCCTGACGGTTTTCTTCTTCTATTAAGCCTTTGGTAAATCTTTTATCAAAGACAATATGAAATGTTAAGTTCATATAATATTTTCTATGTACAGAATTTGAGATTAACCTCTTTAAACCCACAGACATTTACATCTTTCAAATTCCAATCCTATCTTTAATATTTATCAGGATTCCTAATGAACTGGATGGCAGGATAATATTTTGTGTCGTTATGTTGCTACAGTATAAGTGCAGAGCCAGGTTCATAGCTCTACACATTGATTTTAATAGCTGCGTTGATAAATGAAATGGCAATGGTGTGATTTAGAAAAATATTACATAATAAAAATATACATATGATTATACAAAGACAAACACATTCAGTTCAATAAAAACTGTTTAATCTGAAATGGAGTTCATTAAAAATAAAGTAAAATTAGGCTCACATAAAACAGTCAGATAGTAAAACCTATCTGCAATATGATCCCACGTTGCATCTAAAATGCTGTGCCATTTTCTTTTATCAATGTACATAAAGATTTATTATTTACTAAAAAATGAAAATAGAAAAATATCAGACAAAAATGTCCATTTGTTCGGTTCATCCAAATGGCCGCACCATACAGGACATGACTCAGCTGCAAAAACAGCAACAAAGATAATGACACGAGTTGACATTAAAATGCTTAAAACGTTTAGAGAACATACAATTGTTTTGAGGCTTTCAGTAAAAGATATAAAAGATTTCTTAATACAATCGACAGAATGAATCTGTTGAATTAATCCAGCAGGTGAGTTGTGTGTAATTTCTGAAGACTGTACAAATATGAACATTACTTCTATACTTATATTAGGGACATCCTAATATTGAGCTTTGCCGAACTTATGAGTGTGTCAGGAAAACAATGACTGTCCCTAACATGTAATTGATTTTGCCTGGTACATGCTGAAGAGCTCCAGTCAGGTGTATGACTGGTCACAGCTCAGGCAGTGATCGGCATGTTGTCCCTGTAGCAGGCTGGTCTCTGGGGTCCACTGTAGCTGCACAGGTCCTGATATATGTGGGCCATCTGCTCATTGGTCGCAGCATCAGACAGGTCCAGGTTTGGGTTGTTGCAGTAAGGGCTGTGAGCGACGCATGTTCACGGCCTCCAGCAGGTGCTGGCATTTCACCGCAGTGATCTGCAACGGGAGAGAAGACACAGAGGTGTGTGCTTTGAGAAGGCGTCGAGACTCCAATATCCAGGTGGAAGAAAATTCATTCCTATTTTAGACACGCGTTACAGCTTGACTGGTCTTACCTGCACAATGAGCAGTTTGCTTTTGGCATTGTTGAGATTGTGGAGCTCTTCTCCAAAACACAGAGTCACTGTCGGATCAGGAGCAGGAAACTGACCCTCCTGGTACAGCTGTACAGCTGGAACACACAGTGCATGTAAACAGTTAGTGGTCAGACCATGCATTGATTTAGAGTCTTACAAGCTTTCAAATAATGAACTATATATATAAGAACTTACCTTGAAGAAACCTTCCCGTGTCGAATATCTTGACTACAGCATCCCTCTCGAGTTTACAGGGCACTGAGCTGTACGGCGAGCCCACCTCTCCCAGCCCGCTCCAGAAGACTCGGCTCTGGCACAGCCTCTTGATGAAGATGCCCTCTTGGTTGGAACGGACCAGCACACCTCTCTCCGCGTGGCCCAGGAGCTTGCAAGTAACGTGGCGCTGGCGGTCGTACTCGATGAGCTCAGCAGGGGGAAAGTGAACATTCTGCATGCTGTCTGAATTGTAGGGGGTGCCGCGGCCCAGGTGCTGTTGTGGAGAAATCCTGCAGCCTTCAGGGTGAGTTACCAGTGTGTTCTGCATCAGTTTCCCTCCATAGTAGAAACTGATCATCATTTGGGAGAATACTGGAGAGGAGAACATGTAAAAGATGTAAGGTTAAGGTTAAAGATGCATGTGTTTTTTTATTATTACTATCAATGCTTAATCGTGGATCTGATCTAATACATAATACGTACCTGAGCTGACAATACCAGGTGGCAACGGGTCCTGGTGCAGTGGGAAAGCTGTGAATTTAAGAGAGGAAGACGTGACTTAAGAGCCTTTTTTAGCACAGTGGACACAACCACAGTGTCATGTCATTACTCTGCTGCATCATCAAAAATAATGTTTCTCTCCCAAAGAAATAATCACCACAGTCAGCAAACCTCAACAGGATGTTAGTCAATCCTTCCATTGCAGAATTTAACAGACAGGCAAACAACCTCTATTTAGCACCCACAGTCAACACTGAGCTTTCCACTGTGGTTACTTTCAAACACATTAAAGCTCAATTCTCACAAAAACGGAAGAGTCTTGCTTGAGAGATGAGACCAAAGGCAGAGATGAGTGGGTAGGAAACAAACTGCATTACCATTGATGCTGCCTTGGGACCAGTACTCTGGACTGGCCTGGATGTTACAGCCTTCGTCCTGCAAAATACAACAACACAAAAAGATGTCAACAAAGCACCTTTCTACATTTCATAGCTGTGGAGATGAAGTGGGTGGTGCTGGAGGAGGCAGCGGAGCGTGATCACATAAAAACAGTAACACTGAGGTGAGGGGCAATAAAGGCAAAGTGCATCTAAAGTGAAAGAGTGCAGCAGGAGAGAAGTGAGAGGTAAAGTTCATGTTTGAAGTGAGAAGCAGCCTCACCTCTTTTATGAGCTCCTCTATTTCTGCAGGGCTGCAGTCGGTCAGATCACCAGAGCTCGTGGGAGCTGCCATGGCCATCATTGCGTTTTTACCGTCTGTGGGTGACAGAATTACTCACTGTGATTTCTTCTCACGGTTCAAACACAGGAGGTTTTAGCTGCTGCACTGTTCTTAATGATCCACAGTTTTCTCTTGATGAGTCACAGAAGACCAATGCTGGCTCTCAAGACACCAATGTTCAAATGTCAAAGACAATTATAATCGAGACTCAAAGTGAACACAAGAGCCACAAAAACAGAAAAACTCACGCTTCTGCTCCTCCTCGGGTACGATGCGGTAAACTTTATAAGGCTCGGAGATGTCCAGCTGAGACCTTTCTGTCACCTCCTCAAAGTCAGGACTTTTGTTGAGGGCACAGCGGAGTCTGGTCTTCCATGTTGCAGGCTCGGCCTTGTCCCCCTCCTTAAACTTGCCTTTAAACACAGCCCAGGCCTGTGGAGTGTGTGTGTGTGTGTGTGTGTGTGTGTGTGTGGGGGGGGGGGGGGGGGGGGGGGGTTCACAAATATTAATCATAGTTTTGTGAGAAAGAAAGAAAGACAAAAAAAGAAAGAGAAAGTCTGACTTTCTGTGAGTTTGTTAAATTTATTGGCTAAATTTTTTGTTTGAAAATAACTATACCTTTATTACTGTTTTAAAATTAGGTCAATTCATCAATTATAGACCAATTAAAAAATATGTCTTATACTTATAGGACAAATCCAACAATCACAGTTAAAGCAGACTTAAAGAGGTGAGATCCACCAGGTAAGTATAATCAGTCTTTACTCAAGGGAGATGTCAAACCTTGAAGATGGATGCGTCCACTTCTTGGTTGTAATCCTGTTTCCCCGCATGTTTCCATGGAATCCGGAACATAGTGTGGCTGTCGTCCTCCCACTGCAGCCCACAGTACTGACCACTGTGGATCTGCTCCACCAGCCACTGCTTCAGCCTCCGGCCTCCAGTGTTGGACATGTTGATGTTTTTGGATCCGTTTAATAGCACCTAAATGATGATGATGGGAGTGGGGGGAGGGGGGGGGGACAACATTAACATTTCAGATCTTATAATAATTGATATTCAGTCAATGTAAAACATAAGTAAAGTCACTGATACATACCTGAGCTCTCGTCTCCCTGTGAGTGTGTGTGCGTGTGAGGTACCCTGGCGTGTTGACAGATGTCCACAGAGTTTAATGTGCCCAGCGTTGATGAATGAAATAGCTGAGCGGTGATTCGACAGCGGCACCGTACGTCTGACCAATCGAGCGCGCTGAAGCGGAGCGACGGCCCCGCCCGCTCCGGATGTGATGTTCTCCTAAGTCTGCGCGTTTACAAGAAATGGTCTAATGGAAGCGATGGTTGTAAAGTCGCTGCCCACGCCGCGCAGACGTGGGGAGGCTGAAAACGCAAGTCACAAGTTACCCTGAGCTCCGTGTGTGGGGGATTTCTGCGCCCACACAGCCCACTCACGTCAGAGACATGTTGTTGTGCAGGTGGAGCAGTGTCAGTGTCAGTGTTTGTGTGTGTGAGGGTGAAGAAGCTCCATTACACACCGATCATGTCCCGGACTACATGTGTTTATTATCAGAATGATCCAAGAACCAAGTGGAGGGATCTTAATAATAGTTCAGATCCACGTGGTGACCAGTACCTTGTGTTAGGAGTGAGAGGGGATTTTCATTTTCTATCCACCTTCCTTATCGCCTTATATGTTTACTCAAGGCTCGTGGTCACGTGAATGAACACATCCACATTACAGTTATTTGTCAGGGTCCTCCTCATTATTCTAGCCTTACACTTTATCCACCATAATGTCACAGTGTAACGGTCTGTTGGGGCTGACACTGAAACAAGAGCTGGTTCTTTTATAACTTAAATGTCATTTAGAAATGTCAAACATTCCCACTTCTGCTCAGGGGACCTATTGTTTTAATTCGTTTTATGTGAGAGTAATTTGACAATTGAGGGCTTGGAAACAAGTAACAGATCATTTTATTATATCTAATTATTAGGCCATGAATGAAGACAACAATCTGCAGATTAATTGACTAATAATTATTATTAGTTTTGAACCTGGAATTATGTTGTAGTTGATACACATATGCCTAATGTCGTACGGAATTAACAGCTTTCAACGTTTTAAAAATCCCAATCTGGAACAGGATTTATTAAATGTTTTTTTGATCAGCTCAGTTCATCTACATCTGACAAACAAAAGTAAAACTAGCCAACTCAACTCACTTAAGTGAAATAGGCCCATTATAGTATTAAAACTGTACCAACTGCATTACAGTCTCGCCCTCAAATTCCAATTTGCATTTCCTCTTACTGTTACCTTTTGTTAAATTTACTGGAAGCCTAACCTAATGCTTTCTGTTTGTGATGATAGGGTGAACACCTTCTTGGATTCTCTGCCAGGTATTAGCCTGCCTGAACATCTATTACCTGACCACACATGCATCAGAAAGTCTATTCACTATGCAGCCCCAGAAATAAAGCAATTCAAATAAAGAAAATCTAAATTTAAGGCAAATGCAATTAATTGGCCAAAACCAGGAGATTCACGGAGATGTCAATGCACCACCTCTCAGAGATCAGTTCCAAGGAAACCTGAGGTAGTGAATTTCCTGCTAAGTTTGATGAGAGCAAGTTGCATTTTTGAAAAATAAAACTTCTAAGAAAAATGTCTGTTCATCAAGTTTCATCAGTCTGAAAACTTTTCTACATGCATCTCCTTAGTACAAAGTAAAATAAACCACAGGGTTTATTTGGAATTATGTTTATGAGGGAAAGAGTAGTTTGGTATTTGTAAGCCTACAGTAAATATATTATCTAATGTGATATTTGATCCAATATCGGTATCTTTAAGAAATAACTAAAACACTGAGACATTACAAACTATGCATGTTGCTAAAATATTTCCCCCACAAAATTTGATCCACAAAAACTACCTAAATAAGACCTGGTACAGAATATTTTCAGTTTACACTTTGAACCTTTTAAGGTCTAAAATTTAGATTATTGCTTGAAGCAGCATCACGAGTTGATCTGTGGAATAAAACCAGAAACCTCACATATCTAATTTAAATCAGACTAAAATTCAACAGGATTATCTGGGATTACAGGTGCAGTGATCAAGATGCTTCACGAGATGAGCATCTGATCTACGGAGAAGATGAAATTCAATATTAACCGTGTAAATGTTCATTTCATTTATTCACACACAAATACCATGGTGTTGATAGTTATTTATTACAGATTTATTACCATTTCCATATTTGTATCAATCACAATCACATCGTATTATAACACAAACAAAACAAACACGACATAAAAACACACAAAAAAACTGACAGTACCCATGAAATTATAACACAAATCAATTTAGTCACAAAAAAAAAAGATAAATCAGAGCGTCATTAACATCAGGAAGACTTGCAGAGATCCTTCATGTGTGGTTATAGATTTATGCAGCTATGCTTCATGTAGCTCCTCTGTTTAACCCGTTATGTATTACTTAAACCTCTCTCCTTCATATGTGTTTGTCTTTACAAAGCCACAATAGATATGGAACCAATGCTCTTTACATGATAGTTTACTTTAAAAAGTCTTCCCAGTGTAATCTGATATCAAGAACAGTAACTAACTAGGTGAGAACAAACGCTGTTTATTACATGGCAGTGACGTGTGGCAGTAATATATTTATTGTTGTTGTAATCTCTGTAAGTGGCCAGCAAATCTAATCCTACTTGGTTATTGCCTCCTATGCGAGTGTATCTGGGAGAGTGTGCAGTTTGGTCCAGCTTGATTGAATTTAAAGCCTTGGGGGAGGTATGCACTCCACAAGTTTATCAGTACGTGCAGTGTCAATCATGTCAAGCAATAGGGCTGCTTTCAGTAGGATGCATGAATCTTATGCCGTCAATCTGGCAAATTAGAGGCGGAACGTTCCTTTAGGACTCCATTAATAATCAGTCACATCTTTAAGGCTACCAAGCTGAATGCTGCAGGTGTGATGTGCCCACATGGGAGTGTAGTGTATTCATCATGGCTAAGGTGCTGAGGTGTTGAGAATAAGGCGTCTGTGAGCACTGATATTGTGGCTGTACTCAGGTAAGTGAGCATGGGAGGTACTGCTAGTGAAAAGGAGTCTGTTGATCAATTCTAAATCAACCTCCATTGTGTCAAGTCGACTATGACCGATTCAAAAAAAAAGGCTTCAAAAAGCTTGGCTCATAAGGGGGCATTCATACAAATGCCTTGGATCTAATTATAATTTAGGGGTTGATTTGGAATTGAGTACAGAATAATAGCTGCTGCCTTTTTTCCAGGCAGAACCGGGCAGGAGGACTTTGGCGTGTTTCAGCTGCTGCCCTCAGGATCATCAGTGTCAGACGGCAGAGAACAGACAGCTATACCACGATTTACCGAGCGCTGATCGAGCCGATCAGCGCTCACCTGCTGGCTCGCCTGCTGCTCTGTGAACTGGCTCAAGAGGGCTTCCACCTGCTCCTGGTCATTGAATGGACTGGGACGGAAACCGGACTGTAACCATGTTCGGTACTAGGGACGAGAGGAGGGACAAAAA
Organism: Verasper variegatus; assembly: GCA_026259375.1. Classification (NCBI taxonomy): domain Eukaryota; kingdom Metazoa; phylum Chordata; class Actinopteri; order Pleuronectiformes; family Pleuronectidae; genus Verasper; species Verasper variegatus. Next base: position 15,380,425 of record CM048039.1, on the reverse strand, counting down.
AATGTATTAAAAAAAACAACAACATTACATCATGGTGTTAAATCCAATAACATTACAGTGTTCAATCCTTCAACTTTAGCTGCACTACCACAATATTCCACTATATTATACACACCCTCCCAATTTGGCGGTATATTCAAGCTGGAAACATTTCCCAAGTTTTTCTACTTAGCTTGTGTACAGTAGGTGCACCTTTGTGGCCATACATATTTCAGCTGTTTGTCTTTTTAATTGTAAATTGATATAATATGTGCTTGGTATCTTGAGTCTATTCCACAAGACCCGAGTTGAGTTTTTGCCATACTTTACTCAGTTTCACAGATTTAAGTACAACTGTGAGTGTTTCAACTAATCCAAGAGCACGGTATAAACTGTTTGTCATGAAATAATAATCCACATATTCAGTTTGAGGCGATAAACAGAAAACATGTTCTGCACTTGGGCTTGGCAGATAGGATGAGGGGGCAGGACAGAAGGTTTTTAGTGAAACACTTGTCAGGAAATGACTTTGGCAAACATTCCTGCTCCCACAGTCACCAGGGACTCAGGATTTTCCCCTTCACTCATCTTACCGTCCCAATTAGGAAATCTGCACTTTAAAAATATTCTTCTTACTGTATTTTCATCATCTTTGAAATTCATGGCACATAATTGATCAACAAGATGCTTGAACATGTGTCACTTGCAGCAGAATAATCTGACAGGATACATCAAAGTTGCCCAACAAATCTGCTGATGACAATGATTACATGTGCTGAAGTGAGGCGTGATTTCACTGCCAGGTTTAATTAAATTGCTTCAAAATATAAATGATTGCAGTGCCTGCAAATCAATACGGATTAAAATCACCAGCATGGCATATTCAGCTATTACAGCTGCAGAGGAGAAAATGTTATTTTTTTTGGGGGGGGGGGGTCACAACTTATTCCATGCGTTATTTAACAAATTATGCATTTGTTAAATAAATTCCAGTTTTCATTTGGAAAACTTCGACACTTTTGTTCACAGGTTCCAAGTCACAGAATTGTGAAGATCAGTTACAGCTTTAAAGGGATAGTTCAACCAAACTTGAAAATTCACTCACCCTACATTCAAATTCGAAACGGTGTCATTTACAACATGTTTAAAGCCTGAATGTGCTCTGTGGTCCACGCGCAAACGCGGCTCCAGAGGAGGATCACAGAGGACATTAAACTTGGTGTTAATGCAACGTTTCAAGTCGAATTTGAATGCCGGGGCTTATGGAGACTTGGATGTTTTCTACGTTTGAAGAATCAGTCACCATTTACTTTAATTCTATTCGAATTATCTCCAACGTTGCTTACCCCTGAAACTCCTAATGTGTTTTGTGGAGTTAAACACTTAACGATAGCAGTTTAAATTGTGTGTTAAAAAATTATATTAATTATTTTTGTATTTTTTATTGCCACTAGAATGTAGAGATTTAAGAGACTGCATCTGGTCCAAAAAGCAAAGAATTGCCCAAAAGATGCCCAGGAATTGTTTTGTGCAATATCTATTTCTTTCGAAACACAATGTGAAGTGAAAGTCACTCTGAAAGTAATACATTAATTTCACTGAAGAGTACGGCAACTGACTCATAGGATCAAGATAACTGTGACAATGAATAATCAATCAAAGACACAGTATCAAGATAACACATCAGTAAAGGCTGTGATATCAGGGGTTGTGCAAGATGCTGACCACTGTAAATCTGTCATCATGAAAAAGAAAATGAATCCTGTCATCCGCTACAAAATCCACATGAAGCTGGACTGAAAATGAAAAGATAAAACTTGATGTCAAATCTACCAAAATGTAAACAGGATGGCTTTTCTGTCAGAAATTTGTCCCGTTGGACTCCTTGAGACAAAAGCTTGAGTTGATAGAGTCATAGAGTGGCACTGACAAAACTTTTTGATTGGATGTGCACTGTAGTATATTCCATGCACTTTGTTAATGTTATACTGTAGCTGTAAACACTTTTGTTACTGCTTATATCTCCATAACTGTTTGTTTGTTGGTTGTTTGTCTGTCTGTCTTTCTGCGGGATTACTAAGAAACTACTTACATGAAATCTTGTAGCGTGGCGGGACATGACCCAAGGAATTTACTTCCACTTTCTTTCACATGGTGAGAAAGGGTGTTAGCCTTAGCGTAGGGATGTGCTCTCTGAATGCCCGTATAGTTACAGCTGCATTTGTAACAAAACAACATTGTTGTCTTAAAGGGCCCATATTTGACACCTTCCTGGGATTTTATTTGAGGTATTAGTACCCCTAAGATGATAGATCAGTGGTTTAAAATCGAAAAAACTGCTGCAATGTGTATTTCCCTATCCTCTCTTCTGCCTCGCTCTGGTGCGAACAGAACAGGCTGTCTTCGTCCGACTCTTTAATTATTTATGAGTCCCTCCTCTGATTGGCTGACTGCACTTTGAGTGACACGCGACCAGGCCTATCACCGGTCTCATTCTGGCACATTGACGATCTCACTGGTAAACACAGCTGAAAGTCACTTTGTTATGTTTGGATAACTTTTTTCACTGTTCATTTCATTTAATTTATTGATGTTTTGATACATTGTTTCTTATGTTGTTGTGTTTTTTATCTGCCATGTGAGGTGACCTTGAGTGCTCTGAAAGGTGCCTATAAATAAAATGTATTATTATTATTATAGAGACCAGCCACATATTCTCAGTCGGTTACAACAGGATGTTTCTGAAAGGTCAGTTACACCGTCCTCATGTTTGTTCAAGTTTTAGCAGGACAGTCGGCCAATGTAGGAGTAAGTCCAGAATTACAGTCCAGAGTTTCAATACGGAGTTTCACGAAGGAGGTTCAGTCCTGAGTAATGTCTACGTTACTACGGAGTAACGTAGACGTGGAATAGCTGTATCCTTGAAGAGTTGCTGTAGGTTGAGAGTCTGTGGTGAAATGAGCCGAGCACACTGACACAGCACATCAGAAGCAATAAAGCGTAACCGCTGGTTTTTAACAGTAATGTTCTTAGGAGGAATGTGCACGAACACGTTCTCTTCCTTGGATCCCTCCACGCTGCAGTGTTTCTTCAGTGTTGTTTGTTGTGGTTAGCCTGTGGTAGCTAACAAGCTGCTAGCTCAGTAACATGTCTGCTCTACCTTGAGGCTACCTACTGACCCCGTTCAAGTAATTACGGTTGGTAAAAGCCCAGAACATTTATTTTACACAATATGGCCCTTTAAAGATTCCTTCCTCCCTATTTGAAGCCTATGTGAAAAAAACTCAAATTCAACATACAACATACAGCTTTCCCTTAAAATCCTCGAAATCACTGCAAGATTTACAAGCAACAAGCAGTTGTTTCAATCGTGTTATGTTGCAAGGTGCTGACAGTAATGCGAAACACGTGATGAGCAGTACCAACCTGATGCAATCCCAGCAAACCCCCTGCAGTTCCCCTTCTCTAGTCAATGGTTAGACAATTGCCATCGTAATGAAATCACGCACAGGGTGCCTTCAAGTAACTACAACGCTGCAACATTTTAACAGCTGTGAACAGCTGCCTACAATGTGTTCATATACAACACATCCTGTCAATGGCAAAATGCTGTGGAGACTGACTCGAAATAAAATCCCAAAAGAAATTGACTGACTCACTCCTTAAAGTGTGAAAATACAATAAATACATAAAAACTGCAGCAAGTCTTCTGATAACTATAACTAAAAAATAATGTCTGTAAGGTTTAAACCAGCATTTGTAATACAAGCATGTGTACCTGTCATATACTCAATTACACTGCTTGATCTTTTCTCTTTGTGAAAGCATTCTCCAAACCAGAATGGACCTAAAACCATGAAGCCACTTAATATTTCCTATAAGTGGTGACATTCGTCAAAGTGGAAGTAGACAAATCAAAAGTAAGAGTGTTATAAGGCAGGATCACGCATTATGTACCCAAAAGGCCCCTCACCTGTCAAATACCAGAACCCTACATGTGTACATATCCTCACAAAAGTGCCCCCTGTTAAATAATAGTACCCTATAGTACCCTGTGCCCTAATTTCTTGTCTTTTCATTTATGTAATTATCATTATATGAGTCAAGTGTATTCTGAAGGATGACATAAATCCTACCCTCAAAAGGTCATGCTCGTTGTCTAAGCTCTTTCCCTTCAGCATTTTTCTATGTTTTAAATTTTGGGGTTTGAAAATTGTTAATTTAAATGTTTGTATTATTTGAGTTCAGACTACACAACTTCAAGGTTGTCGCATCCCTGTGCAGTTCACATTAAACGTTTTGGTGTCTTGTGATCAGGGGTCTTGCAGTAGTTGTGAGTTCATACTATATGACAGTGGGTCACATACTACACGATCTTCACAAGGAGAAACCCCAGACTAGTATCTCTGGTCTCCAAACTACGTTGGATCATGAAAACACCAGCGAGAAAAGACACAGTGAGTCTAACTGATCTTCCTGCTCTCTTGTGTAATACTGCTCACAGAATACATCAACCTGGAGAAGAGGGGGAGGGCATCATATCACAGTGCCCCCCCAGCCTATGTATGAATTCATCGTGTCAGTGTTCCTTTGTGTGTTAGCGCGTGTACCTCTAAGACTTGCGTCTGCTGGTACTCCTGCAGCTGCTGCTGGAAGCCGTAGTTTGGGCCGACAATAGAGCGAACGGCCTTGACTGCAGAGAGACACTCATCCCAGCTGCAGTGTGTGACAGTCATCAGGTAGGCCACCACCATGGTAGTGCTGCGGGATACACCTGCCAGACTACAGCAACACATGGGACACTTGATCAGTTTGGTCATTGGCATAAAGCTGCTGGGTCCATAACACCATTTTTCTTCCAGGTAAACGACAGGTAATGAATGCTGAGTGCTTCTCACAGCTGAAGACTTACATGCACAGTCAATATGAATTGGCACACTTTCAACAAGGAGCTGGTTACAGCGTTGGATAAAAACCTACCAGTGAACGAGACAAGCTCCACCATTCAGGCGACATTCGTGGATGAAGCTGATGCACCTTTTAAAATGCTGTGATCTGAAAAGAAAATATAGCACACATGATTCTGTGGTGTATAGTATGGAATATAAAGACAAAAGTTTTTAATTCAGTATAACATCCGTATTTTGGGCTCAGGAAAGTAGTTTGCTTTTGGCTAGGCAGAGTGGTGTCATGGTTGAAAAGGTAAAAATAGAGTATAATAGGATATGAGAAAGAACACCTCGAATTGAAACTTGGGGCCCTAACTTCGTCTCACAAACAGTTTTGCCGAAACTGTGATGTGCAGTTGTGATTTTGACAGTCGAAACTACAGGTGAATGTTGACATTAGTCCCAGAATGAGAAAGGTAGTTTTGATGGATTTGTATTAGTCCTAAGAAAAAGACATATCGGAGAGTAGTGATTTTTCTTTCCACCACTCCAACTAGTCATGTGAGAAAAAAGGTCTGGTCTGCTCAAACAAAGAGTTTGTGGTAGACCAGAGCACAGACAGTAGTTACAGACAAGGGAAGTACATCTGCTCGTCTTTTTCGGTCCAGCGTTCAGCAAGTCTGTGTCTCAAAACTAAAAAGTGAATAATTTTAACCTTTTTGAACTTAAAACAGTAATTGTACTTTCTTTAGGTGGACCATTGATGTTTTCATTATGCACATCAGACAGCCATCTCAAAGATGCAAGCCAACTAAGCCAAGAAATCATTAAATCCTAACTTTATTGTACAACAACATAACAAGAGGTGCTTATGATACAAGATCACACAAAGCCTCAGAATGTAAATCTTTAACACAACATAGTGCAACTGCTCCTCAAATCTCCTCTTGCAGTGTCAGGAAGCACTGATGGTGTTTTGCATAATCAAGAGCTGTGTGGCTGATAGCACCGTCTCCTGAGGAGCAGATGCTGGTTACCCAACAGCAGACAGAATAACAGACAGGGGCTAAAATAGATTGACTGCCACTTTTCTTTTTTACTCCTTCCTGAGATCCAAACTCCTCTTCAAAAGATGTCTCCTCAGCACTTTTAACCTCTGTGCTTCTCTAGCACAGAGGTTTCCGGCCAACTTGTTTAATATGCCAAAAAACTACCTTGTGACAAAGTTTTGAGGTTTTGACCAGTTGAGGGAAAAAAAAATAAATAATAACCTACAGTTAGTTTGACATACAGTACATCCAGTTAATTGTGTTTAACATGCAGGGTCCTTGCACTCATGCACATCTCATTCCCTTCGCCAAGTAGACTATCATTAATTATGTCATTACGCAAAAACTACAGAACCGATTTCCATGAAACTTGGTATGAGATCTAGTATGCGTCACGGAGGAACCATTCAAATGTGGTGTAGATGTGGATAACTGGTCGATCCAGGATTTTTTCACTTCCTTTAACATTGTGAGATACAGGGTATTGTATTTAAATGTGTTTTCATAAGGGGACTGTTAAGCCTTGGAGGATGTATGCTCTACTGACTTTAGCTTTGGAAGTGATTAATGTGCATCTTTATGCAGTGCAGTGTGCACAATGTGCAAATAACCCATAGCACACTTTTCAGGAGCGTTCACCCTGGCCCTCCCTCCATTTCACCCTCATTACGCCACTCAGAGTCATCGCCCACTGCAAGCCTGACAATCAGATGGATGTTTTTAAGGCTGATTAAAGGTTCAGTGTGTAAGATGTAGGTGAAAGGGATCTGTTGGCAGAAGTTGAATATAAAATAATTCTAGTGATGTTTTCACTAGTGTGTTTCATCTAAATTGTACAATTTTTGTTTTCTTTATGCTAGAACTGGGCCCTTTATATTTGTAAACTTTATATTTACGCTGGGAGCGGGACCTATACGGAGGTTTTTATGAAAACTGAAGGCGACATCAGGTTCACTTTCATGTTTGAAAAGCGAGGGTGAGGTGAGGGATGTTCAGCTGCAACATGCAACTCCACCACTAGATGTCACTAAATTCTAAACACTGAAGCTTTAAGATTGGGACCTTTCATTTAATATAATAAGGTTTTGTGAGCTTGTTCTTGTAAGGGTCTAAGGTTAGCTGTCATTTTTAGAACATTTCTTTCTGTTGTTACTAATATATAAGTGATGAAGCCAATTGAGGCAGTAACTGTGGGCTACATAAATGGCCCCGACTTCCTCACATCCATCATATTTATAGTTCTTTTACACAACTTCCAACTGCTACAGTTGCTCAAAAAAAAACTTTATAGGAAAGACCATCCCTGCTTTTTTGGACCGTACACAGGGGAGGGGCCATCGGAGCTGGTCATAGGGGCCCCTAGGTGGTGGCGAGCATGGTGTGGCGGCAGTTGGCCTCACCACTCCTATCAGTCAGACCAGTGATTGTGACAGAAGGGGTTTATTAAAGCTCTGGGTGGTCGGGGCCAACAGCCAGATGTCACACTAAAGTTTCCTTCCTGTGCTGCCTGAGGGAGAGACGCTTGATTGCAACAGTGGAGGTCAAACACCTCCAACCAACCCAATCAGCAATATCCAACCAAACGCTAAACCTCCATTCACATTCACTTTCACTCTGCTCCATTTTCTTTTTCGCAAGCTAAAGCAACAGCAACTTCAATGACTGCAGAGCCCAAAGTCACAACCTGCAGAGTTAGAGCTCCAAATTTAGGCTAAAAACCCCAACATTTTGTGTATAGACATATACACTATATATATATAAAACTCTACAGTAATAGTCTAAAAGCTACTCTGTACATTGTACATTCTTAATTGTTCTGGTCATGGTCGACTGGTTCTTTATTAACGTTTTGACACCAAGAAGCAGTGTCCAGTCTGCATTCAACCAGGCAGACAGTCACAACTTTGTCTACTTGTTTTAAGCAGGTTAATTGATGATTCCCATTCAAGCATGAGCAATGCCCTTATTCTACTGTCCTCTGCACTGCAGACATGGACCTGTGGATGGTAGAGAGGGCAATGTGCTTCCAATAAACATGTATAAAGTCAACAGCAGCTTTTCACCTGTCAACAAGACTATAATGCATTTGGGATTTTCGCCCACCCTCCACGATCCCACCTCTGTCAGTGCAGGAACCCTAACCAACCAGTAGAGGATGCACATCTACAGGAGTCTCAAGCCATGACATTAATGCTCAAAACTGCAACCTGTGACTGTCGCTTCTGTTTCGTGCCTTTAGTCCGTGACAACTGCTTAATCCAGAATAACTACAGCTAGGGTTGCGTGAGGTCAAAGATTCTTCATCAAAATTGACACGCTGTGACTAATGTTAGTGACCAACTCATCCCTCTTTCAACACAGAGTCTGCCTCCTTATGAACAAAGACTCATCAAACACACACTTTTTCTCTGCATCTCCTTCTCAAACACACACAAGTACTACATATACAACACAGAAAATAAAAAACTTTTAGTGCTCAATATTTATGAATGTCACAGGGTTAATTTAATAATGTGGGGTCTAACTTCTAAGTCATGAGAATTTATGAGCTCCTGGTCACTTTGCCCTCTAATATACAGCTTAAAATTCAGTGATAAATGTCTAAAAACAACCAACTGGAATCCTGCAGAAAATCTTTCAAGTCAATTTTCTGTTAAACTCTTTAAAAAAAAAATCATATAATCTTAGTAACGGTTTGTGTGTGTCACACCCAGGGAACACAATCCGGTGGGTATTGGTGTTGAAACCATACTGCATGAGTCATACAGGACATTTTAAATCCGTGTGTGTGTGTGTGTGTGTGTGTGTGTGTTACTCACAGATTCTGGCTAGAAGCATCTGCTGCATGAATACAAAGATATGTCATGTCCTGTAAAACATACATGAAAAACATTATCACAGCTGAAACCAGACACAGACCATGCATGTTATATCTGAATTAAGGCCGGGCAATAAAACAATATCAATAATTATCATAGTATAATTTTTGTCAGTTTCAATATGACAAAGTTCGAACATATATTGATATATTGCTTATGCATTGTGTAAGCAGGGTGACGAGGTATAACACATAATTGATCTACCTCAAATTGTAGAATGTTTTCCTGTTTATCAAGTGTTTGTCTATCTCTGTTTATAAAGACGAGTTTAAAACCACAACCTTCATTCAGGAGCAAAATCAGTCTTTAAACTACTTAAAATAATAATACAACTGTTATTGTGATAATTATTGATACTGACTGATATGAAAACAATTAGATTAAATGTTTGGCCATTTCACCCAGTCTTAATCTGCATTTACCTGTGATTCTTACCTACATTTATAATACAGGCAAAAATCATGGCCTATTTTTACAGATGAACATCTGTCCCTCAAATCTAAAGTGAGCCGTAGTTCCTCAAAGACTGGCACACGGCGCAAATTCTTAACTAAATCTAAATAGTAACAGGATAACAGGCATTTGTAAGCACTGTGGCAGTCTAATATGAATGTTTTCTGGGGTTTAACTTAATTCTAATAAACACAGAGTAAAAGATATTTTCCTACAATGAAGGACATCTACCTAATACACAGTGGAGAGCAAAGCCCTTTGAAACCAATCACTGTCATCTCATATATATATGTATATGTACATGTACATGTATATGTAGAATAAATGTATATGTGTCTGTAGTAGTCAGTCTGAACTAAGACGTTATAGCTAAAGATTCTTCAAATTATTTCTGGTTTTATTTTTGCCTGTCTCTAAACATGCTTATTACTGAGAATAGAATAGAATAGAATGGTTTTAATTGTCATTGTACAACAACATTTTTCGTGCATTTTCAAAACTTTCACAAGATAAGTGACAACAAAGAAACTAAAGAAATAAATAACTTCTCCCACTCAGCCACAAAAATCCCCTGCTCCAAACATAACTCATCACCACCCCCTGCTGGCTGACAGGACACATCACAATATTAAAGAGGCGCGCATGGTCTCAGCATGTCACAAAATGCAGGCCAACCTGGATAGTCCACTTACCTCAAAAACAGGTTTGGCATTGTTGTACACAGACAGGATGTGGGTGATGCCATTCTTCGACAGACTTTCCCTGTTTTCTGAATCTGGGACAAGGAGAGAAAGGAATAATCAGTGAATTTCACACCACTCACTCAGACCAGTTATGTTGTAAGTGGCTGCAGAGGCAGGCCAGTCAGCTGTTTACTGTCCTGCATCATGGTTTGGTACAGTTTATCCTGTGGTCACTTGTCACAAACTATTCATAACCAAAATGCTTGTGCCATCATCATGGCAACTAAAGATAGAAAGCTGCACATGCCACATTAAGTGGGAGGGGGCTGTTACCAGCCAGGGAAAGACAACACTAATAACTGTTGGCTGTTATTTTATGGGACAGAACAGAAGAACAACTTTTAAATTCATATGTTTTATGGCTTAAAACCTAATACTGTATAAGGCACAGCATTTAAATTCAAACCTTCACGAAATGCAAGGTTTAAAACACCCAAATAACTCAGGTTGCTAAAATCCACCACTCATTCCTTCATGCATTTGTGCCCTATTATAGTGACCTTGTGCCTTTTGGCGCGTAGGCCTGGCCTGACCCTGCTCTTCTGGTTCTATCACATATAGGAGCACCAAATCAATTCACATCATGTTTGTCTTACCTCTTATATTCCCCAGGTAGAGTCCGTCAACAACCTGTGAAGCAGCAGTCACAGACATCTTGGGTTCTCGGCTTAGATATTCAATACAGTCCAGCATCAAACACTTCACATGAAAGCAGCAAAGGGTGGTGGGTCGAGCCAGATCGGATTTAAGGCTTATGGCTTAAGAACCAAGTACCAGCAAATGAAGCATCAGCTGCAGCCATACAAGGCCTGAAGCAGCGATGTGTGATTATCGGTACAAAAGTGATGAGCAGGGAGCAGCCACTGAGTGTTAGAACTTAGGTAGTAGTACTACGAGAGGTCAAAACTCCAGCAACACTTACAGTATGGACCTATATTTTCAGACCAATGCATTTATGTGTTTAGCATTCGGTCTCCAACATCGGCCTAGGCCATAAAGTCATATAAATGATTAAATAATAGAATTTTTATCAATAGCAATAAAACAGAAGCACAATATATATCAATATAATACTGATGCATTGTGTCAACACAGTGAGGAGGTGTAACACTTAACTCTTCCACCTCGGATTTGTTAAATATTTAGCTGTTGATCATTCTCTGCTCATAAAGACGTTTAAATTGACAACCTTTACCCAGGAGCAACAATGTGTAGGAAATAATAACGTGACATTTATTGTGATATTAATCGATATTGACAAATTTGAATTATTATTATTTTTTATCCTGACAACATTTTTGACCAGACCTAGTTAAACCATAATGTACTACAGGTGTTTTTAAAGAGAAAGTTCTCTGTGCTTGTTAGACGTAGGTGATTTGTGCCAGAAACCTCTTCTCTGTTTGTACTAGCACTATGAGGCTGCAGCTGTCTAAAAATATAAATGGAAACGAAAAGTAAAAGTACAGTACAGATGAACAATTCATCTGCTAATGCAAAGTCTGTTTAATGTGAACTTCTCTGGTCTCACTTTCGTGCATGGTTTCAAATTAAATGCTGCTAAACAAGTGTTTTCACAAAACATGGTTTCACTTTATTTCCGTACTACTGGGCATCTGTGTCATTGTGCATGGTCACCATCACCATGAGTGGGCTGATAGTAAAATGATTAAATAATGTCTGAACAATGGTGTGTTTATCTATTGATTTGAGCCTTGGAGCAAAGTTAAATGAGCCCCTCACCCAAAGGTCAGAGGTCAGGATCAGCAACAGCGAAAGTGTTGAGTTAGTGCCAGGATCAGAGAGGCAGAGCAAAACACGTGACGTGATGAGTCAGGCAGACATCACACACACTTTTACCACTGAACAACACCACAACAACAACAACAACAACAACAACAACAACAACAATACAACACCACCGACAAGTAAAGCAGCACGAGCAGAGCTTACCTTATTCATCCCATTGCCCATGATGCCTCTGGAGCAGTCTGAGCTGTTCACATGAACTTTGACGCTAACAACACGAAGCTGAACTCGGCACAACAGCGACCAACCTCCGAGCCAGCCGCTACGTGTGGTTGTTGTTCGACAACATCATCAGATAAAGTTACACGATAAACATCATCAGTCCTGAAACCCTGACGTTCTACAGCGGCGCAGACAGCAGTTCCGTCACAGGGACTCTTCTTCCGGATTGTTTGGACAGCTTCATCCGGTAAGTGACGTCATTACAGCGTGTCGCCGCCTTCAGACACCGGCTCATATATGTAAAAGCTTTAATATAAATACATATATATACATATATGTACAACGCGTGTGCATTTAAGCACGTGTGTATTCATTCTAACCCAGCGAGCCAATCGGAGGATTTATTTATTCTGTCAACAGTTGCTGCTTTCTATATTTATACTGTATTTAAAACAAGATAAACTTTGTTGATCCCACGCCAGACAGACAAGACAACATGTGAAGGTATAGAGCAGAATAAAAGAAGGGCATTAAAAAGAGAATGTATGCTGTATTTATGCATTATGTATAATTCAGTCAGACTTCATTTATTTTGCACTTTTTTTATATAAACACATAAAAACAACACCCACAAATACATACACACACGTCCTCTTTTTCATGTTATGCATAGCCCCGTTTAATTTCACTAGGTCTATATTTGGATAGTCCCCTATTTTTTTCAATAATTAATCCATGACTTTTTCTCTGAAAAAACAAAACAAGGAAAATGTTTAAAATCTTCCCCCATCTCACATTGGGAAAGGTTGTGAAAATCTTGAATCCACAACATAATGCCTGTTAAATGCCTATTTAAAGTTTTACTGCAAAGACATTATCCCTTCATTTGAAACTAGGGGTCTGAAGTTGCTATATTGATAGAACAGGTCAAATAAAGAATAGCACTTTGTAGAGCACATACCAAGTCACCTAAAATTCTACAATGTTGCTGCAAACTGTACAGACTCATAGACATCAGTGATCAAAAAATGTAGCTGCAAATGTTTCTTTTTTAAAGTAAAAGAGAAACTGCATTTGATCCGGAGCCAGATGAAATTTGAATGGGTTCTTTGAGGCATGTCCCAAATTGAATGGAAATCTGTTTAATATATTTTGCAGTCTCAGTAACAAACTAGAAGCAAAACTGATCAAACTAAGTATGCCATAGACACTGAATGTGCAGCTGGATCAGCGAAAATATGTGGTGTAATCATATGGAGAAACAAGTAATTTTGTACATGACACTATTCAGACTGAAAAATGTTGAGAGCTTTGGGTGAAGTTTGTGAAGGTGTGAAAATTTGCAAATGTATATAGTGCCCCCTCCTGACAGATATAGGAACTTGCCTGTGATACAATGAGATACAAGTTTTGCAAATGCCACAAAAGCCTCAGTGGTTAACTGGTTCATAAGATGGTGATTGAGTAGGTGGCAACTTTATAACCATCTTTTAAAAAGATGCACAGCTGCTTGTTCTGCTGTGGATACTTTTTTGGGCGCTAAAAGGTACCAAACACTATTATTCTGTCATATAGTCCATTCAAAAATACAGTATTTTCCAAATAACAAGCATTAAGTAATGTGTTGTTTCTTCTATTAGAGCAAATGACTTCGGAATTCCCTCAATCTACTGCCCCAAATTACTGATAAAAAACTAATTTAATGATTTCACAACAGTATGTTTTATAATTTTACCTTTATTCTCATTTCTATAATACACAACGACCTTAAGAGGAAGAGGTCTTCCAAATGCACAATCTGAGGTATGTGGACAATTGATAAGTACAGAAATATATGTATTTTTTGTTTTTTTTATTGAGTTGGTCTGCCTTTGTCTTCAAGTATGTGTTATTGTCCTCTTGGTCCTTCACTTCTTCCACTGCTTGTTTTCGTAGTCCCACTTGGCAGAGAATCCCTCTATCGGGTTGATTCTCATGTCGAGCATCCTCTGCAGCTCCTTCTCTTTGTACTCAGGTGCGAATGTGTGTGGGACTGGTCCATACACTGCAGACAGAAAATAACATGTCAAGCAATAAGCCTAATTAATAGAATAACACAGATATCTAACATTCCTCTGTTTTTCAGCCATATTTCTCATACTTACCATACTTTCTCTGCCAGAGCACAACAAGCCCAGTGAAGCCGGTTAGGAACAACAGCCCTGCGACCACAGACTTCCACTCTGCTGATCCCTGGTTCATCTCTGCAAAGCTCTGGTTGAAGCTGATGCGGTACACTAACAAGTAGAAACACACAAAACCAGGTGGTATAAAAATTGATAAAGTGACGGAAACAGAGAGATAAAAATCAGTTCCACTAAATAGTGTGAATATTAGAGCAAGTCCTACATGCAATCTTCTCCTCATTGGAGAGTGTAGCCCAGGAGCCCATCTCCTTCTCCTTCAGGGACTGCTGCTCTTCAGTCAGGCTCTGCACATAGCGGATTTCCGGGAGGGGGTTATCTGGCCTGTCAAAGTAGGCAGGCATAGCGTAGTCGTCTATCTTAGCAACACCTGCAGAACACAAAAGCAACTTATTAAGTTCACTTTTGCTGGGACATAATGAAATTTGCAGGTGTGATGTTTGGGCACCTGTGCCTGACCTAGTATCCAATATACACACAAAAATTATATCATTCAATATTTCCAATATATTAAAAGAAAGATTACAGTATTACTACATATGTGTCTGGCACTCTCTAATGAATTCACTGTAAAATAATCAGTAACTCTCCAGAGTAAAGAGGTGGTACCACTTCCATTCAAAGTACTCAAAGTAACAAGTACTCCATTCAAAATATGACCACTCTTTGACCTAATTTGAGAGGCAAATGTACACAGTTATGGTGAGATACTGGGTGAATGAGAGGGGAAATGAGGTGGTTTCTATAGCACCAGTAAGACTCGCATTGAAGGATGGACAAAAAAACGTTAGATTAGTGACACTTCAGTGATAATTAATGTCCACATTTCTAAAGTACAAACAGTGACTATGAGACGCAAGCGGGATCTGTTATATCACCCACCAGAAATAGAAAAGGACCAATGTCATCTCGAGCGGTACTCACCATGTCCTCCTCGCAGGCAGACAGATGTGGAGAGGGCACGTTTGCCCACGAGACTCAGCGCTCTGGTGGCCAGCATTCTGCTGAAAAGGTCACAGGACAGATATTTAGAAACTCATTACATATATTATCAACTAGTTTACACATAATCCCTACAGATATTATTGATCTCACAGCCGAACTTTTCTAACATCGTAAATAAGAAAATGACGTGAAAACATAAGGATTTTAGTAACATATTCCTACAGTGGTAAATAAAGAACTGCTGTTTATAAATTAGTACGTTCTAACATTTGTCAGCCTAAATCCACTATATTAAATTAAATAACTTCACATCATACACATGAGAAACATCGTATTATCTGTAAACACGTCAGTCGAGTTGTTGATGTTGAGACAGCCGAGATGCTAGCTAACGTTAGCGTTAGCCTCACACACAAGGTCACAGCACCAGAGAAAAAAATAGCACAGAAACAACGGTTCCTCCGGGACATTCGAGTATAATTCAACCTTAGACCCCCGACCAAGACCACATCCATACG
The DNA here is from genome assembly GCA_026259375.1 of Verasper variegatus. Lineage (NCBI taxonomy): Eukaryota > Metazoa > Chordata > Actinopteri > Pleuronectiformes > Pleuronectidae > Verasper > Verasper variegatus. The sequence goes on along the minus strand of CM048039.1, from coordinate 15,364,816 downwards.
CCATTATAATATTATCTGTCTGCGCAGTGCAACTGCCTTCAGGAATATGATGCTACAAGCTAACCGGTAACTTAGCTCGTCCTAGCTCCGCTCCGCGCTGACAAAGTCACCGGGACATTTCTGCTCAATTCGGTTAAAACTACCGCGTCCTCTTACATTTAACGTGTGTGTAACGTCCCCGTGTGTGTGGGTGACGGTGTGCGGTGCGTTTCTGGCGGCTGAGTAAGATGCTGCTGTTGTTAAATAAAAATGACCTACTCTCTCTTCCTCGCTCCGTCCGCTGATGCTCGAAAAGGAAGTGTGATTGCGCCCGGAAGCGGAAATACACGATTTACGTGAGTTTCAACAACGAAGTCAAACTAGGCCATACGCTTGAATTGTCACCCCCCCCCCACCCGAGATGGACGAGGACCCGGCTCTACCTTGCCCCTGATTGGTTAAAATTTAGACAAAACCCGCGGTGATTGGTTATAGTAAGAGGATGCCGTGACAGTAAGCCAATCAGAGGCAGTGTGGGGGCGGATCTTCGTCCATCTCGGGTGGGAAAAAGCAGATACGGCGAGAGAGAAGTTCACCTCGTTTTACGTCTCTCCCCTCTGGTCTACGGCACCACCGGGGCTGCAGAGCAGAAGATAGATTAGCTTTTCTCCTCCTGTTACATCCTGGGACTCCTTCATTTATAAAGAAGTGTATAAACAGACAGGTGTGGTTGTAACGGGTTCGTGTTCACGCTACAAGGATCAGCTCCCACCACGTGTTGCGGCAGGAAGCGGTCTCTTCTCCGGGCATGTTAAGCAACGATAGCTAACAGCAGCACTCCCTCCTCTGCGTGTAGCCTCGTCTCAGCTGCTGCTCCGGCAGGATCCGTCTTTGTTTTTCTCTTAATCAGCCATTCTGCACATTGTCTTACGAACATGCCCATTCAGCTGACAAGCCAGGCTTACTGCAAAATGCTGCTGCATGCGGCCAAGTACCCGTGCTGCGCGGTGAACGGGCTGCTGGTGGCAGAGAAGAGCAAGGACAGGAAGAAAGACAGCCATGGAGAGACGGTCCTGTGTGTGGACTGTGTGCCGCTGTTCCACGGAACTCTGGCTCTGGCTCCGATGCTGGAAGTAGCTCTAACTCTGGTAAGTGTCAAGTTAAATATACACTCAGCTGCAAGTGAACTGGATAGACCGGTCTTAAAGTAATGCAGCCTCCTGCAAGAGTTCTGCAGGGCTAAGTCTTGCAACATTACAAACTGTCATGCAAGATCACGAGACACTTTTATTTTCTCTTTTTACAACTTTTTGGGTTGTAGATGAATAAATGTCAAAATCACCTGCTGATACAAGAAATACAGGATCAGCACTAGAAGAATAAAGTTGAATCAACAGCTCCCTAAAGCAGATTTGACAAAATTGATAGATTATAACTGTTATTAAAGGTTCAGTGTGTAGAATTTAGTGACATCTAGTGGTGAAGTTGCATGTTGCAGCTGAATACCCCTCACCCCCCTCCTAACATGAAAGAGAACCTGTGGTAGCCATAAAAACTCAAAAGGTGTCTAGTCTGTCCAGTTTGGGCTACTGTAAAAAACATGGTGGCCTCCATAGAGAGGACCCGCTCCCGATGTAAATACAAAGTATTTAAATATAAAGGGCCCATTCTAGGTTTTAGAAAACAACACTTCATTCAATTTAGGTGAAACACACTGAGTGAAAACATCACTAGTATTATTTTATATTCAAGAACTTTAATCCAGAGAAGTTTTAGATTACAGTCAGCTATAAAAAAAATTGGTAACATAGAAATGAATTAAGTTTTTACTTTTCAAATTAAAGTTAATTGTGTATGTGTCTGATAATGCTTGTCTTTACTGTCCTTCATGTTGGCTCCACATCTCCTCCTCTTTCAGATCGATACTTGGTGTAAAGAAAACAAATATGTCATTGCTGGATATTATCAAGCCAACGAACGCACAAAGGATTCAAGGTACAGAAAAACAAATCTAAACTTACACCAAGCTGATTCAAGAAAACAACCAGTTAAAAACCCCTGAAATGTGATAAATGTGTCGATCCTCTCTCTTTCAGACCTAACCAAGTAGCAGAAAAAGTAGCTGCCAGGATTTGTGAGAACTTCCATGATGCAGCGATTGTTATGGTAATGGCAAATATCAACTGGTGTTTATGGACTAAAATGGTGGTTTTACACGTTTTTGTCCATTTACCTCAAGTAATGTCCGTTTCTGTCTCCCAGGCAGCCACTGCTTTTTTATCTCTTTCGTGTATATATAAATATCTAGAGAGTTTGAGAACCTGAAAAAGTTATTTGTCACAACAAGCACGTGGCTCAGCAATCAGAGATGAAATGTTTAGCTGCAGTGCATCATTGAATGAACATTGTGTACAAATATTCTGAAAGGGGAAACATGAGTCTGCTGTGCTCTTGCACTGAACAGACTGCTCTTAAACAGCTTCCTCACAAGTTTGGTATGTTGGTGATTGTCACTAATGCCTCCATGCAGCAAGACTTTTTTTGAACTGGCTGTTTTTTTTTTAACTTTATCACCATCTCTAATATGACATAACGAAGAGCAACGTGCACAGTGTAATGGGTTGGACAATGTACATACAAAATTCATTCATTGGCTGCCTGTAAGGTGCTAGAATGTGCTACTATAAAATGTTAGCCAATGGCACACAGTAAATGACTTTTAAATGAGTTCCCTAAAACAAGCAAAACACTTGCCTGGTCTTATAAGGTGGTACATGACAGTTATTTAACCAACATATAGTTGCCTCAAAATATCTTTTGTTTTTTTTCAGGTGGACAGCAGTAGATTAACAATTAGCTGTTTCGAGCCCATTGTGCTCATCTACGATCATCATGAAAACAAGTGGAAAAGCAGAGAAGTGACTTCGTAAGTGTGTCTGTGTGTCTGGGAACTTTTTCACTGCCGGCTTGTATGGTCTTTGTGCTTCTGACTTCAAAGTTCCCTGTGTTCTTTCAATCATTCTTTGTATTTAGTAAAAACTTTGTATGTTACCTTGTGTAGAAATCTTTTTTTGGTGTCAACTTCCAAACAGATTTTTCATCTTTCTTCCAGTGAAACTTTTGAGGACTGGAGCGAAGCACAGAAGATCACGTCTGCACTGTTAGAGGGCAGGTCCTACGAAAATCTGATTGACTTTGATAATCACTTGGATGATCTAAGGAACGACTGGACCAACCCTGTGATCAACAAGTCCGTCCTGGATCTCTGCTAAGACCCCCAGTCAACAGCAACCTGGACACACACACACACACACACAAATATTGCTGCCATTTCAGCGTGCATGATGCTACCTGCTGTGTAGCACAGATGTACATAAATGCTGAACATGTCGTCTTTGTTCCATCAGAAGGTTCCAGCTCTGATGGGAACATGTGGAATCCTGACCAGTCTGGCCAAAATCTCTTAAGGGCAAGCACCATATGTGCACTGTTTGCATATGTCCGCCTTTACAAGGTGCTGCTGAGGTGGCGAAGGAGATTCTGTTTTTGAATGGAACTTAATGCATTTTTTTTCTGCACTGGTTTATGTTTATTAATAGTTATGCGCATAGAGTTAAATTCTAGAGTATTTGATCTATTTATCCTCTCAAATTTTATGGACAGTAACCGTAGAGATTAAGTCCTAAATTATCAAAGAAATAGATGATTTAACTACTGAGATATGAGATTAACTGTACTTTGTTAAATTTAATTTTTTTTATAAACCTTAAACAAAATCCCCATGTCAAAATGTAGGATGTCTGTGTGAAATTTGATCACAAAAAAAATTAACTAATGAAAAAACATAGATTACATAGAAACAAAGAGCCAGGAATAGTTTAAGGTTTTGTATTATTGGACTCGAAGTAACATGGCAGCTGGAGTCACTCTGGATGCACCAGCACTAACAGAAGGTTTTTGATTTAAGATATTTGAGTTTTAAATCCTTAATGCAAACATTTCTATAATGCATGTCTCAGAACATCAGTCTCAGTGAAATATTATCAAATTGATTGATTGTTGCTTTGAAGATTAGCTCACAGCTCACACTGATTCCACTGAATCAGATCTCAGGGATGTGTGCATTTTTGTTGTTGGCTGTCTTAAGAATTAGATATAGTAATATAATTTATACTCAATTGACCACTTTAAATTCATCTATTAAAGAAGTACATTACTATTTGAGATTTGAATGAACTAGAAAGAGCTTATTACTTATTAAATTACTGTTGAAATCACATTTTTACAGGGACTTTATAAACTGAATGTATAATGAAACCTTTTTTGTGGAAATTATAAAAGTCTTTGTTGGATTTATGTCATTAAGTAAATTATTTTGTTTGATGAATTTAACCACTGCCTTGACACTAATGTTGATACAAGTTTGAAAACATGTTTGGTTTATTTTTTTTATAGCATAAAATAGCTTGACCAGAATTAATTTAAGGGTTTTGCTGCTGTGTCAACTGATACACGAATGACCTCTTACATGTATGTTGTAATCAGAGAATACGGCGGGCCTGATATTCCAATGAAAAAACTTAAACTTTAGTCTCACGCACAGAGGATACAAATGTACAATTGTAATCTTGTAAATTTAAAACTCATTGATCACCAACTAACGAGGTTAATTACAAAGTTAGCAGTTAGCAACTCAATATATATTTAAAACCAACACTAGAACTTGGTACATGGAAATTACTTTTCAAAAAGATTTTGTATACAGCGATGGTCAATAACATACAATTTATTAAATGCGATGTTACAAATTTAACCACAGAAGAGTAAATTAAGTATTTAAAACTGCCTTCACATTGAGCATCTACAACATGAATCCTACTTACCCAATAGTGTACATAAATACAGATACTTCTAAATTTGTAATATTAGTTTTCTATTTTGCATCAACAGTACTTAAAGGTTAACTGTGTGATTTAAGTAAAAGGGATCTATCTATTGGCAGAAACTGAATATAAAATAATCCTAGTGATATTTTAACTTGTGTGTAATTATCTAAATTGTACAAATGTTTGTTTTCTTTGCCCTAGAATGGGCCCTTTATATTATACATTGGGAGCGCGTCCTCTCTGCGGAGGCAGCCATGTTTTTTACAGTATCCCAGACTGGACAAACTAAACATCTTTTGAGTTTTTATGACAACTGAAGGCTACCACAGGTTGTCATGTTTGGAAAGGGAGGGTGATGTGGGGGTGTTCAGCTGCAACATTTAACTTTATATTCTGAGAGCCAGAATGGTTGTTTTTATGGTGTAAATGTGGTATGACAACCACAGTGAAGGATGAATTCTTCCATCAGTCTCACACACTCTTCTACATAACAGTGTAACTATCTGGAAAATATATATCCACGTGTTAATAACTAATACTGTCTAAAAACCCTCACTTATTGTTTTATAGAATCAACGTTGCAATGCTCTTCATCACTTGGTCAATATGTGCCACCTAGAGGTTTTTACATGCAACTGTTTTACTATCACATGACCCCCCCCCCCCCCCTTGACTCCCCGGGCCAGACCATTTAAGGAGCGGAAAGTGTTGTCAAGGGCAACCGGTTCCTTAACAAACAGCCTTTAAACTGTAATTAATGCAGAGAATAGATTCCCAGTGTTGGCGGGATTACAAACATAAAGTGAGACACTGAAATAAATTGTAAAAGCGCGTTAAACGCCGCTCACTTTTTGCCGACGACTCACTTCCGGTTGATGACGACGCCGTCCTTCCGGGTGTCTCGCAGCGCGGGAACGTTCCTCAGTGTTGCGGTGAAGTTTGTGTGAAAGAGTGAAAACACACGGACGCGATGGATCCGGCAGAGGTGGAGTTCCTCTCGGAGAAAGAGACGGTGAAGATCATTCCCAACTTCAGTCTGGACAAGATCTATCTGATCGGGGTAAGGCAATGCGTTGTGTTTGTTGGCACGTTCTTTTACACGGTTCAACAAAGGAGCGTAAACCGAACCGAACCATCATCTGTTAATGGGTTGTGTTTATATTTACCCGAATGCACAGTGTTGTAGTCATACACGAAGCGTCAACCCCACAGGTCCTTTACACACAGTTTGTGTGTGTGACCTGGAATCTGTCTGCTCAGTAACGTGCGTCCCTGTGTCTTCAGGGGGACCTGGGCCCCTTCAACCCTGGGCTGCCAGTGGATGTCCCTGTATGGTTGGCTCTCAACCTCAAACAGAGACAGAAGTGCAGAATCGTTCCTCCTGAGTGGATGGATGTTGGTAAGAGTTGAAAACAAATAAATAATAATCTACATGTACATACCCAGTAAATGCAGATGTTTGACGTGGCTTCCATATCAGAGGATTCCTGCTAACTTCATTAAGAATCAGTTACCCTGTTAATATACGTTTAATATTATAAAACATACTACTATGATGTTGCAGCCAGTGTTTGTTTCATTTTATTTTTTTACCCCACAAAATACGTTTTTATTAACACTTGTGTTCTGGCAGAGATTTAAGAGGATACGTCTTTTCCTGCCTCTCCACAACTTTTAGACCCTTCCACACAAACATCATCTGTCTGGAAGTAAATCCCTAAATACATTAAAAATGCATCGACTGGGACTATATATTCTCTGATTTGCTCTAGGCATAAAGAAATAAAAAATATTTTCAGAATCACACAGTTCAGTAAGATTATTTCCCTAACGTCAATGTTTATATTGATATTATGTAAATTGTTGGATTACTGAGTGTGGAGCTGGTAGTTTTATAGATGTAGAGTATAGGGCTGGTGTTATTCTATAAATCCCATACAGGAAATAGTGCATCCTTTATTTTTTGTAGCCTTTGGAAAACAATAGCACACTATAGCACACAGGCATATGTTATACCAGGCTTTCGTTAGGATGATGCTTTTATTGGTGACTGATTTCATTGAATTGTTGTTCATTGAAAAATATCGTTATCCCTGATTTCTGACCTTTCCTTTGTTACCTGTCCTTTGCAATTCCAATCCATCAGTACAGAGAGGGAAGATTAAAAAAACTTGAGGAAAACACTTTAAACATTTAAACATATTTGCTGCATGTGGTGATTTGGTTCATGATCTTTCTTTGGGACCAGCCTGCTGATGATGCTCTGCTCCAATGTGCAGAGAAACTGGAGGAGATACGAGAGCTTGAGAGGAAAGAGGAAACTTTCACTCCTGTTCCCAGTCCGTACTACATGGAGCTGACCAAACTGCTGCTGAACCAGTGAGTCGTAGAAACCTGAGTAACGTCCATTATCATCCTTGTATTTGTCGCTGTAGCTCATGTAACGGTTTGTATGTTTCTGCAGCGCGTCAGATAATATCCCTAAGGCAGATGAGATCCGCACGCTGGTCAAAGACATCTGGGACACGCGCATTGCCAAACTCCGCCTGTCCGCAGACAGCTTCATCAGTCAGCAGGAGGCTCATGCCAAGGTACCACTGACCACAAGAGGCATGCTCTGTACCTTTCACTTAAATCCCACAGTTCCAATAACATAACTTAGTACGATATTGTAGAACTGAAAAAAAAACTGTCAAATAACTGATTAGTTGACAACAGAAACCTAATTGATTTAATCATTCAAGCAAAATATTTGCTGGTTTTCTTTCTCGGCTGTGATGGTAAAGTCTTAATGTTTTGGTTTTGGGATGTAGGTCCAAGAAACAAGCAATATGAAAAATGTTGCTTTGGGAAAAGGCATTTTTTTCTGACATGTAAAAGACAAAACAATTAATTGCATGAATAATCAACCTGTGAATCACTGATATTAAAAAAAATATTAGTTGCAGTGCTTGGATATTTGTAACCGAGCTAGATACACACATGGAATCTGTTCAACAGTCATTTACTGGTCACAATAAATCTCAACACTTCTCAGGATGTCGTCAAGTTACAAACAGCTCTGAACATTCACGGTTAAGTTGAACCGTGGAACACTTTCATTCTTTCATAATCTGAGCAAGTGTCTCAAAATATTTGTGATTTTCCTCTTATTTTTATTATTAGTTTCTTCTGATTCACTGTGATATTTAACAGCAGGAGGACATGAGCTCAACCATTCATCACAGTCATTAGAGAATAAATGTAATATGTGATCTTTGCTTGTCACAAAACTAACATTGTCTCCTGACTCTCTCTGCATCCTTCCCTCTGTAGCTGGACAACCTGACTCTGATGGAGATCAACACCATTCGATCGTTTTTCCTCGACTCTCTTAACTTTATGTACAAGCTACGTTCCAATATGCAGCCTGGTTCCAGTAAAGGACAGTTAAATGACTATTGATCCACTAGTTTGGGTATTGTTTGAATATTGTCCCCATGATGTGGGACAGCTGGGGACAAAGCTTTGGACCTGTGGATTTATTGAGAAGAGTTTTCCCCTGTGTTTTTTAAGGGGTTACGCTTCTCAAGGGAAACGCATCCATCTGTACATATTTACAAGCTTATAAGCTTGATATGCATCTGCTGTTTGCAATGTGCTTATTTAATTTAATGTCAGTAGTTAAAACAACCACCTTGCATTTGTGTTTCAAAATGTAACAAAATAAATGTTTTAATATGTATGTACGTGATCCTGTGTAAATATCTAGGAGACAGTGCATCATCCTCAAACCAACTCCAGTTTGAGGATAGTGCACAAGTGGAGGGTAAGTGAACGTCTTGGAAGTTGGATGGACAACCACATAAATATAGTTCTAACCCATGATCGATGTATTTCAATCTAAAACCAGTGACTAGATAAGATCAGGGTTATGTTTAAGTTCCAAGTTAACCTATTTATGAAAATGTCCAGTAAGGTCCAGGAATCTTTGCTTTTTAATTTATGCAGCACACATGATTTGTTGTCTCGCCCTCTGTGAAATTGTTAAATAACTACCAGCACCCACAAACAGACAAAGGTTGGTATTTAACATTTTTGAAATATTTTATTTTCTTTTTTGTCTGAAATCACAGCCATATATTCATAAATACCTAATTACTACATTCAACAAAGAATATATTACATTACAATGAATTCAAACAAGTACATTTTAAAAACAGGATTTCACAGCATCTAGACATCCTCCACTGAGTAAGGGGGCTATTGCATGGGCGTGCGTGGGTTGGAGACACAGGGGATGCTGGGTAAGCGGGGCTCGCTGTACGGCACCGTCCTCCCCAGCTGATTGGCTGCTTCCCTCAGTGTGCGTGCTCCTTCATTAACTGGTGGGCTTGGCTCTTTTCTGCTCTGTAAAAATGACAGATTATACCGTATCCTTCTGATCCTCTGAGGCCTCATTCATAAATGTGTTGTGATCAAATTGATTCTTGGAGATGCTTTCGGACAAAGGGATTCTGTACCCGTTGACATGCACATATCTGAAAGGAGACAAAGACAATATGAAATGTCCCTTATCTATAATTTTACGTGTACAATGTCCATGAGGACTGCAACTCATTCACGTGCTCCCAAATTCTTGAGGCACTTGTAAATCCTAAATTTTAAGTATGGGGTAAGTAGTAACTAATTGTGCTTTAGTCTTTTATAAGTTAGCTTTATGCACATTTTCAAATAAATTTTTACTTTAAAAAGATGAAATCTCTTATCCCACCACCAAAAATTAATAATCTCTACCCGGAGTAGATGAGCTTTTGGGTTTACAATCCCACATAAGACCGTGAGGTGAGGGGACAGAGTGTCAGTGTGAAACGAGCAGGGTCAGGAGGAGGAGGGCAGACGGGTTGTAAACAGGTGCGAGACCAGGAAAATCAAACCTTTCTGTTTTTATGTGTACTAGGAAAATCCCAGTTCGAATTTACTTTGTGATTTCCAGTTTATTTGTTGGCAACTTTGGGTCGCGAGGGTCCTAAAAAATGGGGGATATGCGGGAAGGAGGCGTGTGATATTCAGAAGTGGAAGATGGCCGTTCTGGTTTGAATGTTTGGCTACCTAATTTCAACAGCGGTTTAAATCAAGAATCCGAGATTTTATTTTTATTTTGGCACTATATCCTGTCATGACGTTTAGGGCTTGATCTTAAAAGGCGGAACATAATGCGAACCCTTATGTTGTTTCAGTCCAATGCTACATTACGTCAAAATGAAGGTGAAGGTGGGACATTAAGAGAAAGCATCAAGAACCAGTTTTCATCAGGCGGCTGCTTAAAGAGACTCTTCATGTCTTTAGAAACTAAACGAGTGAGTGAAAAGCTTAATGTGTCACTGGATCTCGAGTTGTGTATGTGGAGCTAATGTCAGCAGCAGTGAAGCCGACAGGAGGAGCTGTTGAAATGGTGACATGTTGCTGTGAAGGAGGTGGGGGGGGTGTAACAGGGCAGGAGCCATGTCTCAGGACCTCTGACTGAGCTTCTCTGAGCTCAGGGGCCCGGTTGAGGCGGCTGTGGCTGGGTCTGGGCTGCGTAGAGCCAGCAGAGAGTAACGAGAAGAGGAGGCGTGTATCCTGTTTGCTCTCACTCTGCTAAATGTCTCAGAATGAGCTGTTCTGGCCAGCAGCAGTACAAACACTAAAAGCAAGGCTTTTCTTTTTCCAACCCCAAAAAGCATAAACATATAAAAATGGCAGGCTTTCTTTTAAAAGAACAATGATTAAAGTAATAAAAACATACAAAATTCTTTTTAAGTCTTCATATTATATACAATACAAGGCTGAAGCACCTTTTAAAATTCTTAATTCTCAAATTTTCTATTTTGAAATAAAACATTTCCTTAATTCTTTCCAAAAAAATGTGCATTTTTCTAAGTTCTTCCCTAATGTGGAGCAGTTCTTTGTTGTAACACAGTACCACCAGGTAGTTCTTCAGCGTTTTATTCGTAAGTGCATTTCCAGTTCAAAAACTCATGTGGCCGCTGTGATGAAAATCCGTCCCGACTGGCCAGGAGCCTTCGTTTGGAGATTTTTGGAGTCTGTTGACGACACCCCTCCTGGGGCAGCTGCTCCCTCATTGGCAGGATTGTCTGTAGATGTGGCAGTGAGGGAGGCAGGGACTGAACAATAGAGCCGCAGGGACCGAAGAGTGTGTGAGAAGCAGGTGCATGTGTGTGTTTGTGTTGAGCTTCAGGTACTCCTGCCCTGGAACTCACGCTGATCTCAGGGGGTTGGCTACATTGGCACACGGTTGGTGGCTTGTGGCGCAGGCCCTGGCTGGCCACAATCCAAAGACTGCCTGCCCTTCACTGAACGTTCCCGTCTCCCGTGCATTCTCAATCCATTCACTCCGTTCATTCATTCATCTTATCTAGCCTGCCACGCTCTCCTCTGCAGAGCCACGCGGACCAGGCTATGAAAAATAAACTCTGGGTGTTAAGTCTGAAAAGGGAGGTTGCCGCGGCCCGGCAGCCAACAGGTCGGCGTGTCGGGGTCACCTGGGAGGGTAGCCTTTGTAATGGCCGCCTCTCGGCCAGTGTGTCTGTGGCAGCGTTAAACACTTCCTGAAGTGCTCCAGCTCTGTTTGTAACTTCTCCCGCTCCAATGCCAACTTCTGTCTCTGGGACATCAGCTCCTGCACAACCACAGAGGAAAAGAGGGAAGACGGGAAACATAAGATTTACAAAGAAACCAACAAGAATGAGAATGGGATTTCAGATATACAACAATGACAAAAGTAATAGAATAATAAAGAATTGCACGTATGTATTTTTAAACAGCGAAAGCCTCTAGTTCTGGGATTATACATATGATAATATATATATATGATTTCATTCTACATTACAGAGCAGCACCTTCTATTAATGTGGAGTAATGTTAAGCTGTGTCCCTGCACATTATCCTGGACTTCATTTAACTGTCACTAAATTGAATTATCAGATTATATGAGATCATTATCATGTATAATTAGGAAAATATCTTTAGGAAAGCTTTTGTTTGTCTGCATTTATATAAACATGCAAAGAACTAAACCTCACTGCCAACATATATGTTTGAAAACATGTGTGTTGCCATGATATTAGAGGCTGCTCCTCTTTAACAGGTTTGTAAAACAACAACCAATTCCTGCATTAGACTGGAGACGACTGAAATCCTTCTGTTATGCTGCAAATCAACATTCAATCAATGACTTGCCAGTGGTGTAGTTACTTCAGTTAGTAGCTTTGTAGTTGTTTGTAGCTATTTTGTTCACTCTGTGCATGTTGTGCATGCACATAGACACTGCTGACAACGTGCAACCCAATGGTTTAAGGGAGACTTGCACAAGGAAATCAAAAAAAGCAAACATTAAAAGTCACAGACTCACACTAGCAGTGGGGTGTGTGTGTGTAACGTACCCCCATGCTATGAGACAGCTGCTCAGCAGTCAGACTGAGGTTGTAGTTGTGAGCTTCTAGTCTTCGACACTGGCTCTGCAACACTTGCCGCTCCAGACTTTGCTCTAGAGGAAAAAAGAAAAAAAACAACAGGGGTTAGAGAACTATAAAGAAATGAAGACAGTAAACAAGGTCTGCAGCAGACTGAATATATTGAAATACAACAGTGACTATGTTACACATCAAATCCATTTTTCTTAAAAATGGTCTCTGTCCTTGACTTGTATACATATTGTGAAAAAATCCATTATTTTACCTGAACTCATGATTATACATCTCACATCAGTTCCTAGTTTAAGTACATGTATTTTTTTTCCAACTCCACAAGTATCTCTGAACATCCTGCCATGAAATCCTTAAATGCTCCTGTTGAATTGTAAAATACTGTGTTTACAACACTTGATTAAATCATTCTGTCTTCATCCAACTGCAGAACTAGATCTGCAGTAATGTTCATGTCTGCCGCTGACTATGATGACATTCCTTATTATCATGCTGCCTCATCATCACTCAGCACTTCAACACTGTGTATCATAGTGCACTGTGCTCTAATACAAATGGCAAACATCGTATTCATCATTCTCTGTGTCACACCGTGGGATGAACCTTCCCACAGTCGAGAACAAACAAGATCTTGTGTTATTCTTTTTAAAATCTCCTCTCTCATTTAAATCTAGTATCAACAGTACACTGTCCAATAACTACTTAAACATCCCTGAGCTGCAGGAAGGAACATTGGAAAAATGTGTTTCAGGAACTCTGCACCAGTAAAATGAGATGAACTACAAACTGCCCATGAATAAGAATCTTACATTTCCTTTAAGTTTTACTATCTGATGTTTTTTATTGACTCTTCTAACCGTTTTCATAATTCCTTGGTTCTTGGGTTGAATAATTCAGAAAAAGAAACTATCAAAAAAACAAAGACACAATTCTCTCATAGAAAACAAATCTTAATCTCAATGAGAATCTCTGATTAAATAAAGATTAAATAGAATTAAATATATTTGGACATAACTGAGCTGCGTGGAAAGGATAAATACCACCCTCTAGTGACAAGAGAATGCTACAACAACCTGAAAACCTTTCTTTGGTATTGTTTACCAGTGTTTAAGCTTTTTATAAATATTATTTTTATGAATTAAATTAAAAACTTTTGTGTATTTAGTCTCCAGTTATATTTACTGTTGTGAAAGCAATGTAAAGCATTAGAATAGTAACAAAGAGAAACACTAATTCATGAAGTGCAAAGTGATGTGATCAGTTTTATGGAGAAAACGAGACCTGAGGTTTTTATAGCAGCAGCAGAGTTAGTACAATCGCTGCATATTCAGTGTGGTTGCTTACCTTCTACATATTCCTGATAAGCTTCAAATATAGATTCAATTCCCCGCCACTTGGAGGCCGGAGCCTCCTCTTCCTCCTCATCCTCCTCTTCCTCAGAGTCCTCTGGACCAGAGAGGTCTTCTCTCGCTCCCGGCGCCTCCCGCTGCAGCGGCACTGAGAAGTGCTGCCCGTTGGGTTGAAGGTGAGAGTGCGAGAGCGGATGTGGAAATGGATGTGCTGTTGGAGTGAGCCTGTGAGTGTGGCGGTGGCGGCGGTCGGCCAGGGGCGCTCTGCAGCTCTGGAATGTTGTAGTGAACTGACGACTCCTGGAGGTGGGACGACTCCGACATCCCTGGGGCTCCACCTAGAGGACAAGATAGCAGAGAGGAATGGATTTATCCTTTACCCATTTAATACAGACAAGTGCTCTCAAGAGACAACAAAACAGACAACATTTTTGAAAATATATTGATTGTTTAAGCCATTTATCATGCAGAAGCCTTTTCTTTGTATTTATCTATCCTGTTTATGTTTTGGTTATTTGTTTATTTGTATTGGAATGTGACAGTGCACATTATTAAACCTTGCAGTTAGTGCACCAGGATGAACCAAAGGCCTATTTACCATATGTGGTCATTCGTTATATGAAACTGTAAATTCAATATCATTGAGTTCTTGATTGTTGGTCAAACAAAGCAAGAAATCAGGAGACATGTTTTTGAACATTTGATACAGAAAATTGTGAATGTATTAATTTATAAACTGATTGATTAATGATACAAATAATTGCAACTTATAGCCTTAAGGACTTATAAGTTTGATCTTCTATAATTGTTCATGTTTTATGGAAATCTTATTGAAAAAATATTTAAAACATAATCAACAATGAAAATAATTGTTATTTGAAGCTCTAAAATTTGATTAAATCGACCCTATAATAAATTCTCTTTTTATTTTATTTTAGAGAACAAATCTGCCGTTTATGAATGACGTGTTGTACTTAAAACATTACAGTAGATACTGGCAGACCTGGAGGTTGCACCTCAGTATCATTCTGCTGCCTATTAGTCACCTTTGCAAACATAGTTCTTACCTTTGTGTTTCTGCAGAGCCTTCTGAGTGGACTGAAGCACAGAATCATGGAATTGCTGAGCAAATTCTTCCGGGGTGAAGCTGTCCCAGGGTTTGGTGCGTCCATTGATGCTGTGATGGCCCTCTTTCGCCTGGTGGGGGAGCGCGGGCCGCAAGCTGTTGAGCAGGCTGGAACTCCTCTTAGAGATCGGTGCTTCGCTGGGCCCCCGGGCCTTGTCTGGGTAGACAGCTGGAGAAGGGGGTTCCTTTGGTCTTAATGTGTCCCCGAGGGGTTTCGGGTGGCCACTGGGGGACGCTGGGCAATGCGAGGAGGGGCTGTGTGGTCTGACGTTGTTGTGGTCCTCTGATTCAGAGGGAGGCTGGGCAAAGGCAGAATCTGCAATCATTTGAACACATGTTGAGTCAAGATAGGTCAAGATCTACATTACCTACAAACGTTGCTATTAGAAACTGTTGCTCCTTAGATGCATCTCCTATACAACTGAATAAACCTCTCACCCAATAGACTACTTGTGCAAGTGTGCATGTTTTTGTTCCTTATGTAAGTGTCTCACCTGTGATCTGAGCTGAGGGGCTCTTACACAGTGGATGAGTGGCATGTCTGATGGTATCAAGGGTTACACTCTTTTCTTTAATGGCCTGAAGCAGCTCCACCACTTTTTCATTATCTGAGAGACAGAGATAAAGAACAATGTGTAAAACCTTTGTAGCATAAGTCCTATCTGCATGTATCTAAGGCTAATGCTTCCTAGTGGCATGTTTGTAAGTCTGTGCACTGCCCTCTGTAGGCAGCAAACAGTAAATCAACAAGGTTTTGATGGTAACGAAACACACTGCTGCTGCTCCCAATTCCTGATCAGTGAAGTGTGTGTGTGTGTGTAGCTGCATGCTTGACACCACCTCAACCTTTTTAAGGCAATGCAAAGCATTGAATTACACATATATTGCTTAACACATGCTGCACCCTCTATGCTTTTTTTTTTTTCAAAGCTTGAGTTAATGACAACATGACACAGGCAGAGCCCTGAAGTGCCGAATCAGGAAGCTAAAGAGCTGACGGAGGAGGCTGCTCTCTAAAAGCTGAAAGAATGCACATATTGTATATATTTCATATCATTTTATATTTTTTAATCTTTATATGCTTATATTTCTACTCTTGCATGGAGCAATTGTAACAAACACAATTCCCCCTGGTATCAATAAAGTATTTCTGATTCTGATCATGTGATCAGGCTTTCTTTGCTGAAATAAAATAAAAAGTCAAAAACAGAGACATGATATGAGTAATGCTGAGTGGAATGTAACATGCACCAGGTCAGTTCTATGAGGTAGTGGTTTGTAGTCACCTTGCTGAAACAATGCTATGCAATTCCTAAAGACAATGTTTTTATTATTATTATTGTTTAGTATTCATCAAGATCAATCAAAGCACACCAACTCATTACTTAAACAGTAAGTAAGATGTGGTTTATTTAATTAAGAGTAGCTAAGAGGCATCTTCACAAACGGTTCATTATTACACTAATTAATGTGGCTCCTGAAACAACAAAACGGCTAGAAAGCAACACTATCGTCTCTGACCCCAACCAGGACCTGAAAAGTGAAGGCAAAATGTAATTGTCGAACCAGAAATATTCCTCGGTACAACAGCGTTTAAATTAAGCACAGATGTGCTGTACGTTGAAGGGACTGGAAATGTTTTAGTGATTCTAATGTTGAGTTAAATTTGTATATCTTTGTCTATCGTCCAAATCGGATGTGATGTTGCAAATGGAGCTGCTGTGATCATCAGGAGAGGGAGAATCTTTTAAGGTTGCAGGTCCAGAAGTTTTAGCCAATTGTAGAACAAATTTCAGCTGCATAGTGACACCAGAGATCATAAGACGGAAGAGACTGGAACATGTTTTTGGGGATTTGGGGAAAAAACTATTTGTGTTGCTTCATGTATACATCACTATATACTCCCTTTTACCTTTTCTCTGCTGCACAGTGACATGGGACAGTTTGAACATGGTGAGGAACCGCTTCTTATCCTCCAGCTCCGGCGCTTGGTCCATCTCCTCCGGGGTGAAGCGTGTGCTGAGTTGGGGGGGAGGAGGAGTGCGTTTCGATTGCGATGCAGGTGGAGAGGGGCTGCGCTCCCTGAGCATCCTCCTCCTCTTCCGTCTCTTCTGCTGCACCAGCTCGTCCCGCCGGCCCGCTGTGGTCAGGCCAAACACTCCCAGAAAGTCCACTTTCTGCTCAGAGAAGCAAAAAGAAAAATCATCACCTTACTGCAATGTTTTATCACGAGTGCTTGTGTGTGCTTCCATCATGGAAGGCACAGGAGACGTGTGTGTCGGCAGGTGTGCTTTACCTCGCTGGAGTCATCCAGTTTGAGTGGGGGCTGCTCTGCCACTCTCCTGAGATGGGCTTTCACCTCCTCTTCATCACTCTCATCATACGAGTCATCCAGCTCATAGTAATAACCTGCAGCAGACACAGACGCATTTACTGATACTGCACTTAAATTCTCTAAAAAGTTACAATCACATTAAACATTCCGTGACTAGCGTGTGCTGAGGGTAGGTAACAATAGACCTATTTTACCTTTCTCTCTCGCCTCCCTTCTCCTCTTCTCCTCCAGGTCCAGTTTGCTGATTGGCCTTCGGTGCTGCTGAAGGTACTCATCGTAGATCAGCATTGTGTCTGGGCC
The DNA here is from genome assembly GCA_026259375.1 of Verasper variegatus. NCBI lineage: Eukaryota > Metazoa > Chordata > Actinopteri > Pleuronectiformes > Pleuronectidae > Verasper > Verasper variegatus. The sequence goes on along the minus strand of CM048039.1, from coordinate 15,347,375 downwards.
CATTCCCAGTGTAGCTACCTGTCCCATCCCTGACCCAGCGATTAGTCCTAGCCCTTGTCCGTGTCTACTGAGCCCTGGGTGTCCCTGGAAGCCCTTTTGTCCAGCGTTGCCTTTCACAGCTCCCTCCAGCTCGTACTGGCTGGACAGCGACAGCGATGACCTCTGCTGGCTGAAGAAAGACTGCGTGGATTTCTCCAGATCAGCAAGGAATGTGCTGGGCTCCGTCAGGCCCGGAGGACCTCTCATTTGGGTGTACTTCTCCATTGCTCCCCCGTCTCTCCTACGGGCTCCGTCCTCAAATTTGGAGGGCCCCGGGGGTAGCCGACTGAGCTCGTAGTGTCCCATCCCTGAGGGCTCGTGGTTACGTCTGGAATCTGAGGTCGTTTCTATGAGAGATGCGGGGTTCCACAGGGTGGTGGGAGGTGGAGGGTGGTGTTCGCGTGGTGGTTGTGGAGGTTTGGGGGAGATGAGGGGAGGAGGGGCACCTAAGTGAGCGTGCAGGTCCCGGCTTCCTGGTTCATGGTGATTTGTTATGGATCTGTGGAGATACAATGGAACAGGGATGGTGCATAGCTGTTAGATATAGAGCACAATGCCCATATTGAGAAATAGTGTTTCCCAATCACACATTCTATGCAATGACACACACCCTGTGAGTAAGTCTGTGGGTGTGTGTGTCTGTGCAAAGCAGTGTTATCAAGCCCAGACAGAGTAGCCCAGAGCAGAGTGAGGATGTGGCCAAGGCACACACTGTCCTCCAGATATACAGGCCTGGTTTGATCTGTTAGGCCCTTGAAGTGTGGCACGCACACGCACGCACACGCACGCACACGCACGCATGCACACACACACACACACACACACACAGAGAGAGAGGAAAGGCGAGAAAGTCCATAAGAGCCAGGAGAAATGTTTTCCAGACAGACAGACAGGCAGTAAAGGACTTACATTGGAGTGGTGAGGAGAATGATGGATTTTTAGAAAGGAATGACATTTAATTATATAAGACAGAAGAATAATAAATCTAGAGGGAGAACGAGGTTGAAGAGGAGAAAAGGTATGGTGGCTAAAAAGAAGAAGAAGAAGATGAAGCGAAAGTGAGGAAGAGGGAAAAGCAGATGGCTGATAGGTAATGTCTGGAGCATCTTTCCAAATGAAACCTGGCATGAGTGCAAGCTGCCTGACCAGTCAAATTATCTGTGCTTCCCATTTGTGTTTGCGTTTCATACGTGTGTGTATGTGTGTCAGCAAATGCGTGTTATCCGAAATCTGCAGAGAGATTCTGCATGAGCTGTGATTCTGTGATTATACCAAAGGGTTACTGATAGCAGACGTGCGTGTGTGTGTGTTGTCGTCCTCCGAGTTCAGCATTAACCACAACCTCACTCCTAAATCGCACACAACAACACAAACACAGTCGCAGTAACAAAGCAGGGTAAGTCTGGGGCTTAGGCCGTGCAGGGTTGAGAGGATTAGCTAAGAATTAGCCTTTGTGTATCTTAGCCGTCGTACACGCTGCCTGTATTAAACCGCTGCCCACTTCTCATGGTACAGCACTCAGGACCCTACATCGACATCTAAACATAGCTGCCTGTTTTCCTACGTGTCAGGCCTGGAAGGTAGCAAGGACAGAAATAGAGTAGATGTGATGCTTCTGACAGGGTTTATCTTCTTTTTTTTTCAGCCCTGCCTGAAAACAAACTTCTAAAGCCTGCCAGCTTCTGAGGCTTCAAAACAAAAGCACAACTGTCCCCATCAGGCGAGCAGGGACAGACGAACACCCCAAAAATAAGGTGTGCACTGAAATCATGAATACCTTTTTAATGCAGCTTGTCTCTATCAACTGCAACCAGGAATAAATGCTTCTGCATCGTATGATTTATTAAATCTAAGTAGGTTTGAAATATCTGCACATTTCTGTCTGTCTCACCTGTGTGCGTCTGTCCTGTGATCTGCTGCGTCACCCGGCCGGCCCAAGTCCAAGTGCTGCTCCAGAACCTGCTGACGAAACTCAGACACCTGGTACTGACGATCCTCCTTCTCCTGCCGCAGCTTACGTTGCCGTGCCAACCACCTCTCCTCCTCGTTGTTTCTCTGAGCAAGCAGCGCGGCCGAGAGCCCCGTCCCGACAGCGCCGGGTCCCATGAAGAGTCCGTGGCCTGAGATTAAACCGGGGACAGGATGATGCGATTGAACCATTGAAGAGTGGAGTCCTGGCGGGACGGGTTTGGGAGCGGGGAGCGCAGGCTCTTTGGTTTTATCTGCAGAGAGAGAGAGAGAGGTCAGACAGTTGGTTATTAAAGGGCTCCAAGCAATTATTTCCATTTGAAGCTTGTTTTCTCATCTCATCAGTACATGGGTTTGTATAAAATGTTAGAAAATAGTTAGAAATGCCAATCGTAAGTGTGGATAACCAAGACTTCGAAGTGACCAACAGTCCAAATCCCAAAACTTTCATAGGAGAGAAAGACATTTTCCTAGATCAGGTAATGTTTTCAGGGGAAGGAAAAAACTGCTGACTGGTTAATAGTGTGTTTTTACAGACTTAAGAAGTAAGAATTAAAAGTTACCTTGAATAAAAGATTTTCCTGGTCTGAACATTTTGGAAACATTTGGGATAATGTAAGATCACAAGTCAACAAAATATATAACATAGGTCTAGTTGTATTTAGATATTTTAATGAAGAATTGTTTCAGATTATATCTATACATTATTAACCTGCAGCAATTGTTGCAGATTCATTTTCTTTCCATTAATTGATTTGTGGACAAGTGTACATGGGTTTTTTTTTTGTTCTGTTCTGTTATTATACATTTGTATTTATGTAAGGCAATGGACATCTTGGGATGCACGACAATTTTCAGAAGAGACTCTAAGAGAGACAATAAAGAGTAATCTAATCTAATTGAAGTAAATCGAAGCTACAGGGGAAGCCAGACACATACCAGCCCGATTAGGGGTGAGTCTCTCAGGCTTGGTTCGGTCTTCCTGCCCCCTGATGGCGTGGAGCTCAGCCAGATAGTGGCTCTCCATGGCCTTGGATGCCTGCAGCTCCTTCTCCCTCAGCGCTCTCTCCTTCTGCCTCTCCAGCTCCTTCTCCCTTTCTCTCTCCTTCTCCCGTTCCCTCTCACGATCCCTTTCTCGCTCCCGCTCTCTCTCCCTCTCCCTCTCCAGCTCCTTCTCCCGCTCCCTCTCTCGTTCTCTCTCCCGCTCCTTCTCTCTCTCTGCCTCACGCTCTCTTTCCTTATCGCGCTCCCGTTCGCGGTCCCTCTCTCTATGCCGCAGCTCATCCTCCAGCTGAAGCCTATAAAAAAAGCAGTGGTCAGGGGAAACACAAGCAGAAAGAGGATGGACGTTAAATTTGAAATTAAATTTAGATATTCATAATCACAGCTGATATCTAAACATGTTGTTGTATGTGTGAGTGTGGGGGCCTTTACCTCTCAGACTGCAGTGCTGACATTGAAGGATGTGTGAAATCTCCAGGGTAGCGGACCCCTTGCAGGTGCATGTGAACAGCAGAGGGATGCATGGGGGGCAAAGCTCCCCCTGCTGGCAGCTGATAGAAAGGTGACCTCAAAGCAGAAAGGCAGAATGGGTCATCCATCCTGGGAGATAAGGATTGCAATAAAAAAAGAGAGAAAGAGAAGAATTTAGTCTCCCCGTGTGACAGTGCAGTGTTCACTTTCATTAACCTGTGTGCCTCCATCTCCCAAAGAGGTGACATCACAGGGTCGTCCATCTTTCAGGAAAGCACCAATCACCACCACCCAGCAGATACAGCGAGAGACTGCACTGTGTGCTAATGCAAAACTGTGCTTCTCTGTGTGTATGTGTATGACATCCACTGCTCATCCCCTCATTAAATCCATTACAGCGCGGTGTGTGATGGGTGCTGCAATCCTGTGATCTAGCTGGGCTGACAGACCAGGGGCACGCAGCCTGTGTTATAGCCCAAAGCAAGAAGGGCCCTTGTCCACACACACACACACACACACACACACACACACACACACACACACACACACACACACACACACACACACACACACACACACACACACACACACACACACACACACACACACACACACACACACACACACACACACACACACACACACACACAGTCTCCAGATGATCATATACAGTCACATTTCAAACAAATACTGCAGCAAAATTTTCTCCTGGTTATTTCAGTATGATCCATTTTTGGATGATTACTACGCTGAAAAGAAGGACTCTGTCCCCTTGTAAATGTTGCATTTTTCGATCGGGCCTATTTAATAGCTTTTAATGTGCAACTGAACCATACATATATTTATAAATGAACTTTAAATTACTGAAACTCTTGATTTAGATACATTTATTTTGTGCAGCTACTTGACACAAGAACATTGAGTAAATTCAACATAAAAAAAAATGTTTCAGTGTATGCTGTCATTCCAATGAAAGAAAGTAACCATATAACCTAAAACAAAACACTTATTTTCTGAATTGAAGAATCCACAAATAAAAGTGGTAAAACAGGTAAAATCTTATTTCAGATTTATGAATTATTTTTTTATGGTCATTTGTCCAAAAGCATTCATAAGCAACCTCCTGATAAACAGATTTATTTGGCAAATATTTGGGATGTTTGAAATGTATCCATGACAAAGTAGAGGAAAGCTTGACTTGTTATAACTGGATATAGCTTCAAAACATATGCAAACTCCATCTCTCTTAGGCTCAACAAAACCTCTTCCTCAGTTAAATAACATACAAATAAAGAAAATCAACATAAAATATTACAGCCTTGGGAAAATCTATTCAAGGTCAGCTTTACAGGAACGCATTTACTGCTGAGTCTAAGCAGTGCAAATACTTAGCTACGTTACATGCACTGGTTTGCACAATTTGCTCTCAGAGGGAAATGGGTGCGAAGTCAACAAAAACGACTGAGTGGAGAGGCCTACCTGTATGGGGTGAAGGAGGGGTGGGGCAGGTAGCTGGGGTGATAGTAGGCAGCTGCGGCGGCTGCAGTGGCGGGGTCCAGGCCAAGGGGCAACGAGGGCATGCGGAGGGCATCCTCGGCCGTGGCGTAGGGCCGGAAACCACGGAGATACTCTTCTGGTATAGGACCAGGGGGCACTGCGTTAGACAACTGTCTGGGCAGACTGAGGATAAAGAAACAGTAGAGGAACAACAGAGATCAGAAAATGCATGTGTTAGCTATTGGGAAAATTGCCCAGTTTTCAACAAGAAACAGGATACAAATATTTGTTCAGCAGAATCAACAAGACAAATGATTGTTGTAGCAGCTTATTCCAGTGAATTTCATTAATGTTCATATACCAAACAAATCCAGGAGAACAAAAAATGGCAGAGCAGTGTGTGACTCACTTGAGGGGCTGGAAACGTGAATCCTGCATGACAGCACCGGGGGTGAGACCGAAGGCATAGGGGTTTCCCAGGAGGTGGGCAGGGATAGAGGGGCCACCCTTCTCCTGGGGTAGGGTCCCCTCGGCACCCAAACGTTCCCTGCTGGCCCCACGAGGCCCTGAGTCAGTCTGGGGAGAGAGAGAGAGATTCTTAGTCATTGTTCGTTGGGACCTGTGACCGTCACGGTTGTCAGGTCTCATGAAGCCCATCCTGTGAGGGGGCAAGGATGGGGGAGGTGGGGGAGAGAATAGGCATGTGTGGGGCACAGCAGCCTCCCTCACTCTCCCTCTATTCCGACCTCAGGAACTTGCATCCACTTTCTCACACATGCAACAAGCCCTGTAAATATACATGGACGCTTCTCGGAGGGAAATCTATTGTAAAATGAAGGAAACAGGATAAGAAGGGTTTAAAACACCCTTTAATTTAAAAGAGGGAGTTGCCGTCTGTATGATTGATGAGGATGTGGGAGATGCACAAAAGCAGTGCTTCCACAGAGAATACGATTTTGATCTTGATTGAGTGTGTATGTTTTATGTGCGAACATAACCTGCCCACCAACATATACAGAGGAAGACAAGAAAATCTAAAAAGCAACATCCCTCTACCTCGCGGTCTCTCTCTTTCTTCCTTCTTCTCTTTCACCTCCCTCTCTCCCTTTGGCAGCGAGCCTGGTCTCACTTATCCGATCCCCACAACAAACATACACACACTCAGCAGGCACACACACCGTTTCAGAGCTACAAAGACATCCTACTGTGCGAGTGGGAGAGCATTTTCTCTCGAGGTTTGGTTTCCCTCGGCCTACAAATGCAAAAATGCAGAGCTGGGGAAATTTATAACTCTTAGAAATTGGAGAAGGGGAAATTGTTTATATAGGGATGTGTACAGTTGAGGAGGATTTTTGTCGGAGTGGCGGAACAGCTATCTCATCACCGGGCGAAATTAGACTTGAGGCGGCGAGCGAGCGACTGGAAAGAATCAGGAGGGAAGAAAGGGAAGAGAGATGAAGCCGTAGAGAAGGCGAGAGAGAGGAGAGGGCACTTCTTGCCCCGCTGAATTAACCTCTGGGATTAGAGAGAGACCTTACAGCGGCACTGTCCTCTCTCTCACTGCAGCCTGATAAAACAAATCCTATTTAGTGAGCCATTACCTCCACGCCCTCCTCTGCAGCCACTGACCCAGAATGACACTGATGCGCCAACATCCAATCTTAACTGCCTCTAATGTTCAGACTCCCCACATCCCCCTTTGTTTCCTAGCCCTCCCACTTTCTGGTAGCTTGCTCCGTGTTGTTTGGTTGCACTTCACTAAACAGTGAGGCACTTTATTCCCTCAAACCCCTCTGTCCCTCCCCGCAACCACCCCTGCACTCACTCCATCCCTGTGCTTTCAAAGCTTTATGAGCACAGGGGAGAAGGTGGACGGTCCCTCCCAATCAGCAGCCGACTGGAAAACAGGTTCATATATGTCAAAAGAAGTCAATATCAGACAGTAGCATGCAAACCGCAGAATGCCCGGCTCTCGGTTGGCTCACTGCTGCTTCCTCTTTTCTTTTTTCTTTATCTGTCTTTACAAACAAACGATTGCCGGCTGCGTGGAAGTCTGATTGTTGAAAAGCCCTTGAGATATTTGCAGCAGGCAAATATACATGCACCTTTATTCAAATTTCTATGTTCAACCCACATGAACTTTACCATGAGGCCACGCACACATATACTATCATACAGATCTACCGCATGTAAGTGGCGACTGGTATTACTCCTTTAATCACATCTGTGAACCGTTTTACCAAGTGTATAGCAAAGCTGTCATCATTCCTTGACAGAAAGAACTGCACTTTACTTTTCTCTACCCTGTATAGTGAAAGGCATATATTATGTACATTGATTTTTATTCTAATTTGATTTTTATGACCTATTTTTTCTTATCTATTTTATACTTTCACATGTTCTCTTGTTTACCTTCTGCTGCCCAGCGCGGGAGCAATAAAGTTTACCGTATCTCATCTGATGCTACAGGCTAATGTATGTTTTCATGTCTTCACCACGTCTCTTGCGTTGTGTCCTGAGTGGCCAGCACCTTGTCCTGTATATGCTCAACTACACCTTTGCCTCTGTTTGTGCTCCAACTTCAATCCTCAAGCTGCCACAGCAGAAAACAACCAAATCTATTCTGTAGTTCCACTTATAACTTTTAATGACAAATTAAAGCACGAGAACCTGCTCAGCACATAAATACACCAGAGATCTATTATAATTTATTCAAACCTTGATGAACACTGACTATCTGGTATTAACCTGGTGACGAGCAGTTGATATCAATCAAATGGGGTTGGTTTTTTTTTTTAAAAAGATGCAGTAGGTAGAAAACCTAGTTTTAGATTTCTGAAGCTCAGGATCCCTTCCCACAGACTATTATCAACATAGCTGACAATCGCTTCAAGTCTTTCTTTGTAAAAAATACTAATGCTGCCTTTTTTTTGGAACGGCCGCTACAATTAATTGGTTTCATATTTCCTTGTTTACGTAGCTGACGTCAGTTCTCACATTAGCTACTACAGGATTCTACATGATAGGCCGATAAATTAGTGACATTATCTTCACATACAACATTTGTAACTTTGCAGGATGACTGGCATATTGATTTTGTTAACATGACGAGAGTCCCTACAGATTTCTACTGAACTGCAACATTTCACAGCAATTCCATCATAAGACGATAGAACAAAGATGCTTGTGAAACAACAAAGCATTGCAGTGCTTCTGCAATTTTACAATTGACTGGCTTTTATTTCCTCATTTTACATATGAATACTCTTACTCAAAGCCAAAAATCCCTCTTCTATAGGAGATGATCAAGAAAAATTAATTTAGAATGTTTTTGCTAATGATTATGAGTGCATGTGGCAGCCATGTTGCATCTTTATGGTGTCATATTTTCTGTGAGAGCCTGATCCAGGTCTGTGTATAGAATATATGCCTACAGAAAAACATGCATAGGTGTGGGTGTAAGAGGTCAGAACCTTGAAAAAGCTCACACGCCATAGACGGAACGCTTCGTTCCCATTAGAGAGGCACCTTAGACACTCGGGCATCCAACCAGCCATCCCATTCTGACCCCTCACCCCAGCAAAAAAAAACCAGCCTTCCATTCTCAAATACACACTAATAAACAGCAGCCGGCCATATACACACTACAGAGCAAAAATACAAGCACTCAGACTCAAAGACACATCCATTAACAGGGCATCTTCCTCTGTGCGAGCCAGGCTCCTGTAACCCCCAGTGAGGGTGGGAGACCCCGTGCATTGTAGAGTTCTCGTTTACGCCTCTCAGATGGAGCCATGAATCCAAATTGCCAATTAAAAAGCAATTACAGGCAGCAGCGGGAGCCGACTCCTGCAGTCATTAAAGCAAAATGCCAACACACCAGGCCCTCCCCCCTTCACTGCCTTGCCCATCACCCCCCTCTGAAAGAAAGACTAATATCTCAGCAAGAGAGACACTAATCAACCCTTCTAACGCACAAAGCCAGGACACACACACACACACATGCAACAGACAAGCTTTACAGGGGATCCAGAGAACAGCCTCTGTATGTAACTATTTATCCTCCCTCTGTCAAAATCTCCTTTTGTCTTCATATCTTCGTCTCTGGTTATTCTGCATCACACTTTATGTCAACACTGTGCATTTCCTGTAAAACACAGGATGTCATGAAATTGAACACAGGTATCTTAACCCAAAAGAAAATTTGGCATAAATATTGGATGATAAAAGCAGACACATGCTACATCCACACTACTACGTTTTCACACATGAACTCTGCTACAGATACGTCTGCCATCCACACTGCAATGGAGAACAGCTAAATCAGAGTGGTTTGCAAATGCTGCTGGCTGTGTTTCAGTCTGGATCGGTAATGACCTAGCCTTTGCTAATTAGTCAGGTTCCTATCACATGACCCCCTTCCGGATGATAACAACCTGGATTAGCCTCGGCCACCAGTGTAGAACGCAACATGGATAATCAATTAAAAGCATTGCTGACCCTGTTGTCTTTGCAAACAGCTTTTGTGCAGTTAAATTTAGCATCTTACAATGATGTAGGGGACCAGCTATTATTCAAGTAATTTGTGACAATTCCCTTGTCCAGTAGGACACACATGCCTCCCTGTTTACACCACCAGGTGCATGCCCAGTGTACGTAAGTGGTCATGTTATATGTTTTAAAACGGAGATTAACACTGATGCAGAGCCAAAACGCTCGTGTGAGATCATTTTAATTTGAAAATGCCATTTTCAAACAAAAACATAGTAGTATGGATGTAGCCAGAGAAGGTTATAGAAGACGACAATGGTAGACAGAAGGTAAAAGCACCGATGCATTCTTCCTCATCAACCATTAGTGATGTTAACAAAGCTCCAGACAGTATCCTCTTTGTTTAAGAGGGGCCTTTTGATAGTCTTTTATAGCCACATAGCCCTTTGTTACCAGAGTTGTAAGTGCTCCCTGAAGCAGCACCACAGAATCAGAGGAGATGCTATGACATCAGCTTGCGTACCACATCCCCGCTACTGCCTCCCACCCCCAACCTTTACCCCCTCTTGTCCACACCTTAACCTCCTCCATTCTTCAGCTGGGTGGCCCCAGCCTGCTGTAGGCACTAAAAACCCAGTGACACGACCTTTTGGATTCATGCTTGACTTCTTGCACACGGACACACACACACACACGGACACACACACACACGGACACACACACACGGACACACACACACACACACACACACACACACACACACACACACACACACACACACACTATACATTAGGGATTAGCTACAATATATGTGGAAGGGAGAGGCGGAAGCTTCTGTCCCTTTATTTCTTCTTCACTTTGAAACTTGTTATGCAGAAGGAATGGCGAAAAAAAAGGGTGACATGATTGGGAGAGCTCCCCTGTTTCTGCAGCCCCCTCCCACTTCTGGTTGACCCTTGAACTACGGAGGGGTCACTCCATAAAGGGAGGGGGGAGACAAAAGCCTGAATGTTACCACACTGACCTCCTCGTTCACCCTTCGCTGTGCCCCTTCTCCCTGTCTCAGGGGAACCGCCAAAGTGTCTCACCGAGTTTCTGCGTGTTGCTGAGTGCTGTTCATAACTGTGTGCTTGGCCTCGACCATTAGCCCTGAGCTGAGATAACAAGGCTTAAAGCGAGGCCGTAATCCATAATCCACTCCTTATCAAAGCAAGCAGCTCTCCTCCTCTCTCCCCTCTACGTAACAGAGAGCGGGTGTCGGGGTGACGAATCAGAGGATGCACTTGGCTGCTTGAGTGAAGAGGGTGAGGCTGGACATGCTGTTGGGGGGGGTCTAAAGGCTGGGGACTTGGGAGGGGCTCGTCCAAGGGCAAGAGGGCCAAGTAGGAGGGGGGCTGGAGGGGCACAGATGTTAGCTGCCGTTGAGGCTGTCACCTCCACGTCCTGGTGGCAGCTGGCATTGTTTAACGCATGGAGCCATGGGGGATGGTGGTGATGAGGGGAGGGGGGCACACACTCATAGATCCGCTATGTCACATGTACATATGTCAAGTGCATAATGCCTCACTACTGGTTCCAGGCCAGATACAAAATCCATTAATCCCTCAAGAGCCTGTCTGTGGTCATGTTTGTGCTAGCAGGGGAGCTGAAGAATGAGATCACTAGAATGTTGCTTGGACAACAAGATAAGAGACAGAAAGGAAAATATAAAAAGGAGAGGAAATACAACTGGAACAATCTGAGAGCAACAGAAAGGAAAGAAATGGGTGGAAGAGAAAGGAGGATAAGAGGCTAAAGGTCAGTGAGAGGAGGTGTCTGGATGTGGTTTTACCTGGCGTCCCTCGGTCCTCCAGAGGCCGTTGCTGGTCTTTGTTGGAGCAATGGTGACTACAGGTGGAGTGTTTGGCACACTGTGGCCCGTCGGGGGAACCAGGACAGGCCCTGGACCGAGGGGGCCCCTCTTGGGTGTACTGACTGGAGAGCTGTGGTTGGTGGCCGGGGAGGACACCGGAGAGGACTCACTGCTGATGGAGGACGCAGCTGGAGAAAGACAGAGAGTAATCACATGAGCAGTGTGAAAGAAAACAGGTATCTATATAAGTGTGTTGTTTTACTAATAAAAGGCAAATATAACAATGCTACAATCCCATGGCTCCTTCATAAGGGAATGAAAGGACGTTGCAGCACTATAACAGCAGCGCACACACACGTAGAGAGAGAGGGGCAGATGGATGGCCCTAGGCCCCTATTATGAAGTGACAGTGATCAGAATGAGCGGCCCTGTGACAGTCACACAGCCTTGACATGCAGGACACACACACCACAAAAACACACTGCTTGAGAGAGAAAAGCCACACTAGATGTGTATACAGTCAGTGCCGCTTGCAGCAAGGCACAGGCCCCCCTCCTCAAAACACACACACACACACACACACACACACACACACACACACACACACACACACACACACACACACACACACACACACACACACACACACACACACAGCAGGTGGTGAAAATCTGGCCCAATGAGCTTCTCTGTACTGTAGCGGTGCCACATTAACAAAGCCCTCCAGGGAAACCCAGGGTCACGGTCTGGTCGCATGCCTTGCTTTCTGCACATCTCGCTTTCTCTCGCAAAGCTATATGATATGCTCACATTCACATACTTATATCATTGCAATTTCATCTTTCCTAATGTCATATGTTTATCTCACCCCCCGCATGATGCACATTCTCTTCCTCTATCTGCTCTTTCCTTCACTGTTTTTCTTTCCTCATCTTCCCTTATCTTTCTCTTCCCTCTATTTTAACCTGTGTGTTACACATTTCCCATTTCTTCTCTCTTTCTCTCCCAGCCGCCTCCTCTTCTCCTGACAGTAGAGTCTGCTATGAGTCTCCTCTGCTCAGAGTGAGCCCAGCATTACACAGTCAAACTGGGTCACAACCCTCTCAATGGGACACACACTTCAGTGCTGCATCAAGGACAGCAGCCGATGTGTGCTTTGTTGTGTGTGCTGTGCAGGTAGTGTGCTTTTGTGCATCGTCAACGTGCGTGCATGCAGCCATGAAAAAAAAATAAAAAAGAAGGCAGCTAAAACCTCAGGCCAGTTTCAGGTCTACTTCCTCTCCAATTATCACCAGCAGGAAAAAAAGCAACCACAGATCTCCACCCAGCCGCCATTTCTTCACTGTTTCCGTGGCAACATAACCCTAACAGACAATGTCCACGGATTGGTGGGTGCAGCTGGGGTATCGACCGATTTTAAACACCTCATTCTGACTAATACTACTAAATAATGGAAAGAATCAATAGTGGCAGCGAGGTGACGCTTTAGAGAAAATCTGAAAATCTATGTGTCAGTGTGTGTGGTGGGGAAGGAGAAAAAGATGTGTGAAGAAAAGATGGTGATGATACATGTGAGGTGAGACATGACAATGAAAAATGATAGGGAGATGGGGGAGCAATGGGGGGGGGGGGTGCAGCAAGTGAGAGAGTGGTGCGGCGGAGGTGAGAGATAGGAGCAGAGGGGAGGGTGGAGAGGTAAGGGGTGCAGATGGGTGAGTGGGTGGCAGGGATGGGGTGAGGGATATGGTGGGAGTGTGGGTGTGGGGGGCATATCTTGTCTGCACAATGGCAATTAGTGGCCTAATGCCCCCCCCCCCCCCCACACACACACACACACACACACACATTACTCTGCCCTGCAAGACTAGGCCAATCAATAGCAGCCCACTCAGCCTGGGGAATGGGTGTACACTTAATACAGCTCTAGTGTCACAGCCTATTCACTCACCTCACACACACAACATGCATACACGAGGATGGGGGAACAAATAAGGCTGGAAAGAAGGGGGGATGTAGAGAGGAGAGGAGGGGTGGTGATCACAGTGACTCTGAACTGCTAAGCAACAGACCTCTGCTCCCATCTATTTCTCTCACCCCTCCTTCCCATCTCCTCCTCTTCCTCCTCGTTTTCCATGTAGCGGCAGAGCGGACTGGCAAAGACTAAATAATTAAAAAGAGGAAGAAGAGAGGCAGGTGAGGGGATGACGGAAGGAAATAAAAGAGACAAGGGGTTGCCCTGACTGACAGTTTCATTCTCTTCTTGCAGACTCTGCGCACACCTCTCAGCATCCTTCCTCTAAATGCAGACCACACACAAACAGCTATTATAGCTCTATGGTTTGCTCCACCACACATACATTCACCCACCACTTCTTCTTCTCAATCAACCCTAATTCCTTTCCCCCTCTGTTCTTTTAACACAGTACCAGCCAGCCAGACACAGATGAGATTCAAAAACGCACAAATTTCAAAATCCATTTACAATACGTCAATACTTAAGGGCTCAGGGAGAAGTTACATGCATGCCTTTGTGTATCTTTTCATGTTTGGCCCTCATCTTCCTGTTTAAACCACAGACAGCCACGTTGGCCGTAAGCCTCTTTCCTTTATCAAGACTCCATCCCTCTCTCCCAAGATTTTCTCTCATTTTCAACCCCCTTTGCTCCAATTTCCATACCAATCGCCCTGTCCCCTCCCTCATTTCATCATACCATCTGATAGGGAGAAAAATCATATATGAGGCATGTGATTGGCACCAGGCTGGTGTCACTTCTGCCACATGCTCCTCCCACCTTCCATCTACACAGAGAGAAGATGGCCACACAAGCCGGCGAGGAGGAGGAGGAGTGAGGCACAAGCCTTCGTCCCCAGAGTCGAAATGGGCTCATCAGCTCTCGACCTGCACTTCATTAGCTGTACTGATTGTCACTCGCTTTGTGTGTGCGGGTGGTGTGGTGATGGGGTCGGGGGGGGAGCAAAGAGAGAGAGAGAGAGAGAGAGAGAGAGAGAGAGAGAGAGCACCGTCTTAGTCCCAAGCTGTGTGTGATTTATGTGAGGCTTCTTTCTCTATCGCCTCCTCTATTACCAGTCCCACTCTCCCAGGCTGCCTCCACACTTGACTGCTCAAGCTAATACACACACGTGCACACACGAGATACAACCTGCAGCAGCAACAAATAAACAATCCACACTGTGGTCAGAGGCTGTGGCCAAGTGTCCCTGTGCAGATGGCACCTTTTACTTCAGCCACTGACCCAATCGAAAAGCCAGAAAAAGTCACCATGGCTCTTCAGCAGCCTCTTTGATTCACTGACAGAGTCCAGGGGCTGGAGCAAGGAGTCCCGCCGGATCACTGAGCCCTGACAGGAAGACATTGCTGCACAAAAAAATTATTTAGTGTTGCCAAATGGCCCCTTCTAATCCTCTGCTACCACCACCACCTTTGCCAAAACAGCCCAGCACAGGCAGAAGCAGCTCTGCCAGGCAGAAGGTGCTCTCCTCTACCCCACCACACACACCCACCCTGCCCCTTCTCCTCAACCCTCCTCCCTCCCAGCATGCATTACAACAACATCAGCACTTAATTAAACAGTCCATTTCACACCTGGTGTGCATAACAGTGCCCAGCCAACCCTGCATCCATATGCCACCCCACCAGTACACACAAGCCTCAACATGTGCACTCACACACACATGACAACCACTGATGCACGCAAACACCACACACACACACACACACACACACACACACACACACACACACACACACACACACACACACACACACACACACACACACACACACACACACACACACACACACACACACACACACACACACCTGCTACTACAGTCTTGGCCATGCACTGACAACACAACACAAAGCCTGAAATTTGCATCACTGAGTGGGGGGAGGGGAGAACACACAGTGTGTGTTGCTGTGCCAGCGAGGGAAAAGGAAGACGGTACAAGATGGCGGTTGGGAGTAAGGAGCACATCTCTGTGCTTTCTGCTGACTGTACAAACTGTACATTATGCTTAAATTTAGCTTCCCTACTGAACAGAGTCCTGGGAGGTGTAAGGTGGTTGTGTGTGTATGGAGGGAGGGAGAGAGAGAGAGAAATGGGGAAAGCAAATGAGCTTGTTTGTGAGTGTTTCAGGGACAGTCACAGCCTGAAGGGTTTTGCCTTCAAGAAACACACACACACACACACACACACTGTGTGAGCTCCAGGCAGGCTCCAGATGGAGAGGTCAGAGACACACTGCCCTGCTGTCCCAGCATGCTCTGGGCTCCCATAAACATGGGGAGCCTCCGGCCACACACACACACACGCACACACAACACACACACCCCCCCTCAGGTTTTCACAAATCTACTAATTACTTCAGATTCTTCTTTTTTTCCAGCCAATTCATCCCATCTATCTTGTTCACCTTTCCTCTCCCTCCCTTCATTCTCTCTCCAGGCAGTGTATAACAGTTGGTATGAACGCAGTCATGAAATTCTGCTGGTGTGTGTGTGTGTGTGCGCGCGCGCCTGAGACTGTGTGAGAAGAAACAACTGAGAGGATTAGACCCAGATCTGCCTAATTAATCAGATATCAGCAGGGCTGCCTTTTTGAGGCAGTGTGTAATCTGTGTCTTTGTGTGGTGTCTATTTGCTCGCACATGTGAATGGTATCGTGTGTGCGTGTGCTCATGTGAGTTTACATGGGATGAGAGTGTGTCCTTTGCACTGCTCAGATACTCATTATACATCACCTCCCCTCTTCAGCACAGCGTTCAGTTCAAAGAGCTATTCATTATACTCGCCACAGACAAGTGACAACGTATGTGTCTGTGTGAGTATGGGTGTGTGTATAAACAGCAGCCGTGCTCAGGGTCTTAAATCAGTTGAGCAGCCTGTGGCGGTGATACTAGTGCTCAAACCTCACTAATTCCCCCAGGCCACTGAGTCATGGCACATCACATACTGTAAATACACAACTCACCTCAAAGCGTCAAACAGAGCTTGAGGGAGATGATGGGGTTTGGCCGGGTCGGT
This sequence comes from Verasper variegatus, assembly GCA_026259375.1. NCBI lineage: Eukaryota > Metazoa > Chordata > Actinopteri > Pleuronectiformes > Pleuronectidae > Verasper > Verasper variegatus. The sequence continues at coordinate 15,331,008 of CM048039.1, read as the reverse complement.
ACACTGAATGTGAACACTGGGTGTTGTGTTTGATTCAGCAGACGCTCCCGAGGGGACGACAATGAGACGGAAAGAGACAATAAATGAGAGCATGGAGACTCCTGTCGGTGGCTGTAATGCACATGTAAACTGAGTAAAAAGAGGAAACAGATTGAAGCGGGGCCACAATGGGACTCAACAACCATTCAACTTCAAATCCAATATGACGATGTAAGTTGCAAATGATTCTTCAGACACTGACGACTCCGTTAGTCACTGCATAGTATTATGTTCACATTGTCATATTGCTTTTTAATAATGCAATACAACTTGGATTTAGCGCTGTGACGCCATCAGCACAGGTTGCTGATGTAAGCTCCTTTTTAACCTCTTTAATTTGCCACAACCTGTCACAATATGAGAGAGAGAGAGAGAGAGAGAGGGGTTGAGTCAAAGCAGCTAATGATAGGACAGCAGGCTTCAACATGCTAAGAAATCACGAGGCTTACCCAGTTGCAAAGACAACTGTTTGTATGTGTAGGGGTGTTTGGGTGTGTTGCCTATAAATACAGGCTCCGCAGACAGAGAGGTGACTGGAGCTCCGGGGGTCTCATGCCTCTCTGCCCACCCTAGAGCCGGTGCTCCTTACACAGGCAGCATCACCTCTTACGGTATGTTTGATGGCTGACTCAACCACACACATAACTCAAAAGTAACAAACATTTAAAATGAAGGTGGTATAAGCTTTATCAGACATGATCTGGTGTCTATATGACAAACTCAGGAGCTCTCTGTCTCTGTAAACATGAATTACAAACACAAGCAGCACATAATGAAAAACAGAAAAAGAAGAAGTTATACAAAGATGACTAAGAGAGAACTGTTATTATAGAATTATTGTTTTTTTCCAGCTACAACTGACAAAAAAAGAAAAGAAATAAGGAAAATGTATGCTGGACGTGCAGATGGACGCTGGCAAGCAGAGGGAGAGAAAAGAGATGATGAAGAGGAGAAGGTTTGAGAGGAAGTTGAGGAGGAGAAGCTGGGGCTGAGCGCACGTTAAGTCTCCCTCTCTCTCTGGGTAATAAATAATTCGCTGGGTCATGGGTCCCAGTCTGCGGTGGGCTTTGGAACAGGGTGTCCAGGGAAAGATAGTAAGGAGGGGACCTTCTGATTTAGGAGCAACCGCAAGGGTGGACAGCTGTGGTAGCTGGGCCTGTCTCACACACACACACACACACACACACACACATCTTTGATTTTTATCAAGTATACAGGAGACATAACGCCTCTCACTGAGCATCTACACAAAAACACTTGCATAGACCTTTGAACAAGCAGCCTTAAAAGGGATAGTTTGTATACGTGAATAACCAATATTTCAACCACCTGATGCGTATTTCATACCCACACAACCGCAGCACAGAGCTGAGCACAGTGAGGTGGGAATTCTGCTGTGTGTTTCGTGTGTGTGAGCGCACACACCCACAGGGTTGAATGAATGATGGATAATTGGCGAGCCAACACATACACACATCGACAAGCACACCAGAGCACATCTGCACTCATACACAGCACATTAAGTGGGTCAGCTGGAGTGGCTCCTCTTCGTCCCTTCATCTCCAGGGACACCAACTAATTCAATCCTGTGTGGATATCACTTTTTTGCCATTAGCAGCTCAGTGCTTAGCTTCACATACTGGAAATGGAACATACATGTGTGCACACACTTCAGCGTAGAGAAGCTACAGAGCACCTGGCTCCCTCAGATTTACAGGTAAGGGTCAGTGTGGCTGGATTTAACAGTATATTTAGCCCTTTTCTAGGATCCTTGTTTGATATCATTATAATATTTTTAGCAAAACAGAGAATCTAAAACCAATTGCAAACCATGACCTGTAAGCTTGTTTTTTAACCTTTCAATACATAATAAATGTAATAAAATAAACTTAATATCATCAGCCAATGCATGTGTAGAGTAAAAGCCACAAAAGAAAACATACACGCTTGCACAACCAGCGTACATCCGTCTATTCATTCTGACTAAAGACAGAAATATAGTGACCATTTCATCATCAATCAACAACATCCAAACTATGCTGTCATTCTGTGATGAAAATGCCATTGGTAATATAGATCTAAAACTCTACAGCGCCCATCAGCAAATGTTTTGTGTCACATCCCGACACGCTGTGTGGCTTTACCTCGAGGTTCTTCAGCCTGTTTTGCCAGTTTACGGAGGGCTGCAGCGAATCCGGAGTGAGAAGACTGTGTAGCCGGGCTTCCATTGGCTACAATAGAACCGTTGAGAGGTGACGGGGTGAGGGGGCTGACCGTCGCCGTGGTACGGGTTGCCGTGGAGATCATTCCTAATGATGGTGACTTTGGCTCATGGCTCATGCCTACAGAATGGACAGTGGAAAAAAAGAATGGGAGAGGTTTAATATCCAATGCTGCCCTTGGGCCTCTATAGAAACACACATGTTCTACAAGACGTGGAAAAGACCAATGAGGACAAATGTATGCGAACAGATTGAAGTGCACGTAGCTGCTCGCTCGAACACATGATAGTGAGGACAGAGTGTGGTGCTGGGTATCTGAGTGTGACAGCTGGGACGGATGGGGATTGGTGGTGTGAGGGGCTGAGGGTCTTTAGTTGTATGGCTTAGGGTCAGAGGTGAGAGGTTAGAAGGGCAGGTCCCCCTTCCCTTGGTCAAAGAGCTCCAGTCTGGCTGCGTGTCTGCCAGAGAGGACCATGGTCATAGAGTTTACGCAACACCTCAACTGCACATGCTCCAACACTACCATAGCATAGTGTTTGTTACTACTTCTGTGTAATCACACTTATTCGTCCCTTTTTTGTTAATGACAACTCGTGCCAGCTGGATATTTCTGAATTGAATTTTTTGACACTTGCAACACATTAAAACATTTTGCTGAAAACTTTCTTGTCATCCTATTGCATCAGATTTATCAGAGCTCTGTGATGGTTGGAGGGAGGGGGGAGAACGGGTGAGGAGGGTTAAGACGGCTGTCCCTTTCCTTCCTGTGTATGTGTGTGTTGAAAGGTGACACCGTGTTGACAGCCCCTCGGTCAGTGGAATCCCCAAATGCCAGAGCGTTGTGTGATAGTTCTACATGTTCATGGAAAACACATTCATTCATCCACTCATTCATCCAGACTTGTGTGTGTGTGTCTCTCTCACACACACACACACACACACACACACACACACACACACACACACACACACACACGTTTGTTCAGAATCCAACTTAAATCAGATTTCAAAGAAAACTGCAGACTAATACAATAACTTCTAAGACAAACAGTGCATCAATGGCACAATTAGATCCGGAGGAGTTATATCTGAGAATACCCAAGAGTGTAAAAGGGCTATAAAAAGATAATGTGCCCTCCTGAGGAGAGAGTGGAGGCCCAGCACCCTGTATGTGTGTTTTAGTGGGACACACACACACACACACACACACACACACACACACACACACAGCGGCACGTCAGGCATGAGAGAGTGAACAACATTCCCTAACACCTCTTAAGTTGTCCTGCCTGTACCCTCCCTGTAACCCGGTGCACTCTGAATGAACCCAGCACACAATTAATAATGGAATTAACAATGAGTACTGTCTGAACAACACACACTACACCATTGAGAGACACACACAAACACAGACACAGACTGCCCGGTCCAATAATGTGACTTTGTGGTGATGTTAAGAGTGCTGCTGCTGCTGCTGATCCTTCTCTTTTTAAGAGAAAGTCAGAAAAAGTGTGAGAAAAGAGTTTAAGAAATACACATGAAACTTTTTACAAAAACACTATAGAGACAGAGCAGAGTGTCTTTCAAGTCTGTATCAACCACACACACAAACACAAAACCACAGTACTAACAGACACACATGCACGTGAGAGAAGAAATAGACGAGCACAAATACACACAGAGGCACACATCCGGAGGTCTGGCAGTGGTTCATGACCCCCCCCCCCCCCCCCCTCACAGATTAAAAGCGTGGCCAAAGCTCCTTACTGCACAAAGGAACGGAGCTGCCTGGATCCCCCATGGCTGCATCTTCACGTTGAGCCCAGCCCAGCACACACCGGCAGCCACCGACAGGACACAAACCATCTTCCTGCTCCCCTCTCTCTCTCTCTCTCTCTCCCCGTCTATCTGCTCTTGCCCCGTCCACCCTCTTTCCCTCCCTGCCTGTCTTCCTGTCTCTCCGTGCCGCTCACAAAGACCGTTTAGAGCTTATCTAACAAAGCAACACACCACACACGCCGCCTATCTCTCCCCTCCTTGCTCGCTCGCTCGCTCTCTCTCTGACTGAGAAAACAGAAATTCTTAGCCTAGCAGCTGCTGCGATGTCACATGACCTCAGCACCCCCCCCCCCCCCTCCTCACACTCTCCCTCACTCCTCCTCCTCCTCTCTCAACCTATAATTCCTCAGCCATTTGTAGATAACAGACACAGGCATGCATACCCTGCCAAGGCAAGCTGGAGGAGGGGGAGGGGTGAGGAGAGAAGAGGAGGAGAGGAGCCGAGGAGGGGAGGGTGTTCAGCCGGTCACCACATCTGACCCCATTGCTGAGGAGTGACAGGCAGTGTGTATGCATGTGTGCATGTGCAAAGACGAATGGCAGGGGTCAGGTTAAATATGTAAGGCACCCTTCGCTTCTTGAGACAGAAAAAGAAAGACACTGGAAGAGAATGAGAGACAACATGTCCCGGCCTGTGTCAAGCCCTACAGCATCAGAAAGACAAACCTTTTGTGTTTGAGTATTTCACTGAATTAAATCAATTTGACTTTATTTACATTGTTCTGTAACTCCTGAAAATGCTCAGCGTATTGGAACTCGTAAAAGTAAAGAAAGCCACTCGCTCTAAATCAGTCACCACCCACTCACACAAACAAGGAAGTTCGGCCCAAAATTGTGCACCTTTACAGTAAACACACACAGACTCTACATGCTAACACACGCTATGTAATAACAAGGAGTTGTTATTAGGGTGGAGGAGACTATACTGCGTGATCGTTGTCGGGGGTGGACTGCTCAGGAAAAGGGATAAAAGCGTGGGTTTAGCTTCCCCTCTGTCCGTCCTGTTGTCATCGCAGGGGTGAGAATGACTCGTTTCTTTAGTCACTTCCTCCTTCCGTCACTTATTGCTTTTTTTCCCCCCCAGATCGGCGAGGGAGCAAGAGCGATGACAGCGAGATAAATTATCTTGGGGGTGAAGCTGCATGGTGGCCAGCGATGTTGCCAAAGGCCACCTTTCGACAAAGCTCCTTTATTGTCTGGACCCCCCACCCGACTTGAAACGCAGGGCCGGCAACTTCAGCCCACGTGTTTGTGTCTCTCCTCTACCCCCTTTCCTGTTGAGCATCATAAAGATCATCCTGCTGCTTTTGGAGAAAGGGAGTCTCTGTGCCGTTTGAATTGATGGCGTCCGTCTCAACTGTAGCAGCGGACCATAACACGCTACAGGGGTCGCAGGTGCTAGCATAGCCTCATATGCCCCTTTGGGTGGCCCTCAAAAGGAGAAGTGCAGCTCATGGGGCGTCGTGGTGTCTGACCAATCTCACAGGTTCAAATTTGACTTTGCTGCTATAGTCTCTTTAATCGCTCAGCCCTCAGACATGTTTCATGTAGAATTAAGAAATAAAGGACTCAAAGATACTAGGAGATATTGCAGCTTGAAACAAAGGTGTCGAGACACTACACAAACAGCTGAAAGCTCCAAGAGAAGGAGAATAAAGAAAGCTGTGTTTTCATTTAGCACCTACAATAAGAATAGTATGGTTTAACATTACTACTTCAAGGGACTGTAAATTAAAACAAGCCCAATGAGATTAAGTGAAAATCAATGATACTGGTGCATGTTTTAGACAAGCAACAGCTCTCTCTCTTCTTTCTACTTTTCTTTCTAAGCTGAAAAAAACACAAGCCATGCAAGTCTAAGTACCCTTTTCTGAATTACTAATGATAAATCGCATGATCTACGCCACCCAGGATGAGTAATGTCTTGTGAATTTCCAGATAAGTGAGCCTGCCTCCACCTCTCAACATCACTCAGTTTCAACCCACTCGCTCAGCGCTTTATCCATGTGGGCTCAGACTTTACGTTCTTCAAACATCCAGCAGATGGCATCGTCTCCCAGTTAATCACAAGGGAGTCCTCTGTAATGAAACAGCATATGCCACAGTCCGTTTAATCCAGCAATAAACAAAAAGAAAAATTTGATTTTAAATCGATGTGGCTGCGCATTATGAAAAAGGACAAAGCATGCATCCGCTCATAACATTTAGGAACTTAATGCAAAGATCTCAGGGGAAAATTAATAAATGACTATCATCTGGATCGCAAAAGTTGAACATTTTTGCTGACAACCCTGACAAGTCAGTTACACAGCAAACTTCCTGACGCAATTAACCCTTAGAATGCCGTTACTCCCTGAGGGAAAATAAAACAAACCCCTGACAAAAAAAGGAATGCAAATTACAACAAACCACATACAAACATGATCCGCCCATACTCACACACGCAAACACACAGCACGCATGCACACACACAGCACACACACACACACACACACACACACACACACACACACACACACACACACACACACACACACACACACACACACACACACACACACACACACACACGCAGCAGATTGACTGCTAAATGGCATACAGTAAAACACACAGTTTTAACACCCTGCTGGGACTAAAGCCGATCATGAACTCTATAGTCAAACAAACACACTGACACACAGTTCCACCCTGTGGCTGGTTGGAATGCAGATTACTCTCTCTCTCACACACACACAAGCGTATAAAGTAAATCCTCTTGGCTCCTGTATGCCCCGGCCAGTAGGGAGATAATGCAGTGGCAGCTCTAGCGATTGGTTAATCTTTAACCAGGAAGGGATTTGCCTATCAGCTCGTTAAAACTAGCTGCAGTGCTGCTGGCCAATCTATCCGATCCAGCCACCAACCTGGCTTGATCAAGTCCAACAGCACACTGTCCTGCCTATAACTACACTGAGTATCCAGGCCTTTCTTCACTGGAGCAGCAGATGTCTCTTTTTCCAGTGGCTTGGTATAGCACACTTTAGGCATGCCACAATATTGTGGTCCTGCTTAGGAGAGGAGCCAAACCAGTCAGTGTCTGCCCTCAAATGAGCAATGAAAATGTCATTGAAATATACTGGTTGGCTCCACATGTGCGGAGCAGGCTACTAAAGCACCATTTCTAAAAGTGTTGCTGCGCTGTGAACAGCAGCTTCTGAATACTTCTGAACCGTCAGTGTCGCCGCTGCATGGTTCAATGTTTTGCTACACTCTAACAAATAGCATCCTCATTGTTTTCAGAGCTGTTATCAAACAAGCACTTAATGCTGCATCACTTTAAACCGTTTTCACCATCAGCCGACCGGTAGGCTTTTATTGTGAAGTAGCAACCGGACGATCATTTGTGATGATGATAACCAAACAACTGATGTTACATGTTGTGATGTGGATATTTTTGCGTTTTTTTGGTCAGTAGACCAGTTTTAAATACTGCAGGAAGAAGACTAGAAAACAACATATGGTGAGTTGAGAAGCTGGAGGTGATGTTATGATGTTGCTGCTGATCACACACTATCATCAAGATAAGGGACATATTTTGCCATGCCTAAAAACCTCCTTATTAATCAGATCATGATCTCTGATCACAGTCACCGGTAGCAGCACAGGACAGATCTTCAGAAATGAAGGTCAACCATCCGCTCAGCTGATTCAGAGTAAGTAGCTGTACCACCGATACAGGGGGAGTCAGCCTGAGGGAAACTTCTGACTGAAGGCCGAAAAACAAGGGTGTCTAAAATGCTAATGATGCAGCAATATGCATGAAACCAACCCAGCAAAACAGGATGTAATATGGGAACAATAGCCACTACCACATCCGTATTACTGTGCTTCAACCTAAAGTGAGCTTAAAAAAAGACAGCAAGTACAACTGCCTGCACAAGAGCAGGAAGCATGAAGAGTCTGTGGCTGACAAGAGCAACACTTGTGTCTCAATTCGGTGGCTGCATCCTTCTGAAGCCCCATTTGCAGACCAAAGTCACAGCAGAGACACTAAGCTGTCCCAATTCGAAGGCTCTTCCAAATGCGGCGGACATATGTGTGCTTCCACCCCCTGAGCAATGGAGGCTCCACCGGGTGGATCCTTCCCGGCCCAACATATCCCATGATTCCTTGCGCTACAGTGACAAACTGTTTTTCAGTGGTAATGGCGGCAAGACGAGGCTAATGTTAGTACTCAGCCGAACAGTTAACGATTCACATGTTAAAAACACATCTATTCAACGTTTTCAACCAACTGAAGATTGTTTATGTCTGTAGCTTTGTGGTTAGGCTGTAAGGGCAAGACAAGATGGTGACGCAATAGAAATACCAGACCGTCTCAATTTGGTGTCGACCGACATGTATGTGAGGCCGTTGGAGGATGCAGCCAACGTAGGCTGCGTATACCAGGTCCCCCAAATGATACGGCCGCTGAATTGGGACACTACTTAAGTGATATACTGTCTATAAATAGAGCTCATGTACAGTATCCATAAGAAGCCTCTGAAGGTGTGATAAAAGAATAAAAGAACTTAGGCTGATAGTTAAAGAAAAGGTGGTTCATGTAGACAAAACAAGGAGAACAGGGACCTGGCTTCAACAGCTATAAATGCTCATACGCAAGAATGTTAGGGCCTAGACTTAAACTGTGCAAACAGATGTATGGCATGCTCTCAGTCTTGTGCATGCACACGCACAGTATCCAGGACCACAGCAGGATAAACCTGTTTGGGTAGTTCCAAGTTTGTTTGACTTCTGAGATGAGATGTCAGAGCAATCTACCCCGAGGCACTGTAGAATAAGATGTGTGTGTGTGTGCGCGTGCATACGTGCACACCTGCTAACTCCTGCCTGTGCGCATGCGAGCCAGGTCTTTTACTTCACACCTAAGAGAAAATTTGATATCAGAGAAACCCTGAAACGGCAGCATTATGGCTACAGAGCTGAGGAATCAAAGTGAACAATTCCACTGGAGAATGAGGGAATGGAAAGACTAAAGGAGGGAACAAGAAAAGGGAGACAAAGAGACACAGATCAACGAAAAAGCTGACACACACAGTATTGCCTGTCTGAGATGTCATTATACAGCAGGCCTCCATTATAGAGCTACAGCAGAGAACAGAGTACATCTCCCTCTGACCTGGCTCACTCTCACTGTCTTGAACGAACACACACACACACACACACACACACACACACACACACACACACACACACACACACACACACACACACACACACACACACACACACACACACACACACACACACACACACACACACACACACACACACACACAAAAGAGAGCAGTCTTCCTCCTTTACCTTGAGCGGCTTTAAATGATACGGCTGTATGTGGGTGTGCATGTGAGCGCACACCTTATTATTCATCCCTCACCTCCCGCTTCTCTTCCTCTCTTCCACTCGATCTCCAACCTGCCTGCCAGCAGCTCGCAACAAAAACACTGAGATTTCAAAAGACCAGCCGGCATCGCTCTCCCCCTCTCTTCACCTTGCTCTCTTTCAACACACAAACGCACACACTCACAAAAACAGACACAGAGTGTGTCTTGAGGGTAGGCACGAGCCAAGATAATTTCCCCTGCTCTCCTCCTCCATGCATCCGACTCACCCACCCCAGCAGCGCCATTTCCTATGTCTGTTAATTACATAGCGACTGTGGTCGGGGTTGCTTGGGTTGTGTGTGTGTATGTGTGTGCGCGCTTGTCATCTGCCGAGTGTGTGGTTGTGTTCTCTGAGACACCGGTGTGGGCGTACGACAGAACAGTCTGGTTACGCTTCACAATGCTGCTTGGTAGTGTGCGAACACACACACAGTCACACAAACAGACATACGTAAGTGCCTTCTGTCTGCGTCTCTGGCTCTTTGTGGTCCATGCCCCGGGAGTCAAGCTGCTGTCTGTGTGGCTGTGCCCCTCTGTAGCCTCTCGCTGAGGGGGAAGCAGACTTGCCACTCCCCTGATGTGAGGGCCAGCCTCAACCCCAGCCCAGCTGTTCCACTGGCAGAGGAGGAGGCTCTGACTCATTATCATCCTCATCATCTTCATCACCATCATCACTGACTCTCTCTTTTAATCACCTGCTACAGAGTGACAGGAAAACGCGGCAGTGTTGCTCTCGGAGAGGATTGACAGATGTTGGAGACTTCACGTGAACCCAAAACCCAAATAAAAGAAGAAGGGACACATACAAAGGAGGAGCTGCCGTGGAGCTTATCATGGTTTCTGCACCTGTGATACTCTTTGGTGAACCTTCAGCCACGCCAACGTGTACATACACACAGACAGCTTGTATGTCATGGACCACACGGCCAGATAAACCCTATTGTTCAGTACTGTCAAACTCTCCGCGCCTGTAGACATCACTACATGTAACATATTTCAGTTATTATCGTCTTTCAACCTCCTCCCTTTCTTCCCTCCTCATCTCTCACTCCGCAAGCCACCTCAGGAGATGAGCACTGTTTTTTGCCGGCTTCCCCACACACTCCTTTCTTCATCCTCTCTCCCTCTCCCCTCTATTCTCCCTGTGATGTACTCTGCTGGGTTGTGGTTGCCTAATTAGCACTCCAAGTGCTCTGCATGGCTTCCGACTCCTAAGAGACTTCATCGCACACGAACGCAGATACACACACACACACACGCACTGCACACACTTGACTTTCCATTGCAGGGTCCGGCTGCTGTGAGTTGCAATTGGTATAACGAGTGTGTGCTCCTGCTCGTACATGTCTAAATGGGTGGATGTTGTTCAGTCTGATGAGTGAGCCTCTTTTCCTCTGGGTTAGCGGGAGACAACCCGCTGTCGCCATGGCCACACATCTCAGTGAGTAGCCAAAAAGACTAAATAGAAGCTCATTGAAAATTATGTAACGCAAAAACATGTTAAGGGTCAAAACAGTTAAAATAAAGTGAACAGTGGAATCTGTGCCGTTCAAAAATAACAAACAAGATGAATCCCTGACCCATCCTTGAAAAGGAGTCTAGGCAGGAAAATATGAAGATAAAATATGCACAGTTTCAACAGGTTTGATATGATTTTTGCTTAAGAGTAGAACTGAAATGATTAATTAATTAATGGATCAAACAATCAACAACTATTTTGACATGCATTTGATTCACTGAAGTCAATTATGTTAAGTTTCACTTTCATCAACAGACATGGGCTTAGCCTCTAGGATTGAAAAAAATAATAATCTGCAGATAAATCAATAATGAAAATATTTGCTAGTTGCAACCTTACTTAAGAGTCCAGTATTTACATTGAAACCAAACCAAATTTCCAAAATGCAGTTCTTCAAAAGATTTTAACTACAGCTAAATTGCATTGGGTTCAAATATGATTTACTTAATTGCGATGTATTGTCAGTCAGTTGCAGTGCAAAAAGGAAACGTATATGGTTGATCTGAAACTGAGAAAAGAGACAACACGTGGAAGATGTGAAACCGTGATATGAACAGAAATAAAAAAGGGACCAGTGCCCAAGATGGATACCCTGTAGTTATGCAAATACCAGCCAGATAAAAACAAATCTACCTGGCAACGAGATCTCCTGTGAGAGCACTTTTTCACATGACAACTGTGGCCTCCGCCGACACAGGCCCGCAGCTCCGTCCATGAGCTGATTAAAACAAATGACCACAAGACCCGCTTCACTTCTTCAGGCACATATCTGACCTTGCTCTCATACACAAGGAGGCACGCTAACAAACAGACACACACAATATGACAGTCAGCTGATGTAGCAGATATCTCAGAGAGAGAGAGACATAGAGAGAGAGAGAGAGAGAGAGAGAGAGAGAGAGAGAGAGAGAGAGAGAGAGAGAGAGAGAGAGAGACGGAGGAAGCGAGACAGGCAGACGTCCTCTGAGAGACAGAAGCAGACAGATAGAGGCAAAGAGAAGAGATGATGATGTGATAGCAAAAGAAAAGGGCTTTGTTGAAGAGTAGCCTTTAGCACAATGCTGGGTTATACAGTGAGAGGATGACTCGAAAACGCACAAAGACAAGACAGATGGACTCAGACGCACACTATATGATACGTGCTGACACACGCAACACAAAAATTCTGAATGAAAGAGGCCCTATTTGGTAAGGGCAATAGTCAAGTATGGTCTGAACAGAGTGTGTGTATGATTCGCTTATCTGCTGCTCTCATGTTGCCTGTGTTGTGTTTGTTTGGCCAGAGTTTATCAGGCCCTGCGGTATGACAACGACAGCGGCAAACATCACACACACACACACACACACACACACACACACACACACACACACACACACACACACACACACACACACACACACACACACACACACACACACACACACACACACACTCTAAAGATATCTAGAACATGCATTGGTCTGGTAAATGTAGCAAGACTGACTTGAGTGAATAGGAAGCTTTTCCTGTTTTTTTTTCTTTCAGTTCCCCTCAGATAATTTAATCAAAAGTGGGGATGGAGAATACAAACAGACTTAACATTGTGGAAAACTTGCTGCCGATTACTCCAGTGCTGAGCTGCTAAATGAAGTCACACTGGCTTCGAGAGTGTGTCTCTAGTGTAGTTCTGGGAACCGGGTCTTGAAGCATGGGACTCGCCAATACAGAGAAAGAGAAAGTGTGACTTGAACAGCTCTTGTCATGTGTCACTTTAACTTGTTTCGTAAATGAAAATCGAGAAGAGTACCAAACTGTGTACAATCAGCGATACTAACACAGATAAAATCAAGCAAAATTACAAGAAAGAGAAAAAAGACGATTTATTTCTGTATCTATTGATGGGAATAGGTACTTGTTAACTTCTGCTTGCTGCATACACTTCTACCCCGGCAGATAGTCGGTTAGTGTGTTGTCCAGGAATGGGAAATTCAGTTTTCAGAACACTGCACATTCATATCTAAATTCAGTCCTACAAACCACGACCAATGAAACAAACATCAGAGAAACACTAGTCAATCTAGATTCAAGCCAAGCCTGTTTTCATTTTAACAGCCTATCTGTAAGTGTCTCTACATGTATCTCTACACGTGGAGGTAAACGTTGAGATAAAGCTGAGTGATGTTGCATATACGCAGAGCGGCGTTACAGAGATGCTCGAGTCTACACATTGGGGTCAAAATTCATTCACTTTCTGCGAACCAGCAGGTGTACAGAGACTAACTGTAATACCTCTGATTTTTAACGCAGTTTGGGACCAGCCCTTGTTTACATGACACCCCCACAGCCTCCTCCTGCAATTATTAGATATCAGGCCGATATTTGATGCAGTGTCTAACAAGTTTTATTGTAGTTGCAATTATTGTCTATAGCCATACATTTCTGTAGTGTGTCATTTATGACTAAATTTCCATATACAATTTATATTTGAACGATTAAAAAAGTGAAAGAGTGTGAGAGCGAATCCAGGGATATATTTTTTGACTTTGTGAGATAGGACATTGTTATAAATTTCATTGATTTCTCAGAGAAAAATTCATGGATCCTGATGAAACTAATCAGGCATGTTCAGGGGACTTGAGTGTTTGCAATTTGGTGCAGATCCACTGTTGTGCCTTGGCAGAGGTAAAAGCCAGTTTTAACCCTCGAAAAAGTGAGGAGTGGCCAAAATGCTCTCACAAAGAAGTACAAGCGCACACACACAAAATACCTTGTGGTAATGAATTAAGTACTGTTTAATGGCAATGCTGGGTGACATGAGTCTAAACAGGCACAGCTTACAGAGCAGGTTAAGCTTGCTTGCACACACACACACAGGAGTTTCTAGTTCAGCAGATATCTTCTTCTCTGCAACTTCTTCCCCTGCCTGTGAATCTGTATGTCCACCCCACTGTCCGTCCGTCTTCCCTGCAGATGAATACTTTATGACCTGTTTGTACAGCTGTCTTCACCGGTCATCACATTTACAGCTTACCTCTGCTACCAGTTTTTACACACCGCAGGGGATGCTTAGACACACACAATCACTCACACCTACTCTGTCCATCCTGAGGGGAGAAGCCGTCAAACAGGGCTTAACACGAAACCGACACAGACACATGGAGGGAGTTACAGCTGGGGAGACAGGAGGACAGAGACAAAAGGGAAGGGAGAGACCGAGCAGGGGACAAGCAAGTCAGACCACACAATAAACCCTGCCCTGCTGACACCCAAAAAGAGTGGTGTGCGCGGCCACATTTTCATCCCACCTCAGGACATTGTTGTAACGCAAGTCAAATCCAGGCCTCGCCCATTTAAACGCATCCCATTCTCTCTAATAGGGAACTATGTAAACCCATGCAAAGGCCTCTCTACACTCTGTGCTATTCAAAGCTATCAATGTGGGCTGTTGATAAGGAAATGCAAAGTGGGTCACCTTTAACTCCAGGCTCCTTGTGTAAACAGTATGGGGAGCTGCTTGGGACTCTCCTAATCACTCTCTAAACAGAGCCAGGTGCTGTTGCCACAGACAAACTGTCACCAACACTCTGCTCAACACAGCTGCTGTCTAGCCCCCAGACACCCACAGCACTGCAGGCTACCGCGGCACGGCAAACAGCACGACGACACCTGAAAACATGCCAACCCTGTATAGGCGCTATCGCAGTACCAGAGGTTCCACAACTTTTTCACCCAAAAAAAAAAAGGCAGATCAGAAGCAAGAAATTCTGTTCCCGAGAGAAAGATTTGCATAAGTAATCTTAAACTCTTATCATGTGCTGACACATAAGACACATGTAAGTCTGACGAGGGAGGATAAATCCACCTCAAATCAGCTAACTCGCAGTTTCTATTGCTTCTGCCAAGGAGGGTATGTTTATTCCTGTTACTTTAGTCCATTTCTCCGTAGATAGAAAACTTGCATTTCATGAAATCTTGGGGACAGATAAAGAACACAAGTCTTTTACTGTCAACCCTCTCAAAGATGAAAATACCTCTAAAATCCTTGTGATTTTTGCAGGGTCAAGAATTCAAATTTAAGAATTAAGTCTTGTCTTAATGTGTCAAAGCAATTTGAAGAAATCAATACTTTTATGTTTTTTTTTAGTGATTTACTACTTGTTGCAACGTAACACCATTGTACATTACCACAGACTCTACACTGGTGTCTGTGCTGTCAAAAATCACAATTTGACTAAATAAGGGTGCATTTAATTGGCAGTTAAGTGAAACAATAAAGACTGTATCACGCTGCCTTCATCTAGAATGTGTTCAAGACAAAGATGCTGAAAATGCTGGATTTTTCTGGTGGAGTTCTTGTCAGATCAATTCTGGAATACCACATATCCAGATTGCATTAGCCTACACGTCTGCAAAAACACTTCACACACTTCCTCGGAATTCACTTCCATTACTTTGATACAGTACTTCTCACGTGACTTCTGTGTAGCTCTTATTCAAGTCAACATCCGTGACAGGGGTCAGAGGCACTTTAAGCTCACATCACAACAAGTGACTGATCCTAATCCAGCAGATCCTTGACATGCTCGCAGTTCTAAAACACAGACTTTGTAGAACTTTAGACCTTAAAATGGTACATTTCAAGCCTCCCTGTTTTAGGAAGACTTGACACTGTGAAAGCACTGGTAATTATCTTGCATGGAATCAAACTAGGAGATCCCGGACGTGAAAATAAAGCCTCCACTTGTGTAATCACTACCAAGAAATCAACACATGATTTGTGATCTCAATGAAAAAGCAGAGGATCCTAAATAAAGACTAAACCCAAGAATAGAAGCTACTTTTATCCACCAATAGACTGGCAGATTTTATAAGAGGGAAAAACTTACGTAACTGATCTATTCTCTTAATGTTTTCTGAAGGTGTACAAAAGAATCTTTACATCAGTATGATATTTGCAAAAGGTGGAGTTAAATGAGACACATAAAGCTGAAACGCACAAACCAGAGATTATCCGGTGACAGCAGCCTAATATGAGCAGGTCAAATGCCGTGTTGGGTGTTAAGTGTGGGGGGGTTGTCCTGCATCAAAGAATTAACAGGGCAGCAGTAACCCTGGCTGCCATCAGCGGTGGAGGTGAGAGTTCAAGCTTTTCTTTGACCTCAACTGAAGATAAAGCAAAAACAGAGAGCACTCAGAGCTCATCGCCACCGAGGCTTAATCTGGATCAAGATCCTCATCACTGACGACTGTAGAGATCACGTTCCATGTGTCAGGTTGGTTTTTCATTTAGCTCAACTGTGCTTGAGATGAAGAGCAAAAATGTTCTAAATCCTCTATGAACAAATATTTAATCCTCAAACAAATTCCCATATCTACACCATATCATGTTTTAAACACTGGGCACCTTCAAAATAGATGCTTGGTCACATGGAGAGATAAGTATTGTTACAACTAGAATCAGAACTAATATTTATCATCATGTTATATAAAAATAAACGATTCTCCAAAAAGCTCGTCAAGATGATTTCTGTTGTTGAGCAGCAAACAAGGAGGTGAGACTTAAGCCCACACCTATGGTGTCAGAGACAAATAGGACAATGACATCCCCTATTGTCAAGTCATGAAAATACATGTGTCCCCTCATTAATTGTGAATGTCTGCATCATGTGTTTTTCTGTACCTGGCCCTGCTGCCGGGGGCCAGTTCTGGGTCATGTGTGAGAAGACTAATCTATGTGAGGTGCAGCGAGTAATGATGGCACTAGACACCACAGCTATGGTCAAAATGACACCATGTAGGTATGTTACATGCCTGACAGGTGCCTCTGTAATGAACGACCCATCCCCAGCACCAGCCAGTGGCTGTTAAAGACACCAGGACAGTGTCACTATTACAGGAGGCTCTAATTCAGTGCTTGTGTATTTAGGACTAACCTTATCAGCAGCTAAAACACATAAGAAGGCTCCTTGTGGCTGCAGTTACACTCAGTGTGTCCAGAAAAGCCTGTTGCTTCATCGCTGCGTTTGTAGTGTGTGTTTACATTACATTACATTTAATTTAGCTGACGCTTTCATCTAAAAGCGACTTACAATAAGTGCATTCAACCATGAGGGTACAAACCCAGAACAACAAGAATCAAGAAAGTTCTCAAACCCCAGATACCTGTGCCTGTGTGTTTGTGCTCCAGGTATTACTCATGTTGCTCATAAGTACCCGATAACGTAAATGAATAAATTAGGGGCAAAGACAGGTTTTAAAGTTAGGTTAAGTTTGGTGTTAGGCAAGTAAGTATAGTCCAGGTTATAGTAGGTATCCAGGTTTATCCAGTCAATGTGACGTCGTCATGACTGTATGTGTGTGTGTGTGGTCCACGTATTACTCATGTTGTGGGGAACTCATTCTGTTTACACAGTCACATTTTGGGGACAAATCCCCAAAACAAATTATTGAAATTAAAGGTTAAGGCATGTTTTAAGGTTTAAGTTACGGTTAGGTTTAGGTTCAGCTTAGGTTAAGGTTAGGCACGTAGTAACTAAAGTTAGAGTGACTCCCCAGGAAATCAATGTACGGTCCTCTGAAAGCCATGAAGACATGTCTGTGTGTGTGTGTGTGTGTGTACGCGCGAGTTTACTCAGAAGCTGCTGCTGCAGTTAAAGAGAAGTGAAGGAGCGCGTGGGAAGTGATTCAACGCGGTCCACCTGCCACGCGCACACACGCACGCGCGCACACACAAACACAAAGGGTCAAACCCTTAACCCGGGAGCACCAAATGGTCAACATGTGTCACTGTGGCGCACACACACGCACACACACACACACACACTGATAGGGAGAGAATGGTGCGTTCAGGGGACAGCTCGCCGGCGTCAGCTCAGCCAGACGCCCCGGTGATATTAATGGAGCCAGCGTGACTGCCGACTGAGAATCAGCAGACGCGTAAAGCCAATAATACAATTTTACGTAAAAGGGCCTCCAGTGAACGTAAACGGCTTCACGCAGAAAAGCCTCCGGGCTGCGCTTTACATAATAATCACAACAGCGCACCGGTAACAATGTTACAAGAAGTTCATTTGAAAAAGGGGAGGGGGTTGCCCGCCGCAATTCCTTTCACTCCTTCAGCCTAATCTGCATTTTAAAACACGATTATGTGAAAATCCTTCAAACCAAATGACACATTAACACTGGACGGATAAAAGAAAGCGCTTAAACCGCCATCTCTCTGTTGAGCGGACTCTTTTTGTCCTTTACGCACACACGGGCACGCGACCTTCGAATACTCAAAAGATATAAATAAGATCAAAATAACAAGACGCCGTTTCCTCGACATCGGAGTGACTTCCTCAACACAATAAACCCTTCGCTGGGCGCCCGCTCGCTCACACGAACAACCTCCGGGTCTGAGAACACAACTACACACAGACACACAACCACTCACCGCAAAAACAAGTACGGGCTATTCCAGTGTTTATGAATTAGTAAGAAAAAAATCCTCCTTCGGTCAGCGGCGAAGACGCGGATCCATCCCTCGCGTCCACAACGCAGACTCCGCACTTTTTGTCTTGTCGTCACGCAGGAACCTCCGACCGGCGTGGCCACAGGGACGGGACGGAGCGGAGCGGAGCGCAGAGCCGGGCAGAGGAGGAGAGAGGCGGCCGGGCTGCTGCTGCTGGGAGGTGGGGCTTCCTCTCCGACGGGGGCCGGACACACACACACACGCACGCACACACACACACACACACACACACGCACACGCCAGAGGGGGCGGGGGGTAGAAGCACCTGCTCCCAACCCCCCACCTCCACCCCGTCACGCCTCCAGTCCAGAGGGCTGACCCCGCATTGTTCCCCAAATGGGATAATGAATGACCCCCCCCCCCCCACCACCCCACACACACACACGCACGCACGCACGCACGCACGCACACACACACACACACACACACACACACACACACACACACACACACACACACACACACACACACACACACACACACACATCCCTGACCAGGATGGACAGAGAGTCACTTCCTTCCATAATTATGAAAATATGTGACTAAATTACATACATTCTTATAATTTGTTATTTATTAACATAATTAATTATGCAGATCAGTTGTATTTAGTATTTTTGCAGGAATAAATATGCCTAATTAGTGATGTTTATTTATCAATATCTTATTAGAAATATCATTTATTAAAAATAACACTAAATAAAGTTCGTTCTTGATTTTATCCACATTTTCTGCAGGTTTGTGATGCTACGATGCAAAATGAACGTTTTTTAATCTTCGATCCCTCTGATGATTGCCCTTGTACTGTCTTTGTCTTCTCTACGCCAACCCCTCTGCATATTATTAACCAAATATGTATTATATGTATATTATATGACTATTATTCATACAGAAGATCAGTTGTGGACCAAGAACAGTTGCTTGGCTACTATAAGATCGTAAAGGTCATATGGCTTATTATTAATACCGGGGAATATTTAAATCGAATGAATCTTAAGCTTTAATACAGTTTTGCAATATCAGCAGATTTTAGAGTACGAAACTTAAATGTATTTATAATTACTAATATGTATGACCATACAGTGAGAGTAATTCCATCAAGTGCCCACAAGGGGACAGCCACCTACCAAAAGCACAGAGAAGCCTCAGCTGTCAACCTCTCCCCCTGTCTGGCTTATCAATGGTTTTACTGTGGATTATATACCAGCGGCTGCACTGGCTGTAAAATCAAAGCCACACTTGTAAGCAGCAAAGACAGGGTTGTTCTCTCAAAGCCAAGGATGAAAACACGAATTAAGCAGGTGATGGCAGGGGTGGGGTGGGGTGGTTCATGGAAGTGGGATGAGGTCTCTCTCTCTCTCTCTCACTCACTTGTGCTGTGTGTGCTGCTAATTGCTGTGATGCACTGGATCAAACGCGAGCCTCATTATGTATTGTGAGTCTCTCCTGCAACATACCCACTTGTCCATGCTAACAGGAGCCCCGGCAGAGCAGAGAAACACAACCCTGATGGACGCACACCGCATCCCCCACATTACATCACCCTCCTTCCTGCATGTGAGTGAATATATAATACATGTGATAGCGGCCTCCTCACCTCTGTTTGACCTGGGAGCGAGCGAGAGTAAGTAGACAGGATATCCTGACTAACGATGCAGCTTCAGGACCTCGGCTTTTGATCCACCATGCTGTCTATACACATGCTGCTCCCACACACATCTCTGCGAGGATCCCCCTTCTGTTCAATTCCTCAAATCACAAGTCCTTAGAGTATTAAAACGCCTTAGTTGACTCGGAAATCTTTAGTCAATTACTCCTTTTTATGGTCTACATCACTAATCACTATATGACGTATTCGTCATTTCTGGCAATTAGTCATTGTTATTAAGAAAAGTCATTACCGATGTTACACAGACACATCTCGTGCATCACAATAATATTCGTTGTGGTTCTGGTCTTTAATAAGAACAGGATCCCTCAGCATGACTGCATTCCTCTGTGGAGTGACATGAATACAGAGAAAAAATAAGATTTCTATTTTTCAATTAAAAAGACTAATGGATTTGTCAAAAAGAAAATGTTTTGACTATTGCTACGCCTCCTTTTTTTCCAAGTCAAGAGCAGCACGACAATAGAAACAAACACTAATGTGCAGCATAGTTGAAACCTGAACAGGTGAAAACTGTTGTTCAGAAACTCAAGTTTTTGATTAAAAATGGCATCAATACATATGTTTTTATCACCTCATAACTTTCTCCTCCATTGTAAATAACAACAAAGATTAATTTTGCTCACAATGTTATGAACATATATGAACTAAAGAGATATAAAAATGGGGCCTTAACCTACTGACGCTTGAGTCCTGCAGCAGCCGCAGGTTTGATGACAGCGATTTCACACTTAGAATGTCCTTTCATTAAAGGTCCAAAAACTATCTTTGAAAAAGTCTTACAAAGAATAAAAATGATTGCCCCATTATAAACTGTATTAGAGATATTAAACATTTATGTTTTTCGTCACCGGTTTTTGGCACACGTTCACACACACTTTCAAAAACACTATGTATCTCCCACAATGAACCTTTACCTAATTACTCGTCCTGCTCTCGCCGCAGGTGCACTACTGTACAACGGAGGGAGTCTGCAGGGTATTCCTCTGCTCCTCCTCATGTCCTCTTTCCAGCCATCCTTCTGTACCTCCTCCAGCTTCTTCCGTTTAATACTGAACACCCCCTCCCCACACACACTCACACATTTCACATTCTCGCTCTTAACATTGCCTCCTCCTCCTCCTCCTCCTCCTCCTCCTTATCTCTGCAGCCTTTACTTCCTTATGCACAACCTCCCTCCCTCTCTCATTTTCTCTCTCTGTTTCTGTCTCTCTCCCTCCTCTCCCCCTCTTTCTCTGCAGCGGACCTGGCCTTAGGCATCGTTAGCTTAATTTAATAAAGGGGCTTAAGCTTTTGAGAGGCTTTTGAAGGATCTGACTGCTGTTACATTCATTACAATCTATCAGCCACAAGAGACACAGCCTTGTTGCATTTCTGAGAAGGCGAGCAAGTGTGTGTGTGTGTAATAAAAGTGCGTCGATAAAGCTATGATGGAATCGCACATCTTATAAGGTCACAACTCACTGCTGCTCTACACAGTAAACTGCTGGGTACAAGTTTGGTGTGTCTACATCAGGCAAACACTGGATGTGAAGATGCATACACTAAATATATATACTGTGTATATATAGTGATGTAGAGGAGGGTCTGGCTGATGAATTGCCCGGCTCCATGGAAGCATGCACTTTCCTCCCAATCAGCATCTAAAAACATGGCTCATTCACCTCCAATGTTGAAGTCCCGCAATCCTCCTCAAGACAAACCGTACACACACACACCCCTTCAAACACACACACCTCCTGCTCGCCTCTGTTATGTGGATGACAAGTGGCAGATCTCTGAGCCTTTGCCATGGGGAGACAAGTTATGGCAAAGGCAAAGCAGCTCCCTCTCTGACCTTGTTTAATCTCCCCCACTGTTTTGACTTGTACCTCTAACGCTTAAAAATTCTGAAGCAAACCAATGTGCGTATGTGCATGACTGAGTGAGGGCTGCAGGGCATATGCTATACCTCTCGGGTGTGTGCTCCACATTCTTCACAGGCAGATATGAAATTAAGGTGATAGAAGTAATTAGCATGCAGATCAGACCCCACACAGAAGGCGAGACGAGGGGCTACGCAAAGTGACAGTTTAAGCAAGAAGGAGACAGAGGAATGGATGGAAAGAGATTTCGAGAAAAGGGAGAAATAACGAGGAACTGACGCCCTGTGTTATTATTTACCGCCTTGACTGACACGCTGTCATCACTGTTACCACACAGCTGTGCACACCTATCTCATTTAGAAAGATAATGTCTTCATTTACCAGTTTATTGGGCATGAATTTACAATTTAATTCAATAGTAATAAATGTCCCTGCAACAAACTGTATCTTAACACACCTTAAAATGTTGTGTACGTCATTTTCAGAGATACACAAGAAAATCTCTATACAGTTCTTGTATGCAGCATTTTTCATACGACCAAAAAAATTCAACTAACTAATATACAGTCAAATTGGTAAAACAGACTGAGCAGTGTGCTGCTTGCCTGACTCTTTGACCCCAGACCCCAGCGTCACAGCCAAACACACAATTTTTGACTGGCAGATTAACAGGACCGATCACAAGATACGCATGCATCCTCCAGCCTATTGGAGATGCAGGGGATGGGTTGTCTTTAGATCCGCTTGTGCGAGAATAGACTGTGAGGAGATGTGTTGAGGGTTGAAGAGAATTCTCTTTCACATTTCCTTCACGTTACTGTAAATATGCTGCTTTTCTCCCCCACTGCTCTTAATTACATACATACACATGCAGCACATGCATCACATGGTCTGGCGCCATGTGATGCATGGTCTGCCCCCCCCCACGGTCTGGTCTGGCTCCAAAGCTAAAAACAGAGGAAAGGCCTTAGAAAAGAACAGAAAAATAATAAAAGTAAAGAATAAAGGAGATATGTGGAAGCGGTATGGGTTAAAGCGGGAGGTCTTTGGATTTTGTTCCCTCCTAGCTATGCTTCTACTATCTGGGCATTAGTGTGTGTGTGTGTGTGTGTGTGTGTGTGTGTGTGTGTGTGTGTGTGTGTGTGTGTGTGTGTGTGTGTGTGTGTGTGTGTGTGTGTGTGTGTGTGTGTGTGTGTGTGTGTGTGTGTGTGTGTGTGTGTGTGTGTGTGAGCAACAGGGGATGTGTGGTGAAGCCTATTAACAGACGTAGTGGTAATAGGCATGGGGAACCAGGATGTGTCTGAGCCACTGACCTGCCCATTAGCTCTCTCCACTCCGCTAAGCCCTCACATCGATCACCCAGCCACACATCATTGATCTGGAAAACCAGGCACGAGCGAACTACTTAGACATACCCTCTGTCTCTCACGCCTCTCAGTGTGTGTGTGTGTGTGTGTGTGTGTGTGTGTATTTTGTTCCTATGAATGTTAGGCAGACCCCTGTGTCTGAGTCGACGCACACATCTACATACATCTACACACACTTCACTTAACATACAAAAGGGCCAAGGAATTTAAAAGCCTGCTGTTATGTCATTTCTCCCGTTATTCAAATGCATTCCACCTTCCCACCTCTCTGCTGTGACATAATTAACAATGTACACTCCTCTATTAGCCACGCTGGCAGCAGCTGATTGTTAGTTGTCAGTTCAGAGCACATAGACCCTTTTAACCCGCTATGCACTGCGCCTGTGAGCAAACCGGTGCAAACACACATAACCACATAAACGAGCACAAAACAGGTTTGTACTCATATAATTGCCCACACCTCTACACTTACTGTACCTCCGCTTTATATTCCACTGTACATTTTGATCTGGATGCAGGAGGATTTAGTTAAGACTTGAATCTTAATGGACGATATCTCAGCAGCTAATTCGGTTAAATTGTTCCCACATCACTCTCTTTGTTGAGTTCTCCCTAATACAGCAGCGGGCAGATGCACCAGAAGAACTATTTTACACCCTGACAAAGAAAGACAGCAAGAAGAAGAGAGGGGTGAAGGCCCAATGGGAGGCTACTGGTAAGTTTGATTTTTAAATATATATAAATGGGGTGAAACATCATGATTGACAGCTGAGACTGGCTCAAGATTGGTCGAGCGTGTGCATCAGCGATACCTTGCTACCACGGTTCCATCCCCTGATCATTACTGTGCCGACTCTACCTCTAAATGTGCTATCAGCAGTGTTTGTATCCGGGATAGTTTGCCTTCAGTTCTGGATAGTGGGAGGAAGGGGACACAGGTCGTCCATTTTTATGTGTGGGTCTATGGTAGCGATATAACAGATTCATTATGCACAGTAATCAACTGCAATGGGAAGAGTGGGAGAGTTGTAAAACTACACATATTTTGTGATTTGTTGTTTCTTTATCAAGTTAAAACATAACCGATAATAACCCTGGGATCTTTTCCATTATCCCCGCCCACTTACACCCACTCCCTCCTCTATCCTCTCACCCACACCCGCCCCCTGAACACACACGCACACAGCCTAAAACAGATGGCAGCGGGAAAATGATAGTCAAACCAATTATTTATCTAATTATGACTTACCACTTAACAGCATAATCTCCCCATGCAATAGTTAGGTGCTCAAATAGGGGTGATGGGAGTCTAAACAGAGTCATTACGATTGCAGTTACCAGGGACGACCCGGCGTGCCCACTCGACCGGTCCTAACGTTCACCAACTGTTGTGTTATTAAATGCTGATTCTTATTAATTTGACATCAGACATGCCTACAAACACACAATATATTATGATGTGGAGTGAAATGGAGAAAGGGAGGGAGAGATGTAGCAGCAGGCAGTGTGGGTTCAAACCCATGCTAATAGGGTAATTGCATTGATTTCCATTTAGCTGAGCTCTCTGATGTTATTTACAGCATTTAGTCCAACAAACAAGGCCCTGCTCGCTTCTCCCAGCTTGCTTTTAACCAGCCGTGACATGCTGTCAACCCCTCTCCCTCTACCCTCTGCCCCCCTTCACCCTTTTCACAACTGCCAAAACAGCCAAATACATTATTAGGCCATTAATAGCAGCAACGCTTACACATCTCTCCAACCCCCCTTCGTGATTCATTCCAGTATTGCAGTCCCTCCCTCCCTCCCTCCCTCTCCATCGTCGTCTCGGGCCTGTTGGCACAAAAGCTGGGCGGCTTTGAAGTGGCCTTGTTTATCCAAACAGCCTGAGATGCGCTTGTGTGTGTGGACGGGGTGACGGGTGAGAGGTTTCTGTGAAGGCGGAACCAAATGTCAAGGCCTCACAAGTGTTGAGGGCAAAGTGCGATTTTTCAATCAAGGCGTTCTGGGCCCTTCATTACAGATGACAACTGATTACTAATGATAAAAAATGCACAACACTGTCTTATGATGCACCGAACATCCATCCACCGGCATGACACAATGAGAAGGTCGAATTGAACCAGAAGTCTGTCCTCTCTCACCTCGATGTCTCATAACAATAGACTATATAAAAGAGAGAGAGAGAGAGAGAGAGCGTGAGAATGAGTGTGGAGGTGATTAGCATGGAGCAGACAGAGCGTTGTATTAGTGCTATATTAATATGGCGGTCACGTCCGGGACACAGACAGACTGCATTAAGCTCATCACCACTCTTCTGCACACATCAAGGACTCTGCCGAGACCTGCAACCTACCACACTGGTTTAAAAGCAACTGGAGGTGGGGAAGATCTCATATGTCAATGAAATGGGAGTTCTTCCCCTACCCCCCGCTTCATTGACGTGTGTGAGTTAACAGAGAAACCGGGCAGGAAGTTGGTCTTCACAATGTATGTCGGAGTGTTGCATGTAAAAGGGGAACATATGTGTTCTGCGTGTTGTGATTGTGAAGCGTCTGCAGCGCACATATGATTCATTTCATTCACATCCAAGGGCTGAGTGGGTGGTATAGTGGCCTGGCATTGACAGCACAGACACACTAGCATGTAAAAGTGCGCGTGTTATACATACATATGAATGAAACATATGTCATTTCGGGGTTTTATTCAAAACATGCTGCAGTACCATCAGTGCCCACACATTTCAGCTTAACCACTCTTTACCACTCCCTGTGGGAATCAAATGAACCCAAAAATATCTAGTTTGCTGCAAAAGCACGGTGCATGGAGTATCACAAGTAGAACTGCAGGAGTACACGGCATCGAGTAAAAAAACAAACAATCCACAAGCCGCCCTTATAAATAATTAAACAAAGAAATGAATAAATTAAAAAAAAAAGTTAAGTTAGTTTGTTAAAGGAATCAAACTTCATTCATGACAAAGGTGTCATCCTTCAACTAAACCCAGAATCTGTCTCTCTGTCTTTATGTACCTCAACGAGAGCCCGACCCTGTCGCCCCCTATTTATTATACACTTCACCCGCTTTGGTGTTGAGTGCAGCGTCGACACTGACTTTCTCTCCCTCCTTATCCACCTCTTGTCTCATCACTGAGGGCCTATTAGCTGCGGTGCGTCTCCCTCCCCGTCAATGCAGTCGTCTTTTAACCGTGCCAGCTCTCTCTCTCTCTCTCTCTCTCTGCCCCTGTGAGGCACTGAATTAACTTGGCTGATTGAGTCTACCGTACACAGAAAGCTAAAGTGATGTCATTCCTCCATTGTGCTATTTGTGCTGTGGCATCAATCGCCGTGTCCCATTGCTGTAAAGCCACTGATCTTACAAGGAAAAAAACAGGTTGTTTCTCTGAATGGCTCCAAATAAAAGATTATGACACTTAACTGACTATGAATACAGCAGGTACATTTTCCTCTCCCTCCATCACTTTCTTTCTCCCTGCAGGTTCAAACCGGAATAGCGAGCACCCTACTGTAAGACGATAAGGGAGGCTAAAGCGCTTCTATCCCAGCAGAACACACACACTCAGAGGGATAAGCTATGGACTAGCCCAGATCCTTGAAACACACAAACACGGAGAAGCAGACGTTACAAAGCAGAAGCTCTCATCTCACCGCTAAGCAAGCAGGGGAAGGAGGGAGGGAAGACGAGGAGAGAATGAAAGGATTTAGTCTTCATCTGCGGATGAACATGCCATCTCCTCCCCCCTGTTCGCACAGATTCCCTTGCTTCCCTTTACCTCTAATTGCCACTTCAGCCCACTTTTCAGCTCTGTCAGCCTGCCCTCGGAACCCCCACTGTCTTTGGACAACTGGGTTACCGAAGACCGATACATTAAGTGTTTGGTAACACTCTTTACATTCCAAAGCAACATAAGCTGTGGCTATGAACATTGGAAACACATTCCTTGAGCCAAGCACACGCTTCACACTCCTCCGACACACTTTCCTCGGCGTGCAGATGGTGTGTGTTTAAAGCCAGCAGGGCAAGGCAGCCCATGTCAGTGAGCGTGCATGCATGTGCATCCGCAAAGTGTATGTGTGTGAGTGCGCTTGTCTGTGTATGCGAGTGCTCAAGGTCTCACCTGGGGGACAAGAAATTAACACAAGCTAATTTTACTGCATTCATTTTCATTTTGCTGGTAACAAGACCATCTGTTAACCATGCTGCTCCATGCAGGCAGAAAAAAAAGATAAGTGGGCCGCACCGCAATCACTCTCACAAACCCCCCCATCCCCTTCTCTGCACTCCCTCTACCCTCTCTCCAACACAGTGCGGGGCAGAGATAACACCTCAAGGCCATGGAGTTGCTGCCAGCCTTTAAACCTCTCCGTCTCCCTCTGCCTTGCTCTCAGTGTTTTTCGTGATGAAAGAGCGGAGTCAGATCAGAGGGAAACATGGCAGCCCAGAGACCTGCATCCACAGCCAAGGCTAAAACCAGAGCACGGAGTCAATGCCCTTTGCATTCACCGGCAGAACCGGCAGACCTGTGGACACCCACCTATATGCACGGTGCACTCACGCAAGCAAACCTACTCACTTACACATATGTTAAGAAAGCTTAATAATACAGTTTTTTCTACACACAAATTAAATATTACAATATTTATCCACTGCTCAAGATAAGATAAGACTTTATTGAACCTCACACCAGGGATATTCATTTGTTACAGCTGTAGATAGTCAGAATGAGGCAGACAAGAGAATCAAAAAAGGCAATAGAATCAAAATGAAAAAGAATATGTACATGATATACACCCTTCACTATGGAAATATTGTTTCCGGAATTCACTAACACCCGCTAACATCTGGCTTTTGTCCTCAATGGGGATGGATACAATTGGCATTCACTCCCAGGTCAAATGACTCTGCAGTAGACACTGTTTTTTATCGGCTCAGGCGCTGATCAGCACTGATGGAAACATGACACCTGACAGAACATGCACATTTTTTCTTCTTCTTTTTTTCTCTATGTAGACGCTGATGCTGCACTTTTTTTATACAATGTTATGACACCCATTGAGCTGCCTGGCGTTGGCACGTGAATAGAAACAAACCTTTGTGTACTCATTGCTTTTAACATCAACAACGTGCAACAGCGATTTTTTTGTTGGTATCGTGCAAGATGCAACACTGACAAGAGGTGAGTGAGCTTCTCAGTTCGCGATAAAGTGACTTGCTGGGAGAAAAAACATCCTGTACTGACAATGGGAGAGGAGTCAATGGCCTCATTTTAGCAGATTAACCTGCATTCAAAAAAAATATTTTGGTGTAAAAGAGGTATATGCTTGCACTGACACACAGATGAACTCATCTGTTTGTGTGTGCACGTGCATGTGTGTGTGTTAAGATACAGATGGGCTCCAGTGGGCTGTTACAAACCCTCTCTGACAACGGCTTAACGAGGGCACTGGCCTTTGGCTGCCGCATCTGTGTCGGTGTCGGAGCAGCCAAAACACACAATCACTCCGATTCATATAAGCTTAAATGTAAAAAGCAAATACATTCAGCTCAGTGTGTCCTATATGTCCAGTTATTATCCTCTGACATCTGCTATAATGACCAAAAAAACACACGCCATCTCCTCGCTTCCCACACACGTGGGAGTACTCTGCACTTTTTAAGTAAAACACTCGGAAGTGTTTTGTTCAAATAATGACACAGGAAAAGAGAGCGGGAGCGAGAGGAATACACTGATCTAATTAGCAGCTAGTTAGCAGCAAAACAGTTGAGTCCAATTAGGGGTGTGTGCTGTAGTGTATGTCGAGAGGTGTTTAAATGTTATCCTGATTATCAAGACTGTTTATTTGTTCTTCTACCAGGAGACACACTTAGTGCATCTGATGGCAAGATTTAGATAAACAAGGTACGAGTGGAGGAAGTGTTTATTTTATACTGAGAATGTGTTAAATACCGACGTGTGTGTCAGAGGTTTAAGTAAGTATGAGTGCTTGTATGTACTGTATATACCTGTGTGTGTGTGAGTGTGCATCTCCACTGTATTAGTGCACAAAGTTGTCTGATACACTCATTAATACACCGTATATAGAGACCATATCCACTTAGCCCTTAACTCCCCTTCACTGTCACATAAGACACAGCTCTCTCTCTCTCTTTCTCTCTCTCTCTTCCCCCGCGCTCCCTCCCTTCCTTTTGGCAGACTGTCCCATTGTCGGCAGGTGCACGCTCCGGTGGCAGCCAAAGTGCCAACCTGCCCTCCATATGCCCGCCTCCGCAGTGCCAGCTTACTCCTGCCGCTCCCCACCAGGATTCAGCTGGCTGACCACCCCAAATCTGTTCCCCGCTCCCCGCCATCAATCCTCCCCCACACTCCACCAGTATCCACCCCTAGCCTTTCTTCTCCCACACACACACTCATGCACAGACACACACACACACGCCAGTTCTCCCTCGTCTTGCACTAGTGAGGCTCTCTCGACAGCCCACTAGCATCCGCTTGTCATATCTTCCTGTGTGCTTTATCCTCCCCCCTTTAGCCCTTTTCTCACCTTACACTGCATTCCTCTGACCTTCATCTGCTGCTTTTCAGCCTCCTAAGCATGCCAGCTCTTTTCTGATATCCCCCCTTGACATGATGCCGAGAGACCAGAGCAGACACTCGCAGAGGCAGGCGCCAGGCCACATCAATCAGCACCGCGGTGCAGGACGACTGCATGTCAGATCGATGCATCATCCTTCAACTGGTTATAATCTGGGATTTATAGGGAAATCCGCCCCCGGACCAATGGTGTAGGGCATATTATGCCACTAGCAAGTTACTTTCACCGACATAATGGGATCGGGGCATCAATGCCTAGTGTAAGTGTGTGAGAGTGCGTTCATGAAGAGCCTCTGATGTAACCTTGTCTGACCTTTCAGCTTGTACAGTTTCCCCTGAGGGTGTGAAACCACACGTAAACACAAACACAAACACAACAGCCATGGGGCTGGAAACGAGAGAGGACAGGATATACAACCGAACCCTCTGCACCCTTTTCTTTTTTCAGAACAAAGAGACAGGCGTCGTTTTTCGAGTTCATCTTGTAAACGTGGCATGTGAGATTTATACTGGGCCATAGCCGTCGTGCTATTTGTTATGCGGTTGCCTTAAGACCTCTATAAACACAAAGTGATGGAGCGGTAATCCCGTGCCCTCTCCTCATTACTCCTCCTCCTGAGGAAGCCATCTGACCGGCCTGGAGCAATCTATTCAGGTCACAACCATCATCTATCATCCATCATCAAGTCTCTCCTGTCTCTCCGCCTCACCCTCACCCGCACTCACACACACACACAGAAATTCAGTGTGTGACACTAATTTTAATAGGATGTTTTAGACCCAGTCACTGATCACTTGCCCCGTGCCAACCCACTGACTTCGAACGACATGCAGCGATGAAAGTAAGTGAAAGAGAGAGGATATGGACGGGGGATAGAGGGACAGAGCGAGGGAGAAAGGAGAGGGAAAAATAGGGAGAGGGAGCGAGTGAGAGAGAGAGAGAGACCTTGCCTTGAGTCATCTCCAGTCTTTAACAGGATGTGATGAGCTCTTGCCATTCTCTTAATCTGCCTCCCATGATTCATTTCCATTTCCTGTGCCCCGACAGGCTGGCGGCTCAGCACCAATCAGCTCTCTGACCAATTGCACCTCCTGTTGACACCCTGAGGTCACCGGCCTCTAATCCTTAACCCTTCCAGCCCTCACATATTCGGAGGAGAAGAGAGAAGCTTCCTGGAGAGACAGGTATTTACAACCTCATCTAAAAATACAGCGGCACTTTTACGTCTCTGGACCGTGGAGACTGGCCAGAGGAGGTGAGTGGAACCCCTGCTATTAAACAGATCACGTGGCGCAACAGGACAGAGGAACATGCACAGACAATATTACATGTCTGCATAATAAAGAGAAGATGCCTGACAGATTTAACAAAGAACAGGAGATGGGATTGGAGACGGGCAAATTGCATTTTCTTAATTTCTTGTCTTAAGTGAAGAGGTTGCTTTAATGGCTAAGCTCCGAAATCCAATCGACTAATGATTGGAAAGCTGTCGGCTTAGAAGACCGCCCCCCCCCCCCAGTCACAAGAAATGTATACAAAGATACACATAAACACACCAAATCCTGTTCACCCTCTCTCTGGGTGGTACAATTCTATGTTTTCTCCTCCTCTTCCCCATAAATCTTAGCCTTGCACACTCCTAATTACCCCAGGAAGTGAGGGAGGATTACTCTGCTTCTCCCTCTAACCTCATCTTTCTCCTTTTTCGTGCTTATACCCGCTGTGTATTTATGGTTGCAGTTAAAAGGGCAGGGGACATTTGAGATCAATGGAATTTGCCAGTTCTCAAGTGTGTGTGTGTGTGTATATGTTTGCTACAGTGCAGTGTGTGGAAGTGAGGGTGTACATGTTCACTGAAAGTGTGAACCTGGTGGTGTGATCTTCCAGGAAGAAACTGGACAAATCAAAACAGAACCTCAGTTGCCCTGCAGAGGAGGACCACGCGGTAACAGATGCTGCAGATCCTTTGTCACTCTGTCCGTCTCCACATGTGCGTGAGTGTGAAGGCATGAACATTAACGTGCCTTTCAGGAACACTTCTGCTCGGATGGTTTTACATTACAAACGCACATTCCTTGTGGTTTCTCCCAGTTTAGAAAGCTATGAGAAGATCGGTCCGTGCCACCAAAACTTAAAAATGACATCTGAGTCCACTCAGCTTTGTAGGAAAACTTGGCCAGACGTTTAAAGTGATTTAATGTGATGACATTTGGAAAAATAGAAGACAAAAAGATGAAGGAAATAGGGAGAATAAATGAGGTCTGTCCAGTGCATGATTACTTTCAGAGCCTGGCCGATATGAGCCTTTCACAGATATATCAGTATCTGCGTTTGTGTTTGCCAATACGATTTCACAGATAAAGGATCCGCATTTGAGTTTATATTTTCTTGTTTTGTATATGTTTGTATTTTTGTTTTATAGGTATCCGTGGTAGAATTTATGGTTAAAATATAAAAATTCAAGCCTAAGTCACATTTTGAGTGTTAGATAACATGCATTGCCATCTTTTAATGTACATGAATCAGCTGATATATCAGTCTCTGCATCAGATTCAGCCCCAACAAATCCATATCAGTCTGTCTCTATTTTAATATTAAGACATTCCTCTGAGACATGATCCTGTGTATTTATATGAGACGTACATATCAAGTCATCTTATGCAACGATCCAGGTGATTGATGGAGGTGAGTCGACATCTTTACATAAAATTTAGTTTCTCTTCCTCTCTCTGATCAGACACAATAACTAAGTTTACACAACTCATTGCTCAATCTGAACATCCTTCATCGACCATTGTGTTTCCACATTAAAACAAATCATTTACACAAATAAACTCAAAGAGAGCAGCTCATTCTGGTGGTCATCTACTGGAGAGCTTACAAATTAGTCACCACTCTGCTTTCTAATGTTAAACCCCTTCTCATCGGTGCTCACATATGAAAAGTAATACTGAATCTGTGTGCACGTGTCATTGTGTAATGATGTACATCCAGGGTAGTGTGTGTGTGTGTGTGTGTGTGTGTGTGTGTGTGTGTGTGTGTGCCTGAACCCAGCACCATCAGATGCATGCTGAGTTTAATTAGAATTCTCTGTAGTCTAATTTGATTAGGGGAGGCAAAGGAAGATGAAGGCAATTAGAACTTGGCTATTTCTGCGAGAGTAATGTTTCAGGAGAGAGGTGACACACACACACACACACACACACTCAGACAAACAAAACACATGTGTACATTTAACCACAAAAGTGTGCCCACATGCTCATTGCTCTTTCCAAATGGGGTCCATGTAAGTTCACAGCGACTTAACGCAAAAGAGCAGAGGTGAGTGTCCGTCATGACTGCCGAGTGTTTGACAAGCACCCAGAGTGTGACACACAAGACCAGTCAGCTGATATGCACACAGCTCAGCTGTGAAGGAACCGTTTAACATCCCACTGCTGCCTCTATATGTGTGTGTGTGTGTGTGTGTGTGTGCAGTCCACAGCCGCAGAGGAGCAGAACAAACAAACCCACGTACAACACAATGCACTACACAAACAACACTGCATCTCCCTGGAGCCAAACTGACGGGGCTAGCAGAGGAAACAGAGACGGAGAGACAGAAGTGACTGCAGTCTATAAATCATAGCTGTGTGCTACTGTGATACCAGCAAAGCCCCCATTACCCCCCTGCACCTGTTAGCCCACCAAATGTCTTTTGGAACAGTGTCAGAGTGTGAAGGCTTGTTTGGTTTTGCTTTGTAAATGTGTGTGTGTGTGTGTTCCCGTCTTTCAAGGAAGGACAGCAAAATGTCCTGACAGAGATCAGAAGAAAATCCTCCATATGTGACTTAATTTAAAGGAACAGTTCCACATGTAGGGTCATACATTCATTAGTTTTATTTTGAAGAGTTAGATGATACGGTTGATATCACACTCCCATGGTGATAAGCTTTATATTTGATTTAACTTTAATTCCGAGCCAGACTACATGTTTCCTTGTGCCAAGTCAGTTGCCTGACTCCAGGCTCATATTTATCGTACAGACATCGTCTCACTCTCAGCAAGAAAATGAGCACACACATTTGTTTCAAACTATATTCTCAGAGTTGATTTATCAAAATTGGATATTGCAAGAAAAACAACGTTTTTTGCAGAGAATCTTAAGTGAACAGAGCTCCTCATAATAGATAGAAACAGAAACATTTAATCAAAGACAAAAACCTTATAAAACAACAATAATAATAATACTAATAAAAATTACTATTTAATCTAAATAATCTTTTTGAATCTCAGTACCAAAAATATTCAATCTATTTATAAGACAATTTCAGAACATGAGGAATAAACTAGAGGTCATGTCCTCTTGTTCTGCTCGTGGGCACCATGTGCTTCCTGTGCCGTATCTGGGAGTTAAGGCTACATGTCAAATTATTCCTTTAAGCACGGACCTGGACATGTTTAGCTTTCCTCAGCATAAAGAAGAAAGGAAGAGGAAAATTAACTATGAGCGGTCTCTTTACGTTATGAAGTTTGCATACTGATGTAGCTGAGCATTTCTGAGAAATATAGTCCCCACAAGTATGGTCATACAAATGTGTGTGTGTCTGTGTATTTCTGGAACTCCCTGGACACTGTTGCTGGCTGTGGCGTGTATCCAGAGAGCAGTGGAGGCCACAGGTGCGCAGGGTCAGGGTTTAACAGCCCTGGGTTTACGAGGAGACGAACAGGGCAGTCCAGCGAGACGCTCCACGGCCAGCCATTACAGCCATAACCGGGGCAGTGCCACCTGCGGACTGGCGCGGAACAGATGCCACGCCGCGAACGGGTCAGGCCTTTTATAGGAAGGGCAGAGCGAGGGAGAGAGAGAGAGGGCCAGGGGATCCAGTATAGTCAATCATTGTGACTGCTTTACTGCTGCTACTACCATCTAATGACAGTGCTGTCAGAGCACATGAAGTGGGAGGGATGGAGGGACTGAGGAGTGGAGTAAAATAGATAAATGGATACCGCGACAGAGTGAACCGGGGGATAAACGCACAGAGGGAGGAGCAGGAGGATGCAGAGAGATGGGTGACCCTTAAGAAGAGGCGAGCATATTGACGCAGAGGGCAGATTTGTAGGAATTGATTGGAGGAACAGACAGAGGAAAGATATTGTACTTAATTGGATATAATGATTACACGAATGCATCGATAATCCCCTAACACGGTATAGACTCCTTTGCTGGTTTTTATCAATATGTGCTCTCCTTTGGCTAAGGTAACACACACACACACACATACACACACCCGAGCAGATGCACAATATGCATGTTTATTGCAAGACACTCTCATCACACACGCTCTCCTCTCGCCTTTATCCGAAAGGAGCACTCAGTAATCACCAGTGATTAGTGTGCAGTCTGATCCAGGGCTCAACAACAGCATGCAGCTCATGCACATATTGATCATCTGATGTGTGTGTGTGTGTGTTTGTGGAGAAAGGATTTTGATCCACGTCGCTGCAGTTTCACATTTGGATTTTGATAGCCAACTAGATGTGAAAAGAGTACTGCAACAATCACAGGCTCGTTTGGTTCCAGATTCGTTTTTGTGATAATCTTGAAGACGAAAAAAAAAGAGGAGACACTGAGAAACATGCCAGTTAATAAGGTTTGGTTGCCACATTTTCCCCCAGATTGCAAATCTTGTTGTTGCCTGAATCAATCCACCTCTGAGGTTGGTTCAGGATTAGCCCTCAACACCAAAACACCGACAAAACTCTCGCCCCTGCTGCTCTTTAACCTCACCTCCCCTTTCTACTTGCCTCTGTGGTTTGCAGTTTTTGTTTTCTACCTTTGAAGCTCTTGTTCGCCACTTCTCTGACGGCCCATCCAGTTTTCTCTCCTCTTCTACTTTCTCACTTCCTTGCCCTCAGGCTACATGCACAGACAGTTACGAGGGGAGAACAAACAATGGCAGAAAGTGCTCCTGTAGATCTAAGCACGGTAATCAACTTCAACACACACACACACACACAACCCAATTCATGAAAGGTATAAAAGAGGTTTAAACATGTTTTTATGAAGAAGTGAGGGATAGATAGCATAAAGAATAAAATGAAAGCAGGAGGCATAAACAGAAAGAGTGACCATGAGCCATCCTCCATTAGTTCCTCCCAACCTCTGCTCCACCTTGGCTGTGATGTAAATGCAAGTTCAAGTGCTCCTTCTCTCCACCTTTATCTCTGCCTCTGTTATTCTTTCTTAATCCATGTTTTTCTCTTCTCTCTTACAATTATCCCCCCCCCAAATTCCTCTTTATTTAACCCAACCTTTTTTTTGTTGTTGTCAAATAATCATGGAGAACGAGCATTTGTCTGACATGGTCTCCAAGGCAACAGCGGTTAAGACGGGAAGGCAGGCAGGGGCTCATTGAGAGGCTGAATGAAAAAAGAGGGGGGAGAGAAGAGGCAACACACAGTGCTGGGTATGCGCGCACGCACACACACACACACACAGATTCAACACAGAGAGGGAGAAAGAGATGGACACACACTCAGGCCAAACTCACCGGCTTTGGCGAATACTGAGAACCTCTCTCTGTGTCTCTAATCTGTGTGGTTCCCCTGCTGTGAGCTTGGTTGGTGTGGGACGGTTAGGAGCCTCAAGGGGCGACACACACACACACACACACACACACACACACACACACACACACACACACACACACACACACACACACACACACACACACACACACACACACACACACACACACACACACACACACACACACACACACTAATGGAGAGGGATGAAAGGGTCATAGATGCCTGGAGACAGGAGTCAGTAAGTCAGAGAGGACGGAGGGAAAGGTGAGGAGGTGATTCAGCCAGAAACTGAATCCCTGTATTTTCCTGTCGTTCCCCTGATTTTCCTTCCTCATCTGTCCTATTCCTCCTCTAATTTCCTTTTTGCATCACTCCTTTCCTTTCCTTGTCCTCGCTGCTTCTTGCATTAGTATGTTCAAACCGTCACCTTGAGTTTGGAGAGCACTCTGATCAGAGGTCGTGACACATGGAGTGAGGCTGTCCTCCTTTTGTGTGAACCTGCTCACACAGACACACACAGACACACACACCTCTGTGTTTCTCTTTTTGTCTTTTTTTTTCTCACACAGCAGGCATTCTGTGGCCTTTACCAGCAGATCTCCATTTCAAAACCCACCTCCTGAACAAAAGAGAAAGGGCCGCACGACAAGAGAACATGGAGAACACTGGTGACATGCTGAAGAGAGCATACAGGACATTGCAGCAGATAAACAAGCTGTTATACATGTCTCGTCTAAAGTATAAAAAAATCACTATAAATGATTGCAAATGCCATTAGCTTGTTTAAATATTAAATGTTATGGTCATCACTGACCACATCTGAATTGGTTACGTACATGTGGAGACACTGCAATTGGGAATCCATTTAACAGAGAACCTGTACTGTATACTTATATACATTTTATGTTATATTACTGTCAGTCGTGCAGTGTAGAATTCAGCATAAAACAAAAGAGAGAAAGAAAAAAGAAGAAAAGAAAGAAAGAAAGAAAGAAAATCCATATTTAATACAAAATAATAGTGAAGGAGGACAGGTAATGTTTAGGTGAGGTGACGCTGTGACTTGTACCAAACGTAAAAGCATCCCTGTTAATAGCCAGGTTGGCAGCTGGCAGGTAAAGAGCTCTAATAGAAAAAGTGTGGGGTTGTAGAATGAAATGTGAGGGGGCAAACTAAAGCGGTGTCGGCTGTGGTCGAACTGCACACTCTACCTGCTGACTGAAGCTCCTAAATAATTTAGCTGCGCTGTCAGTGAAGTGTACCTACTGCTCCTGCAGTCACAAGAGGATGAAAACACAGCGAGCAAAGGACAGGAACCTTTGTACGGATTTTGAATATCAATTATCATATTCATGATGCACAGTATTTGTATTTTACAGGTGTACAGTGCGCATGTGAGATATTTTGAGAGATATATTAATGGACATTCCCTAAGAATATACAATATACAATATGGTGGAATGAGCCCAGAGTAAAACATTACATATCTTCAGTTCCCTTCTCTTTCTTTCTCCTGTTCTACTCCTGCCATTCTCTCTCCCTCTCCCAGTGCCCTCTCTTGGCTGTCCTCTCCACAATCAGTGCCCAGTGAGCCGCGAGACGCACTTAAGCGGCGAACGGCGGTAACCTCACGCCGCCTCGGTACTCACACAAAGCCACAACCATGTGCAGTCGCGCACACGCGCACACACACACACACACACACACACACACACACACACACACACACACACACACACACACACACACACACACACACACACACACACACACACACACACACACACACAAAACTATACATTTGCGCCGCTCCTTGCTGAGTTGTTGTGTTGAATAAAGTACACACAGGTTGCCTCTTGTGTGTTGTTTACCTGTTGAATTCAGTGCAGATAAAGGGCTGAGAGCTTTAGTGTAAAGGAGTGAGAGCTGCTGTCACACAGCATTACTAGTGTTGGAGCTCAGGTTCCAACTTCAGGACCAGCAGCACAAAGACAAGCGTCTCCTCAGATGCACTCCAGAGCTAACCTCAATCCTTCAGTGCACTTCCCCAGAACACACAGACGCACATGCACACACTGCTGTGCATAGACAGAATGGATTTGCAAGCATGAATGCATAAAAACACAAAAAATATGAAAATGTCCACGTCACACACAAATTGACATTAGCTTACCTGGCAGGTAGTAGAGTGGTGCTTTTAGTCCAAACATAGTTACTGATTAAGTGTCATGAAGAGAGAGCAACTTGTGTGGAACGCGCAGGCAGCCGTCCTGTCCTGGATGACTGCACCAGAGAGGGGCTGTGCCCTCGCAGCCACCCAGAAACAAGGCTCTGTGTGTGGAGAGGCTGGGCTGGGACTCAGCCTGTCATCCCCGCTCTCTGGTCCTCGCTAACCAAGCGTGAGGCTGGGACCGCCCAGCCAGCTAGGACACACACATGCACGAACACGAAC
Source organism: Verasper variegatus (assembly GCA_026259375.1). Taxonomy (NCBI): domain Eukaryota; kingdom Metazoa; phylum Chordata; class Actinopteri; order Pleuronectiformes; family Pleuronectidae; genus Verasper; species Verasper variegatus. The sequence goes on along the minus strand of CM048039.1, from coordinate 15,291,936 downwards.
ACACACACACACACACACACACACACACACACACACACACACACACACACACACACACAGAGACAGTCACACAGATACACACAGACAGAGCGGTGCAAGGGGTCAACCCGTGAGCACGCCCCCGCTCTCGACCCCTTTTCTCTTGCACAAGATCCCCTGGGCGAAGGGTCACTTGCTCTCCGTTTCCAAGCAGGAGCAGGAAACACGCTCTTTCTTCCACACAAACACACAAACACACCCAGAGAGTCTCTGGACAGCCAGAAAAAGATGTAAAAGCTCGCTGTCCAATGCCAGGAAGAGGTGAAAAGAGACAGCAGGGAGGATAAAATACAGACTGGGTAAATCCTGCAGACGAGAGCAACGACTGATTCCCGGGACTGTCTTTTATCCCTCTATCCAAGAAAGATGATCAGAGGAGAGTCAGCTCTGCTTCCTCCGCTACTGCTGCCACTCTCTCTCTCTCTCTTTCTCGCTCTCTCATTTTCACACCCTCCCTTTTTTCTCCCTCTCTTTCTCTGCCGATACAGAGAGAGGGAGGTGGAGGAGAGGAGGAGAGAAGGAGGGCAGAATGAACTCCCTCCAGGCAACAACACAGCCAGATAGCAAGAAAGTGTGTGTGTGAGAGAGAGAGAGAGAGAGAGAGAGAGAGAGAGAGAGAGAGAGAGAGAGGGAGAGAGACAGAGGGGGATGGTTGTGTTGGAGCAAACAAGAGATAGAAGAGGCCGGGGTACAGATGAGAGGGAAATACCGGCCAGTGCTGATGCTTCACCCGAGGAGGAGAGTGGTCACAGTTCAATGTGGAGTCAGGGTGACAGCTGATCGGACGGCCCCTGTGACAGTGAGAGGCCAACGACTATCAAGGGAGCATCTGTTCACACTGTATCAGACGGCAGGAAAGCATCAACCAGAGTGCAGAGAGAGAGAGAGAGAGAGAGCTCTGTGGGTCTTCAAGGGCAGCTCACAATAGAACAGCTACGTGTTTGGAAGAGGAAAATATAAAAGATCCCCCGCATCCATTCTCGTCTCTGAAAATGAGAGTCCTCGTCTCTGTCTTCGTGTGTGTGTGTGGGTGCTCTTGTGTGTCCGTCTAGGAAAGTTGGCTTATGCAGCCTTGTGCACAGACTGCTCACCATGCTGCGCCGACAGCAGACGTACCCCCCTTCTCTCTCTCTCTCTCTTTCTCTTTTCATCACACGCACTTTCAGTAGCCTGCTCTGCACACAAACCTGACTGAGAGCGGTGGCAGTCAGGGTGAGGAGTTAACAATCTGCAGGGAAGCCGCCAGTAGGGAGAAGGGGGCAACAAAAGAGAAAGAAGAGAAGGAGACGGGCAAAGATGACAGGACGTATCCTAGCAGGACAGTTTGCCCTCGGGGCTGACTTGCTCTCAAATCCATTCTATGAAACTCACAGTGGGGGAGAAAGAGAATTGGGGTGGGGGCTGGCAGGAGTTTAGTGTGGAAGGAGGGGAGGGAGGCAGACTGTGGGGACCTGCGTCTTCAGGAAGACTCAAGAGGACAGGAAACAAAACTCTGCAGCGTGCAACCAAGCACAGGCATGGCGAGAATGAGTGGGAGTGCAACACGCATGCTCACAGGCAAATAGGGTAAATAACCACTAATAGGGTCTCATGATTGAAGGAAGAAGGGAAGACAGAAGGAAGAAGAGAGAAAGCATGGAAGGAGAGGGGGGGGGGTGCATAGAGTGAGATATGGAGGGAGGCAGAGAGGAGGAGTTATTCTGAGAACAAAGGCCTTTTTATTAATGCAAAGACAGAAGATCAGTAAATGTTTAATTAAGACAAGTACAACGTGCCAACAGTGTGTGTATATGCTATAGCGATGCTGCTCGACATGTTTACACAGCCTTCATGCTGTATTGCACAGCTGAATGTGTGTAAACAATACACTTAAAGATCACTGGAAGGCATTGTGCAAGCTTCTGGGCTGTTCCGGCTCACAGCGAAAGTGTGTGTCTTGCACCTTGTGTAACAGGTTGAGAGGTACTACCCCACCACGTCTAATGATGCGCTGACGGACAGAGGCATGCTAAGAACTAAAAATACAGCATCAAATTTCCGGGGCGGTGGGTACGATGAAGATGAAGATGAAGATGAGGTGCAAAAAATATCCATTTGTTTTTCCGCACATGACTACAGGTGCATCCTGATGCGTTTCTCAGAAATTCAATGAAGGGTATATAAATGTTCCCAAAAAAGGACACATCTATCAAAAGAGCACATCAAACACTTTAAAGACTGCAAACACAACGTGCTGCCTCCTACCTGCAACAGCCGCTGTGTTCAAAGTGTTATAAAAAGGAACAGGTTACCCCACATCCTTGAACTCAGTGCCGTTTGCACTGCTTTTGCATTGCACTATAAAAAAACCATTCAGTAAACTTCCCATTGCACTCATTATAATGAAGGTGTAGGTCTATGAGTTACTATTCTGAGTTACTGCCTCTGCCAAAGGGGTTATGCTTTCATCAGCTTTGTTTGGATTTTAGTCAGCAGGATTAGGCACAAATTACTCAACTGATTTCCATGAAATTTTGTGAAGGGGCGGGGCATGACCGAGAAAGAACCCAGTAAATTTTAGAAAGGATCCAGATATAGAGACAGATGGTTTTTTTTTCACTTTCTCTAACAGGACAAGATAGGGCGTAGCCTCGGTGGACGTATGAGCACCTTTCTGGTTGTACTAATTTCAGACATTATCGGACCCACACAACAAATGATACACTGTTCAGATCAGAGGGTTGTTCCTAACTGGAGATGTAAGAAACCATGAGTTATAGAGCAAACCTCTACTGTTTTATATCTGTCGGTAAGACAGAGAGAAGAAAATGTTACTGCAATAAAATTTGACGTTAATGTGTGTTACAAAGTTCAGCGATGGGAGGGGACATTGACAAGCAAAAAGTCATCTTTTTTTTTATGCTACTCATAATGGACAGGAAATGCTATAGAATCGCAGTTGTCTCTCACTCTCTCTCTTTCTCTCTCACACACATACACACTGAAAGGCTATAAAAGCTCCCCCGGGGACAGAGGCAGAATGTGTGACTGAAAACCCTGTGATCAAGAAGTAACAGGAAGAGGGAGAGGAGAAGGGAAGAGGCGCAGAACAAAACAAGTGAAAAGGGGATGTCAGAAAAAAATAAAAAAATAAAAAGATGAAGGTTGGGGATGGGAGAGAGAGAGGGAAATAGAGGGGGGGGGACTAGAGACAGCTAAAGTGTTCTCTCTCACACACACGCACACATACCTGCCATGCCCACTTCCTGTCAACCCAGTATGCAACTGTCGTCCTTATAACCTCCCCCCTCACCCACTTGCAAAAGATAATCACTTGTGTGTGTGTGTGTGTGTGTGTGTGTGTGTGTGTGTGTGTGTGTGTGTGTGTGTGTGTGTGGAGGGGATTGAAAGATGGTCTGTCTTCTTCCACAGCAGGGAAAGCAAAGATAAGGCATCACTATAATCTTTCCCTGCCACACACAGCCTCTGGAGGTGCACACATACTCACGCACACACGTACACGCACACGTATCAAAATGCTGAACTCTGACATGATTGCAAAAACGGGTTGCTTCTTATACGGCAGGTGCTGGGTTCTCATAGAGAAAGACGGAGGGTGGAAGTGAGCAGTAAAGAAAAAGGAGGAAGGTGTTTTTGTGCTGAACAGGTGAGAGTTTGAGAAATGTGTTTAAATTAAACATCTGGGCAGAGGTGAGTCGCCACATATCAAACAGTGCAAGAAATAAGATCTCGTCACCCTTCACTCACCCCTATTTGCCGCGACCCGCAACCACTCCACCATTACACACGCCCATTTAACCTGACCTCTCGCTGGTGATTAGAAGCCTGTGAAGTGTGTGTAAGCGTGTGTGTGTGCGTGCGTGCGTTTGTGTCGGTCTTTGTGTGTGAAATGCTTCTCTCCGTATGCTAATCACAGCCTAACACTGAGAATTAATTTGCAAATGTGTCATTACCCATCAGGCTCAGCAGCAATAACCCTGCAATTACACAACTATCGCCTGACCAGCTGAGCACCACACACACGAAGGCAAATATATGCGCACATACACACACAGAACTGAACAAAGCAAGCTCTGATGTAAAGACACTCCGTTATGAAATATATTACATTCTGTTCTTGCAGGAGTTATTCAGTATATTTATGTTGTAATCACAGCTCCTCACCTCAGGGTCAATAGGACAGCAACCAAGGTCAGTTGTGCACTTTCACACATTTCTGTTTCTTAGCAACATTTTTCAGGAGTCTGGCCTTGCTGGGAACTTAAACGGCGTCGCACAATGGCTTCAGAACACAGATACACTAACTGAGCAATATGCAAGAATGTGTGTGTGTGTGAAGCACTTACCTGTGAAGTGAGGGGTCAGGATCAGAGGTTTGTTTTGCAGCCACGAGGAGGAGGAGGAGAAGGAGAAGGAGGAGGAGGAGGATTGACATGCAAAGAAAGAAAGAAATCAAACAGTTAAGTATAGACATGCACTGTATTTTAACCAAGCAGACATTTATAACCTCTTACATAAGTGTTTATAAATGAATAAGATACTTAATTAAAGAGTTGGGAAACATAATGACTCCAGATGATAAAAAAGATTTGAACCATCTGCTACAAACTTTGAATTACTTACATCTAAATCCAATTTAACACCTATAGGGGATGTTGGAGAAGTGTGTTGAACAGGGCTTTGCACCACACTTACAGAATCACCAAATAAGGAAATATCTTAAAGAAAATGAGCAGTGAAGCTGTTTTGGAAGCTTTTAGCGGCAAAAAAATCTTACTATAGGAGCTTTTCCACTGGTCAAAAAACCCTCTGACATCTGGCTTTTTTCTCCAGTAAGAATGGATACAGTCAGCATTCACTCCCAGGTCAAATGACTCTGCAGCAGACATGGGTTTTTAATCGGCTCAGGGTCTAATTTGCAGCGATGGAAACATGACACCTGGTTGAACGTGCTTATTTCTTCTATATTTTTGCAGTCTAAACACTGTGCATGTTCCATGCGTTGGTGCTTACATGGCCATGAATGTTTGTGTACTGTTTTGTACATCTTGGGAACAACGTGCAACAGTGACATTTTTCTTTGTTTCGTGCAAGATGCGACCCTGGCAGGACAGCAAGGTGAGAGAGCTTCTCAGTTTACGGCGTGCTCATGATGTCAAACACGGCAGGGGAAGAAAGACGGCAAACTCCTCCACTGGCAAGGAGTAAGGAGTCAATCGAATGTTCACGTGCATTTTAAAAAAACTGTGATACCCGCTAAAGTTGGTTTAAAAGAGGTATAAGGTCCTATCGCAATGAAAATGTACTGTGAGAATGTGTGTATTTACAAACAGCAGAGGTCATTTTTAGCTTCTTAACCCGGAGGTTAAGGAATGATTGACACAGAATACCTAAGTAGAGCTTATGTTTTGTAGCCTGGCAAGAAGACAAAGAAACGGCATCAACAACAATCTGACAGTTTTTTTTTTTTAGGTCATTACCTCAACGCAGCGTTTTGGGAACTTGTCTGAATTTCAAAGCTGAGGCTGAAAGTAAATGTTTGCTCAGTGACTGGATGCAAATCAGCCACCTGCTCTCAACGTGCACATATCATCACATCCCCTAAGTGTCCGCTACAACAACACTAGCCACAGCGGCACCCGCACATCTAAAGCATGTCACACACCTGTCACTCCTCAACACACTCATCCCCGGCACCGGACCTGTAGCCCGGCGCAGTGACGGCAACGGTGTGTACATGCACGTGCGTAATGTGTCAGTCTCTTCCTTCACCAAGAGCTGAACCAGCTCAACCTTGAAATCAAACAGGAGATGTTACACAACTGACAGCTGTAAACACTCCAGACAAAAGGAGTCTATTTTTTAAACCTAGAGAGAATGTCAAATACTAAAATAAGAAAAAGAATTGTGTTTTTCCTAAGATCAGGCGTTCGTAGATAAAGGGATACATAACCTGACATGACAAGAAAATCAGAAAACCAAAAACAGAAAGAGGAAAAAGTGCTGAGAACTGAGGGTTGTTTTGTAATTTAAGGGCTACTGTCCAACAACTGTTGAGGCTTTAGTATTGCTAATTCTGCCCGTAACTCACTTTTCATAAGACAATACATAATTGAGGCCCAGGTTGACAGATTCGTGGAGTGGAGACACAGCAAGAGAGAGTCTATTACGACAGTTCACTGTATTCTGGCAAACCAAAGTAGATTATCTCCATGAGATAATCTACTTTTTACACACAACAAAGTCCTGTCACTCTGTAAGATAATAGCTCCCTGAACTTTTAGACACGATTTCTACTCAGTCAGTACTAACTTATATTAAACTACAATAGTGAGCTACAATGATACAAGGCAAGAGAAACCAACTGTCCACACAGTTATTTTACTTCAGACAAATGTGTTCTGTGAAAATTCCCACAAACGTCATCTCAAGTCGCTAAAAATGTTGTTACACGAGTCATAAACATAATTTTACAATCTGCTCTAAATAGTAGCTTCTGATGTCAGCTCGTGTAATGTTACTTTTGTCACTTGTAAACCTCGTGTTCATCACTCGAAAGCAACTTACTTCACTTTGTAACAAATAGACATTTTTATGATTAGCGTGTAGTTTTGAAATTTTCTATATATCTGTGACACCTGATTTCTTTGCTCTTCGTTATTATACAAGTAATGGAAATATGCGTCAAGGTGGTGTTTAAACACTCTAAACACATGAATACAACACATTTTGTTGACAGCACTCGTGATTTTCCACAATCTGACTCCTAAGCACATTAACACACCGAAGCCGGAACAATGACTTCACAACTCAGGAAGTTGGACCTTCCAAGGAGCAAGAGAAAGCACAGTCAGTTGCATTGATTTTGTAAGCCAGAGAAGTGTTTACAGTGTGTGCAGCGTGATCCAGCTATGATCCTTGTTGCTGTTCTGCTCCACCTGAGATGGAGTTGCTGTTGAAAGTTGCTGTTGAAACTACTCTACATGCCAAGTGCAAGATTAATCCACACATTCCACAAAAACTAAATGGAAGCTTACTAAAGAACCGAAGTGATCTGAATGGTACACAAACAAAATTATCACACTGTTTGCTTCTACTTTGAGGAAATGAAGAACGTGCCAAAGCCTTAAGTCGATTCTGGATGAAGGCTGAAATGGATGGGGTTTTTTGCAGTGTGGATCGTCCTGTGAACACACTCCAGAATATCTCTTGATGACATCTTCAGGAGGCTCTTGGCAAATGCACTTCTTGCTTTGAGAGTCACATTTTAATATTCACAAATCAAGCTTGCACCTCTCATTTCCACCAGGATACTGTCACTCCTGATTTAAAGTGTATTTCCCTTTCAAATGGCTGCTAGCCCTTATTGTAGCACACATACACACACACGAGGGAGCCAGGTGGGGGGAGCTGGCCAGAGCTGACAATCATATCATATCCCTCCCACAATGCCTTGTGGCACACCTGCTTTCTAGCACAGACAACAGAAGCGTCCTTGTTCTCAGCCGAGGGAATGCATCGCGCCACACGTCTCTGCTCTGATGAGGCTTTTTATAGTCACTCAGCTCTCTTACCTGCATCTTCCAACCCTTCATCTGTCTCCATATCAAACACATTGGATCTGCTGCCGCTCCGCGAGTCTCGTTGTTATTAGACAGAAGAGCAGAGAAGTAGTGAACCAGACAAGGAGGGAGGGAATCTTTAAATGTCCTGCTCATTTGATTAACAAATACATATGCGCGCGCGCGCGTGTGTGTGTGTGTGTGTGTGTGTGTGTGTGTGTGTGTGTGTGCACATGGGGCGTAAGTGGGCGTCTGTCTGTGCGATTGCCCAGGGGCAGGTGTATGGCGTGCTAACGTAGCTGAGGGCTCCTATCAGACGCAGCAGGAGAAAACTGCTTTACAACAACACACCACACAGAAGCTGACACCAGGCTGACAGGGCGGGATCACACACACAACATACACATTTACATATCTATGTGCATGTGCACAAATTAGAATAGCACACCCAAGGTAGTTGACTTAATATTTAATTGAATCCATGCACAAGACTGCATCCACAAGCACAAGCACACACTCACAAAAAGCTTCCGGCAGTGTGTTTTTCACTTGACTTGTGCTCTCCTGTGACATTTCCTCATTGGCTTGTTTGTCTCAATTATCCCTGCTTATTGGACAGAGATGGTTAACCCATTAACTTTTACCCAGCGAACGAGGAGAGGAGGAGAGAGAGAGAGATAGAGAATGAATGGAAGAAAGTAAGAGAGAGAAAGAGCCGGATGATGGTTCAAACCTGCCGTAGGGGTGTTGTGAATCACACAACTGTACGAGGCCACAAACACACACTGGCGTGGCCGGGCGCCAGGCAAACACACAAGTTGTACACACATACACACACGGGCAGCAGAGTGCAGCTGAAGGGGCAGCGGAGCACGAACACCTCGGGGCCTGTTGGAGGGCCGGAGCTGACCTTCTCCACTCATCATTGTGCTTCTAGATTTAACACACTATCCTACATCAGGGCCACAGCTCCGTGTGCGTGTGTGTGAGTGAGAGTGTTGTACCGGTGGGTAAGTGCGTCATTAGATGTCGCTCTCTCTGTGCCCGTGAAGTATGTATGTTGATGTGTGTGTGTGTGTGTGTGTGTGTGTGTGTGTGTGTGTGTGTGCGTGCGCAAGGAGGCTGCCTTGCCCTGTGTCAGGCCTCTGCTGTGTTCAGTAAGTGAGGCGTGCTAATACTGCGTGTGCTCAGGTTTCACGCATCAGCACACAGTCGAAGAGACTTACCCGAGGTCACAGACTGTCAAACCCTCCTCCCCCTCCGCTCCTCACCCCTTACCTCCGCCTCCTCCTCCTCCTCCCCCGGTGACTCAATCCCTCTCTTTCTCTCTAAATACTTTACCTTTAGCCAAGCTTCGGCACTCTGGCAGTTTCCGTTTTGCCCCCCCACCCCTCCCTCCTAATTTCTCTACTTTGCCATCAGTCCTCCCTTCTCTCTCTCTGTCTCTCTCTCTCTCTGTGCCTCTCCTCCTCCCCCATCTCCTTCCTCCCTAGAGAATTCCATCGTGCTCAGTCTTTTAGTATCTTTCATGTCTTTTACCTGTCAACAGAGGAGAGAATGTGCGAGCAGCTCCCCAACAAAGGAAAAACACCATCCTGTCATCTCAGAAAAAGCTACGGGGGGGGGGGGGGGGGGGGGGGGGGTGGCAAGCAGGGAGATCGACAGGGGGACAGAGTGAGCTAGATAACATGGAGAAGCAGAATAAAAAAAAAAAAAAGGGAGATGTTGAGGGATGGGGAGAGAAACACGAAGGCAGAGGGAATGTTGTGTTGCTAATATTTGTTGAATAAACACAAGCTGTGCGGTTCCTGGAAAGGTTAGTGGTTTGAAATTAGTCTATAAAAGGCAACGTGTCATTTTTTTATATCTTCGTACAATCTGAGACGGCATGCACTATTTGTTAACTAGCTTTATAAACCCTGCATGAGCCCTCGGTTTAATGTCAGTAAGTGATTAATTACAGACAGGATGAGTGTTTTTAAGTCAGTACACTTTGTCAATATCTCCTCGTGGTCTCTCTATGTTCTGTGTAGGCGCTGGAAAAAATTTGGTTTCCACAACCCTGTCTCTGCATTTGGAGAAAGACCCAAACAGCGCAATACTATTTCAGCCAATCAGTAACAAGGGCATTTATGCTCGTGCACAAGATAGGTGGGAGCAAGATGGAGGTCTCCGAACAGGAAACAGGGATTTCGATGAGAACGGTCATCATCAGTACATGCTAACAGTACGCTAAATCTCTTTCTTAGAGTGATTTGTCAATAAAGCATGTGGACACATCACATGCTAGATCTTAAACAATATAATGCGATCATTCCTCTGCCCTCTAATATCAATTGATGGCAGGACGACCTGAAAAAGGGTCCGGGTCTACTGCCTCAGAACAACTAGTGTCTTCACAGTAAGATGAGCGCCATGAAGTACAGCTAACCCGAAGGTAACCAAAAAAAAGAGAAAGGGCAAAGATCTGTGTGAATATCGGCGAGCGAACAGTGGATAGTCCAGCAAGAGTTGAAAGGAATGATAAGGTTTTTGCTTGACAGGAGGGTAACATCATTTTCTTTAGCTAACATTTGGTCAGTATTGTGTTGTCCCATTTGCTTATGTTTGTGGTGACTAATTCTAACTCTTTGAGATCCGTTTTTTCACTGTGGTGAATGCATGGATGTGGAGGGCGGATCTTGTGAAGGACCAGTGAAGGGTGTATTTGTTTTGTCCGTTCCCAAGAATTGCTTCGCTTACCTGTAATGAAGTTTGAAACTCTGAAACGCATGCATCAAAGAACATAAACATATGCATGCATGACTTCTCCAGCTTGAGACGACTATAGCCTGTGCATAACATTCACACAGCAAAACGATTAAGCCATACAATCCAATCGGCACCGCACCCAATGGCTGTCTCTCCATCCCATTCCCAGTGTGTGTGTGTGTGTGTGTGTGTGTGAGAGTGAATCCTTTGCTATAGCACTAATCTGCTGGCACAGCCCCCGTCCTCAACATTGCCCTCGTCTCCATATTATTCTGGGATTACCTCGTGTGTTAGCCTAGCTGCAGCCCACAGCCCGAGCTGGGGAGAGAGGCAGCCATCTTAGAACAATGGCTATTGCTGAACCACTAAGAGGTTTGATTGGATTAATCATCTCTCCCTCTCCTTTTTGTCACTTCTCTCGCTGTCCCTCTTTGTTTCCACTCCTCCTCCGTTTCTCCTCTGTCCCTTCTGCCTTTCCCTCCTTCCATCGAAAGCTGAATAGCACAGATTTTTGTTGGTTTTTTCCCCCTGGTGAAGAGTGACGCTGATATAACGCCCCCCTTGTTGGATAACGAAAGCAAATAACAGGCTGCCGCTTTACGAGGTCACTTCAGTGTAAAAAGTAAACATCTAATTAAGAGGAGAATCAAATAGTGGCTAACTGCTTGTGTGTGGTCGTACATTTTACATTACAGCGCTTAAGTGGTAGGCCTCTCCTTGACGAGAGTGAAAACACTGCCACTGGTAAAGGCTAATTATGATAATGATGATAAGTGTAATCACATACAAGAGATTGAGAGGAAGAAGACACAAAAATGGAGGTGTGAAATTTTCTTTCTTACTATGAAATAGATCAAAAAATAACTGGGAGCGATCTGACAGCACCAGCAGCAGCAGCACACAGAGACAGAAACACGGGTGAATCTCTGCTGATTTGGCCTGTGTTTAGTTGGGGCACTCTACCAAGTGGCAGTCACTTGCCTGGGCGGCCTTTGGCCCAATGTCCCCACCAATCACATTCCAGCCCCAAGCACGCCAGCGTGGACCCACAGCAACCCTCCTGTCTGGTGCCAAACAGACACGCACACACACACACACACACACACACACACGGGCAGCCACAGCTCATACAAACACTGCAGCCAACTCCATTTTCAAACATGGATAACAACTGAATTAACACTCTGTGATCCTCTGCCAAAGCAGAAGGATGCTCCTTTATACATTCAAACACATACACATTCATATATGCAAACAGCACATACACACACACACACACACACACACGTGTGAAAGGGGCTGTTAGGCTGGACTTATCTATGGTTAGATTTCAAATGCATCATTCTTTCCTTGTCTGCCTCTCTGTCTCTCTCCCTTCCTCTCTCACTCCATCTTTCCTGCTGCTACAATACATTAAAGCAAATTACTGTCTCATGCTGTTGTTGTTAGCGTTAAAGCTATTGAGACAGCGGCACCTCTGTGTGATGCTCCAGTGTTTGGGATGCAGAAATTGGATTGAGAACAAGGCCGAGTCAGAGTATAGTGCTGGTGGATGAGGGTGGGAGAGGCAGATAAATGAAGCAGCTGGGACTTCATTTGTTTCCTGACCTGAAGCACAAACCACTTACGCGACTCATTTATGTTTGGTAAATTAATGACCAAAGATGCACCTCCTCCTTCCACATCTCATCACTCTGTTCTTCGCTCTATCCAAGGCCGAAAACGGTCGTCTTCCCCTCTATAATCCTCCCATCACATCATCGTTAAAATCTGACCGTGGCTCGCCTCCCTAATTCCTCCTTCTTTCTTGTCCTCCCCTACATTTCCCATTGCCATTTTCTCTTAGCTTTGTTTGAATATGGAAACTGCACGATTAATAATGTTGCATACACATGCACAAGAAACTCACATCCACACACAAGCATGCTCACAGCATCCGAGAGTAGTTTTGTTTTTCTTTTTTAAGCTAAAACCAATTGTCACAGCTATGGTTATTTAAGGATGTTTTCTCTGTTGAAAATCACAGAGGGAAAAAAAATGGCAACCAGCTAAAAACAGAGAGGCAATCACCTGACATCACAGCTATTCATCCCACAGCGAGGAGAGAGTTGTTTGGTCCTCCACCAGCATGAAGACGAGAGGCCTTCCAAGAATCTCTCTCTCTCCTCTCTCTGTCTCTTTCCGCAGATTAATCTGTCCAGCAGCCGTATAAATCTCTCACTATGGAGAAATGCTCTATGTGGATCAGTTATGTATGACACAAAAAGGAGATGAACCTTGGTAAACCTCTCGAAACGAGAGCGAGAACAGAACGCGGTTTAAATTGGACTCGACGCGTTTCTTTGAGTGTTAAATCGCCTAAATTGACCTCATGCTACACACACCGCATCCAGCACTTTGTAGCAAGAACACCAACAAGAGATATTGTGCTATTTAAGTGAGAACTGAGATAACCCTGGACTGTTTTGTGCTTCCCTCTGAGCTTGTATGTTTGTATGAGTGTGCATTGTCTTGGTTGTGCTGCTTGTTAAGGTGTCATGATCGTTTATGGCCGAGGTCAAAACAAGTCCCTCCTTTACGAAAAGATGCGGGGGGGGGGGGCAGGATGACGGAAGGAGAACCAGAGCAAGAAAGAAAACACTGGAAGAGGGGTTGAGATGGCTTTAAAGGGTCCTGCCGTAACCATGGTGCAGCTGAGCCTGGTCACTGTGGGAACAGACCTTCTGCTATGCTAAGGAAGGGGAGAGGCGTCGTGTCGCAGAGGGGAGGTGGGATGCCTACCTCCGTCCTCCTCTTTCAGAATTCAGTGTTTTGTCACTTCAAGAGGAAATAATCAAGTCACTTGTACTTACAAAATACAAGAAATAAATATTAAATGCTAAAAAAAAAACCAGCATATACTGAATAAACTTTGAAGTAGACTTTGAAGCCAAATAATTAAACTGCATAACAGAGGACTTTTACACTTAAGTCAAACACTACATACTAGTAGTAGTATGGCTGCAACATTTTTTTATTTTAACAATCCTTTAAGATCATCTGAGACAAGTTTGCTCATCGACCTAACATGCAGAAGCAGCTTTCAGTTTTTATGCACTGCAGATCTGGTATAAACTTCCAGCGCACTTAATGTCTGTCCCAACTCTCTGCACTTCTAAATCTAGGCTTAAAACTTTTCTGTTTGCCACTGCTTTTCCTGATGCCACTTAAAGATGCTACACTGTTCTACATCTGCTCGTCATAACATGTTTTAAATCAACTCTATTTTCAACTGTTTGTTTTGTTTCCTCTCTTTTATAAATGTTCTGTTTTATGTGTCTTTATGTTTTGCGTAAAAGCACTTTGAATTGGAATTCTGTCTGAAATGTGCTACAAATACACTTGCCTCGCCCATTATTACCTAAAGGAGGTTATGTTTTTGTCCTTGTTTGTCTCTTAGTTAGCAGGATTACGCAAAACCTACTGAACGGATTACCACATAACACACTAGAAGGTTGAGGAATGGGTATGGAAAGAATCCATATAATAATAAATAAATATATACAAATTTATAAAACATAAATAATGTTTAGGGGCCTGACATGTGTGTGTGTAATTTGGTGCAGAACCAAATAAAAATCTGGATCTAGTCACTTTTAATGATATTTCATAAGGGGACTGTTAGGCCTTGGTGAAGTGATACGCTACTGAAGGACATTTTTGTTTTTCTATTGATATGAACCAATAATAATTAATGAACAAAAAACATTTTTTTTAACATGATAAAAATGGTCTTCAAAACCATCCAATATCTTGAACTTTCTTCAATAGCTTCAAAGCGTTGGAATGAAAAAGATTGGATTTTTCCTTGGAATGGAGAACCTTCTTGTGTGCTTTATAAAATGCATGAAAATAACCCGATTTTTGTAAAAAATAACAAGGCTTAGGCTTTAGCACTTTAGACCACAAGATGGAAATGTATCTATTCCACTTCACTGACAGCATTTCCAGACTGTGTGTAAATCCTGCTGGACAGTTTGATGGAAACAGGTTGTGTCTCCTATCAAACTCTTCTGCTATTAGACACAGATGATAAGCAGAGTTTTCCAAGGATTTTATGAGGAGGTAGAATCCCTTTGTTTCAGGACATTGTTAAAAGCAAAATTAGCTTCATCAATCTCACCGACTGCATTGGCAAGACCAATCCCTCTGCTCGGGCCTCATCTGTGTGTGTGTGTGTGTGTTTGTGTTTCTCCCAACACAACCCAATAAGCAGGAGCTGTGTGATTTAGATCAAATTTGTTAGCATGGATAAAGCACGAGCTGCAATGGTGTGTGTGTGTGTGTGTGTGTGATTGATTTCCTGTCAAACTAAACAAACCAGCTGAATCTGTCATAGTGAGTCAGGCACTTTTTAGCAGTGACCACTGCAGGAGGATTTACAACACTCCTAATGATCACACCCGCAATTAGACCTGCAGAATATTGTTTGTGTGTGTGTACGTGTGTGTGTGTTTTAAAAGTACCACACAGAAAAGTAGGATGGAGGGGATATAAGTAAGTGCTGTAACACTTCGATTTCACCTCCCGCCATGATGTCACAAAATTTATTACTAGTTCTTGCTGAAGACCATACTCGGCATAAATCAGACACATACGCACAAATACACACGGAGACACACACGCCGCTGTCTGTTTGTGTCGGGCTTATGATGAGGAGCAGAGCAGAGAGGGACTGTGATGAAGGGGAAACAAACAGAGCGTGGAGACGGAAGACGGATGGCTCCTCTCATTCGACGAGCCAATCTTCTGAGATGAACGTACACTTAGGCGATGCATTCCCTCAGACTCGGCCTCCATCTTCCTGTCTCCTCCGCTGGGACAGATAACTAACAGTGTGGCACCTTGATGTGCTGATAGTACGACTGCAGACCAACAGCGAAAAGATGATTCCGAGGCTGATATAGGGTGAATGTCTCACACTAGCGGTAGTAGAGATGTGAGTCATGGGCCGACACCACGACCAGAGTGATGACTCCCCCAGTGTGAAGAACAGGGATAATAGAGGAGGGTCCACTTAAAGTCGAGCAGGGAGTAGTGGTGGGGGCGCTGGAGGTGACCAGAAGGGAGAGTAATTGCCTCACCACACTCAAGGTGCTTGAAATGACCTGTTCTAAGTGTGCGTGTGTGTGTGTGTGCGCGCGTGCAAAGGGAGGGACAACAGAAATAGTGTGGAGAGAGAGGCACGGAGCAAGACAGAGTGCAAGAGAGAGAAATGACTATTGCAAATGCCCATTTCCTGCTGCTGCCAGGTCATGCCTGAGCGCCGCCAGGAAGTGTGGGATGGAGCACAAGGTGGAATAACAGAGGGATAATCTTGTCTGAGCTCCAGCGAGAGAGGGCAGGGGGCTTGTTATGAGAAAATGAAAGGGGAGAGGTGGAGGAAAGGAGAGCCACAGGCCATTAGAGCCACCCCAGCTGGACATAATGGCAGGTAGTGGAGAGACGGACACAAGTAGCTCAATGGGGCAGAGGTAGGGGAGGAACAGGGCTGATATTTGCCCCATGAAGACACCAACAAATACAAAAAAAATGTAGTGTAGATGTGTGCACATAAGTCAAACATGACATTTCTGACCAGATGCCGTGATATTGACCTAGAGTTTATTCGTGTTGGTGCTTTCAGGTGAAGTAGAGTTCTTTAACAATGAGATCATGATGAGCTCTTACGGTCATTGTTCATTTCCTACTGTGAGAACAGAGCAGCTCATGGAGTCACTTACTGAATGCACAGTGACAAATCATTTCTAGGCTTATGTCTTGATATGAAAATAATATTCATATAATCATTCACTCATAGTCAGCGTTATACACCAGTTACTGATACTAAAGTCTAAAGACCAATAGTTATCCTTCACCATGTTGTCTTGATGACATTGTCTTGATGTCATTTCAGACATGCACTGAAGTCTGAACATTTTCCTGAAATTTTCCAGAGTGGCTGCGTGTGAGAAAGCAAATGTCCAAGTCAGCAGTAAAATGTCTGGAAAATGTTCGAGCGAGCACCAGGTGAGAATACAGCAGCAACATTTGCGAAAAATGTCACAGCAAGCGAGTGGGTGTGTTAATGATGTTTTTAACACATGACAGACACAGAACTGGAAGAATGCAAATATCTCAGGTGAAAAAGACAATGCTGGCGTCCACGTGCTGTGAACAAATACACTGTGATTTCCACAGCTGAGTTTTCATGTCCTGCCTCGTCTGAATGTTCCTGACATTTTCCTGTTGTTGTTAACGTGTCTGACCCAAACACTTGCCTGCCACGTTCATCATACGGGAAAGGCAAAATTGTCCAGACATTTTCTCAGTCAAATAAGAGTCTTAAGTTATCTCCAATCCGCATGTCTGAGTACCCACAGAAAACCCATGCAAACACGGGGGAACAGCGAACTGTAGGAGTCGAACTGGGAACCTTCTGGCGACAGTGCTAACCACACCACCACTTGGGTGCCATTAAAAACAGCTGCTCAGTATGTGTGCAGGCTGATGAGAGAAAAAAATGAAGGTATATCAGATTGTATCGGGAGAGAGACAACAACAAAAAAAACCCAATATTTATGTTTTCTATATTCAACTCTCAAATTTCTCCTTCCTCTCCCTTCTCATCAGTTTCTTCCTCCAACTACCTCTCGGGCACAAACCCTCTAATCACACAGTATCTGCTGAGCAATGTCTGGGAAACACTGAAACAACACACCAACGATCTCTACTGTGAACACGTCCCTGTAACTCTCTCTTCCTCCTTTCTGCTTCTCCCATTCACCCTCTCTCTTTATCCCTCACTGAGTTACATGCTTCACTTCCCCTGCTGTAATCTCTACAGCATTTACTGAGCTAATTAATGGGGCAGAGGGTTGAGTACTGCTCAACTGAGACAGCTCCTTCTCTTTGTTTCTCTCACACATGGATAACTACACAGACAATACCAAGAAGCAGTGGTTGTAAAAAATAAGGCAGGAGGGTGAATAGAACAGATGGATAATTTACTTTTTTTTGGTAAGGACACAAAAGGAAAAGAGACTAAATAAAGAACGTTAAGGAGTGAGTAAATAAAATAGTCAGATCGTGAACTCGACACTTGAACTCAAGTTTAAATATGTTGATGGTATCAACTACATCATCCCACAGATTTTCTTGATCAGAAGTTGCTCAGTCCACTGGGTGTGAAATGAGGTATTTATTTGTGATGACATTAAGGGCACTTGAGAGCGCATACCACCGTCAAGGCTGATTGGCCTCGTACTGAGATCAGATACAGGCACCATGTATAAATAGTTGAAAGGAATATTTGTGAATGCACAGTAACTGAATTAAAATCCCCTTCCTAAAAATATTTAATTTGACTCAGAAAATTCAGATCATTATCCGATCCTACACCAAATTTCGCCTGATTTTTACATCCACCAAAAAGTTGTGTTTTCAACTGTGTTTGTTTGTTTTGACTGTTGGTTGTTAGTTGGCAGGATTACGCAAACAACGAAGTGCAAATTAATTCTTCAATATTTTCTGAATTAAAGCCTGGGTCAACATTTCAACATGGGAGAAAGAATGATTGTAGACATTACATGTATCAACGGCATCTATCATAGTTTTTGTGTTCAGCTATAACATCACATACTTTATGCTTTCATCCCCAAATCTGCCCTACAATGCATCATGGTGTTTTCAGCTCACTTTAAAAATCTGATTTTTTTTCCCATTTTCGTTCTCTAAGAAGGGGAAAACCTAGACAACAACAAACGAGAACATGTAACATCACATCAACTCGACGCTGGATTACAGACAACAGAGGAAGCAAGCTGAGAGACCAAGAAAATCCTTTAGAAACAATCATTAGCTACAGATCCCAGCTCTCTCATCCCGACTTGATTTTCTCTTCTGTTTAATCCATCTCATTTTCTGCCTCCTAACTCCATCTTCTTCTCTCTTTCGTTGCTTTTCAAACACCCTCACTACATCCACCAGGTGTCACGGTGCAATTCTTCCTGCTTTCTCTCTGTGCTCGACCTGTTCACTTGCTTTGGACACACACATGCACAGACTACAGAGTGTCGTGTTTTTTGTTTCGGCTCTAGCTGTGCACATATTTGATTGGTCGAGCCAGACACAGAATAATGAACTCATCATGACGAATTCTGTTTGTGGAATAACAGCGCAGCAGCTGAGCGTGGCCGTCGCTGCGACTTCCTTTGGGTGTTTGTTTGTCTGAAGCTTCAGTAGATTCACATATACGGAGCATGCTATATTAGCTGTGAGACCACCAAGCAATATGTTTCCTGCTGGCTCCACAATACAGTACTTTCTAAATTTGATTTTCACACAGCGTTCTACAGTCAGCACTTTTTTCTGCTTGTATTTATTCATATTCTAAAACTTCAAAAAAACTGCATTATCAATATATTCTTCAGAATAATTCCACAATATATATAATTTGGTTGTAACCACTCATATTTTGGAAAAGAAATGTCTTGTGTTATTAGGCCATTTACAGCTTATGATTTAGATAAAAGTTCATTATGGAAATTCATAGCAGGGTTGAGTTAAGGCCCTTTCATATAGAACGCAGCAGCTCTGAAACTCATACGTTTCAATGGCTTGCGATGCAAAAGGGACGTTTCTCGCAGATCTCTCAAGTACCAGGGTCAAAGTTCTACGCTACGTGCTGTAATGGAGAATGCACAATGGAGGAAAAGCTGATATTAGAGTGCAGCTTGGACCATGTTTTCGTTTTCAAAATCGCCCCCCAGCCAAAGAAAAAACCTACCGAGCCCCACAGGCCTTCTGTTTTATGAGTCTGAACCCCACCCAAGCCCGATGCAGTTAACGTAACGTAAGCTGCCCTGAATCTGTGTTACCAAGTCCCCGACCCAACCTGAGTATCATTTAATACAAATTTGGTGTTGAACCCAGTATGGCTCGGTGAGTCCTGATGGGCTCAAGTCAGGTATCCACACTCTCCTGTGTATGGCAGAATACCCCCGAATTATACAATGCAAGTTTACATGTATATCGAGATCTTGGGAGGAAAAGCGTACCACATTTCTACAACATGTTGGGAGTCAAGTAGGCATGTTGTGTGTTTAAACAGTCCGGTTGCTCGTTGTACGTAATGTGTAAATCGAAAAACTACGTCTGTATTTTCCTTTGAACCTAACATAGCGCAAAACTGCTTTCCATCTGAAGGGGCCTTTACAATGTTAGTTAAATAGTTGACATTAGCTCAGGTTCGCCTTCGTTGGTTCTTTTATTCCATCACCCTCTGCACTGGTGGCCAGGTTAAACTCTTTTTCAAGAAACCCACTAAACTAAAAATAAAATAATTCAATGGTACGATACAAAAAACGTGTTGAGGTTTTGTCTTGCCGCTATCTTGCATAAAGGAATTCAACCATTTGTGGAGCAAAGGTGTTGATTCAGAGCAACTCAGGGTTAAAGATCATTGCTGTGTGTCATTTATTCCCAACCTGCCCCCCTCCCCTTATTGAATCATTGTCACCTAGCTTCTCACACACACACGCACGCACGCACGCACACACACACACACACACACACACACACACACACACACACACACACACACACACACACACACACACACACACACACACACACACACACACACACACACACACACACACACACACACACACACACACACACACACACACACACACACACAGAGAGAGAGAGAAGGAACCAGAACCATCCACGGGTCCTATGGATGCAAGTGGTGCTGCAGGCAGACCTGGGCGGGGGGGGGGGGGGGGGGGGGGGGGGTTATTGATGTTCGCTATCACAAAGCCAAGGTCTAGGCCATGAATTCCGAACTCCAGCCTCCACTGGCCCCAGACATTAGCAGCCTCAGATAAGACATGAAGGATTACCTGCATTATAGGAAAAACAGCTCCACTACATTACAACCCCCTCCCCCCACCCCCACCACCACCAAAAAAAAAACATTCCCATATAAAAAGCATTCCCATACACACTCAATACATCCACACTAGACCAGCAGTGATTTTGAATAGTGTATTTTTCGGTGAACAAAAAATGAAAGTAAAGTCAAGTCATTAGCAGAGAGGAAGGGATGAGAAGGAGAGAGGAACTGTTTTGGGATGGTTTGCAGGATCAGCATTGGGGATGAGAATGACCTAAACTTTCTTAATTAATCTTTATCAGGGATTTTTGAAACATGTATGCTGTATCTTATTAAAGCCGAACTGTTCCACTCTCACAAGTATATAAATTATGGTTTTATATTTATGGGGTATTGAAACTGTAAATAACAGTTGACTAAGCTGAAGAAGCTGATTCAGCAGAAGCTCCGTGATAAATACTGAGTGATGGATGGACCTGGCTCTGAACTGGCATCACTCAACATAAAGAGCAGTTAACTTGGTCATGGATGTTATATTCTCTGTCACCAGCAGGACCACATATCGCAGTTTTACCTTTGACCTCTGCTCCGTGCTGATCGGAGGTCAGAGGTCTCGCTCTGGTGCCTTCCTGCTGGTGCCTGGACCCTTGAGGTCAATGGGGTTGAAAGGTCGAGCTGCAGCTTCTAAAGGCACTGGACATGTGGTCTACAGCCATCCATTACTATCTGCCACCCAGAGACAGCAACAGGCTTTAATAGCCTCTGACCTTTCACCCCACTGGCATGGAAACGCTGCCCTGCACCTGAACCATGAGCAACACGAACACGGTTCTGAGCCAGAGGTCAATCAAACCTGTGACATGCATGTCTTCCTCCGGGAGTTTTATTCTATTTGTGAAGATGTGTGGTTTGAGTAGCTACTTTAGGAGATGTGTCGCAGAGGCTGAAACTTGAAAAACTTGAAAAGAAGTGACAGCAGAGACACAAGGTCAGAGTATGACGCAGGCTTGCATGTTGCACTGGGTGCAGGAATTTGAGTGTGTACAAACACGCAGCAGTTCTTTGCTTTGTACCTCTGCAATGATGTTTAGCACTTTTTCTTGTCATGCAGATGTGTGAAGATCAGACCTGCTTGTGGTTATTATGGGCTGGGGTGCAGTCCACGAATAGATAAAACTGGTCCTCAGCTCAAAAACACACACGCACACACACAATCTTGATCATCAATGCCAAGCTCCTTCATTATTTAATCAGACCCACTCTTTGCAGTGGCTAAATTATTGAGAGAGTGTATGTTCACACAATCCCTCGCTGAAAGGTAGTACAAGGGTTTTCTGAAAACCCACCACTCCCACACACAGCAGCCGTGCAACACACAGTGCCTCCAACAGTTTTCTTTCACCGCTTTCTTTTTCTCTCTGCTCCTGATCTCTAAAGTAAAACCTTTTCAAACAGAGAGAAATCTGTCATTTTAATCAAGGTAACAGTCTGTTCTGTTTTGTTGCCGGTCAATGGCGACATAGCCCCTTTGTACATGGCTCAGCGTGGTGTTTGTCTGCCATAAAGTGGTACAAAAGTGTTTTTTACAGTAGACTTTTAAGATCTTGATCATTTTGGCTAGAAACAAACCCTGTGTCCACCGATCAGCTCTGATTTTTAAGGTGAAACTTCTTTAATCTGTGTTTTTACTGCGTTTAATCAGCGGGTCTGTTTGTTTTTGAGAGGAGGAGACCTCTGTGGATAATTTAGCTCTTGGTAAAAACCTCCTGAAAGAAGGAATCCTAACCAGGAGAAGATAACGGCGATGGTGGTGAAGACATCAACTCCCATGATGCCACGATGCCAGGACCTCACCATACTCTGTTTTTAGTTTTAATTGAGAGAAAATTACACGTCCTGTGTTTAATGCACAGCAGATGATGCACCACCTAGCTATTTGATGTGTTACATATTTCAGGACCTGATTTGCTGAGAAGAGGAGAGGGAGGAGCAGTGTGTCTCCCCTCTTCTCTTCTCCTGGCATCCGCAGGGCTCATAAGGGGGCGCATTCAACGACACAGAGACATTAATTCAGGGTGCAGATGGACAGGCAGACAGACAGATGGACTGAGGGAAGAACAGACAGATTCTCATTGGCTCCTGAAGGTACTAGCGCCCCCGACTACACCGTGGCGGCCCCAGTCTGTCTCTGCAGCTCAACCTCTTCCTGTGGCAGAGATCTTGATGTCCAAGTCACCAACGTTCTCCCTGCTCCCCCCTGGCCTCCCATCCTCAAAACCCCCCATGACATGAACACGCAGCACGAAGGACACACATGCAAACACCGCAAACCCCGCCCAACGAGGAGGCCCTCCCTGCAGGAGCCCTGTGACTCTTCCAGGGACCAGACAGGTGGTGGGAGTTGAACGGGCACGCGAACGCCAGCCCACTGCCAAGGGCTCGGTGCCAGTTGGCAGAAACATAACAGGAGCACTCCCTCAATGTAGAGCACAGTGCACACATGAAGATAACAGGCCTACACACATGCTTGTCTTAATGTTCTTGTGAGGTCCTTTCACCACTAAACCATTATCTCCATGTCACTTCTGACCTTAAGCGAACCACTTGAAGAGTTGAGGACAGGCCAAAATAAACTCAAATCAATTAGGTATGAAATCAAAAACTCAAACTAAAGATATCAAATCAAATAAAGCCCATATTCACAAATCATATTTTAGGATTTTTTAAAGGTGCAACATCCTCTGCTCTTAACCCTTGACTAGGGTGATTGAACTACTAAAATAAAACCCTTTAACAGGAGAAAATGTACAAACCGAGGTGTATCAATGTTTGATAGCATTTAGAAAAATTTATAAACTTAAAAATAAAAGCAGGAAATATAAGATAACTACGATCGGAAAAAATGAATTCATGAATGAATGTCAAGTCCGTTGTTCTGTGACAGACCATTCATGAAGTCACCCACACAGTCCACAAATAAACACTCAGACACAAAGATATGCAGCATGATTCGTGATGCCATACAGCAAAAATTCAATTACATCTCCATTAGACATCTGGGCTCAAAACATTATCTTGCAAACAGAATTAAACCAGCTCCTTTTTTCCCCCAGAGATGCAAGATTTATTAAAGAATCGAAAAAACAAGCCGACTCCGAGCCATCATTTTAAATGGTCGGTTTTCTGCGAAGCCAGTTAGGTTAAACTAGAGAAGAACAAATAAATGAAACAAACATAAATATGGGCTTTATTATTGTCAAGCACACAACCAAAACATATTTTAGCTCTCACATTTCTGGTAAAAATATGGATCAATTCACATTCACTCGCTCACTCCAATGTGGTGAACTGTGCACTCAGCAATTACTACACAGAGAAGTGCTGCTGCTGTGAATGTCTGACTCGATGTTAAAACTGAGCAAGGTCAAATTTAAAGATTCGTCTGCAGGAGAACAAGATGTTGGACTCCGGAATTTATTGAAAATGTTTTTTCTTGTAGCAAAAATTAATTTAGACTTCTCATAACACGTTGGTGGTGTATTTGTGTTCTTTTGTGCCTACGATTTTTTGGAGTATTGAATTTGCTAAAGGAGGAAAAAAAAAAGATAAAACTTTAATTAATACGTCTTAATCACTTGGCATTGCAGACTCTTGTAAACCGTTTCACCATGTCTAATAATTATTTCTGGGAAGTATCTAAATTAAATCCACCTCAGAGCCTTTGTAATTTTCACCTCAAAGCCGTCTTCATTTCTCCGAGACAATGATCTTGAAACAGTTTTTTCAATATTACAAATACCTTCTTAAACACTGAAACTGTACAAACGTAATTTTTGTTCTAAATTCCAGGTCCAAAATATTTAATTTCCCTGATGAGTGAAAAGTAACCAAACACATCATCGCTATTCTGTTGAGTGGCGGCACACAGATGTCCACACCCTCTCACACATGTCACTGGCAGATTTTGCAGGATGCACGTTGATCACCGTATAAGAGGCCTCGTGTTTTCAGCAACAGACTGGCTCTGCATTAGACGCCCACACATCGTGGCGTCCCAATGAGCGCTAATCTTTCCCTCCATACTACAAAGCCCAGTCTATAAACACAAGTTATATTTACACATGCACACACTGCACCTCTGAAACAGGGGAAGTACACTGAGGCTGTAACCTCCTTGTGCACAGAGACACCTTTAAATACGAATTACAGCATGGCACAAACTGTATGTTTATTTGCGTGTGTGTGTGTGTGTGTGTGTGTGTGTGTGTGTGTGTGTGTGTGTGCATGCGCGCAGCCATGTAGCTGAACCTGGTCGGGATAAGGTAATGAAAATTCTATTGACTGCAGTGCACGGTTTCTAATTATAAACCAACGTACTTCTCCATTCAACTCAAACTGACAAACTGACAAGAACGTTTGTCTTCCCCTCCCTCTGGGGACATTCTACTTTGATAAAGAGAGTGCTTTTCCTGCCCGAGAGCAGAACAAAAAGTGTCATAATACCATTCCTCAGAAGCACAAGACCTGACAGGACACCTACAGGAGATTTTTTTACGAGATGGCGGGAACTTGTTTTGTCGCTTTACTAATTTATATGCCGCTTCTACACTGATACACTGCAGCGGGGCGGAGGAACCTGGCATGCCATATCTGGAGAAACATGGCGGCAACGGACAGAGCCGTGGCGATGTACTCCAACAGACAGGCAAACATCTGAACATGCGGCGAGACAGGCGTTCCAACAGGGAGACAGGAGTTTTAAAAAAACCTTTATCTCTCACTGCTGCAGCTGTCTTGTACTTTTCTCTCCTGCTCTTCCTCTCGCCTCTATACCTTCACTCCTCTTCCCCTTCTCATTTCACAACATCCCTTTCCTGCAGCACTACTTGTTTTTTGCCTTCATTTTTTACCCTCACAATTAATTTATTACCTTTTTCTCTTTGAACGATTAAAGCTGCTTTTGGATTAAGGAGTGTCACAGGCTTACCAACGAAAAAATGCATTTAAATTCTTAGTCTAGCATTTAAAGTGTCCCACCTGCATTTGCTTCACACATACACACACAACACACACACACACACGCACATACAAACGAACACACTATTGGCAATAAACATGTCGACATATGCCAGCAGGGGGAGAGCGGGGAGGATAACCGTTACAAAACTAACACTGCTTAATGGCTTTCTATTCTCTCCTGTTTCAGTTCAGAGCCTCCTTTAGCTGTGCTCTTAGTCTTTGCTCTGTAAAACATTCCCCTTTCCTTTCTGCTCGCCTCCCCCGCTCACCTCCGCCTCCCCCCCACTCTTGAGAGAGGTCCTGTCCCGGGCCAGCAGAATTGTAGCCGACCTTTCACCCCTGCCCGCTAATTACAGCACCATGGCGACACTTCAAGTACCTCGTCGCCCCTGGTACCACAAAAGTGAGCGCGTGTGTGCACACAAAGAGGCACGCACGCGCACATACACACACCAGACACACACAGTTTAGAACTACATTCCAAAATATATCAGCAATGACACTCACTCACACACACAGACACACACACACACA
This sequence comes from Verasper variegatus, assembly GCA_026259375.1. NCBI lineage: Eukaryota > Metazoa > Chordata > Actinopteri > Pleuronectiformes > Pleuronectidae > Verasper > Verasper variegatus. The sequence continues at coordinate 15,266,112 of CM048039.1, read as the reverse complement.
CACACACACACACACACACACGCACAGAGCGAGAGATGAAGTCACATGCAGAACAACAGTCACTTGTGCACGCAGACACACACAAGCTTGCACACAGTTCCAGTTCACTTGCTCTACAAAGTCATTTAATTGGGGCCTCTTCTCGATCCTGAATGGCAGGGATCCCTCTGACCCAGCTAATACAATAGAGCCCCGTCCTCCTCATCACTCCCACTCAACCACTAAGTCCCTTGCTTCTCCCTCTGCCCCTCTCTCAGTTTTGTTTATGGAGGAGGAGAAGGATGAAGAGCTGTCTCAGCCTCCCTGTCTGCCCCCCCCCCCTCCTCTGCCCTGTGTACACTGCACCCCTCGGTGTCAGCAGGGCCCAGACACATTGACACCTCTGTGTTCTGACCCCAGCCCCGCTCTATGAGCCCAAGATAAAGCTGACATAAAGCGCGCTTTTAGAGCTGCTTCTTGTGCCGTTGCAGGGTCAGATTATTCATAGAAGAGTATTTGTTCGCAAACAGGTCTTCAATAAAATATTCCTGTCAAGTCTGCTCCTTCATGTGACTGCGATAGTGAAGAAGGTGACCTGATTTTTGCACTTTAATGCATCAAAATTGATCCTTGGATCTTCTGTCCTCTGTTGTCTTGTTGTCTCTGTCTGACTTAATTAATCATCTGCCATTTCATTAAGTGTCTTAACTATTTTTAAACATTTTCTGTGATAAAGTTCAACTGGGATCAAAACAGACTTTTTTTTCCATCAGTGCTGTTCCTATAATGCTGGATCTATAACTGTGCCTCCTCTGTTGCTGCAAGAAGATATTTGTAAAAGTCAGGTAAGTACAGCACGGAGGTTACACAGAAAACTATTCCAAGCATAATATTGTTTCCTACAAGTTTGAAGAATTATTCATAATAAACAAATGTATTTGTCTCAAATCATGTAATACTGTCCCACTGTTAAAAGACAAAGTACAACTCGTGGTAACACTATAGCTACGGTGGAAGATTTCTGTAAATCCTACTCGAGCCTTTGCCATCAAACTGTCTCAGATAGAGAACCAACTCCCACTCCGGCTCCTACATGTCTCTGAAATGGAAAGCTCCAAAACATTTACAGTTCATGATGAATTATAGAAAGGGGCATATACGAGACCAATAGCACTCTGCCCTTAAACTTTGAACCTGCTCCACCTGCAGAGAGCAACAATAGTCTCTGCCATCAGAGCCACAGGGTTAAATAGAAAATAAGCATTGGAGAAAAAAAAAAACCCACATACAAGGGCTTGTAGGCGTGTGTGTGTGTGTGTGTGTGTGTGTGTGTGTGTGTGTCACAGGATGACGCACGCTGTTCAGGGAGAACTGGACCGAGTATGTTTGTTTTTGTGTGCATGCGCTATCAGTGTCTGACAGGTAGAAGAGCCTGGCTGCTTTTCTTTGGAACAGTTCAGGAAACAAATGGCATTTCCACTGTAAAGGGAGGGCACAGGCAGATATACCACAGTCTGTTTGAAGAGCTGAAGACGCAATTATACAGAAAAGGAGAGAAGGTGGTGTGTATGCAGGGGTGGAGGAGAAGAGAGGGTGAGAAAAACCCACAACATGAGCTGGGAAACAAAGAGATACAGTATATATACATGTATACACATACATATATGTATAAAATGGATATATACTGTACATGACGAAAAAACCTAGTTTAGATAAAAGTAAAAAATTAACAGGTTAACGCTGGATGGAACTAGGTTTGCCTCATGGCCACATTCTTTAGGATCAGTTATGGATGTTACCTACTCCCTCTCTTTTCTTTTTCCATATTGCTCTCTCTCTCGCATACACACACATGCACACAAATACATGCTTGCACACACACATATAGGCAGGTTCAAGCTGGGAATTTTCTCACGGCACTGTGTTCTCTTGTGTGCAGCAGGCACAGCATCCATTATGTATGCCCCACACACACACACACACACACACACACACACACACACTCACACACACAGTCTGTTTACATTGGGGGCCACATACACACAGGCATCCACGCACAGACTCACACTTGTGCACACACACTGACAAATGCAAAGAGGGACATGCACACATCCACAAAGTAGCCTACAGACACCCAAGCCTTTAGTCAAATGCCAGGAAAGCTGCCTCAAGGGCTAAAACAGTGTCTCTCTCACTCTCACATGCACAAATACAAAGACACACACACACACACACACACCCCTTGCTATCAGAAAGTATGTGTCTTTCAGAACCGTGGTTGTGCTAACACCCCGACGCCTGTCCTTTCATTTTCAGATAGAGAGATATGAGAGAGGGGGAGAGTGTGAGATATAAAGATAGAGAGGTTAGCATGGAGGTAGAGAGGGTAAAGTCGTGCTTCAACAGAAAAATGAATAATTGCTGAATGATTCATCCTAAAAGAGAGGAGGGAAAGAAAGGGAAGGATGAAGCAAGAAAAAAAAGCCACCATTTCCAAAAGCCCCAATTTTTGTATTACTCTAACTCCACCCTTCCTGGCTTTTTTATCCTTTGCTCCTTCTGCTTCTAATAACCAGGTATATCGCTCTCACCCTCCTCTCTTTTATCTACGTTTGAGCATATCTCCCCCCTGTATCCTGTGCTATCCATTTTTTTCTCTCCCTTATCTTTGTAAATCCATGTTGTGCCGCTGCTCTCACTCTCTCGCCCTTCTTCTCAGTTTGACCCCACCTCTCTCTCGCAGCCTTACTGAATGTCCTCTTTCTCCTTCTCCATTGTGCTGACGACAGAGCCAAAAGAGGCACATTGTGTATACGTGTGTGTGTGTAGGTTTGAAAGTGTGTTTGTGTGTGTGTGTGTGTGTGTGTGTGTGTGTGTGTGTTTGATGCAGCTCTGACCCTCTAATCAGTGTGAGAAGAAACAGAGGAGAACTTGTGCTGCCCAGCAGGGTCAGAGGCCGTGTAGAGTCAGCCATTACCCTCTTTCACCGAGACACACACACACACACACACACACAATTCCTGGGCTTCACGCCCAGTGAGGCATCTGCCTCTGAACAGACAGTCTTGTGTACAACAGCTCTGCTGGAAACACACACACACACACACACAGAGGAATAGATAGGAAAGACCGAGCCACTCTGCACTGTTTGACTGCTCCAACCCCAGGTCTTCTTATCAGCTGTCTCTCATCTATCACAGCCTTAGACACAACTCTCACTCTCTACACAATAACACTCACACGTGCACGCACACATGTATCCTACACACACCTCTTAGGAGGCCATTTCAGTTTGCGTTGACGTGGCTCCAGCTTCTACAGATGACTGACTGTACAGGCTGAGGATGCTGTGTAAATAACATCAAATATGATTCATCCACTTGTGAAGAAATCATCCACACTACTGTATGTGGGCCTGTGCACGTGCACACACACGCACACACGCATACACACACACCCACACACACCTCACATCTTTAAGAGAAATGTATGTTAACTGTGTCTGAAATCAATATTATAGGTTAATGTTTTAATATTTAATCATTTTGGTTTCACTGCAGGAAAAGCACAGATGTAAATAAAAAGATGAATGTTGCATTAACTCCATTTACAATTAGAATGGCTGCTTAGTTTTTAGGGTAAATGACTGTGGCCTCAAAAGGCAGGGAGCACAACCAATTAATTATATTCATTCTACACTCAGCTCAAAGCAGCAGCATCCTGCTATGATGATGAGAGCAGAGGAGAGTTAATGTCAAACTGTAGCATGAGCTGGCAGAAGGAGGAATGGTATCAATTATAGAAGCTGCCGTTGTCATCATTGTCGTCACCATTGTTGTCGTCATCATCCAGCATGTATCGTTATCAGTCGCCCATATGTTCATGTTGAGAATCCAGTGTATCCCTTTGTTCCCTGTTTAATCCTACCATCTCTCCTGTCCTCTGCTCTGCTGTCCTTCTCCTCCACCTATCTCCTCCCTCTTTCAAAACCATTCCCCTCTTCTCTCCTGCTCCGTGTGACAGTCCCACACTGTTCCCTATAGACTCAAAGAAAGGCCAGCTTAACATTGTAGCAGCTTGGCAACCAGTCACTAAAAGAAGGGGGGGAGTAAAAAAATGAAAAAGGCGCTGTGTTTTCCCTGGAGCCTCTTCTTCCCTCCATCCCTGACCCCCGTCTCTCCACCCTCTCTCCGTCTCTCTGATTCTCTCCTCTAAACTGGCTGATGGCAGTGGGGTCGGGGACCCTGGCTGAGTGGAACTCATTACAGACTCCCTTCATTTCCATTCTGAGTGGGGCCTGTAGAGAAAGAGTGCACCAGGGCATTGAGGTGCATTCGCACAGGGAACAGGGCGAACACATTGAGCGAGACACCACTTATGAAGAGTGACGGCCAACAGAAACAGCCTTTAATACCCCCACAGAGGAATAAGAAGAGAGTGGGGGGGGGGAGAGGGCGGGCGAGCACACCGGCCGCAGAGAAAAGGGAAAAAAGAGAGGGAGAGAGAAGAGAAAGAGCAAAGCAAGAAAATAGTCAGACAAGGCAGAGAGCAAGGCAAGCTGTGGGGCTGACACAACAAGAAGGCTTATTTAATAAACATGAGCTGGAGCCCAGTGCAATCGAGTGCTACAACGGAAAGCTTATGCAGATGAGAGCCGACCTAATGACTAAATGGAGTGGATAGAGAAAAGAGAAGAAAAGAGAGGAGGGAGAGATTAGAGGGAATGGACGGCAGAGGCAAGGGAGTAGTGTTTAAGTGTGTGTGATGGAGTGTAAACAGAGGAGTTTCTGTGCGGTGCAGAGAACGACTGTTAAACACAGAGAAGGAGGAGAGCTGGGGAGAACACGGCTTTGCCCATTGTGCAGCTGTGCAGGTTAACACCACACAATCAGCCTCTACAGCTTGTATGGCCTTGTATACCCTCATCAGAGGAGGCACTGTTTTCACGTTAAGTGCATTCTGGTATTCTGATATTTAAAAATGTCTCCATTTTTGTATTCTAAAATGTTGGTGATAGAGATACAAGGCCACACAGCCATTCCTCATCTCCCATGGAAACATAACAAGAGTTGAAATGGCAGAACAGACGAGACAATTATACTCTGATGTTTGTTGAAGCACCTCATCAGCCACAAATCAACAAACATAACGCTAATTCGCACCAATTACAGAGCAGCATTTGTGCATCATTGGGTCCCACTACAGATAAAAGGCCCCAAGCTTAAAGCCAAGATGAGGTTTAAACCATACGCAAAGGAAAGCTTTTGGATGGTGCGTGCCTCTGTGTGTGTGTGTGCGGGAGATGGGTCCAGACTTTTGGAGGAAGAAAGCTGTTTACCTGGAACAGAGGATTATGGGACAATTCCCTGTGGCATGTTGGAAGCTGTGGGGGTCTGGGAGGACTGGGCCTTAAATCAGTTTAGGGAACAGTCACACCTCTCAAAGTCCCGTACCACCACTGTCTCCTCTTTCTCTCTGTGTCTGTCTGCCTCTGCCTTTCTCACAAACAAACACCCAAACACACTCTTCATCACCCCAAAATATTTATCCCCTCTCCATTCTCCCTCTTTTATAAAATGTTTAAGTCGCAGTTAGTTTCCCAAACTTAATCCATTATTTTTCTCTCCCTGCAGAAGTTAGTCTTCTTGCTTCGAAGAAAACCCAATGTTGCAGTTTGAAATCCACAAAGTATAAACATGCAGAAATTAAATACCATATGTTGATTGTGAGTTTAATATAAATATATATTTCAACGTTTGCTATTATTTGGCTTTTGTTCCAGGTTACTAGATGTGCTGTTTTGAGATTTTACACTGAGGAATAATGCTTTGTTGCTGATAGTGATTTGTTTTTATTTGTACAGTGTTGGCAGGGTTCAGTTTGATTCCCCACACACTTGTACATCTGTAACTCAAATATGGACATTGATGGATGTGTTGTGTAAAAGTGTGGCCGGTCCAGCATTTTGTCCAAAGTGACTGAGGACTTCATGACATCAGGGACAGATTTGTCGTCCCTGGTGCGTCGAGGAACCACGGGAAATTCTGCCGTGTGATCAGAGGAAGAGGAGCTGTGGATAGACGCCAAATAGAACACTCCTACTCTAAAGTGGGACAGCCTGTTGGCAGCATGA